>JARQOD010000004.1:323140641-323410641 GCA_033576555.1 Oophaga sylvatica
TTAATCGGAATACTTTTTTGCTGATTATCAGCTCATGTAGATGAATATTTGAAATAATCCAAAAAGAAGAAAAAAAGCAGCAACACGCCGTGTTCCGTATATTAAAAACCAAAGTCCTTTATTGAAGCCAAAATTCCATGGACAAGGTTTTAGAGGGCAAGGTACGTATGTTTCATTACTGCATGCCTGCACGTACCTTGCCCTTCTAAAACCTTGTCCATGGAATTTTGGCTTCAATAAAGGACTTTGGTTTTTAATATACGGAACACGGCGTGTTGCTGCTGCTGCTTTTTTTTTGTTCTTTTTGGATTATTTCAAAACATGTTTTTTCATAAGCAAGCACCGTCTTAACCGTGACTACACCTACAAAGTGTTATTGACTCAGAATCCTCCTACTCCACCAGTAAGTAGACTGTTTCTTGGTGCCGTTCTGCATTTTCTCTTTTTGAAGTTACTGGATGAATATTTGAGACTTTTGAGTTCTATATCAGAAAATAGGTCTTTTGCTTGTCATAAAAATATCTTTAGAAATTAAAAAAAAGTTGGACTTCAAAACACGAAATGGTGGACATTCAATGCAAAGCACCAAGTTCTAGAATGTCAGGTTTGATTAAACAGCACCGTCATCATTTTACTGAGTCACCAACACTCTTTCTCCAAATTACTAGTAACACCTTATAATTTACAATCAATTGCGAAATGTCTTTGGCTCTGCAATTTGTGGTAAAATCAGATAATATATTCAAAATGATCTTCCTAGATGTATCACACATTCCCTTCTTTAATTCACAGTGCATTCAATCTAATTAACAGATTGTCAAATTTCAGTTTTAGAATCTATATTTTTACACCTAACATGAAGACAAAAACAGTCACCCAAGCAGTTTTTCATTTTTGGGTATGCTAGTCTCCAAATTGTGAGGTTTTAATAAAATACATCTGGGAAAAATAATTAAAATACTTTGCCATCATTGAAACAAAACAAAAAATGGCTTGACTTCAAAATTGGATAAAAACATTAGAAATTATGAATTTGCTATTGGAGTGTTTAATGCCGTATCCAAATCACTAAAAACAATTTTTCCTTGATCATGTGCAGAACGTGCTCACTGTGAGCCATCAATGCACTTTGTATATCACAGGTAGTAAAGGTCCCTTCATTCTTAATTATCAAGAGAAAACGAAACATACGCCAGAATACAGAACAGCAATTATTCCGCTCTGAGGTCCTCATTAATTTTAAAACTTCTTTGGATACAACACATACAGCTACATTTCCCTACTGTTCACACCACTGTGTCCTTCCCGTTCCTGACACCTCATGGTTCCTTTCACCAGACTTCATGTAGTAACCATGGCAATGCTTGAAGAGTTGTTGCTCTCGCAGGATAATCAGACTACATTGTGTATTAGGAAATAGCCTACTGAACATATGCTCTGAAAATCTCATTAGCAGTAGTGTCCACAAAATTCAGAAATGCAGTTCTCTACAGTGCAGTTGAACCTGCCAGTACTGGTAGGTCATAGATGTCTTACCAATCAACTTCTATCAAGGGCAACTCTTTTGGTGCTCGGAGATCAGCTGTCATGTTTATTTGAAGTTTTAAGCAGATGATGGGAGCAAAACCATGTGTTTATGTCCTGGTACAGAAGGCATGACTGGAGCCTTGCCAGCTTTACACTTCCCAGAGCACATGGTGCTATGTTTTGTTTAACCACAGGCATCTGGCAAAGGACAATTTAACTACAAAAGACATTTAAAAGAAACATGAGGCTTACAGGTCATCACTGGGTAAATGTCGTCATGTTTGTGGTACATGTCTAGGTAAGACGGTTTCTTTTAGGCCACGTGCACACGTTGAGTGTTTGGTGAGTTTTTTTGCCTCAATATTTGTAAGCCAAAACCAGGAGTGAAACAATCAGAAGAAACGTATAATAGAAACACGTCACCATTTCTTTATATTTTGCCCTCTCCTTGTTTTGACTTACAAATATTTCTCAACAAAGCTCACCAAATACTCAATGTGTGCACATGGCCTTAAGGATGATAAAGGGGTTGTTCTCTATGTCCTCATTGTAGCTTAACAAGAACCAGATTATCAGTTATTCATTAGTAGAGACCCAAGTGATTATCATTTATCTGCACAGGACCCTGGCAGTAAGGCACTGTTTACATGGAGCGATGTGTAAAGGTAAACTACTGCTGACTGACAACATCCTTGCTGGTAAGTGGTCATTCAATGGCCATTTGGCAACGCTGCTTCAGATGCATAATAGACCGTTCCATGCAGATAGACTGCCATTGTGCTCGGCAGCACAGGTCCTGTTTACACAGAATGATCTGCTGCCAAGTACTGTGATTTTTTTGTGCAGCACAAAAAGATCAATTCCCATATGAATAAGCATTTTGTTCATTTGTTGGATGATCGACAGCATGTTCAGATAATCATGCAGTGTAAATGAACCTCAAGTGTAGTTTTCAATTTTCGCTATAAAGCTGCCACCTGACAAAATTAAGCATTATAAAGTACCATTAAACCAAAAAGGCTGTCAATATAATGTTGGACAGAACAAGTTTCCTAGAGGGAAAGACGATCTTTGCAATTCCTCTTCATCCTGGCCAAAAAAATGATGATACTGAGCAGAGGATCAATTTTATTAATCCAGAACTCCTTTTTTAAACTATTGGCAATCCACTTCTAAAATGTTAACTGAAACAAAGCTTCCACAGAATCATATATAAAAGAACCAACCTGCTTCTCCGACATGACAAAAAGCTGTTCTTCATTCTTTGTAAAGGCCATATCTCTTAAAACAGGGCCAGACTCTACCACTTGGATGGTTTCATACTGTACCGCTCCACTGATGGGACCATCGACTCGAATCTGAAATAAAAAAGACAAATGTGGTTTAGTCTAATATGAATAGTAATAATGATAAGGTTAATATTTTAATAATGTTGCTTGGTAGCAAAACAGGTTTCTATTCATAGACAATGATTATGATAATTATTGTAATAATATTCAACAGAAAACACAGAGCCATTAGCAACAATGGAAATATATATATATATATATATATATATATATATTGTGAGACAGTGAAGGAATGTGTGTCGAATGGGGTGTACATTTCACCTAGGTACTGTGATGTATGGTATAAGGGAAATGTGTGGCTTTGTAAACCTAGTGGTAGAGAAAGGTCACTACACCTTACATTCATTACACACTTGCAGCTCAGGCCTGAAACTACTCAGGTGTTAATTAGGAGACCAGAAGTAGGAGTCTGCAAACACAGTCAGAGAGCTCGCTTAGTCTGGACAAGGAGTCTAGGCACAAGAAGCAGTCTCCAGGAGTGTGAGCTATCTCAGTCTGGGTGCAGGAAGTACCCCGGACACAGGAGTAGTCTCAGTGAGAATCTGTGCGAATAGCGGCTGAATAGGAGGGGAGCTCTCTCAAGTCTGGACATTGAAGGTGCCTTCAGACACAAGGAGGAGACTCTGTGAAACTCCACGCTGGTAACTACTGAACATATGTGTTTTGTTTGGGCACAGACTGGTAGAGTCTGGACCCGGATAGAAAGGGTAATCTATCTAAGTGTAATTAGTGGCTCGACAAGCCCAGGTCTTATGTTTATGATTTGTTTTATCTGTTTGCTGTGGACTTTAATAAAGCTGGTTGCGGCCAGTTTTTACCAGAACTGCTGTCTCTGAATGAACTGTTTCTCTGCCATTCTGTCTACCCGGACGGCGATCCCAGAGCTATATCCCCTGAAAAGCTTACAATATATATATATATATATAATATATTTTATATATTTCATTTTGTTGTTAAATATCAGATTACAGAATTATTGTCACCTAAGGCATGTATTGTTCCTAAAGCACTGAATAGTTAACCCTCAATTACAGTGGCCAGGGACTGTGCACTGTAGCGCCCGCGTCCCTGCCTGCTGCCAGACAGGGACGTCGCTCTCCTCACCTGCGCTCAGCGTCCTCAGTGCTCCCAGCCTCCTCTGCGCCTCTGCCATCCTCGGCATCCTCCTTCCGCCCTGCTGGTCCCGCGCGCTCCTTCCCTGCTACTGGCCTTAGGGCGCGCGCCCGCACCCTCCCCCGCTCTTAAAGGAGCCGCGCGCATTTTCCAAATCAGTCTCCAGCCAATGCTGGAGGACTCCACCCTATATTAAGGGCTTCCTCCTTAATGTAGGTGCCCGAGCAATGTTGTTCCTGTGCAGTCTAACTCTGTTTCAGCCATCAGCTCCTGATTCCAGTTACCTGCCTGTTACCTGTCGATTTGCCTGTCTGCCATCCGTCTGCAGTTCCATCCAGAGGTTCGGACGTCATCTGCAGAGATCCCCGGCTCTTGCCTGCTCACCTAGGAGCGATCATCTGCCATCCGACTGCAGCTCCATCCGGAAGTTCGGACATCATCTGCGGAGATCCCGGCTCTTGCCTGCTCACCTGGGAGCGATCATCTGCCATCCGACTGCAGCTCCATCCGGAAGTTCGGACATCATCTGCAGAGATCCCCGGCTCTTGCCTGCTCACCTGGGAGCGATCATCTGCCATCCGACTGCAGCCTACCTGGAGGCTCCACCATATCAGGTCGTATATGCCTGCCCTGTTCTAGAGACTGCCTGGTCACTTGCCGTGACAACCTGCCTGTCTAGAGACTGCCTGGTCACTTGCCGTGACAACCTGCCTGTCCAGAGACTGCCTGGTCACTTTCCGTGACAACCTGCCTGTCCAGATACTGCCTGGTCACTTACCGTGACAACCTGCCTGTCACAGAGACTGCCTTGGTCACTTGCTGTGACAACCTGCCTGCCCAGAGACTTCCTTGGTCACTTGCTGTGACAAACCTGCCTGTCCAGAGACTACCTATATCCCCTGCCATGATTCTCTGCCCTTTCCCCGGGTGCCACCCGCTCTCTTACAAGTAAACTCTCTTGTATAATAAAGCTTTGTGTTTCCACCAACCTGACCTGTCTCGTCAGTAGTTCCACCCACCAGACCCGTTACAGTTTGCTCGGGCCATGGAACCCGGTGGCACCCAAACCCCTTCACTCCCGGAACTGTGTCATGAGCTGTCTCGCCAGAGGTCTCAACAGGAGGCCATCCTGGGTCACCTGCGGAACGTCAATTCCCGTCTGGACACTCTGAATTCATCACCAGCAACCATAGCTGGAGCCATGACTCATAATCCGTCAGTCCCGCTGATTCCCAATTCCGTGGTTTCCATTCCCGGACCCCGACTGTCAGCTCCTCCTAGGTTTGGAGGCGATCCTGCTCTGGCTCGGGTTTCATTAATCTGTGCACCCTGCATTTTGAACTCCTGGCACACCAGTTTAACTCTGACCGGGCCAAAATTGCCTTCATCATGTCCCATCTCACCGGAGAGGCCCTGGCCTGGCTTAATCCTCTCTGGGAGAGAGAGGATCCTCTGGTATCTGACCTGCCTGCTTTTCTCTCGGCCTTCCGGAAGGTATTCGACGAACCTGGACGGAAGACTTCCTCTGCATCATCTCTGCTGCGTCTCCGTCAGGAGAGCCTCACCGTTGGTCAATATGCCATACGGTTCCGGACTTTAGCCTCAGAACTAGCTTGGGACAATGAAGCTCTAATTTCGGTCTTCTGGGAGGGTCTGTCCGGCCGTATTAAAGACGAACTTGCCGGTCGGGACGTTCCAACCTCTCTAGATGATTTAATAAATCTTGCCAATCGAATTGATCTACGGTTCCAGGAACGAGCCAAAGAGATCACCCGTAAAAAACAATTTTCCCATCTTGCACCCTCGTGTCAGAGATCTATAACCTCTTCCGTTTCTCCTCAGGTGCACACTGCTGAGCCTATGCAGGTCGACCAGACCAAGATGGTCAAAGCCCGTCAGGACTCACGCCGTGCCGAGAAAAGTTGCTTCTACTGCGGCAGTAAGGAGCACTGGATCCAAACCTGTCCGGAGAAGTCGGGAAACGCCTGTGTCTAGGTTCGCTCGGAGAGGTCAATCTAGACAAAAATAAATCCTCTTCATCCCTGCTGCTGTCGGTTTCAATTCTGCTCGGTAAGAACCGCCAC
Source organism: Oophaga sylvatica (assembly GCA_033576555.1). Classification (NCBI taxonomy): domain Eukaryota; kingdom Metazoa; phylum Chordata; class Amphibia; order Anura; family Dendrobatidae; genus Oophaga; species Oophaga sylvatica. Next base: position 323,146,715 of record JARQOD010000004.1, read on the forward strand.
TTCGAAATGGTCCAACTTGATTCTGGAGCAGCTGGGAATCTCGTGTCACAGGCTCTAGTAGAGAAGTATCACATTCCCACCAAACCTCTTGTTGAACCTGTATCTGTTGCTGCTGTGGATGGGGGCCTCCTACCTCGTCCCATCCGACTTATCACCGAAGTCATAACCATGCAGGTGGGAATGTTGCATTCTGAGAGCATCTCGTTTCATGTTTTACCCGGACTCTCTCATGCTTTCTTACTAGGTCTGCCTTGGCTCCAAAAACATGCACCTGTGCTCGACTGGCAGAATGGAGAGGTTCTTCGCTGGGGACAGGACTGTCATAAGACGTGTCTGGTGCCTGTTCATCCTGTCTATTCTTCTCCTACACCTGCTAATCTACCTGGACTCCCGATTCCATATTGGCCATTTGCTGATGTCTTCAATAAAAAGGAAGCAGAGACATTACCCCCGCATAGACCATATGATTGCCCGATTGACCTGTTGCCCGGTACTACGCCTCCCCGTGGGCGTATTTACCCGTTGTCTGCTGCTGAGACCAGGTCGATGTCCGAATGTATCGAGGAGAACTTAGCAAAGGGATTCATCCGGAAATCTACCTCCCCAGCGGGAGCAGGTTTCTTCTTCGTTAAAAAGAAAGACGGATCTCTCCGTCCCTGTATTGACTACAGAGGCCTAAATTCGATCACGGTGAAGAATAAGTACCCTCTTCCGCTCATTCCAGAACTGTTTGATCGTCTTAGAGGGGCTAGAGTCTTCACCAAACTAGATCTTCGTGGAGCATACAACCTGGTTCGTATCCGTCGAGGAGATGAATGGAAGACGGCATTCAACACCCGGGACGGCCACTACGAGTACTTGGTGATGCCCTTTGGTCTCTGTAATGCTCCAGCAGTCTTTCAGGAGTTGGTCAATGACATCTTCCGGGACCTCCTCTACTCCTGCGTTGTGGTGTACCTTGACGACATCTTGGTCTTCTCTCCGGATCTTCAGTCTCACCGGAGGGATGTTCGTCAGGTTCTGCTCAGGCTCAGGCAGAATCACCTCTTCGCCAAATATGAGAAGTGCCTCTTTGAGCAGACCTCTCTTCCGTTTCTGGGCTACATCATTTCTCAGACAGGCCTACGAATGGATCCGGAGAAACTGTCTGCCATCGAGAAGTGGCCCCGACCAGAGGGGTTGAAGGCCATTCAGCGGTTCCTGGGATTTGCCAACTATTACCGTCTCTTCATACCGCACTTCTCTTCCAGGACTGCTCCAATCTCAGCGCTCACTCGCAAGGATGCTAACCCCAAACAGTGGACGACCGAAGCAGAGGAGGCCTTCCTTTCTCTGAAACAGGCCTTCTCTTCCGCTCCAGTGCTGCATCGCCCGGATGGCAACAAGCAGTTCTTCCTGGAGGTGGACGCTTCCTCTGCTGGAGCCGGAGCGGTTCTTACCCAAAAATCGCCATCCGGGAGGATGGTATCCTGCGGTTTCTTCTCCAAACTCTTCTCCTCCTCCGAGCGCAACTACTCCATAGGAGATCGAGAGTTATTGGCCATTAAGTTGGCATTGGAGGAGTGGCGTTACTTACTCGAAGGGGCTCTTCATCCGGTAATCATCTACACGGACCACAAAAATCTGGCATACCTCCAGCAGGCACAGAGACTTAATCCTCGCCAAGCCCGGTGGTCCTTGTTTTTTGCCCGCTTCGATTTTCTTTTGCATTTTCGCCCAGCTGACAAAAACGTCAAGGCGGATGCCTTGTCTCGGTCTTTCCTGGTGTCGGATCTCGAAGATGAGCCTAAACATATCATCGATCCCGCCAGAGTGATGCAGGTGGCTCCCGTGAGTCTAAATCGTCTCCCTCCTGGTAAGACGTTCGTATCAGAAACCGATCGGAAGAGAATCCTACATTGGGGTCACTCGTCTAAACTCGCTGGCCACGCTGGTCAAAAAAAGACCCTCCAACTCATTACCCGGCATTATTGGTGGCCTACCCTGCACAAAGACGTAATAGACTTTGTTTCTGCCTGTGTTTCCTGTGCCCGCAACAAAGTTCCGAGACACCTGCCTACCGGCCGTCTTCTTCCGCTTCCTGTACCCGCTGCCCCTGGCAGCATATAGCCATGGACTTCATTACTGATCTTCCCGTCTCTGCTGGTTGTACAGTCATTTGGGTGGTCACTGACCGCTTTTCCAAGATGGCTCACTTCATTCCTCTGCCAGGTCTTCCGTCTGCACCCGAGTTGGCTAAAGACTTTATCCGCCACATCTTCCGTCTTCATGGTCTGCCTCGTCACATTGTGTCGGATCGTGGGGTTCAGTTCACCTCACGTTTCTGAAGAGCCACTTGTAAGTTGCTAGACGTCACCCTGGATTTTTCCTCCGCTTACCACCCACAGTCCAATGGACAAGTTGAACGAACAAATCAGAATTTGACCAGTTATCTTCGACACTTCGTTAATGCCCACCATTCTGACTGGGTGGAGCTCCTGCCTTGGGCCGAATTCTCCTACAATAATCATGAGAGCGAATCTTCCACCAAGTCTCCGTTTTTTGTAGTCTTCGGTCAGCACCCTCGGATCCCTGTCCCTGTTTCCATCTCTGTGGACAATCCAGCTGCGGAATCTCTGGTTAGAGAATTCTCCTCCATCTGGGAGAGTACCCGGTCCGCACTCATTCAGTCATCCGAGCGCATTAAAAGACATGCTGACAAAAAACGTCTGGATCCTCCTCAATTCCGTCCTGGGGACAAAGTCTGGCTTTCGTCCAAATATGTTCGACTCAAAATTCCGTCCTACAAGTTAGGTCCTCGGTTCATCGGTCCTTTTGAGATCATCAGTCAGATCAATCCGGTGTCCTATAAATTGAAACTCCCGGCCAATTTGAGAATTCCTAATTCTTTTCATGTATCTCTCCTCAAACCTGTGGTTCTTAACTCTTTTTTTAAGTCTACAGGTACACCTCCTGCTCCAGTGTCTGCTGATGATCAATTTGAGGTAGAGAACATTCTGGCCACAAAAAGGGTAGGAAGAAAGACTTATTTTTTGGTGGATTGGAAGGGGTTTGGTCCTGAGGAGAGAACCTGGGAGCCTCGGGAGAACATCCATGCCCCTCTTATCCTAGCTAAATTTCTTTCTGGCCTAAAGAAGGGGGGGCCTAGAGGGGGGGTACTGTAGCGCCCGCGTCCCTGCCTGCTGCCAGACAGGGACGTCGCTCTCCTCACCTGCGCTCAGCGTCCTCAGTGCTCCCAGCCTCCTCTGCGCCTCTGCCATCCTCGGCGTCCTCCTTCCGCCCTGCTGGTCCCGCGCGCTCCTTCCCTGCTACTGGCCTTAGGGCGCGCGCCCGCACCCTCCCCCGCTCTTAAAGGAGCCGCGCGCATTTTCCAAATCAGTCTCCAGCCAATGCTGGAGGACTCCACCCTATATTAAGGGCTTCCTCCTTAATGTAGGTGCCCGAGCAATGTTGTTCCTGTGCAGTCTAACTCTGTTTCAGCCATCAGCTCCTGATTCCAGTTACCTGCCTGTTACCTGTCGATTTGCCTGTCTGCCATCCGTCTGCAGTTCCATCCAGAGGTTCGGACGTCATCTGCAGAGATCCCCGGCTCTTGCCTGCTCACCTAGGAGCGATCATCTGCCATCCGACTGCAGCTCCATCCGGAAGTTCGGACATCATCTGCGGAGATCCCCGGCTCTTGCCTGCTCACCTGGGAGCGATCATCTGCCATCCGACTGCAGCTCCATCCGGAAGTTCGGACATCATCTGCAGAGATCCCCGGCTCTTGCCTGCTCACCTGGGAGCGATCATCTGCCATCCGACTGCAGCCTACCTGGAGGCTCCACCATATCAGGTCGTATATGCCTGCCCTGTTCTAGAGACTGCCTGGTCACTTGCCGTGACAACCTGCCTGTCTAGAGACTGCCTGGTCACTTGCCGTGACAACCTGCCTGTCCAGAGACTGCCTGGTCACTTGCCGTGACAACCTGCCTGTCCAGATACTGCCTGGTCACTTACCGTGACAACCTGCCTGTCCCAGAGACTGCCTTGGTCACTTGCTGTGACAACCTGCCTGCCCAGAGACTTCCTTGGTCACTTGCTGTGACAAACCTGCCTGTCCAGAGACTACCTATATCCCCTGCCGTGATTCTCTGCCCTTTCCCCGGGTGCCACCCGCTCTCTTACAAGTAAACTCTCTTGTATAATAAAGCTTTGTGGTTCCACCAACCTGACCTGTCTCGTCAGTAGTTCCACCCACCAGACCCGTTACATGCACACCTTATTCCTTTATATACTTGTAGACTTTGTGTAAGAAATGAAGATATTTTGTGATCGCCGAGAGACGACAGTGATCCTTCTTGCCATCTACAATATATTATATTAGGTACATAAATTAAACCTGATAACACTTTTAGAATATTTAATAGGTACTGCAATATGTACTGCATTTTCACCACACCGAGTCTGGATTGGCTCTCCTTGTGCTGAACAATGAAAGTTTCTGTTATATCCATATTGACTCTTAAGAGTTACAGAGGTCACACACTTTTTAATGCTGAAGCCAAAATAAGTTGTCAGCACTTTTAAAAGCTTAACTTGCCAAAAATGCCTCTTAGTCCCTGATCAGTTTATAAAGAACAAAAATTGAAAGTCATACAAATAGATCTCAGCAGGTAAAACTGTTTGATTGACAGCAGGTTACACATTGAAATGGCCCGTGAAATTCTTGTGGTGAAAATACAAAGACAGATCCAGGCATAACAAAAAAGATGACTTGTCCATTGATAAATCGAGAAATATACAAATTAAAATGATTATTATTTAGTTGGCTTGGAGTCACATGGAATCCATAAAGTGTTTTGTTCAGCTAAGAAAGGTTTCTGTAAAGACCGATCAGCAGAGTAAAAGGCACATGCACACACATGCGTGCACGCACACATACACGCGCACACACATGCACACAAATGTGCACACACAAGCACACTTTTAGATAAATATTGCTGACATTCGTGTAATCTTTCTCAATCAATCAATATCTCTTTTGCTTTCACAATAAACAAGACCAAAAAAAAAGAGTGAATTTCTGCTTGTTTTTAGACCATCCTTTAAAAAAAATTGACATCTCATTTTGTTACTTATTTTATCCTTACTTTCAAGACCGGCAGTCATAAGACATTTAACATCTTAATTCACAATAAAGTATATTACTTTTTCAGTACAAGCCACACAAGTCTTAACATTAAATATGATGTGGTTTAAAATTGTGCTGCACACGCAGTAACAGAAATGTGAAATGCTATCTGCAGTGTAATAATATATGAAAACTACAAGCTATGTAAGCAGGTGAGAAACACTGAAAGCTTTATCAAAGCAGAACAGCCTGTAAGATGCCTATTGAGAGAACATCTGCTCTACGTCTAGCTTTGTGTTCTCAAGTTGCCTCTAGTCGACTTGACTTGGGTCTTTAACCCGAAAACCGCTTCACGGCTGCCAGACACAGCTTTGTATTTCGGCTGATCCCAATATCAGATGGACAATAGACAAACGTTCCTTCTGAAGTCCGTGATAAAGGTACCCTTCATATAAAAGGTACAAAGCTGGAGCTAGGCGGAGTGGTTCCTGAAGTCAATTGAGAAGCAGCAGCATGGTTTAGGAGAAATATGCTTAGAAATGACAAAACTGAGATCAACGTTATAGAAGAATATTCCAAAACCCTAATGTGTTAGTGTGTGTTCTTCATATGTTGTCAAAACCATAAGTTTATGATTTACAGAGTAACTTATTGCAGAAAATAAATGAAGCCATAGAATATGGCAAAATGCTTGCAAAGTAAGGTCCAGGCAGTTAGACCCGAGTGATCGATAAATTTAGGAGCAGAAGTGCTCAGCTAAGCGCTGCTTGCCTCTCAGGCAGGAAACGGGCTCAATAAAATAATATGAAGAGAGTCTTACATGTCAGATAGCAGTACTCAGCTGAGCTCCTCTTCTACTACTTTTAGGTATAAATGTGAGAGGGAGGGTCTCAGCATCCAGATCCTAGTCGATCAAAACTTCTGATATGTTTTTATGACATGTCAAAAGTTGTTCTGAAATTACACTGACAATTTAAGTCATGTTAGATGAAGTTTTCAAGTCATAAAAATCCTTTTCACCAAGAGGAGTTGTATGGGCTGGTGTCAAGCTTGTGTGCTGCCACCCCACTGTAATATATTGGAGATAAAGAGACAACATACTATATATGGGAACAATTAGAAAAAAAACAAAGATAACTCTTCCAGCACTATCCTTTTTTTTTCTTAAAATGTTAAAAGCTTAAATTAAAGTATTTAAGAAACTTGGAGGAGGCGGCAGAAATGAGATAGCCATCTTTCACAAGAAAGCTGAAGTAGAAAAACAACAATTCATAATTTATAGTAGAAAATACTGTTTTTCTCATATTATATCTTCAGGAGCCACTACTCCTCTGCCTCCCGGCTTCCATGTTGCTGGTGGCAGTACATCCTGATGATTGACAGCTCAGACCATGGTCATAGTTACACTGCTGGTCCAAACTGCAGCATGGAAGTGCCCAAGGCGACAGAAGCTGGTCAGATCTAGTGTTTTGGCCTGCTTCAGAGCAGTGTGAGCAGGCTCTAAAGCATAGAGCTGGCTATCTGCATGCGCTCCTTACCTAGGTAACATCTGAGATTGTAGGGTGGCCGGAAACCTATGCAAAAAGCTATATACTAAAATATTAAAAATTCCTCTGTTCTAGAGAAGAGAGAGCATTTTTAAGAGGCAAATTACAAAGTATGTGGTTTTTGAATGCACTTTGCAATTTTACTCATTTAAGAACTTGGAACAACCCTCAAGACTGAAATATAAAACATCAGTCTATATGAATTCCCCCTTAATAGTTAAAGTATCCGTTTTTAATATTTTTATTAGAATTTTTGAAATTTATTCTTCAAAGACATTTGGTAATATGCTTGAAAATTTACATATTTATTATTTAAGAAATAATACATAGGTTGCTAAAGCGGCACACCATTGCTTTATTAATACTGATTCACTCTATATAAAAAAAGACAGACAGACATTGCAAACTTTTCATAAATGAGCATTCCACCTACAAAATCACTTGACTAAGTAGAATTGCTGTTTTATAGCTATTTCAGGCAATGATACAAGGTTAATATGGCTGTTCATTAAATGTGCCATGATGGAAAAGGCCACTGAAAAAGTTAACAGTTCTGACTATCTATTTTCTTGTAATTGAACTCCAGAGTGGGAACTGATAGCAGTACTTTAATGTCAATAATTCCCTTTCTTTGTATTTATGCATCAAAGAACCCTTCTTATCATATGTCATTCAAGACAGAGATTAGGAGGTATTGTGACATATCAGCGCTCATGCTTCACAATGTTCTTTCAGAAAAAAATGAATGGGTATTTCCACTTTTATTTAATTGTTTGCATGTCAAAGATAAGGAGACAAAAGGAAAATAAAAAATGTGTTCAATTAAGTGGACACTTGTTACCCAAGTAGTCAATAGAACACGCAACTAGACATAAGAGTAGTTCATCCTTTCATGTCCAACAATGCGCTGCAAAATGTAACATAAAAATTACACCTTCCCCTTTTCACTTCAGTTCCATTTATAAAAACTTCTGCTTAAACCCAGTGAAGATGTGATCAGAGCTTAGACAAGCCTCTAGAGCGGTGTTAACAGTAGCCAGACCTGAATATGGTGGTTTTGAGATGAGTGAGGCTTATATGGGATGTTCACTTTGACAATTTAAAAAAAAGGTCATAATGGATTAGAAAAGCCATCGCCTGTATCCTGCTGAGTAGCAGAAGCGGGTCTACACTACAGACAGTTTTTATGAGAGTTCTATTAGCTTTTTTTTGCATGCGAGAAGTTTTCTCAAACGTCTCTTATCAAACAAATAAAATCGAACAGCACATGTCATTCCAGTGCATTTAATTTTTTTTCACGGACCCATCCACTTGTATTGGTTGAGTTTGATTTATTAACCAGAACAGTACATGCCTCTGTTAGGGATGAGCGGAATTATGGAAGTTTGGGTTCGTCGGGTTCAACCAACTTTAGTCCAAAGTTCGATTTGGGTACCAGAACTGTACCTGAATTTGAACCTGAATCTGAACCGCATAAAAGTCAATGTGAACCTGAGTTTTGGAGTTAGAAAATCTCTCTCTCTCTTCTCCTCACACTTCGAAATTGTAAAACGGCAAGAGAAGTCTGTGTTTGAAGTACAGCACCGGAAACTAGGTGTCCGGAACGAACCCGAACTTTACAGTTCCGGTTCGCTCATTTCTAGTCTACGTGTTTTGGTGTCAACCACTTGGTTCGCAAAAATACACGTGCACAACTCTATAGACTATAATGGGCGTGTTCTTTCCGAGAAAAACATATATAGAACTCATATGTGAAAAACAGGTGTCTGAATGAACCCTAACTCAGCTAATTAGAATCTTTTAACCTGGAGTGAAGTTAATTAGTTACATAAAAATATCCATTTCACTAATGGTATAGCTATTGTCCAGTCACATTTATCAGAGCAGGTGAATATTGAACAAGGAGAAACAACTGTTTTCTAATCTAATGTCAGAACATTATTATTATGATGATGAATTCATGCTGTTCCATTGATTTCAGTTCCATTTTCCTTCACTATTGATCCAAACATTATGCCCAATTTTCCTTTTCAGCCTGAGACTGCTATGCAGAAAGTCTGCTAAGGTTATTTTGTCCAAAGTATTCTCATATTCAGAAACAATTGAACAGTATGGCTTTTATCTTAGAACTGTTCATTTCTATGAATCTATGAGAGGTGCCAAAAGTAAAAACTCATGAAGTTATAGCTCCCTTTACAGTTTAAGTGTCAGTATTCATTCCTTTCTTCATATCTCATCCATCGCTTTGAGTGATGATACTTCTCTTCACTTATCACGATATTCTTTTATAGAAGCATTTTTATGCCCATTTAAGATCATTTTGGCTAAAATACGAATGAGTAATATAACTTTATCATGTTATATGGGCAGAACATGACTCGGCAATAGAAGATTTTCAAGGATGTTGAATCATCAGAGCAGGTAATGTTCACAATCTCACTTAAGACCTAGTGTTTTTATCATGGCCTTACTTATGCCAAAGTAGAGCATTTAGGTGTAAAGAAGTAAAGAATGTACTTTTAGTAAGATGACAGGCGGGGTACGAAACAGCATCTATAATTCTGTGATCTACATAAATCATTACTATAAAAAACAACATTCAATAGTGGCTATATCAGACCCTGTCTTTTCATGTTCAGGCCTGTATATACATGGGCTACATATGTTTCACACATATTGTAAAGACTGACATTTTGAAGACTCCACAAAGACAAATATATATACACTACCGGTCAAAAGTTTAGGGTCACTTAGAAATTTCCTTATTTTTGAAAGAAAAGCATTTTTTTTCCAATGAAGCTAACATTAAATGATTCAGAAATACACTCTATACAGTGTTAATGTGGTAAATGACTATTCTAGCGGCAAACGTCTAGTTTGTAATGCAATATCTTCATAGGTGTATAGAGGCCCATTTCCAACAACCATCACTCCAGTGTACTTATGGTATTTTGTGTTCGCTAACTGTGTAAGAAGGCTAATAGATGGTTAAAATACCCTTTAAAACCCTTGTGCAAGTATGTTAACACAGCTGAAAACCGTTTGGTTGATTAGAGAAGCTATAAACCTGACCTTCCTTTGAGCTTGTTGAGAATCTGGAGCATTACATTTGTTGGTTCCATTAAACTCTCAAAATGGCCAAAAAAAAGAACTTTCTTGTGAAACTCGACAGTCTATTCTTGTTCTTAGAAATGAAGGCTATTTCATGCGAAAAATTACCAAGAAACTGAAGAATTCATACAATGGTGTGTAGTACTCCCTTTAGAGGAGTGCACAAACAAGCTCTAACCAGAGAAGAAAGACAAGTGGGAGGCCCCGCTGCACAACTGAGCAACAAGACAAGTACATTAGAGTCTTTAGTTTGAAAAATTGACGCCTCACAGGTCCTCAACTGGCAGCTTCATTAAACAGTACACATTAAACGCCAGTGTCAACATCTACAGTGAAGAGGCGATTTGGGGATGCTGGCCTTCAGGGCAGATTGGCAAAACAAAAGCCATATTTAAGACTGGCTTAAATGAAAGGAAAAGATTAATATGGGCAAAAGAACACAGACATTGGACGGAGGAATATTGGCTTTTGTTTTGCCAATCTGCCCTGAAGGCCAGCATCCCCAAATCACCTCTTCACTGTAGATGTTGACACTGCCGTTTAATGTGTACTGTTTAATGAAGCTGCCAATTGAGGACCTGTGAGGTGGCAATTTTTCAAACTAAAGACTCTAATGTACTTGTCTTGTTGCTCAGTTGTGCAGCGGGGCCTCCCACTTGTCTTTCTTCTCTGGTTAGAGCTTGTTTGTGCACTCCTCTAAAGGGAGTACTACACACCATTGTATGAATTCTTCAGTTTCTTGGTAATTTTTCGCATGGAATAGCCTTCATTTCTAAGAACAAGAATAGACTGTCGAGTTTCACAAGAAAGTTCTTTTTTTTTGGCCATTTTGAGAGTTTAATGGAACCAACAAATGTAATGCTCCAGATTCTCAACAAGCTCAAAGGAAGGTCAGGTTTATAGCTTCTCTAATCAACCAAACGGTTTTCAGCTGTGTTAACATACTTGCACAAGGGTTTTAAAGGGTATTTTAACCATCTATTAGCCTTCTTACACAGTTAGCGAACACAAAATACCATAAGTACACTGGAGTGATGGTTGTTGGAAATGGGCCTCTATACACCTATGAAGATATTGCATTACAAACTAGACGTTTGCCGCTAGAATAGTCATTTACCACATTAACACTGTATAGAGTGTATTTCTGAATCATTTAATGTTAGCTTCATTGGAAAAAAAATGCTTTTCTTTCAAAAATAAGGAAATTTCTAAGTGACCCTAAACTTTTGACCGGTAGTGTAGTACATTAATTTACAATTGTATCTATCTTTGGGCATTAAAAGGATGAAGGAACCTTTGTTCAACCTCAAATAAAAGAAAGGGTAAATGTAATCCTATCCCCAAAGCTCCCATAAACTGAAATAACCTGCACACTGTGACCTATTACTATCATTAAATATCAAGTCTTGTGGAAAAAAAAAGATCTCCTGAAGTCTTCCTAACCTTTTGTAGTCTATGCTTAACCACTGTTAGCAAAGGACTTATCTCTTTAGGATTGTTTTTAAGACAAAAAAGATAGTTGCCCATCAAGGGAACCAAGACAGCAAATGTCCTCTAAACCAACTAATGTTAACATCACAAATAAAGGGAAAATGCAGAATTTCCACCTGCAGCCTTAAGGGTCTTTTACATTTAGTGATGCACCAGCGATCCCGACCACGATACGACCCGGTCAGGATCACTGGTGCATCGCTAAATGGTCACTAGTGAGCTGCCACACAGGCAGATCTCACAGCGACTTAGCGACGCAGCAGCGGTCGTTACTTACCTTTCAGACGTGGCGATCCTGACGTCCACCCGCCCGCTTCCACGCGTCGCTCGTCGGCGCCAGCAGGAAGCCCAGCAGGAAGTGCCCGACGAGAAATGGAGCTGCTTGATCTCGCGCGATCAGTGACAGACAGCGGGGGAGCCGGTTGGAGGTAAGTATCACACATAGCGATATCACTAGCAATATCGCTGCTGCGTCACCAAATCGGTGATGCTTTAGCGAAATTGCTGGCGATATCGCTATGTGTAAAGGCCTCTTTAGAGTCAATGCTTACTTCTCAGGCTATGTTCACACGTCCAGTAATGATCTGTTAGAATGGATACAGCAGAAATCCGTTTGGAAAAAGTTGTGCTCACACTAATTTTTAGTTCATTATTCACTAACTGATCTCTGTCAGATCTGTTGTTTTTTAACACTGGAGTCAATGCGCATCCGATGTTGCCTATTTCTAATGGATTCAGCAAGAAAATACTTTTTCTTGCCAGATCCGTTAGAAACTACAACAATGGATGCTGCATTTTCAGTAATTTCATTCAAGGAACATTAACTGAACCTTTTTGTTCTTTATATGCCTCTCGTCCGTAATTAGAGATTTGGGGTCCCGAGTATGAAAAAACATAAAAAAAATTAAGATCTACATATAGCAACCAGCATAAAGACAACTTACATTTTGTAACTTCTACAGACATCTCAATCAATGCATTGGACAGCTTAGTTGCTTGAACTAGATTTTAGACATAAGATCCAATTTGTCTGATGGCGAGCAAACAGAACTGGATATAACAATGTAGTTGTAGCTTAAATAAATCCTACAGTCTGTCAATCACAATATTGTAGTAGCACTGAGTTCTTACAACTGTCTGTGCCATTGGCATATACTTATACAGAATCCTGTCTTTCTATATAAGAGTAACATGCTTTCCACATACCCTTTGTGTATTCAACTTGTTTTGGTCTTAGCATTTGATTCCTGAGCAGCATTTCCCTGCAGGTCACAGGCGGGAGAATATGGGGCATTACTTCAGTTTATATAGAGAAGATAGGAAAAGCTTCTGTACTCCATGGTTTAATTAATACCATAGGGGTTAATTAGAAAATGTCACCAGGCTACAAAATTGGGACAAAGCTCCTCATACACTTCCTAGAGAATGCACTCATTCTGCTTAGTTTAAGGCACATCAGGGTTTTTTTAGAATGAAGGTAAAAACTTTTACAAAAGTTATTTCCAAAAGATATACAGTTGCTGGAGGGCAAAGTAAGCAACTCTACTACAGCAGGAAAGTAGGAAATACATTGTTCAAGTAATAAGCCACTAGCAGACAGAGACAGAAGGACCTCTGTGCTAGAACAATATATGGGCCCTTAGCAGCCCAATAGCTCACCATAATGCACAATTCCACCTGCTTTGGATTGGAAATGGGCTTCATTAGCCACTGGGCCCATGTGTGGAGGCACAGGTTGCACCAATGGTATATCCGCCCCGGTGGTATGTAGTTACCATGTAGTCAGAGTAGGCATGGGCAGTTGATATAGCACAGATGACCATACAAAGATATTAAGTACAGATCACAGAAAGAATGGTGCGGATTACAAATGTTCTTACATATATGGCTAATAACACTGGAATACGGCCAAGTAATCTACGCATTTGAACTACTATTTGCAGGTTACTTCTCTAGTAGCCTTGTTTTCTTTGCTAATATTCACCGCTATAGACAATTATGTTGTGCAAAATTGCATATTTTCTGCGTTAATTATGTGTATTACTCATATATAGAGACAAGTAATAGCTGCACATTGTTTCCTAAGTGTTCTCAGGCTGGCGTGATACTTTTATATGGTACAGTGGGATTGGGATCATGTTTCAGTCACTCAATCCAAATCTCAAAACAAAAGACGTCTTCAGAGGCAGGCCAGCAGACTAATGTTTCCCCCTCATTGCCCTTGTCTTTGGAAATTTATACTAGGAGGAAAATGTGATGTCACAATCTAGTCTGGGCTAATTAATGGTGACACAGACCTGAATGAGAAACAAAAAGAATCTCAGTCTACTGACATCTTACTTTACAATACGTGACTGTACATTTAAGGCCTCTTTCACACATCCGTTTTTTACAATCAGTCACAATCCATCAAAGTTGAAAAAAATGGATCCAATGCCGATTGTAAAAAAACTGATGCGAGGGATCAGTTATTTTGACGGATCCGTCATGGTGAAGAGGTGAACTTTTGAACCTTGACACATGCGCTCCTGGAGAGAGAGAGAGAGAGAGAGAGAGAGAGAGGATTTTATGTGCCAGAATGGCTATAGGGGTTAAAATAAAGCAATAGGAATTGTTCTGGGCATGCTCAGTGTGAAAAAACGGAATCCGCTGCTGGAATCTGTCTTGATTCTGCGCCCATAGGCTACCATTATAGCCTATGATGCATGGCGCCGGATCCGTGGTTGTATGTCTTTTCGACGTACACAAAAAACGTTCCGAAGTCCGTTGCATCCAACTGACGGACAAGGATTTTTCGATGGATCAGTCAAAAGACGGATGAAACGTGCGGCCATCCATCACAATCCGTCGCTAACAAAAGTCTTTGAGAAAAAACGATTCTGCAGCAACAATTGCAGAATCCGTTTTTTTAAAAAAATGATCGATTATGACTGATGACAAAAACCTGATGTGTATTTAATTTAAACTCTTTTGACGTTAAAGGGACTGAGCTGCAGTACTTTGCTCAACCTGAACCCAGATGTGGTGCTGTTTGAAGAATCTCGCTTTTTTTTTAATCCTGTACAAGTAGATATGGGAAAATCAACAACAAAGTCATAGGACAAGGCCTCCACATCAAATAACCTTTCACTGGCTACAAACACACAGCTTGCACATAGTTTGGTCTTTCCTGTGGTAACATATGGATGCAAAACCTGGACGATAAAGAAACAAGACAAGGAAAATCAATGCTTTCAAAATCTGGTGCTGGGAAAGGATGTTATCAATACCATGGATGTTAAGAAGAACAAAAAAATCAATTTTAGAACAAATCAAGCCAGACATGTAACTTGAAGCATGGATCACCAAACTACATCTACTTTGGACACATCATACAAAGAGAGCAATCACTGGACAAGGACGAATACAAGGAACAAAGTGAACAGGAAGACCAGCAACCCAATGGCTTTATACTATCAAGATAATAAAGATCCTGGTTGACCTATCTAGGTTTGCACAAGATCGATCTTCCTACACAGCATTCATCCATCAAGTCGCTATAGCTTGAGATTGAGCCAATGGCCGCTATATAATAGGAAACAACCCTTTTAACAAGTAAATAATTCCTCACTATTTACTAGTTGTAGAAAACAACTTTCTATGGTGATTTATATTAAGTGTACCTTTTACACCAGGTGATGCAGGCAAAACAGATTAAGCTAAAGGTCCATTAACAACAACCGCTGACTGGCAACATATTTGCTGGTCAGCAGTCATTTAATAGTCTTTGCCGTCTTTCACTTTTAGTTTTCTAAGGCTAAGTTCACATTTGCGTATATGTGCGCAGCGTATCATCTGCATGCAAACGCATGTTTACGCAGCATTTTTATCTGCATCATTTTACACATGACGCCAGAAAAACGCGTGTGTATGCATTTGCATGCGTTTTCGCATGTGTTTGCATTGTTTATGTGCATGCGTTCAATATTTCCAGGTGCTGTAATCAGTTCCTGGACATGCGCATTCTGAAATCTACATGCGTATAGAACGCATCCATGTGCATGTCCTTGCGTACCAATGCGTTCCCATAGACAGTAATGTGTTTTTTGACGAACTCATCCGCATGCGCATGACTGCGCATATTTGATGGATTTTTGATGCTTCAAAAATGCAAAATGTTGTGTTCGCCAGACACCGCAGCACACCGCATAACGATGCATGTGTACACAAAGGCATGTCCCTGCGTACACCATGTTAAAGATTTGTACGCATGATGCATGCGGATCTATGCGGATCAAGCACTGCGCGTACAGGCCTAAATGTGAAACCAGCCTAAACAGTTTGTAAGAAATAAAAACCGTATAAATAATAACAAGATGTTTCTTGCTTGCAGCTTCAGTGCGTACTTTTCATCTGCCAAATGAGGGCAAATTATGTAATGATGTCCACTCATTAAATGGCCATTCCCATTATACTGCAATATCAACAACAAGCAATATATGTTGTCTACATTTCATAGTTAATGTATAATTCTGCTAATAGCACTGTGACATTTTACACTTT
Organism: Oophaga sylvatica; assembly: GCA_033576555.1. Lineage (NCBI taxonomy): Eukaryota > Metazoa > Chordata > Amphibia > Anura > Dendrobatidae > Oophaga > Oophaga sylvatica. The sequence continues at coordinate 323,162,519 of JARQOD010000004.1, forward strand.
AATCAATTAACTCTGCAGGAGAAAGTGTTAAATATCCTGATGCTTTCACCTTATTGCCAGAGAAGTATATGTTACAGAGTGAACTCTGGCTGCGGCAGAGATCCTCTGTCAGGGAGCGGCAGTAACCCGGTCAGTGCAACTGGAGACAAAGCGATTTCAACAGGAGGTCAGAGACAGACAAGGCAAGGTCAGAAGTTCAGAGACAATACAAGTGTCTACTGTACAAAGGCTGGAGATTGAATACACCTATCGGATGCAGACTGCGAGGAAAAAGTTTCTTACACCTAATGGCTGACTGTTGCCATAAGAGACTTTTGAAGCAATTCATGGCTCATGAAGCCCTGATAATTTCCCTAAAATATGTGCATCAGTTTCTTTGAAGAACTGGTTGTCTCCTCTTCAAAGCTTATTCACTTTCGTACACTAGGTGCCATAAACACACCGATACTTTGTAACTTGTCATAATAAGGCCAGGTAACCAAACACCATAAGACGAATGAAACAACAATATTCCTATCTTCATCCAGACGATTTTCATCCATATTATTATCCGTTTGCCTTCAGAGTGGCATCCATTTTTATACATCAACAATTTAAAAAGTCCATGATCTAATATATTTTCCTATATTAGTAATGGAAATATATTCCTAAACATTAGATGCAATATGAATGTTCCGTATGAGATCTGATTTTTCTGGCCTACCCTTAGACTTCAATGGGTGAGAATAGTCAATGCTGCGATTTTTTCACATTGTCACTCGGTCCGTGTGAAAAAATTGTCATATGATCAGCCCTATTGAAGTGTATTGGCCCTTATTACACGCTCGTCATAACGAGCACTTACTGTGTGCTTTAGTTGTCCTAGACACTGGCAGCTCAAGAACATAGCATCATAAATCAGTGCATAGTATAACACTGCAGAAGATAACTTTCACTCATTGCAACAAGTACCGCAATCTCAGATTCCTCCTATTCTCCTGTGCCCTGCTATTTTCCAAAAAGGAACAAAAGTCTACAACGTAGGCACTAGAATTGTTAAAATGTAGCAATATCTTGAAATTTTCTGATTAAATTTTCATCCTGCCTGTAAGAGATTAAAGCGTTTTTCTTATCTGATATTGGCATCAGTTAAAAATTGATATCTTTTACTTTATGTTCATAGTGTGTTCAGCCTACTGTCAATGGCTCTGATTTGAGAATATGTACTGATAGGGCCATTGACTGTGCAGTTGAAGGTAGAATCAGTGTGTGCTTTCGAATAAAATTTTGGATTTATACACCTATTGGAAGCGGGCACTAAGACGCAGTCATCTTCATCTTGGAGTCTGCCTCAAATAGGCGTATAAGGTCAAAAATGATGTCCGAAAGAGCACTGTGACTGCAACTGTCAATGTTACTGTTACTGTCAATGGTTCCGTCAGCAAAAATGTCCAAATCACTTTTTCCAGGGTTTCAGACATGAGCCCCCACAGAGCCATTGGCCATAGGCTAAAATGCTGCAGTATATCAACATTGCATTAATCCTCTGCTGATCCATTGCCACATTGCTTTTACTTTACATTACATAAAAATGTAGCATGATACACAGACCGATTCAACCAGTGTGATGGTGATATTGCCTTATTGTAGTTCCCTAATAATGCTAATCAATATCTGTAACTATGCCAATAAGATGCAGCCACTTTGTTGTATGTACATTCTGATAAAATACTGGAAAAACACAATTTCTATGACTGATCTAGTATTGATGGATTTTTTCCACTGCTTGATTGTTGGGTGAATGACAAGTGGGATCTCCATTAACGTCTAGAAGGGAGGATTGAGAGCTATTTGAATGGAGTTGTGGTACACAATCTCAACCATTGCTTCATTCCGTCAATGGGATTGAGAGACAGCCGTCCTGTAGGTCCCACCACTGCACCATTCATGTAGGGGAATTAAGAAGTCCCTTATCTCAGAAATGGTAAAGGTCCCGGCAATTGGATCATCAGCTAATATTATTTATCACCCATTACATAGACAGGTAATAAATGTACTTACTGAAAATAAAACCTTTACCAGCTTAATATTTTACCAGAGAAAAGTTTTTAGGCTGTGCTCAAATGTCCAGTTGTCATAGTCTGTAATGGATCCAGTATTAAAAAAGATGTATCTGTTACAAAAACGAATGTACCCTTTTATTTTGAATGTGTTTTTGTACTATTTGTAATACATCCACTTTTACTGGCGATATCTCTGAAGACCTCCAGCGTCCTAAGCAAGTACAGAGCCTAGAAACGGGTCCGTTAATGCATGATGTAACAGATGACCGTCCATTATGATATCTTTCCTATAGACTTCTATGTAAAACAAAAATACGGATCCAGTTGCTATCTGTTATTTTGGCTACACAAAAATATTGTGCAGACTACATTTTTTGACCCAGCTTAAAAAATGGATTACAGCTGTATTGTAGTCAAACGGAAGACATTTTAGGACTTTTCTATCTTCATTGAAATAAATGGATCCTGTAAGAGATAATTTTACTTCCTTTTTTGTCATCCCAAAATGGATCCATAAACGGACATACGGTATCTACTAGACATGTGAACATAGACTTATCTTGACAATTTATGCACTAAGCATTCTCAATTTTTCCAATTTTCTACAGAAGTAATTCCATTCAGATTTCATATATTTCATGCTTGCATGCTATCTGCGTCGGACTGGAGCACCTTGGGCCCACCAGAGAAAATCATTCTTGGGGCCCACTATGTAGCTACAGTACATAGAAATAAATACAAGACCACCAAATATGTGGTAAAATGTGCTAATATCAGGGTACAATATAAGGTAGTTCACGTTTTAATTAGGTATCAGTGTTTGGGGTAGCCCCCTCATAGAGTATAAAGTAGCCCCCTCATGGAATATAATGCAGTCCCGTCATAGAATATAATGCAGCCCTCTTCATAGGGTATAATGAAGCACCCCACAAAATATAATACCGCCCCCCATAGAATAAAATATAATATAGCACCTTCATATGGTATAATGCAGGCCCCCTCATATAGTATAATTCAGCCCCCCACAGAATATAATGTAGCCCCCTCAGAGTATAATGCAACCCCCTCATAAGGCAGCCCTCCCATAGAATATACTGTAGCCCCCTCATAGGGCATAATGCAGCCCCTCATATAGTATGATGCAGCCCCTTAAGAGAATAATGCAGCCCCCACACAGAATATAATGCAGCCCCCTACAAAATATAATGTAGCCCCATCATAAAGTATAACGCAGCCCCCTGATAGGGTATAGTGCAGACCCGCTCATAGGGTATAATGCAGCCCCCTCCACCTCCATCATTCTTCTCCCCCTCCACCCCTATCATTGTCCTCATCACCACCTCCATCATTGCCTTCTCACCCACCACCCCTATCATTGCCTTTTCCACTACCTCCATCATTGCCTATTTCATCACCTCCATCATTGCCTCCTCCCCACCACTTCCATCATTGTCCTTTCCACCACAACCATCATTGCCTTCTCCCCACCACCGCATAATTGCCCATTCCACCACCTCCATCATTGCTTTCTCCCCCACCACTCCCATTGTTCTTTCCACCACCACCTACATTGCCTTTTTCCCACCACTCCCATCACTGCTTTCCCCATCACCCATGTGATGTTGTTACTATATCTGTGATTGGTTTGCTGTTAACTTTGTTTCAGTTTCTGCCTAGTAACGATGATGTAATGGGGAGGAGGAGACAAGGCAGGAGCGGGAAGTCCTGGGTAGAGGGGAGCGAGGGAGAGGAACGAGAAATAAAGTATGGCTGTTTAAACCTACCATCTAGCATCTCTGTGTGGCCTTCTGGAGTTCCCTTCATCTGCACAACAACACTACAAATGGCGACGAGGAAGAGTTCATCATCAGCTAAAGGTATTTCAGCTCTACAACAATGGCCTGTTTACCTGCCTTCCCTGCTTTTGATGTGCATCAGTCCCCAGCTAACCTAGCAGCATGTTGGGAGCAATGGCTGAAGCGTTTTGATATATTCCTACAAGCCATGAACATATCAGATGATACCAGGAAGAAAGCCATGCTATTACATTATGCAGGGGAACAAGTCTATGATATCTTCACTACTCTGCCTAATACAGGAGAAGACAAAGACTATGAACTCAGTAAGGCAGCATTAAGCAAGTATTTCTCCCCACACAGAAATGCAGCATTTGAAATCTTCAAGTTTAGACAATTAAAGCAGTCAGCAACAGAAAGCATTGATGAATATCATGTCCGACTACGGCACCTTGCAACTTACTGTGAATTTGCAGATGTCGACAAAGAGATCCAAATGCAGATTTTACAAGGCTGCATCTCCTCTAAGTTACGGAGACAAGCACTCAGAGATCCCACCATGACTTTAGCAAAACTGCTTGAAACAGCACGTGTAAATGATACCGCCGAAAAACAAGCTAAACTCATAGAGAACATTGAGTGCAAGGCGGAAGCACCATCTTGTATAGCAAAGCTGACACAGAGACCGCCTGTGCCTCGTATGCAGGGGGCAACTTGCTACAACTGCGGAGGGTCGTATCCTCACCAGAATGTCTGCCCAGCAAAAGGGGGACCTGCCATAATTGTGGAAAACAAAACCATTTTGCAAAAGTGTGTAGATCCAAACCACAATCCCCTCATCCCACAGTACAACCCAGGTCACAGAAAATCCAAACGCTGCAGCTTACTGACGAGCCTCACAGTACTTATCTATTCTCAGTGACTGCAGAGGGATCTCAAACACTGCACGCACTTACCAGTCCAAGGCGACTTATCCTGATAAATGGTAGTCCGGTGGAAGCCCTAGTAGACATGGGGGCATCAGTAAACGTCATCAGCCGTGCAGTCTATAGCCGACTCCCGAACAGACCTGCTCTACAAAGCACTAGCCTAAAGATTTTTCCTTATGGTTCAGCATCTGCACTACCCCTGTGTGGCAAATTTCAGTCAGAACTTGCAGCTGACGGGAAGTCCATCACCGACACTGTATATGTAGTAGAGTGCTCCGCAGACACGCTTCTCAGCTGCAGGAGTGCCAGATCTCTGGGTCTGGTCAACCTGGTCAATAGCGTCACAGGTCCTTCGGCTCAACACATCATGCAGAGATACCCCAATCTCTTTAAAGGTCTCGGTAAGCTAAAAGACGTTCAGATAAAATTGCATATTGACCAGTCAATACAGCCGTCTGTTCAACCTCACAGGCGCATCCCATTTCATGTCCGCAAACTTGTGGAGCAAGAACTGCAAGATCTGGAAGCGTCTGATGTTGTTGAACGAGTTGAAGGCCCGACTCCTTGGGTATCGCCCATTGTTGTTGCACCAAAACCAAAGCAGCCTGGTAAAATCCGGCTATGTGTGGATATGCGGCATGCCAATTTGGCTATTCAAAGAGAAAGGCACATCACGCCCACTATTGATGACATTATCACAGACCTGAATGGTGCAAAAGTATTTTCTAAAATTGATTTAAAATCGGGTTATCATCAACTTGAGTTGCATCCAGATTCCAGGTACATTACAACTTTTAGTACCCATGTGGGCTTACGACGATTCAAGAGGTTGAACTTTGGTATCTCATCTGCGGCAGAAATATTTCAGAACGTTATCAGTCAGGTTCTATCTGGAATAGCAGGAGTTCTAAACGTCAGTGATGACATTCTTATATATGGTACAACCCAAGAGGAGCATGACAGTCACTTAGAGCAAGTGTTTCAGAGACTGCAAGCCTGCAATCTAACTGTCAATCCGTCAAAATGTGAGTTTAACCAAAAGTCATTAAGCTTCTTTGGATATATCTTTTCGGAGCAAGGAGTTTCAGCAGATCCTCAGAAAGTTTCTGCCATAAAGTCAGCTTGCCAACCTCAAAATGTGTCAGAGGTTCACAGTTTTCTAGGACTAGTCACGTACTGTGGGCGATTTATGCCTGATCTGGCCACGGTCTCCGAACCCCTGCGACTACTCACGAAAAAAGACACTCCTTGGACATGGACTACTGAACACCAAGCAGCATTCGACTCCATGAAGTCCGGTCTGACTGGCGACACCGTCATGGCCTATTTTGACCCTCTAAAGTCCACAGAGCTGATCGTGGACGCTAGTCCGGTGGGCCTGGGTGCAATTCTCACACAAGTGTCCAAAGAAGGCAACGTTTCTACCATTTCCTATGCAAGCAAAGCCTTAACAGAGACAGAACAACGCTATTCACAAACTGAAAGGGAAGCTCTTGCGGTTGTGTGGGGATGCCTTCATTTTCATCTGTACCTTATGGGACATCAATTCACAGTGATAAGTGACCACAAACCGCTCATTCCGCTTTTCAACAAACATTCTTCAAAGCCTCCCCCACGACTTGAACGCTGGTTGCTCCGCCTACAGAACTACCAGTTTCGGTTGAGATACGAGGCAGGAGCTAGTAATCCGGCAGACTACTTTTCGAGACACCCAACACCACAAACTTCCAAGGAAGTACATCCCAGCAACTATCCTTGCAGAGGAACATATCAATTTTATTGTTGCACATTCTGTGCCAAAAGCTATGACTATGGAGGAAATACAACAAACGGTGGATTCCGATCACCAACTTCAGTTAGTTATAGAGACTGTTCGATCTAAAAATTGGAGCAATTTTCTTGCTGAAGCCCGCCTCCAAACACCGGATCAAACAACCTACTTGACAGCCTTCTTTAATGCACGACATGATCTCTCCGTGTCTGATTCAAATCTACTGTTGCGTAACAATCAGCTGGTGATACCCCAGAAACTTCAAAGCAGAGTACTGGATCTGGCCCACGAGGCTCATCAAGGGGTGGTGAAAACAAAGCAATTACTGAGAGAGAAAGTCTGGTTTCCAGGACTAGACAAAAAAGTAGAGGCACTCATTGAAACTTGCATACCTTGCCAAGCAACTACAATTGACCATAGACGCGCACCCTTACAAATGACACCCCTGCCAGAGGGCCCGTGGTCTGCTGTTAGTGTTGACTTCTGTGTTTTACCGGATCACTCCTATCTGCTGGTTGTCATGGATGACTATTCGAGGTTCCCAGTCATTGAACATGTTTCGACAACCTCTGCCAGGGCTGTTATACCAAAATTAGACAAGATCTTCTCGGCATATGGCATACCGGAAACAGTGAAGTCCGACAATGGACCACCTTTTAATAGCACAGACTTTCGATCATTCGCAACCTATCTTGGTTTCACTCACAGGAAAATAACTCCTTACTGGCCTCAGACCAATGGTGAAGTGGAACGGTTCATGCAATCAATCAACAAAACTTTGAGGATCGCTACCATGGAGCACAAGGATTTACAGCAAGAGTTACACAGATTTCTTAGACAGTACAGAGCTACACCCCATTCTACTACTGGGATACCACCTGCCACACTGCGCTGTTCAACAGGCCTATGAGTGTCAAACTCCCGAGCGTTCCGCTGAGCCCTGTTCAAACCCCAATTGCTACTAAGGATGCCATATCCAAACAGAAGATGAAGAGGTATGCAGATAAGAGCAGTCATCGTTGCAAGCCACCGGAAGTATTGGTGGGAGATTGGGTCCTGGTAAAAAGGCTAAGACCTAGAGACAAGTTTGCATCACAATATTATCCTGAACCCTTTCAGGTCACACAAGTCAAAGGCACCATGGTTACTGCTCAAGATCACGGTCGCCAGGTCACAAGGAACGTGTCCCATTTTAAAAAACTTTGTGACTATGTCCCAGAAACAGACGAGGCAGATAGCGATGACGTCCTGCCGGATCCCCAGAGCTCAGCAGTTCCAAGGGAGGATACCTCAGGGGACTCAGAAAGTTCATCTGGGACTGTGATGTCTCACTGCTATCCAGCGAGGGCAAATCGTAGACCGCCAGCCCACCTCTTGGACTATGTTCTGCAGTAAAAAAAAGAAAAAAAAAAAACCCTTCGTACTAATGTGAACTTTTGGACCGTTATCCAGTTCTAATGTTGTTTTGTTTGGTGAGAAGAGGAGAGATGTGATGTTGTTACTATATCTGTGGTTGGTTTGCTGTTATCTTTGTTTCAGTTTCTGCCTAGTAACGATGATGTAATGGGGAGGAGGAGACAAGGCAGGAGCAGGAAGTCCTGGGTAGAGGGGAGCGAGGGAGAGGAACGAGAAATAAAGTATGGCTGTTTAAACCTACCATCCAGCATCTCTGTGTGGCCTTCTGGAGTTCCCTTCATCTGCACAACAACACTACAACCCACATCATTGCCAATCTCAAATACACACATAGCACAACTCACACACACAGCACCACACCACTCTCTCTCACACACACACACACACACACAAAGCACTGCACCACATAAACACAAGCACGCAGGCAGACACATACAGCACCACTCACCTCCCCTCACGTTTCCTGCAGCCGCATCTCATCCCGGCAGCTTTCTCTCTGAAACAGCTGCTCTGAATGATGACATCATCCAGCTCCACTGTGTCAGACAGGAAGTGCCGGGCAGGCAGGCAGGAAGCGGGACAGCATCAGATCCCTGCAGCTCTGCTCCACTGCCAAGCTGCAGGAATCGTCCAGCGATTGCCCTCAGGGTTAGTCGCCCTGCAGTGGCCCACCTCTTGGGCCCTGATGCAGCCACACCGGCTTTACATGTGGGCAGTGTTAGCCTCAGCCTATGGCTAGCACTGCCTGCTATTAAAGTGAAATGGTATCCACTCCTCTCCATGCCCATAGGGCATGGAGAAGCGTGAATATTCATTTCTCTTTAGCAGCGGAGACAGGCTCCTGTCTCCAGCTACTGTTCCACTGGCACCGGGAGGGCCCCCTGACTCAGCTGACTCCTGACTCCTCAGCTGACTCCTGACTCCCATAGCAGCTGGGAGTGCCAATATTAGTGACACGCCACTAGCTGGGGGCCCCTGGAGCAGTGGGGGCCCTAGGCAGCTGCTGGCCAGTATGTCAGCAGGTGTCAGTGCCTGGGCCCACCAGGGAATCCTCCGGTTCTCTGGTGGGCCAGTCCGTCCCTGCATGCTATAGCGCTGCAGAGTGCAACTTTATGAGTTCGTTATATAGGGAGATGGCTAGTCTTAGTAAGCACACATCTGATTTCTGTTTGGAAGTGATGGTCAGTCTTTTAATATTAGCATACATAGGCTCTCTGACTGAACATTCCACCCCTCAGCCTCAGATGTTTTTAATAATAGCAGGATACTACCTTCTCAAATAAATGTAGGCTTCAGCAAAAGAGAGGATTCAGACAGGCAGGTTCCCAGCAAGGAGAATCACCTTATTGAGGCTGTCGGTACACATGAATTGGCCAACTTATGCGCTGTGTTTTCAATTTTTATAGAGCAGTAATGCAATTCATATTTCATGCATTTCATGCGCTACAAAATGTTACTTTATTTGTTGGTTAACTTGACAAGTTGTCTCAAATAGACACAGGAGATAGGAGACCCCAAATAAGGTAATTATAGGAAGTTAGTTGCCTGATTATTGAGCCCTAGTAATTTTTGCCTAAAGATTGGCTTTACATAGCTATCAAGGCTTTACATTTCTAGATAACCATGAAATTGAAATACATTGTAAAGTCATATTTTTTTAGCAACTGTTATTTCAATAGTTACCAAGTAAAAATCAGAAGTCAATAGCAGTACTTTCTTTTCTGTAATTTGGAAGTCCAAGTCAAAACCAATGATTCTCCTTTTAGTAAAGCAAAAACTAATATTAATAACTACTAAGCTACAATATGAGATGTCCCAATGCCCAGGCGGAAGCATAAAGCTTCAGTGTGTAATTTCTAGGTGCCAGTTGTAGGAGCTTGTTATGTAGCACCTCTTTATTTCTGCTATTTTTTTAGCTAAACATTGAAAAATGTTTGACGCTTTATGTGTGATTGCAGCTTTTTTTACTAATTATCTAATTGATATTTACAGTAGTCTGGCTTTGACCTTAACTACATCACACAGTCTTGCTGTGATGCGTTTCATACCTCCTTCACTGCTCTTTGCAACTATCCATTAATTACAGCTATGTGGTATGGATTTTACAACACATTCATGAAGGCTCGTAAATGACATCTACTGTAACCCTGTCATTTTATCACATGAAGATATAAGACTTATTATTTTAGTGTGCTTTCACCATGTAGCTTATATGCCAAGTCACAAGAAGATAGAATTCAAAAAGGAGGCCTAAACTAAGAAATACATTATAAATGTGTAGAGGAAATGGGGTTATCCATGTTCTATCAGACTACAGGATTTTATGTATTCCAGAAAAAAACTGTCTTGTAGAAATCATGGAGAAACCATAAGGGTTAGTTTGCTGATCTGTTCCATTTTCAGCTAGAGAACACCTAAAGAGGCTGCCTAGGGCCAGGTGAATTCATAATAATTTCTGCGTCCTTCTGTGGAGGGGGGAGGCTCCCGCTGCAGCCAGTTGCCTGACAGACACATGATTGTTACGAGAAGAAGAGGGCATCTACTAAGAAGAATTTATTTTATATTTTATAGTTTTAATTGTATTATTTGACAAACAATAATAATGGAAATGAAATTAAAGAAACACTTCCATCAACGTTTTTATCCTTTTAATATATAATTGCTCATTTTGCCTTTCTACCCAGCTAATTCTTCTATTTTTTGTGCTCTATGTAGAAATAGGAAGACTCTTTTCCCTGCTTTTATCATTCCCTTCTTCAATTCCTGACTCAGTTGCTCTGTTCCTCCCCATGTCATGGACTTTTGCAGTAACTTATGACTCATGCAGGGAAAAATTACCTCCTGTTTCTACATAGAGCTTAGAAGGATTAAGCTAGTTAGTTTTTAATCAAGTGATGTTATAGAGTCACTTTGACATTATTTTTATTGGGAATTTTGATAAAATTATGTCAAGTAGGTCATAACATTTTTAGAGTTCTGAGAGCTGGAAACATTTTTCCAAAAAAATACCCTTTTCCTGCTCAGAGATTACAAGATTTCTGGCACAATTTCCATCTCAGCACTGGTGAAAAGAGTACTCAAGTCATCAATATTGTGCCATAAATCTCAAGAAAAAACTGTAGAGTTGAATCTCTAAAGAGAGATGTAGGCCTATTATTTTGAAAATCAATAAAAACCTAAGGTCACTGTCTATGACACAAAACAGATAAGATGCATGCTTTAAATTTAAGGTCCATTTACACTGCAAAATTATCGATGCAGTCTAAGCAGGCTGCCGATCTCCTGATGAATGTGCAAAATGCTCATTTGTTGGGTGAAATGATCTTTGTGCTGCACAGCATATCATCGTTCTCAGTAGTGCATCCTCCTGTGTAACAAGGACAAGCGCTGCAGACACGTCTGCATGACCATCAATCAGCAAACAAGCAGCTGATGAGCAGTCAGCTGGTGCCCCAGGCTGGCCCATGTAAATAGATCATTGGCTAACTTAAGCCCCGTCTCACACAGCGATCTCGCTAGCGAGATCGCTGCTGAGTCACTAATTTTGTGACGCAGCAGCGATCTCCCCAGCGATATCGCTGTGTGTGACATTCAGCGACGATCAGCCCCCCTGCTGGGTATCGCTGATCGTCGCTGAATGTCCTGGACATTTTTTTGATCGCTGGTCTCCCGCTGGCCAGCACGCATCGCTGTGTGTGACAGGCGGGAGACAAAGGTACACAGCGGGTTTCCAGGCACCGCGCAGCGCCTGGAAACCCGACGTGTACCTTGGTTACCAGCTCCCTGCATCAGGGAGCTGGTATCCAACGTACACTGCGGGTAACTAAGCGATGTTACCCGCAGGGTGGCTGTGCTGATCGCTGCCTGAGCTGCCTGTTTGGCAGCTCAGCAGCGATCATGTAGCGATACACCAGCGATCCTGATGTTGTCGGGATCACTGGTGTATCGCTATGTGAGACACGGGCTTTAAACCTTCACATACACATGCGACAGCTGTCTGACAGATATCTCTCCAGTATGCCCAATATATATTAGCTCCCAACTCAGCTTAGATTACAAGTGTTTTCAATCGGGAGAAAGGAAAAAGATGCTGTAAAATACCCCCGGCAGTGGCTTATCTTCCTGAAAACAAAAGGCCAAAATTTCAACAGCCTGAGCCTTCTCTTTCCTAACATCATCTATCTATTTGGACGTATGTTTTTAGTCAGAGGCGGACATACCATTTGTGCAACCTGTGCAATCAAAGACGGGGCCCAAGAAGTAAGTGGAATTACGCATTATGATGAGCTATTTGATTGCAAAGGGCCCATATATTGCTGTGCAAAGGAGCCATCTTTTGTTGGTGACCACTCCTGCTTTTAATGAAGTACTGCACTTTCAAATTTAAAATTTACTTCTTGCTATTCACAAAGGGTAAGAGGTTTTTGGTTCATAAGGCCTTCATCAGTCCAGGATAGTACTGTGTAGCACACTTAAAATGGAAGCAAATATGGAAGTTATGCGATTAAACCTGGCTTAGGTGAGCCCTGCAGGTTCCAGAGTGTAGACAATGAAGCATATGAAGTCAGGAGAGGGTGAGGATACGATTACAGCTTGTTTGGTGCCCTACATATATATAAATATGTGTATGTAATTTCAACAGAACCCCAGTGATTTTCTGTGATATACAAAAAAAAACCCACTTGTCATGAATAATATACCGCAGAGTCATTTTTATCATCTACAAAGTCATCTGGTGAAACTATTATTCTGAATTATTTTTCTAATTAAATCTTAAGCAACGTGTCTTCTATATTACAGAGTTATTGATCTTGTAGGTTTATGAATACCTTTAATATTGCTTTATAATTGTTTTTTAATAACACTGTAGAGAAACATGTCTAGAAAAGCAAAGGCTGGTTTAATAAATATATTCATTCCTGAATAAACTACATTGATTTAAACATAATATTTTAGGAAATGTGATCCTGTCTCTATCTGGGAGCAGCAGCTCACTGAGTTACAATCCACTGAAAAGTGGATCTTACTTGACATTTTCATTTTTTTATCACTATGATTGGGTGTTCATGAATGATACGCGTCAGGCTTTCAACGATCCCATGTTGAGTATTTGATGAGTTTTTGAAGTTGCTAATTTCTGCAGCATTTATGTAACACTAAGATAAATTAGGTTACTTGCATTCGAGTTACATGGGTTTTTAGTATGAAATGCACTAAAAATATGGGTTAGTTTTGCGTGCGGATTAAACCCATCTTAAGGCACTGTCACACTTAGCGATCACACCAGCGATCACGACAAAGACATGACCTGGCGAGATCGTTGGTGCGATCGCTTTGTGGTCACTAGTTAGCTTCCAAACACAAAGATCTCATCAGCGATCTGTATAACGACCTCTGCGGTCGTTGGGAAAACCTAGTCCCACCTGCGATGCTGGTGAAGTCATTCATAAAGGGTGTCACACTCAGCGATTCAGGCTCACCAGCGGGACACCAACGACCAAAAAACGGCTCAGAACGTTCATAAGCGATCAACGACATCTCAGCAGGGGCCACATCGCTGCTACATGTCACACACAGCGACGTCGCTAACGAGATCGCTACTGCGTCACAAAAATGGTGACGCATTAGCGATCTCGTTTAGTGTGACAGTACCTTTACTCAAGTCTGTGGGGTAAATCTGCCAAAAAAGGGCATTTTTACAGTAAGAAAACCTGATTTCAAAAATGCACCACACCACATTTTACTTTTTGGGCAGAGAAAATACTCTTCATCAAAAACACACAAAATACTCATTGTGGGAACTTTGTCTTAGGCTAGGATCACATATGCGAGAAATTCTGTGCAGCCGCACGCTCCCATCCGAGTGCGGCGGCAGTGCCGGGTGTTCATCGAGAGACTCGCACAAGAATCGTGCGAGTTTCTCGCATGTGTGATCCCAGCCTTAGACAACTGTTTTATTTATGTATTCCTTATAAATGCACTTTCGCATAGGTGTTTGCAAGTACATTGATACCATATTCTGCAGGTTGGAGTCCAGATTTGGAGATAATATGTAAATGGAGACAGAGCCAGTAATGAACTTACTTGCTGTTTCATTCTTTGTTTTATATGATGCCATTGTGTACTGTTTTGCTATAGTATTTGAACCTTTATATGTCTCTTGCATGCAGTAAGTTTGGCTTAATTGCAAAATAAGCAAGTTTTAGAAGTGGAAGAGAACAGAAGCAAATTAGAATGTTTTAGGTGTATTTGCTGAATAATCAAATTGATGGGAATTTCTAGTTTTACTGGAAAAAATACTACCAGGGTTAAATCATGAAACCCATTGGATGAAGTAATGATCTACTACATTACGGCATTTATAAAAAATACTTTCTGTAATATCACAAGTCAGTGGGATTCAATGGACTGAATATTGACATGAGATTGGATGCGAAAGTCAAATGATTGACACAATTCAATATTTCGTCAGTTAATTATTTTCTATTGATGTGACAAATTGAAGAGCGACGGATAATGATTGCATCCATTATTTTTATTCCGCATCACAGATGCAGTAAAAAGGATACGACTTACACATCCGCTAATTCAGTAGTATAGCACTCATTTCCCTGGTGATCTAGGGCAGATACTGCAGAAATCCCAAGTCTTTGTTAATGACTGACCAAGAATGATTGAAATCCCCTTTAAGGCTTAAACTGCCAAAAGACATTCCAAAGTAGGATGCCTGATTGGTTTCTGCGTAGTGTGTAATTAAAGTGTACAAATCTACACCTCCTCATTAACCTTGCAACCTACACTGATTGCAATAATAAAATATAGAAATGTAATAAGACTCTACGTATGTAAAATACATTTACGTCAAACACATTACTTTGGAAGTGGCATTGACTATAAAGAGATGGTTTTCTATGAAATCTTTACTTTCTTTGACCACTAGAGGTCTCACACAAGCCAGATGTCCATCTCCAGCGCAATGCACTGCTACAATACTGAGAGTGATGAATATGCGGGATTCATTTTTTATGGTATTTTATCATCTGTAAGTAGGTTTGTTACAAAAAGTAAGATGAAGTTTTAATGGTTGCATTACTTTCCGACAAGGTCTCTAATTTATCTGGGTTTGTTGCTCCAGAACAGTTTACAAAACACTATTTGACCACAATGGGCACTAAATATAGTTTTTGAGACAGTTTGGGGAATCTAGCATGATTTAGCTTTTCTATATTTAATTATTAATCTTTGGCCTTTTAGCACAGGGGCTAATCGTAATTTACCATGATTCCTAGGAAGTCTGGTTTCCTTCCATAAATGTACATTTCAGATCACAAAACAATGGGGCTTTGAGGGTCTTAGCTCAGTGTACCCACTGACTAGGGGAAGGTTTGAATGAACTGCTTCACTGCCTGCTGTATACACACGGGGGGTATATATCAAAGGGGAATGCAAAGGAAAATCAATGCGTTACAGTATACGCTGATGACAAAAGTAGGACTTTAATACTGAAAATCCTATATAGTTACATGGCAGTATATGGAGGAGACACTACAAAACTAAGCAGTAAACCCTGCAATATGTCAGTAATCTAGGACTCTGGAACAGACATTATTACTGTGTTTTCAAATTAGCACTTAAGGTTGTAGAACATGGAAAACACCTTTATGCATGTCCTGTCATGTCCTGTTTCTATGTTAATTGGTACTGTAAAATACATTGTGGCATTTTCCCCATTTTTTCCTGGCGAACATGTGAGTTTATAGTAGCCTCATGGTTCCTGCACCCAATCCAGCAGTCCGTACCCTTTAGATCAATTTCACAAGGACGGGGTTTTGGTCAGCATTTTGGATCAGTATATGTAAGCCAAAACCAGGGGTGGGACAAACGAAGAGAAAGGGTATAGTGGAAAGATTTAAGCCATGAGCTGAGGGTTCTTAGGGCTTTTTTGAGCCCATCTGTCTAAAAAAAAATTGCCTTAAAACAATGTAAGACCCAGGGAGCAAAGGATTGTAAATGCTCACCTGCCTGGGTTCTAACTGGGCACAACTATGTATTTATATGAATGGAGGGCTGCTGCTCCGACAGCTGACCCACATGCCGGGGGGAAGAAACATATTCAAACCTAACAGGAAAAAGAGGGGCAATTCCCGGCCGCTGCCACAGCATGCAGACAAGGGTGTATGTTCCCTGGATCCTTAATCACTCATGCAACGCGTTTCGAAGTTGGGTTGACTCCTTCATCAGGTATAGTATGTCATACAGAGCAATATTCCTTATATAAGGGAGAGAAGAAATGTCTACACAGCTTAAAACAATAATTAAAACCAACAATTTATACAAGTTACGTGTAAAATATGCAGCAAAGAATCATTTGTGGTAACTAAAGTGAATTATATTGAGTATATGTATGATATCTTAAAATTGTGTATAAAAAATAATAATAAAAAAATATAAAAAATGTCTTCCCTTTTTCTCTCTTCCCTTTTATATTCTTTATATTTGGAGACTCCTTCTGACTGTGAATCAGCTGGAACTTGAGACTTTATCTTGCGTTTGAAATGGATTCATTTAACCATTCAGGTGCCAGTGTGGATAACATGAAATTTGAAAATCCAGTAGGACTCTCAATGTATTAGTTTCTGGTATCTATTTGTAATGTGATCAGGTATGTGTTCTAATATAGTAAGTCTTAAGGTACTGCCACACTAAACAATCCCGCTAGCGATCACGATAACGACGCATACTAATGTGATCGCTAGCGGGATTGTTTCTATATCGCTAAGTGCGGCCACATTTAGCGATATAGTTAACGACGCTATCGCCGTTAGCGATCTTCTTAACGACTTTAGCGGTACAAAAGTACCGCTAAATCGCTAAGAAAAGGTGCCACACTAGCGATATATACTTACCCAGCGGGAGCGCCGACGAGAAAATAGGGTCCGGAACGATTCCAGCGACGAGCAAGATCACAGCAGGAAGCTCGTCGCTGGCAGATGCCGCACTGAACAACATCGCTAACGGGATCGCTAAATAGTGACGTTTTTTAGCGATACCGTTAGCGATATTGTTCAGTGTGGCATACCCTTTAGGCTAAGTTCACACGTTGCGGAATTGCCGCGGAAATTTCCGCGGCAATCCCGCACTTCTCCCGCAGGAAATACGCACATTTTTTGTGTGCTGATTCCCGCCAGAATAATAGCGTTTTGCAAGCGTAATTAGCTTGCAGAATGCTAGCGTTTTCCTAGCGATCTGTAGCATCGCTTGGAAAACTGATTGACAGGTTGGTCACACGAGTCAAACATAGTGTTTGACAAGTGTGACCAACTTTTTACTATTGATGCCGCCTATGTCGCATCAATAGTAAAAAGATCTAATGTAAAAATAATAAATAATGATATTCTCACCTTCTGGCGGCCCCCGCAGCCTTCCCGCGGCCCCGCAGCCTTCCCGCCTTCAGCGACGCTCCCGGCAACTCCGGTCCCAAGGATGCTTTGCGGCAAATCACACCGATGACGTAGCATCTCGCGAGACCGCTATGCCATCTGGGTGATTCTTGCAAAGGACTCTTGGGACCGGAAGTTGCCGGGAGCGTCGCTGAAGGCGGGAAGGCTGCGGGGGCCGCGGGAAGGCTGCGGGGGCCGCCGGAAGGTGAGAATATCATTATTTTTTATTGTTTTACCAGGGATATGGTACCCAGGGCCTGGAGGAGAGTCTCCTCTCCTCCAGACCCTGGGTACCACCGCACATGAACCGCTTACATTCCGCAAAATTAATGAACATGTTGCTATTTTTTCCGCAAAGCGTTTTTTTCGCGGAAAAAAACGCAACATGTGGCCAAAACATGCGGAATCAATTAACATGTATAGGATGCTTAATGCTTGCGTTTTTATCGCGTTTTTACCGCGGAAAACCCGCGAAAAAAACGCAATTATTCCTGATCGTGTGCACTTAGCCTTAGACTTGTGCTGTCTTTCTTGTCTTTTGTCTTTCTTGTGTTCTAATGAAAAGTGTCTAGATAAACTATGGTTCAAAACCCCATTTTTGATATAATATCTGTTTGTTTATTCTACAATGAAGATGTTGTGTGGTCCTTCCCACATACTGTAGATTACAATCACATTCAAGCAGATAAGGATGTTCCAAAATAAAAAAAACACTGATGAATATTAAAAGTCTCTTAAGTTGTCATTGATGTTAATTTTTGAGCAGCCATGCTATAAAATCAAGTAGAATTAACATTTAGTATTGCTGCACAAAAGATGAAAGGTTGTTTTCGGTGTACTTTTCCCGGATGAAGTAGTCTACCCGACTACGAAACGCTTTGTATGAATGAATAAGGATCCGGAGAACATACTCCCTTGTCTTCACTGTGTGGCAGATCTCAATAATTACTGCTCTTTCACCTGTTTGGTGTGAATAAATTTTTTCTCAGCGTTTCAGATTGCTAGTACTTTACTTTTTTGGTTTCATTTACTTCGGTTCGGTCATGTCATGTGATCTCATGGTTACCACGTGGAAATGACTTGACTTTGATTTTTCTTAAGAGGGTCACCTTCTCAGTTACCAAAAACTGACTTCATGAAGAAACTGCATGGGCTGTACAACTGAAGCTCTCCACAAAGGAAATATAAACACCTATCACATTTACTAATAATGACTGCGCAGCTCCTGACAAACAATTATAAAGCAGAAGAAAATTGTTTACTCTCTTTACTATATACTTAGCCCATTTAGAGCAATGAAAAGTGAAGTATAGCCACAGAGTTACCAAAGCAGGCATAAATGGTACTGGACACAGGTGCTCATGTGATGCTGTGCTGATGTATCATGAATTTGACAGCAGAGCATGGAAAAAAAATGAATGATAAAATCTGGGAATCCAAATGATAGCTGAAGAGAAACAAATAGTAACTGCATGGAATTAAGTACACCCTGCATAGAAAAATAGAAAAAAATACAGCGTGTGATACACAATCAGAGTGGAGTGCAAGTATTGAAAACTACTAGAATGCTTCTTTGAGCTTCATATGAAAGATGTTTTGTAATATCCTGTGGAAATGTATTAAGACATCTTTTCAGCTTCTGAATATTCTACGCCCTTTACATCAACCAGAAATTTTGACATTAATGTAGAATAGAAACGCTTTATTGGCAGAACATATAGTTATATGAAAAAGTTTGGGCACCCCTATTAATCTTAAGCTTAATGTTTTATAAAAATTGGTGTTTTTGCAACAGCTATTTCAGTTTGATATATCTAATAACTATAGGACACAGTAATGTTTCTGCCTTGAAATGAGGTTTATTGCACTAGCAGAACATGTGCAATCTGCATTCAAACAAAATTTGACAGGTGCATAAGTATGGCCACCCTTATCATTTTCTTGTTTTAAATACTCCTACCTACATTTTACTGACTTACTAAAGCACTTTTTTTTGTTTTGTAACCTCATTGAGCTTTGAACTTCATAGCCAGGTGTATGCAATCATGAGAAAAGCTACTTAAAGTGGCCACTTGCAAGTTGTTCTCCTGTTTGAATCTCCTCTGAAGAGTGGCATCATGAGCTCCTCAAAACAACTGTCAAATGATCTGAAAACAAAGATTATTCAACATAGTTGTTCAGGGGAAGGATACAAAAAGCTGTCTCAGAGATTTAACCTGTCAGTTTCCACTGTGAGGTACATAGTAAGGAAATGGAAGAACACAGGGACAGTTCTTGTTAAGGCCAGAAGTGGCAGGCCGAGAAAAACATCAGAAAGGCAGAGAAGAAGAATGGTGAGATCAGTCAAGGACAGTCCTCAGACCACCTCCAGAGAGCTGCAGCATCAACTTGCTGCAGATGGTGTCACTGTGCATGGTCAACTATACAACGCACTTTGCACAAGGAGAAGCTGTATGGGAGAGTGATGTGAAAGAAGCCGTTTCTGCAAGCACACCACAAACAGAGTCGGCTGAGGTATGCAAAAGCACATTTGGAGAAGCCAATTTCTTTTTGGAAGAAGGTCCTGTGGACTGATGAAACCAAGATTGAGTTGTTTGGTCATACAAAAAGCCGCTATGCATGGCGTCAAAATAACACAGCATTCCAAGAAAAACACTTGCTACCCACAGTAAAATTTGGTGGCGGTTCCATCATGCTTTGGGGCTGTGTGGCCAATGCCGGCACCGGGAATCTTGTTAAAGTTGAGGGACGCATGGATTCCACTCAGTATCAGCAGATTCTTAACAATAATGTTCAAGAATCAGTGACAAAGTTGAAGTTACGCAGGGGATGGATCTTTCAGCAAGACAATGATCCAAAACACCGCTCCAAATCTACTCAGGCATTCATGCAGAGGAACAATTACAATGTTCTGGAATGGCCATCCCAGTCCCCAGACCTGAATATCATTGAACATCTGTGGGATCATTTGAAGAGGGCTGTCCATGCTCGGCGACCATCAAACTTAACTGAACTGGGATTGTTTTGTAAAGAGGAATGGCCAAAAATACCTTCATCCAGGATCCAGGAACTCATTAAAAGCTACAGGAAGCGACTAGAGGCTGTTATTTTTGCAAAAGGAAGATCTACTAAATATTAATGTCACTTTTCTGGTGAGGTGCCCATACTTATGCACCTGTCAAATTTTGTTTGGATGCAGATTGCACATGTTCTGCTAGTACAATAAACCTCATTTCAAGGCAGAAACATTACTGTGTCCAATAGTTATTAATATATCAAACTGAAATAGCTGTTGCAAAAACACCAATTTTTATAAAACATTAAGCTTAAGATTAATAGGGGTGCCCAAAGTTTTTCATATAACTGTATTGTAGGCTCTTATTAACATATGATACAAAAGTTGCATACCTGTTTATTTACAACACAAAAATGGAGATTTCCTTTATATCATTATCAGCAAGTAAACATTGGGTATTTATTTTGGTAAAAATCATAAACAGGCAAATACTAATAATAATTATAACAAAATAATGAAAATATCAAGTGGTATTTATCACAGAACAGGTTTGTGGTTATATCCAAAATACAGGGCTGCAATTTGTTTACTTAGACACCGGCTGCACAAAGCCTGAGTAATGCTGTCATACTATTAATTGGAGACAAAAAAGGTCTAAATTGCCTCAGCTTTTCTTTGATTTAAATTAATTGATCAAAAGCTTTGTAATTAAATTTCTTTGAAAGAGCTTCTTCCAGCAAACAAAAGGAATGTTAGTTATGGAAAGAGCAGCTTCGGCTGTATTGTTACTCTCTTGCAATATTTCAATAGTGTGTTCAGCATTATGGAAGATGTTGTTAGAGGAAATAAACAGGAACTCGTTCTTTATACAATACTTAGGACCTGGACTTGTCATGGCTTAGAATAAGTGTCACTTTACTTTAGGTACAATATTCATGTATATGAAATGTTAAATATTCTATACAGTATAATAATAGAATATTGATGTTTCTACCTAAAGGTCGTATTGATCAGGATGAAAATACCAGTGTTTTCTGCTGTCGAGGTCAAACTGTCCAGTGTAAGCCAATAAAACTCTTTTGACTTATGATCCAATATCAGGCTAGAGCCACACATCCATTTTCCTCTCATCCGAGAAAATAGGTCTGATTATGCTAATCACACTCTGATCAAACTCTGGTCAGAGTATGATCTGATTTGCTCGGATGTGGAGAATAAAAAAAAAATGATTTCCATCTTCTCCATTCTATCAGTCTGTGAAAATCAGACTGCACCGGATGTCAACTAAGTGCAGTCTGATTTTTCCCATAGACATAAATGACCGAGAGTCATTCGATAATCGGATGCAACTTGTGCATTCTGCGATTTTTTTACCTTGCTTCGCTATGTCCGAGGAAAAAATCGGATATGTGGTCACAAAGAATAACATGGGGTTTAGTGCTATCTGTCAAAACGAGAGATGGCATTCGTCTGATTTTTACAGTCATCTGCACAAGCCCATACATTCAATCATAAGACTATAATGGTAACTGAAGATTAACAAGGACACTTCAG
Source organism: Oophaga sylvatica (assembly GCA_033576555.1). Classification (NCBI taxonomy): domain Eukaryota; kingdom Metazoa; phylum Chordata; class Amphibia; order Anura; family Dendrobatidae; genus Oophaga; species Oophaga sylvatica. The sequence continues at coordinate 323,184,483 of JARQOD010000004.1, forward strand.
CAGTCCAGGTATATCAGTTTGGTCAATTCTGATTCTTCATGAGATCCTAGAGCATCTTTTCTTATAACTCTGTGTCATGCCATTCTTCTATTATTCCTCCTAGTAATTGTCTATGCTGTGAAGATATGAGATGTGCAGCATCTGAAACAACGGACACTGGAAGCCTGTGCTAGCATTTCTTCTGCGGTGTTGCTATCAGTGTGTCAAGAATGGGAGAAGAGGGTTGCATTGACAATCCATCACAATGGGCACTTTGAACACATTTTATAAGTGGTCATAAACTTGTAAATAACTCATGAAAGAATAAATTTACGTTAAAACCAAGCACACCATTGTTTTTCTTGCGAAATTCTCAATAAGTTTAATGTGTCACATGACCCTCTTCCCATTGGAAAAAATTAAGTTGGATCCAATGGCCGACTTCAAAATGGCCACCGTGGTCACCACCAATCTTGAAAAGTTTTCCCCCTCCCATATACTAGTGTGCCACAAACAGGAAGTTGATATCACCAACCATTCCCATTTTATTGAGGTGTATCCACATAAATGGCCCACCCTGTAGTTAAATAATGTTCAGTAAGTACTATAGTCAGTATAGAGATAAATTCTGAGTCAAAGAATGGTGTGAAAAACTTTAAATCAATGGTATGTATTAGTACCTGGCATAAGTAATCATATTACAAGAGCAGGATGTGGTACCAGGAACCCCAACGCGCGTTTCTACGCCAGAGCATTTTTCCGCATGACGTTGCTTTTGTACACCATGCATGATGCATGTTGTGTTGATGTATAACCCTTCACTACAGTCCCTGATATTGAGTATTGTGCAAATTACAGTGAATATTTTATACAATATATATATTTTCTGACACTCATACAAGTTGATGATTTATTCTCTAGCAACATAGAAGACAGCTCTCTCATCAAAGACCCTTTTGAGCAATATCACACGAGTGTGGGTAACTGGGTAGCTATATTGACTTTAGTACAGTTTAGAATATGTGTGCATGTAGGCATAAAGGGCATTCTACCAGCTGTGGTATATACAATAATGAATTTGTATACCAAGTGTGGGAGCCCTTGGTAAAGAAAAAGACTCTACATGTGGTACTAATCTTTCAGTCTCAGACTACATAATACACACAAATAGTAATTGCAATTGTGGCAGGATGTAATATTTCTCAGAGCATGCTGCAGTAAACTTTACATTGTATTTCCGAGCTCTATTTCAATATTCATTTTGTTGAAATCCTCTTCAGTTCACGGGAGTGATAATATCCCAAGATAATAATATTTTCACGAGTCTCAGAACCCTCAATGTGCTGGAACAATAATTAATGTGCTATTACAAATATGAGTGTTCTTTGTGTTGGCACGTCGGGCTCAATAACATCCCATAAGGTGAGTAAAAACTTAATGCGCAGTCACAAATGAAATAAAATATCCTCTTCACTTTTCTGGCAACCCTGAAATTTATAACTTAGTATCAAAAGAAAGCCTGTGCTTGTGATATATGGGATCAGCCAACAATGATTCAGTCTCCTGCTGTGGGAACCATTTATTCAGAGATCCCATTCACAAGCCTTCTGTCCCTAACTTATCACATCCTCAGAACAGGCATTTGCAGTCTCCGCAGCTCATATATCACAACATCTATGAAACTCATTTATCTCCGTGCTCTGAAAGGTATCACAAACATAGCACCATCAATTTCACATCCAAAACCCAAAGGTTCCCATATTAAAACATATTTTTCTGAAAGTTTCTGGATTTTACCTTTTCTACCGTTTGATAGTACAACATTAAAATGATTTACACAAGCATTCCCTCTGCTACATGCCACCGCTGTGTTGTCGAATTCCCTGCACCCCATGTGATAACTGCAGCTTCCAAACTGGATGTCAGTGGTTTAACATATAACTCCTTTTTCCCATCTGGATGCCTGTCGCCTGTGTTTTCAAAGATCATAGTGAAACATGTATGAATGGAGCTAAGTGTGGGTATTCTATAGTGGCATTGTGAGTGGTTATTATTGCTGCTGCTCCATGGCACATTCCTGAATAATAGTAATAACACAACCTGTAATTGCCGAAGTGCATTGTGTATACATTACCTAAGGCTTTATATTTGCTCCTTAAAATGTCACATGCTTCATGCCTACAAGACACGGTGACAAGTCCAATATTATCACTTCCATTACCTCCTTTAATTGATACTTTTTCACAGCAAGATCGGAATGTGAGGCCTAAACCTATGATTCATATGACCCCACAGGATCAATTTACTGTATATCGTACCTATTTGTTTCCAATCCATTTTTTACTATAATGTGACCAGTTAATTGAAAACCTTGCTTTGTCCTTTCTTGTCAAGTTGTTCATAATTCTCTTCAGTGAATATATGACTGCAATAATAGCTCCATGAGTAGTTGTCACCCAGCCAACTATTTACTCAGTGACATATCCCCAGTAGAGATGTCTTTTGAATTTCAAATTTGCCAGCTTTGGCAAATTTTTCCCAAAAATTCAATATGCATCAATATATTTTCTGTGAGTCTAAAGTACTGCAATTGTCCTGAAAAGCATGTATAATACTCTCTTAGAAACCCGCTGTTTACCTTGGTTACCAGCTCCCCTGCACCAGCGCGCTGGTATCTAACGTACACATCGGGTTTAGCTCCAGCTCTCTGATCGCTGGTCTTCCGCCTGTCACATGAAGCGATGCGTGCTGGCCAGCGGGAGACCAACGATCAAAAAAATGTGCAGGACATTCAGCGACAATCAGCAATATCCAGCAGGGGGGCTGATCGTCACTGCGTGTCACACACACTCGAGCGATCTCGCTATGTGAGACGGGGGCTTTAGAGGCGCTTTGTTAAAACTAGAAAGCTTGTTGATGGGATCGATAAGATTAGAAAACCACTGACATTGAATTTTATATTCCTTGTAACTGAATGTGCCAGCCTGTAAGGGTTAAGACTTCAGAGTTGTTGGACTTGCCTGCTTGCCAGTTTCTCTTGATGTGACAAGCATATCATTTTAGATTTATATGTGAATTCTCCAGCATATTTGCTCAGGTCCTGAATTTAAAGGGAACTGTCACCAGTTTTTGAGCCTATGAACAAATGTCACCACCTTTAACTGCTCCTGTGCTACATTCCACAAATGTGTCTGTCAGCTCCTGACTCCCCCTGTATGCCCCCCAAAAATACCGTTTGATATGCTCCTACGCTGCATGTAAATAAGAGTGGTTCCGGTCCCATGGGAGTCTTTGCTGTGGCGTACGTCCCTCCTCTCTGCCACTAATTGCGTCCTCCTGCTTTGATTGATGTGCTGCATCATCCACATAGCAAACCTAGGGCTCGCGCCTGCGCAGTAGTCTCACAGGACTGCGCAGCCGCACTCTGCTCTGCCCTACTGTGAACAGAGCATAAAATAGCAATGTGCAAGTGCATAGTTGTGATTGATGTGAATGGCGAACTGAGATCTCGCGACTGCGTAGTAGCCTCATTCAAATGACGTCACAATGCACTTGTACAGCGCTGTTTAATGCTCTGCTCACAGTATGGCAAAGCAGAGTACGCTTGTGCGCTCCTGTGAGGCAACTGCGCAAGCTCTCAGTTCAATATGTGGATGACGCATAACGTCAATCAAAGCTGGAGGACGCGATTAGGAGCAGATAGGAGGGACGTACCCCACAGCAAAGATGCCCATCGGACCGGACCACTCTTATTTACATACAGCATGGGAGCATATCAAATGTTATTTTTGGGGCATACAGGGGAAGTCAGGAGCTGACAGACACGTTTGTAGAATGCAGCACAACAGCAGTTAAAGGTGGTGGCATTTGTTCATAGGCTCAAAAACTGGTGACAGGTTCCCTTTAAACATCATTTGAATGTATTTCTGATGTAAAGTATTCGGCATTGTTAAAACAATCACACCTTACAACCGGTATGGGAGTTTCTAAATTACTTTAAACCTTCAAGACCAAGAGATATTTTGTTTGCATGCTTTTGTTTTCTTCTACCATTGTTCCAAGAGACATAACTGTTTTATTTTTTTACATCGACCTTTTGTAATCCTTGGAACAAGCTGTACTTTTGAATGATACCATTCACATTACCAGATAATGTACTGAAGAATGTGAGGGGTGTAATGGTGGAAATACACACTTCCAACATTTTTTTTTTTATTTGTGTCATTGGTTACTAAGACCCGTAACATTTTTAATCTACCATTGATAGGGCTGTATACTGCCTTGTTTATTGTGTGACAAGCTGCAGTTTTGATTGATACTCTTTTGTGGTATATATGATTTTTTGCTAGTAAATTTCGTGATCTATGAAGCCCAACCACAGAAGGGACTTCAAAAGAGGACCATGATGCCAATAAAGGTGGCTTTTAATAGGCCCTCAATTTCCATGGCAACCTTTGGCACCCTGCAATCATGTTGCAGGGGACATAGGTATCAGTACATGCACATTTTGGCAACTAAGCCATTTAAAGGGAACATGAAAAATGCTTTCTAAAGCCGTGCAAAGTCTGGCAGCTGAATGGAAATTAACTTTATATCTCCCAGCAGGCATAGGCTTTCAGTCATAAAGGTGCAGCTGGTGTGGCTTCAGTCACCGCTCAGCACATAGTGAGAACTGGCACTGACTGCCATCTCTGTACTGATGCACTGCTGAACCAGTTGTCAGTCAGTCCTGGGGCATGGTTACATCCACCTCTCACTATGTATTGAGCAGTAACTGAAGCCACACCTCTATAACTGAAAGCTGGAGGCTTCCAGGAGGAATAAAGTTAATTTCTTCCCAGCAGCCGGGCTTCCCGCCCGGTGGCCTCATGACTTTGCAATGCTATTAGCCTGCAGATTAACCCAATATCTGCAGGTTAATAGAATTTTGGGACATGACAGGAGCTCTTTAAATGTTGCAGTCAGTGATTAACAGCAGCTTCTAAATGGTTAAATAGCAGTGATTGAAGCTAGCTCCAGCCACTGCTGTTAGAGGCACATGTCAGCTGTGTAACACAGCTGACACCTGTCCTATATGGAGTATGCTCAGCTCCTAAACCTGCTCCCTAAACAGGAACCCTTAAGCTGCTGTACATCAGGGTGTACAAAGTAGTTCAAAAGAAAAAGCATTTATTTTGTTACTAGGGAGATAGTAAGAGATAACAGATTTTCACTGTATCCTAGTCTACTAATATTTACTAGATTATGGCAATTTTGTTTCATAAAATGACATTTAGCAGATTATTGTGGATATTTTTCATGTATGGACTGTAGCATCTATTCCCTGAGTGGTCCCTGGTGTTTAATTTATCCATTTTAATTGGGATGAAAAAATAGTGTAAAGACAGAACACTTTCTTTTTTGTGTTTATTAGCATAATTTGCGGAACACACCACTAGCTCCAAGGACAAGTATAGACTGTACGGGTTTGCAGAGTAAAAAAAATTTCAAAAATGCAAATGTCATGAATTTCTTCACAGTGGAAGGTCCTCTTAATCTGTGGCCCTGATCTGTCATTTATTGTATGCATAGTATGATATGGCATATCTTGGCTCGTGGGGCACACTGAGAGGTCAGAAAAATGTTAGCTATGGCAGAACTACAACCTGAAGTGATCAGAAAAAAAGGTGACAAGTGGCATATTTCATATTAATTACACATGCTTCACTGCTTACTTGGTATAGTTCCATTCATTCACAATGTTGCCCTTAAAGAGAATCTTTCATCAGAAAATGAACCATCGGATTCTTGTGTTACACGTATTTTGGTCACAATTGGCAGTTTCTGTGTTCATATCATGACCTTTATTAAAATGAATCATTTTGCAATTTTCACAGTGATCACTGGGGCATTTTTAGATGCAAACATCCTATTCCATGAATAAGAACTTTCAGCAAGGCGTTTTATCAGCATCCACAGGATTACAGTCACAGGATCCAACAATCACAAAAGGTGACAGCTCAGCTAATCCTGGTCCCCCTCCCTTAAAGTGTGTTCCTAAAACTTGGTAATATAAGCTAAAACATAAGTGAAAGGTGAAGATTGAGTTCCAGAACTTGGTGTGTTATCTTAACCCAAAGAGAGCCCATTTGGAGTATTTTACTACCTGACCAATGAAGACAACTTTCATCTTCCATGGATTGCTACCTCTACCACGTGTTTAATTCTTTTAAAAAATCCTGTAAACGAACTTACATTACATTCAATTTCCTTTCATTATCTTTTAACCAAATGAATTTTGTCTGAAAAGATATAGCTACAATATATACTTGCTTGATATTACCCTGTTCAACATTCCCTCATTAACATAACATTTTGTCCATATGTAAAACATTTAAAGTAATTTAATTAAAAGATCCCAATTAGCAATTGATTAGCATGGCAATCTGTTGAGTGTCCATTAAACTTAAGGGTATGCCACACTGAACAATATCGCTAACGGGATCGCTAAAAAACGTCACTATTTAGCGATCCCGTTAGCGATGTTGTTGTGTGCGGCAGCTGCCAGCGACGAGCTTCCTGCTGTGATCTCGCTCGTCGCTGGAATCGTTCCGGACCCTATTTTCTCGTCGGTGCTCCCGCTGGGTAAGTATATATCGCTAGTGTGGCACCTTTTCTTAGCGATTTAGCGGTACTTTTGTACCGCTAAAGTCGTTAAGAAGATCGCTAACGGCGATAGCGTCGTTAACTATATCGCTAAATGTGGCCGCACTTAGCGATATAGAAACAATCCCGCTAGCGATCGCATTAGTATGCGTCGTTATCGTGATCGCTAGCGGGATTGTTTAGTGTGGCAGTACCTTTAGTCATGATTATCTGATCCATGGTACAGATCTATCTGGGGGCATCTGCTAACTGGTAAAATGCTAGGTTTTCCCTAAACAAGTCTTGTCCAGCATGATTAGTGACAAAATAAAGAGCACAATTATGGCCTTAAGTTGACGAAATGTAGCTTGAGGGCAACGATAAAGACTCGAGTGAATATATAGAAGAGATATGAGAATGGAGAACAGATTATTGGAAGGACAAGAAAATGTTTCACATTATTAAAAAAATTATATTCGGAGGTAACACTATCTCATACAAAATAAATGTCAATTCAGTGTGAAGATGGAAAAGAAGGAAAAACACCTAATGAATATGAAGATGTTGACATTAAAGGGTTTATCTAGTTTAGAAAACTCATTTTTATATATATTCTATTTGGAAATTCTAAGAAAATAGAGAGGTTCCTCTGTTTAAGCAACTCATTTCTTGGTTAGAGCAGATACAAAGCAGGTAGACATATTGTAATCAGCTATCAAGAGATCTTTCCAACAAGCATAAATAGCGCACACATTCAGTATTTGGTCATTATTTTACATCAGTATTCGTAAGCCAAAACCAGGAGTGGGTGAAAAGTATAGAAGTGGTGACACGTTTCTATTAGGCTATGTTTCCACGGTCTGGATATGCAGCGCTTTGGACGCAGTTGGAAACCCGGCTCCGCCCAAAGCGCTGCCACCTGTTGAACGCGCGGTGATACCGCATGTGTTCATTGAACACATGCGGAATCACCGCATCCTATCCATAGACAGGGTTATTTATCTTGCGGAGACGGAGTGACTCAGAAAGATAAATAGACATGCTGTGGTCAGGAAAGAGGCGCTGCATGTACGGATACGGCATTTCATAAAATCCCCTCCACTATGCTGTAACATCTGAACGCTGCGGATTAGACGATGCATCTGTACGCAGCGTTCAATCCGCAGCAAATCCTGAATGTTTCCGCACCGTGGAAACATACCCTTATACTTTTCCTCTGATTGTTCCTCCCATAGTATTAGCATACAATTACTGATGTAAAACACTGACCAAATACTGAACATGTGAATGTGGCCTTAAGCAGAGAGCCCTTTAAAAGGTCACTACACTGCTGTGTGAGGATTGGACACAACGGTGTCCCATTTGGCAACATGTGAATTCCATGGCTGTATAATTACTGGAAAAAGACACATTCATTAGGTTCATCCTTTCTAAGACCTAGCTGTTTAAAATTAGAAGGTTGGAGAATATATTTAAAGGATTTCCAGTTTCAGAAAACCCCTGTCATAAGGCAAAGTATGTTTTAAAAAAATAAACTCTGTTTTACCCACCCTCCACGAGTCCGGCGTCGAGTTTGCGGGGTCTGCTATTTTCTACAGCACTGACGTCACATTGACAGCACTTCATAAAAACAGTGAGCACAACCAGTAAATTGCACAAACAGCTCAGAGCCACTGAGCTCACCGATTGGCTGCAGCAATAGTACTGTGACATCAGCACTGCAGACCATAACAGACATTGGGAGCAGCAGAGGAGACTCAGCACTGGTCCAGACAAGTAAAGCACAGATACTGCACTGAGGGCTAGGGTTTTTTTGATACAAGGCTATGTGAACATGGCAGATTCTGCCTGAAAAAGTTTCGCAAAAAGGCCGCATGAAATGACAATAAAGCACAGAAATGTCAAAACAACATTGCTGTGTATATGTTCTGTCTTATATCACTTCCTTGCTGTATGGAATGTTTTGAATCTCTGTATTCTTTTTTGTATTTTTATTTTGTAAATCTTTATTAAAAAATCAATATTCATTTGTATAAAAAAGAACATGTTGATTCTTCAGGTGGCGTACACTCGGAACTGAACAGTGCGGAGTAAAAGACATCGACACCTGCTGCAAGAAAGATATGCATGAAAAAAAAATATTTGCTATGCACATGTTCTATTTTTGTTACTTATTTTAACCGCTTTAAAATAAGTTATCTTGTTCATTGTTCAGGCTTCTCTTAATAGAAGATAAGAAGATATAGTGAAAAGCCGCAAAAGGCACAAAAACGAAGGCAAAACTGTCAGTGTATCCACCTAAGAAAAACCGACTTTGTGAGTGAAGACTAAAAGACGCCATGTGCACATGGCCAATGAGCAACACTCAAAGTTTTTGAGGAGATTTGAGATTTGGAGGCAGATTTGGAGAGTTTCCACTCAGTTTCTGCGCCAAAAACTTTTCAAAAAACTTAGTGTGCACATAGTCATTTTGAGATTTGAAAGAAGATTTTGAGAGTTTTTACTCAGTTTTCACTCAGTTTCTGCTCCAAAAACTCTGTGTACACATACCCTAAAGGCATTTTTGAGGCATTGAAGGTTACAGTTTTTTAAGTGGAAAGAGGTTCAGGAAATGCTCCATTTTAAGGAGTTTTTGGAAGAGGTTTTTTGCTGAAGCATTTTATTCTGCAGCCCTTTGATTGGACAGCATCTAATTTGCAGCAGATTACATCTGAATCGACTTAAAAGAAATGACGTCTGGTTTTTTTCCATTAGGCATTTTTTTACAAACCTGGAATGAAAAAAATGATGAAAAAACACTATATATCAACAGCAAAGAAGATTAACACTAAAATGAATAGTAAGAGTCTCAAGCATTTTCTAGGCAATTATTGTACATTGCCTGCCACGTCTTGTGGTTGGAGATCACCTTTCAGTTCCTTTTCTGTTCTTTATTATACAAATACTTATTTATGATAGATCCTCTATCTGTGCTTCTGGGTTAGTTTCTCATGACTAAAGATGAGCGAACGCAAACTTAAAAGTTTGAAGTTCGTAACAGACAGTTAATGTCCGGTGCTAAACGCCGAACAGGGACTTCTCCCGAAAGTCCATTTCAATGTTTGCAGTTCCAGCGGAATTCTGTTGCAGAGAGAGAATATTTTCCAGCTCAAAATTTCGGGTACCCAGTGCTTTTAATGGGGTTTGGGTTCTGGTTCAAGGTTGGGTAGAGTTATGGTGCCCAAACTGAACTTTGGAATAAAGTTTGGGTCAGGTATCTGAACCGGAACTTTCACTTGTCCACTCATCCCTACTCATCACATACCAACTTTGATGGAGCTGTTTTCAAACTGATCCCAATAAATATTGATGGATCTCTGAATTATAAGTCATTTAGGATTCCATTGGGCTTCTATCTTGTTTTACAGCAGACTAAGCTATTCTTGCTATCATAAAAGACTGGAAACCTAACAGAACAGACATAGATTAAAGAACTACAAGGCTAAAGTCTAACAAAAGTGATTTGATTTTAAGGTCAGGTTATGATTAAATTTTAGAATTTCTGGTATGTCTTTGAAAAATAGTACTTTACAAAACAATCTGTGATGTTCTTGCCTTGAATGGATTTGTGAATTTAAAATTAATGATCTCCATGGAATGTTACACTATATTTCAGAATATTTCCTTAAGGCAAAAGGTCAGCCAGGTCACATAGGCATAAATTTGTTCTTCCCCTCAAATTTCCAATTATAAATGGACAACAATATTCAAAGAGAAATATTAGCCACAGGCATGGCATTATCAAAGTATCCAAAGTCCTTCCTCCTAAATCATGGCACGCTTCTCTAGACTATATTGAAGTCCTCTATTTCTTCATCTATCATGACATCATGGTTTGTTCTTTCTGTATCACAAAGAAGAGCTTGTAGAAAGGTTATGGTAGAATTAAGTTGCAGAACAATTCAGGAAGTTATATTAGACATATATATAGATGTACAAAGCTGCCTCCTTTTAAAACAAAACTGCAGTTTGGACTATGAAAAGGCATAGAAAAACAATTACAAGGCTGATTATCCTAAAATAGATGGGGTCAGTGACTAAACATGAATAAGATTGAGCGGCTATCATTGCCTTATGCACTAATTACATTCACAGTGTGAACTTGGTGTTTTACTCAAGGCACTAATTGGGCAATATCACAATGTGTTGTGACACAACCCATAGACATAAGGAGCGGTAGGAATCTGTTTTCATTTTATTCATTAATTTCAAAGAGAAATAACAGAGGAACCGTAAAGGACAAAAAGATGCTACTGAATTCTTATATTAGGTTCTTATACTAGGGTTAGAGATGAGTTAATTGAATTCTACTTGAATAGGAAAAAATCCACATTCACCAAAATATGGATTTTTTGTAATTTGCTTCTGCATTGATTCAGCAAACTGGCAACTGCTGTCCACCATTTTTATGAACCATAAAGGGACATCAAAAGGTTAAAATGTTTTTTTTAGATCCTTAACTTTACAACTCACCTCTCAGGCCCCTTGACTCCTCACCTTCACCAGTCCCATCCTTGATGAATCTTCTAATCGTCCCTGCAAGGGCTGAATGCCCATGTACGTGAAAAGACACTGATCCAGTGGCCACAGTGATAGTCTGTTACTGACCAGAGTCCTCCAAACTTCCTCATGCCTACCAGCATTCCTGGCACTTCTTCTGATTAGTAAGCCTGGTGCAATGATCACATCATGCTAGACTTACCAATTAGAAATGTTGAAATGCAAGCAGTCAAGAGGAAGATGGCAGGGCTCTGGTTTGATAGTCAAGGACTTACCTAATCTTTTTGCTCATCGTTTTGTAAAAGTACCATTTAAAAAGGAATGGCACAATTTTCCAAAAATGATTTAATATAGCTTCTTTGCCAAATATAATGCCACTTCAACAGCAAATCTTAGACCTCTTTCTGTCTTTTTAATGGCTCGGCTGTGCTTAGAGAACTGAGACAAAATATATTATAGGCATAACTGTAACTGGACTGGCACAGGAGGAATTGAGGAATTATCTAAGTTCTTATATATTATATATGTATTGTTTCTGTAGAAAAGGATAAATCCAGGACTTACCAATGTGAAAAAAGAAAATATTGCCTTGTAGAATATGGCTTTCGACATTGCTACGTTATATCAGCAGCACTCTATATTTCTGTTTGCTTGCCCTGCGTGTGGCATAAATCAGACCTCTTCTCCTGGCAGACTGCCATCCAATTCTGAGTTGATAAAAAGTTCTAGTAAAAGCCTATCATCAAACAGCGAGAAGCTCTGCACAGTCATTCCTGGCCCCACTATCTGTGGAGGGTGATACTGCTATGAAATAGAAATACCTCAATCACGTTACTTGAAGTCAGGAAACATGGCTGTACCTTGCTGGCTAACCGTGAAAAGTACAGAACACCTGTAATAAACAGAATGTCTGGACTGGATGGCTGATGTCTGTGAATATTTGTATGGTAATAATCTACTGTGACACTAGAAAAAGGTAGACTGATGTATGAGATATTTATTTCGTTTAGTAATATGAGGTATTATATAAGGGGTGAATTTAACGATTAGGGGTGGCATTGTTTGTAAATCGTAGTAATTTAAGAAAACTTTGAAGAACCTGTCGGGTTCTGCATAACTGTGATGTGTATTGCTTCATTTGTGGTGCAGCTGCAGGGAAACAGAATACTAATTTCCTGAATTTCCCATGGATAAGAGTTGATCATTGGGAGTCTCAGCATGGGACACTTTATGATCAACAAGAAAGAATTTCGCAAAATAGACAACTCCTCTAATGCCTATAGACCACGAGCCAATCTATTCTTAGCGATCATTATTCAAATCCATCACAGACCCAGTATGCTGAACAGTGCTTAATGTAGCATATACTACAAGTTATTGTTATTATTACACATTTATTCCATGGCGCTTTACATATGAAAAGGGAAAATATAGACAGGTACAATAAACGTGCTAGACAAGGGACACACAAGTACAGAAGGAGAGAGGACCCTGCCCGCGAGGGCTCACAGTCTACATAGTTGCCTTCTTTACATTGATGCTTTGTCCAGGAACTTCTGGTCCATGACTTTAGTTCCTGATCCAGCTTGAACCTTAAAGGGATTTTCCCACAAGCAAAGTATATTGTAATCAATGGATTTTTGAATAATAATAAGTTCCACAATTGGATGTTTTAAAAAAAATGTTCCTGCCCCGAGATAATCTTCTAAAAGTGCCCCTTCTATATACTGTGTAATGGATGTGTCCAACTGTGCAGAAGAATGTTCTAATCATAACACATCTCCTGGGCACAGGAAGAAGCAAAAGAGAGTATACAGACAGGACAGCATGGGATCACAGCTGATTCTTTCTGTGAAGTAAAACAAGTTTTTAAATAGTCAGAAAAATATTTTCCCTACAGAAACCAGCAGCTACAATCCCATGCTGTACTGTCTGTATCCTCTCTTTTGTGTCCACCTCTGTCCAGAAGATGTGGTATGATCAGACCATGTCCCTGCACAGGAACAGCCATTACACAGCACACAGCAGGGGCACATTTATAAGATTATCTCAGCACAGGAACATTTTTATTTAAACACATCCAACTGTGGAACTTATTATTATTCCAAAATCTATAGATTAAAATGTACTTTGTTTTGTGGGACAACCCCTTGAAAGGATTATCCTAATTTCAATCTTCAGGAGCACACCACTCCACTGCCTCCCATATGTTATGCACAATCACAGACAGACCCAGCAAGACTGGCACCAAACCAGCAAAGGTGCAGCCACAAATGCACTTGGCACAAGCTGCACCAGCTAAGCGAGCCTTAAAAGGCTAGGATTCTCTTCACCCAACTCCTAGTAAATAGAAGGGGGACTTTAGCAGAGCTTTTCCCAGGCCCGCTGTCGTCGAGCAGCTGTCGCCTGGTGACGCGAGCGAGCCTAGATCAGAATAGGTACGTTCTTCTACGAGAAAGCCTGGGAACTCCAATAAACAGCAAAGACCTAAACTGGGAACAGGGCTAAATAGCCTGCCTGTTGCTGGAGGAAATGATCAGGTGTTGAATACCTCCCAATCATCCCCAGACAAACATGCCCTACTAACTTGCACAGCAGAATGGAAACAATCCCACCACTGCCTAGTAGGGTTGAGCATTCCGATACCGAAACCCAGTTCCGATACCTGAAATCCAATGTAAGTCTATGGGAACAAAATATCGGAAGTATTTACTTCCGATATTTTGTTCCCATAGACTTACATTGGATTTCAGGTATCGGAACCGGGTTTCGGTATCAGAATGCTCAACCCTACTGCCTAGTACTAGACACAGTAGTGTTCCATGTTGCCTGGCAACTGGTGTCCCATGTTCCCCGAGCAGTTAAATTAGTGGGAGATATGGTGTCCCACATCCCCACACATCCTACTACTCCAGAAAGCAATGCTCCATAAGATTGGGACGTTTTCCCTGCGTGCGTGTGGTAGCTCCGCCTCCAGGGTCAGGACAATGGTGACCAGAGCAGCGTAGCACCGGACCCAATCCATTCCCAGGTGGGAGCACAGAACTACAATTCCTAGCACCAACTTCCTGGTTGCCTGGAAAAGTGAGCTACTGATCAACAATTAGAACCAGAAATGCTCCTTTGTCGCCGCATCATCAGTGGTTTGGGGGTGCACTGAAATTGGCAGGATCCAGTTTTTCAGCCAACTTCAAAGCAGTGCTGTATAGCAAACAGCTTACAAGTGCTCGCTCCATGGCTTCTAAACCAGACACCTCTGAGGTGAGCTATAAATTTGGCAGTGAGCTATAAATTATAGAACTACAAATCCCTCCATTCTTGGGAACTGACAGGATTTTTAAAAAGCAGTGCATTGTAAAATTTCTGGCTTCTACACGTATTTTGCAATTTTATGAATTTAATAAAAGACAATGCCTTTAAAGGCATCCTGTCGGTAAGATCAACCCTTCAAATCACATATTTGGGCATGCAGGTGTTTGATATATAAACCTATAGACACCTCTAAATCTTCTCTTTTTTGCTGCATTCCTGAGTAATTAGCATTTTATTCATATGCAAATGAAGTATTAAGTGCTCAGGGTATGACACAGCACTTAAGGAGCCACTGCCTAGCAAAAGTTGCTTTTCTACCCAACGCTCTCAGCCTCTTATCTTGATTAATAGCTCACTGTGTTATATCCTTAAGGGTATGCCACACTAAACAAGATCGCTAACGGGATCGCTAAAAAAAAACGTCACTATTTAGCGATCTCGTTAGTGACGCTGTTGTGTGTGGCATGTAGCAACGACATGGTCCCTGCTGTGATCTCGCTGATCGTTCACTAGAGTTCTGGACCGTATTTTGATCGTTGGCGTCCCGCTGGTGAGCCTATATCGCTGTGTCTGGCACGTTTTGTGAACGATTTGCGCTGTTTTTTACATCGCAAAGTCGTTAAGGAGATCGCTAACCGCTTATGCGTCGTTAACGAGATCGCTAAATGTGGCAGCTACTAGCGACATTAAAACGATCACAAAAACGATCGCATTAGTATGCGTCGTTATTGTGATCGTTAGCGGGAGCGTTTAGTGTGGCAGTACCTTTACCTGGCACCTGACTTCACACAGGCAATGAGCTATCAATAAAGGTAAAGATGCTGGGGCAGGACGGGAAAACAATTCTGGGAGGCAGTGGCTCCCCAAGTGCTCTGTCAGGAGCAGAGCACTTAATGTCTCATTTGCATGTAAATGAAAATTACTATGGAATGCAGATTGAAATATAAATGCATTGACACTGGTATATCTTCCAAGACCTGCAGCACAATATATGTGGTTTGGGTGGTATGGAGGAGGTTTGATCTTACTGACAGATTCCCTTTAAGAATTGTTGTTGTGTTGTTAACAACCTTGATGCTCATTGTTGTAGTACTTTACCATGCCAACCTTTGTTATCAATCCTAAGACTATGTTGACAAGGAGCATTTTTTCAGCATTTTATCCAGCAGCCAAAACCGGCTTTCTTCGTAGAAACGCTAAGTTCAAAACGCCCGTTTTTCACATTGTTGTAGTGTTTCCAATGGATATTTTTGCTCTATTTTTGGCGCAGATTATGTGTGTGATTTGTCTACAACACTTGTTCAATAAAGTTAATTTTACTCATCAAAAAACTGCAAAAATTTAACTAAAACATTTTTGCAGCATTTTTTGCACTTTGCTCATTTCTTTCTATGGGTTAAAAAATGTTGCAAAATTGCTGAAAGCATTGACATGAAGCAGATTTAAAAAACGCTACAGTTTGCCAAGAAAATAAAACATGAGATTTCTGAAATCTCATAACTTTTGCTGATACTGTAAAATGCAGCATTTAATGACTTAAAAAAATGCAGCAAAAACTAAATGTGTGAACTTAGCCTAATTGCGAACTATGACCCTTCTGCCTCATAGTTTCATGCTTTTATAATGGATGCAAAATATATGACTATTTTAACATTTCAAAAAGTAGCTAACAAAAATGAAGAAATCTATTTCTAAAATAAGCGTTAAATATGAGATTTAATATAAAAGTGCAATATGTACGAATATAAGTAGTAGCGCTAATAACAAAGTAAAGCGGAGTGACAGTAAGATCAGCAATACATAATACAAGCTGTGAAAAACAGGATTATTCTGAGGACTGAATTTATTAATGATCATAGTCATGTGCAGGGAATATAAGCCTCTTTAACTATGCAACAAACGTTAATTATAAGATTTTTTAAAAAATAATCCTTGTTCGTCATCCTTTGACAATTATACTTTTGAGACTAAGGGAATTATATAGCAGGCACTTCAGGCTGGATATGTACAGCAGGGTCTCCGAAGAAGTAGAATTGACCAGGATTTAGGGCATATCCCAAATGGTTCTGCTTAACAGTTTGCGTAAGAATCAATTCTTTACACAAATATGCCTAAAGCAAAGTACAAATTCCACATTTTCTCGTAACACAATAAACTTGCACAAAATCCGTCTCGTGTTCTTGTGTGTCAGGGGGAAAGTTAAAGAAAAAAAGATGTAACATTGGTTTCCCTATTGTACTAGTTTAGGAGGAACAAAGCACGTGTTTGCCCACAGCAGAACATGCATTACCATTTAAATTGTAGATGTTTCTTTCTTGCTCTGATATTTTGGAAGAATAACAACGTAAAACATATTACGCCAATCCAATACAGTCAAGATCTGTAACAAGCTGATGCCGTCTACCTGTAGAAACACCATCCTTTACAAATATGGGAACCTTTATTAATAGATGAACTGGAACTGATCTCATAATCTCATTTACGTCTGTAAACCATGCTAATTGGGCCCAATATATTAGTATAAATTAAGAATTCATGGTATCAGCAGTACTCTTAAGGGTATGCCACACTAAACAATATCGCTAACGGGATCGCTAAAAAACGTCACTATTTAGCGATCCCGTTAGCGATATTGTTCAGTGCGGCAGCTTCCAGCGACGAGCTTCCTGCTGTGATCTCGCTCGTCGCTGGAATCGCTCCGGACCCTATTTCATCGCTGGCGCTCCCGCTGGGTAAGTATCTAATCGCTGTGTGGCACCTTTTCTTAGCGATTTAGCGGTACTTTTGTACCGCTAAAGTCGTTAAGAAGATCGCTAACGGCGATAGCGTCGTTAACTATATCGCTAAATGCGGCAGCATTTAGCGATATAGAAACAATCCCGCTAGCGATCTCATTAGTATGCAACGCTAACGAGATCGCTAGCGGGATAGCTTAGTGTGGCAGTACCTTTATATAAAACATTCAAAAGCTCACGACTAGCCAGCTGAATCATTTGAGATGTAGCTAAATGACTTTAAATATAATAATCAAAAGAACCGGACATAATGGGCTCATTAAAAGATCTTCATGAAACAATTTCCCATCTTTTTACACAATCTCAAAGCGTGTCGGAAAAATCGGAAAAATATTTGATTTCTTTTCTCAAAGTGATGTTATTTTGTGCCTCTTCAGAGTTTTATTTGCAAATTGAATTTTAATTTTCACGCGAGGGCCTTATGTAGACAGAAAAGGGGACGGACAACAAACCGTGGGTATTTTGTGTAACATCTTATGATTTCTAAATGGTTAATGTTTAGCATTGACCAATAAATGATATCAGCCATACCCACACAGACACAAACTCAATTTATTTTCAGCAGCACTGTAAGCAGATACTTTGATTTCCTCTCATAGAAATGGCTCCTTTTAAGGCTCCACAAAATGAATATGAAATCTTTGTATCAACAACCAAATCAATAGAAGATAGGATGAACCATTTGTATCTCATTAGGTTATAGATTCATTTTTACATTGGAAGCAATCTACAATTACGCTTTGAGCAATGAAACTAAACCGACACATACAGGAGAGACAAAGCAATTGTAAATTAAAGCAACAAAGAAAAAAATGCTGCAAAGTAAGAATGCTTTAAAAATATACTACTGTTGCTCTTTTAAATTTTTTTGCAGCATTTTTTCCACGCCTAAAACTTTGAAAAACATCTAGACAGATGTAGAAAAGTTCCTATAAGCTAAGGCTGCTTTCAAAAATTGAACTGTTCGTAGTTTTTTTTCTATCAATTGGAACAAAATGCCAAGTCAATTAACAAAAAGAGAAATCTTCATCAAATCAATATTTGGTGTGACCACACTTTGCCTTTAAAACAGTATTACATCATCAATTCTTCTATGTATACAGGGTTTTGAAGGAACTTCAAGGCAGGGAAGTTGTTCCAAACATCTTGGAGAACTAAACACAAATCTGTGGCTGTGGTTTGATCAAATCCTTATATCTCTTCATGTAATCCATGAAAAACACAATGATGTTGACATCAGGGCTATGTGGGACCATTTGAATACTTCCAGGACTCCTTGTTTTTCCTTACATTGAAGACTGTTCTTAATTACGTTGGCTGTTGTTTGGGCCATTGTCCTGCTGCAGAATAAAATCGGAACCAATCGGACACCTCCCTGATGGTATTGCATGATGGGTAAGTATCTGCCTGAATTTTTGAGCATTGAGGACATCATTAATTCTGAACAAATGCCCAAATCCATTTGCTGAAATCCAGCCTCAAACTAGCAAGGAATCTCCACCATGTTTCACTGTTGCCTGTAGACAGTCTTTACTGAACTGCTCTCCAGACCTTTACTAAAATAAATTGCCTTCTCCTACAGCCAAATATTCCATATTTTGACTCATCACTCCACAGCATTGTTCTGCATCCAAGTTCCTAGGTTTTCTTGCAGTAAAGATTTATATCTTAGTACCGTGTTAGCCAGTAGATAGAAAAATATTTAGAATTGAGAGTCCTCAGTGGTTGATACCTTTTAATGGCTAACTGAAAAGATGGT
Source organism: Oophaga sylvatica (assembly GCA_033576555.1). Lineage (NCBI taxonomy): Eukaryota > Metazoa > Chordata > Amphibia > Anura > Dendrobatidae > Oophaga > Oophaga sylvatica. The sequence continues at coordinate 323,203,491 of JARQOD010000004.1, forward strand.
AACAAACTGCAGTTCGAAAGCTTGCAGTTTGTTACCATCTTTTCAGTTAGCCATTAAAAGGTATCAACCACTGAGGACTCTCAATTCTAAATATTTTCTAAATATTTTTCTAGGTTTTCTTGCAAAGTTGAGTTTTCGGCCTTGTTTCCATGTCAAATGTATGGCTTTTGACCCAATTTAATTAAGAATTGCCTTCAGTGTAAAGATGACCAAGGAGTCTTTGAAATAATGATATGGCCCCCACAGCTGCCTGATCTCAACATCATCATCTCAACATCATCATGTATGTTGGAGATTGCATGAAAAGACCAAAGGACTTGCACAATCCTGCATCCACATAAGATCTGTGGTTAATTTTCTGAGATGTTTGGAGCAACCTCCCTGGCAAGTTCCTTCAAAACCTGTTTGCAACTTTGCCTAGAAAAATTGATGCTTTGTTGCTCTTTTCAAACAAAGAGTGGTCACACCAAATATTGATGTGATTTAGATTTCTTTTTGTTCATTCGCTTTCCTTTTTGCTATTTGATAAAAATAAACTATACTTTTTTTTTTAAGCGGACTGAGATTTAGGATATCTTACTGAATCCAAAAATGGCAATTTGAATAAATCATTGAATCAATTTCTCATCTCAATAAAATTATGACCCATAACAAAAAAAAACAGGAACTCTCTGTCCACACCATGCTGTGAAGGCTGATCTTAACAATCATCATGTGTATGGAGGAGCAATCGGCCTGACAAAACAGGCTATTAAATGATTGCCGATCGTCCAACTAACGGTGATTCAACAGCTGCAATTGGGCAGTCTAAATGTAGGGTTACTCTGGATCAATCAGGTGATTTTTTTTAATCTACTGCTGCATATAATTAATGTATATTGCTATGGAAAAACCATCCAATGAGTCACTTGTATGAGCTCACAGGCATGGAACGACTCAAGTCGTGGACCACAAAAGATTTCCTCTTCAATGCTCCACTTTCAATCCAATACATTGTGAAACATCACTACTATATGCACTGAATTTTTTTGGAATAATATAGTATCGAAATGGTCTACTGGTAATTTTCTGTTAATTAATGACAGTGTGGATATTTCATATATACAGACAGACTTGTTTGTAATATTAACACAGTAGGTTTTATTCTACATGGCTATTGCACAGTAAATAGGAAATAAGAAGTTGACTCAATGCTTTCTTTTTTCAGGTATTCACACAGATTTGCCCATTAGAGAAGACTGCAATGCAGCTGCTGGTGCAACCATTAATATGCATTGACTGAGCCTATACGTCGTGAAGCTCATCCTTCCAGGACAAGCTGGCAGCAAGTGGCAAGATTTGGAGCTGAAAAGATCCTACAAATCATAAAGCAGATTGCTAATAAACACAGCAGGCAAAGATGGCATAGTTGACACACAGGTGCACAGCTGCTACTGGCAGAGCATTGGCACAATAGGCAGTAAACTGAAATCAAGCATTCAGGGAGCCAGCTAAGTAGGGATAAACAGGAAAACACTATATTCACACTTACGATTGACATTCATTGAGCTGTGACTGTAGGAACTTAAGAGTCAAATCCAAATAGAGCAGAAGTAGAATAAAGGGAAAGCACATGTGTGAAAAGAAGACAGGAATGTTAGATATTACGGTACAGACTGACCATGCAATATATTTATTACCTATAGTAGAAGGAATATAACCCTAATCATAATCAAGAGCATATGCGTGCAATGAGGCTCTAAATCAAGGAGACAGATATACTATAAACCCCACAAAACTGCTTGGAAAATTTATTAAATACCCAAAGGGGTTTAACAATTTAATACTTTATTGTAGAAACACTAGTTAGACAAGACAATATAATAACACGAAATATGACAAAATTAAAAAGAATACAAAATCACTCCCTGAGGAAGCTCGTGTGAAACGCATGTTGGCGTGAGGGGCAGCAGCAGCGTCTCCACCATGAATCCAGTTCAGTAATGCTTTTTCACCATCGTTTATTGTCCACACATGTTGATATTCACTTCACTATTTGCCAAGCAGTATTTTAGGGTTTAGACCATAAAAGATAGTCCAGGCAAAATCTGAATACTGAACAGCACACAGAAACCCATCCTAATCCTAAATGAGAGAGTCATATAATGGTCTTGCATCTTTAACACTTTTTTGGATGTTTAGAGGCAACCTGTCAGGTCCCCATGCCCTCCAATCATGCAGCATTCAACCATGTATGATTAAACTCCCTCCCTAACCAGCCCTGATATTCACCTTCCGGCTTCAGAGGTGAACACTGTGCATGACCAGAAGTCATCTTCTAAACTTTTGGACATGCGCAGTGCTCACCTGTGAAGCCAGGAAGCGTACACCCAGCTTCACAGACGCACTGTGCATGACCGGAAGTTTATAAGATGGCTTCCGGTCAAACGCAGTGCGTGCCTCTGAAGCCAGTGAAGCATACACCCAGCTTCAGAGATGCAGTGACGCTGAAGTAGTGAGTGGAGCGCATGTGCTAGATTTGCATAAGTGGTGATGACGCTGCTCGTGAAAATTATGTTATCATGCCCACAGGGGCGTGATGACATGAAAAGAGGGCTGACTAGTCTGGGGCAACTAATGAAATAGTCAAAGCCCTCATTAGCATAGGAAAAGCGGAGGTTATAAATGCTTTTTTTAAGCATTTATTTAACAGAATTATTATACAGTCCTGGTTAGGGAGGGAGTCTAATCACACATAGCTGAATGCTGTTCATTGGAGGGCATGGGGACCTGACAGACTCCCTTTAAGGCAGATGGGATCGATATTTAACAAGGTTTGAATAACAAAACATTTGTGAGATTCCTTTTCAGTACAGTAATGTCTTCTTAGATCATTTTTTTGTTTTGCCTCCTTTGAGCTGTGTTTTGATATAGCTTTTGATATGAAAAAGTGAAAAATAAGAACAGGTATCTTGATTTTTGTTGTCCAACACTTGATTTTTCACACTCTTACTTTATGACATTGTGTTCCTGTGGGGAAAAAGACTACATATGTTGATATCACATATAAGGGGCCAAGACTAAACTGGGCTGACCAGGCTGTTGCAGTGTGCTTCGATAATAAATATGGCCTTGATTTCCATTCAGCTAAATGCCACTAGCTAGAAAGAAAAATTTAATTTTCAAAAAACTAATACAACTCATATGTAATGTTCGCCCATAAAAATGTTGCCCATTTTTATTGTATATACTGTGCAGGGTGGATCTCATTAATACTCATTAAACTTTAACATGAAACCTCATGTAAACCATGCATAACACAGTTAAAAAGGGTGGAGTTTGTGAGCAAATTGTTTTAGAAGTTGTTATTGATAATTTTGCTTTTGTTTGGAAAGGATCAGAACAAACTCTGCACATATGTTTCAGTGATATAAATAAAGATAATTTCTTTTAAATTTCAACCCCACATATAGAAGAAACAGCATACACTTTCTGGACATAGCCATATGTATTAATAACTGGTGTATTTTTATTTAAAGTTATTGCAAGGAGGTAGACTCAATAAGTTGTATTATAATGTTGAGTTGTAACCATCTCCAGCCGGTAAAATGATAATCATACTTTATGCATTGGATCATCGTAGATTTTATTTAGTCTCCAATATTATTTTCATCTACGTTTTACACAGGATCTCTCTACCTTCATGGTTTAGTCACTTTATGTGCCTACAGGAATGAGCAATATAGAGATGACCATAGCACTACTGTATAATAGTGCACAAGTAGGATCCAATCCTCTTCAATGAAACATAAGTAAATTTGGCACTCAGAAAAGATGAGATTAAAAAAATGATTTACTATGCAATCCACCAATAATGGTTCACAAACATTTCGGTCTACATTAGACCTTCCTCAGTGTGCCTATTGTCCCATTGAAAATATACACGGCTCAAAAAAATAAAGGGAGCGCTTAAACAACAGAATATAACTCCAAGTAAATCAAACTTCTGTGAAATCAAACTGTCCACTTAGGAAGCAACACTGATTAACAATCAATTTCACATGCTGTTGTGCAAATGGAATAGACAAAAGATGGAAATTATTGTCAATTATCAAGACACACGGAATAAAGGAGTGGTTCTGCAGTTGGGGACCACAGACCACATCTCAGTACCAATGCTTTGTGGCTGATGTTTTGGTCATGTTTGAATGTTGGTTGTGCTTTCATACTCGTGGTAGCATGAAACAGACTCTACAACCCACACAAGTGGCTCAGGTAGTGCAGCTCATCCAGGATGGCACATCAATGCGAGCTGTGGAAAGGTTTGCTGTGTCTGTCAGCGTAGTGTCCAGAGACTGGAGGCACTACCAGGAGACAGGCCAGTACACCAGGAGATGTGGTGGGGGCTATAGGAGGGCAACAACCCAGCAGCAGGACCGCTACCTCCGCCTTTGTGCAAAGACGAACAGGAGGAGCACGGCCAGAGCCCTGCAAAATGACCTCCAACAGGACACAAATGTGCATGTGTCTGCACAAACGGTTAGAAACCAACTCCATGAGGATTGTCTGAGTGCCCTACGTCCACAGATGGGGGTTGTGCTCACAGCCCCACACCGTGCAGGTCACTTGGCATTTGCCACAGAACACCAGGATTGGCAAATTCACCACTGGCACCCTGTGCTCTTCACAGATGAAAGCAGGTTCAAACTGAGCACATGTGACAGACGTGACAGAGTCTGGAGACGCCGTGGAGAGTGATTTGCTGCCTGCAACATGCTTCAGCATGACTGGTTTGGCAATGGGTCAGTAATGGTGTGGGGTGGCATTTCTTTGGAGTGCCGCACAGCCCTTCATGTGCTCGCCAGAGGTAGTCTGACTGCCATTAGGTACCGAGATGAGATCCTAAGACCCCTTGTGAAACCATATGCTGGTGTGGTTGGCACTGGGTTCCTCCTAATGCAGGACAATGTCAGACCTCATATGGATGGAATGTGTCAGCAGTTCCTGCAAGATGAAGGCACTGAAGCTATGGACTAGCCCGCCCATTCCCCAGACCTGAATCTGATTGAGCACATCCGGGACATCATGTCTCGCTCCATCCACCAACGTCAAGTAGCACCACAGACTGTCCAGGAGTTGGCGGATGCTTTAGTCCAGGTCTGGGAGGAGATCCCTCAGTAGACCATCCGTCGCCACATCAGGAGCATGCCCAGGCATTGTAGGGAGGTTATTCAGGCACGAGGAGGCCACACACACTACTGAGTATCATTTTGACTTGTTTTAAGGACATAACATTCTACTTTAATTTTGTGGGTGATTCCAAATACAGACTTTCATTGGTTAATAAATTTGATTTCCATTGATGATTTTTGTGTGATTTTGTTGTCAGCACATTTAACTTTGTACAGAACAAAGTATTCAATGAGAATATTTCATTCATTCAGATCTAGGATGTGTTATTTGAGTGTTCCCTTTATTTTTTTGGGCAGTGTTTAAGATTGCATTTTATTCCTTGGGTCAGCTAGGAAAGGAATGAATCCTGATACTTTACCAACATAGGTTTCGCATGCCTTTTAAGATGGCTATTAGTGATGAGCGAATGTGCTTGGATAACGTCTTATCCGAGCATGCTTTGTGTGTTATCTGTGCATCTGGGAATGCTCGTATATTATATTCGAGTCCCTGCGGCTGCATGTTTTGTGGCTGGTAGACAGCCTCAACACATGCAAGGATTGCCAGTTTGTTAGGGAATTACTACATGTATCTCTTTTGGAGTTCATCTATGCTTGCACTGAATTGCAATTGAATAGGCACTGTAGTATTGATGATTGGCATCGTACATTATGTGCTAGTTTTCTGTAGGTTGTATGTATTAAGGTTGTCTAATAGCACAAATCAAATCATGCAGCTGCAGCGACTAGAACATAATATACAAGCATGCCCAGATGCTCGGATAAGATGCTATAAAAGCACGTTCGTTCATCACTAATGGCTAGTTATACTATAATGCTCTACTCAAGTAGATTATATATGTTGATTTAGTGTATGATTGGGTATACTCAATTAAGGGCCATAAGCTTATATAACTGCAATACAGGATTAGTATGATTAAGCAATATTACTTCACATACACATAGATTTTCCAATGCATTATTGTAAGAGTTTATTAATTTTGACTAGTTACAGGTACTGGCCCAATCTGTCATCCATTGCAGCAGGAATCTCTATATTCCCCCTTGTCCAGAGAACACTAGTATATTCACCTTTTCTTTTTCTATAGGTTCTGAGAGCTATTTAGTTGAATAGACTTGAACTTACCAGAACTGTTTTGTACTATACTCTGGTTGTCTGAAAAGAGAAGGTGGATGCATTATGTAAATAGAAAAGAAAGTATGCAGCGTTTGATATGAATAGTGAATCATATATCCATTCACATCCTTCCTTCCCCCCCCCGAGTATACGACATCTATAAATAAACTGGTGGGTCAGTATACACAATTACTAGCCGTTTTCCAGCGCAGTATGTTCTATAGATGAGAAGCGTTTGCACTGTTTGTATTGTGCAGCCAAAATCAATTTTGTTTTATCTCACAGCACGCTCACTTCTAGAGGAAGTGGAAGCGCCAACCTGCAATGATTCTTTGCAAACCTTAATTGCATCTATAAGAGGAATACAAAGGCTTTGCTGCTCTGATCTTCCTTCAGATATGTGGCTTCCCTCCTTTACCCTTTTAATATCTCACACAATGATTGTTTAGAGCTGAACTTCTCATTTCAGATGGGATTTAAGAAGGACAAGGTTGAAGTTCCACAGCATACTAATGCAATATCCCTGGCTGAGTCACAGAGGATTACTGCACAACTGCAACAAGGTCACTGTTCATGAAAATCTAAGTGATCTCCGGCGCTCTTTGAAAGCCGCAGAGAAACTATTAATGTCTCCGGCTGAATATAACACTGACCCTCAGGCGCACGCACAATCCCTAAGAGAAGCATCTGATCTGTCCTCTGTTGCGGACACATGAAATTAAATCAAATCATTTATTTCATGGAAACAAATTGCCTTTTACATGTCTTGAAACCAATTAGAAGGGCCTGCGAAGGCCAGAAGTCAGAAGCCTTTGATGTGTTCTGGTGGATTTTTTCACTGTGATAAATTTAGGAATATTACAGTGCACCATGACAGTGACTTTGTGCAACACACTGTAGCTGGAGCATTTCCAGTACTGAGGAATTACGGCACAGTCGTCACACACCTGGCTTGGCAGGAATTGCGGCAGCTGATCATGTACTGATGCATGCAAAGTATATGGCCAGGTGTCATGAGCAACACAGTGTAACAACAAATGAAAAAATGGAAGTATGGTTGTATTATTCCCTAGCATCCATTCATTGTTTGCTGTTTGGACTAATTAACCATCTAAAATACCCCATTAAAATAGTGGAGATAGAATTGTGAAGCAGTCATACCCTGGAGCACCAACTGTACCTCAAAACCTAATTAATAAATGTTCTTTGTTTTAAGGAGACATCTAAAGAGAGATTATATAAACCACGCCAAGAAGGCATCAAAAGTGGTTACATTTGCATCAGAACAATTTTTAAAAACTAGTGTGAAAAAAAGCACAGCTGTAGCTAGATTTTATTTTCACCTCGGGCAAAGATTTAATTTCGCCTCCCTCCTCTTAATTAATCTTACTTAAGGATCAACACAAACCTACAGACATACCTTACAAACACACATTGTAATAGCAAATGAACAAAACGCACACAGATGTACACACAAAACAGAATTTCGTATTCAACATACTGTACATATACAAATAAATGCACAAATACTCATGAAACAAACATTACACACATATACATATATGTTACATATACATGAAATGCACTTTTCACATAGTCCCATGCATATATACATATAACATACACATGCATTCACATTAAATACACACATTACACATATGCATACACACTATACTTATTACACACAAGCACAATACACACATTACTGATACTTACCTATCTTACACATCTTTCACATCTCTTCTTCCATTGCAAAAAGCTGCTATCTGAATCAATTTACAACAACCAGCAAGAAGCTTAATTTTCTGTAACTTCCTCCAGTAGTCAGTTCTCTAGAAGCCCTATGTTCTCCGCTCCCTTTTCTATGACCTGCGCCACATTACATAACTACAACTTTTTAGGCCTGGGGAAATGTCCTGTTCTTCTCTAGCTTTGCGCCTAAGTAGTGATATATTGTAATTATTGGGATCTTCATAATGGGCAAACATGCTAGGTACTCCATAGATGTAGTGCTTTCTGTTAGCAAGCTTCATCATGGTTAATAATGGATCCGTGATAGGAGATGCACCTGTAATATCTGAGAACTTCATAAGAGGACATTTAAATTTTTTCTTCTAAACCATACAATCTCTTAAGAACCACAGAAATTTTTGGTAATATGACTTTTTTTGCATTAATGTGTGGGAATGAGCACTTATTGCTTTAGGACATGTATAATTTGTGTTTGATTTTAATGAAGGAAAAAACATTTATCCTCTATTTCTTTCTTTTTGTTACCTTGTTCACTGGCCTAGATTAAGAATCTACAGTATATTTAAATAGTGCACGTTTTACCTAATTCAGTTACACAAAACTTTAATTTTTGTGCCCTTTGTCAGATCCTTGGCTTTCTCCATTGGTGATCACCACTACAAGCAGTGGCCAGACCTGCATTGGTCCCATATTGTTGAACCTTTAATGTGTAAAATAGGGTAATTAGATCTGAAGAAAGGGACTGATATGGATGACTGGTTTGGCAAATTATGTAAATAATAAAATAAATAATGGAAAATCAATTAATGGAGTGATCACAATCAACTCAATTAAATTGGAAGCTGGATTCTGATGCCCCCCAAATACCTACACCCAGCATAATTAGGAAAATGTAGGCTTACATTACATCCATTCAGATAAATGGTTGTCCATGTAAAGCATAATGGGTTGGCCCAAGCTCTCAAGTGCAATATATACCCTTAAAGGTTCTCTGTTTGCGTATATAGGTAAGTCAAAACTGATTACTCTTTGACTTTTGTATGTCTTAATTAAAGATGAGAGAACCTGAACTTAAAGGTTTGGTGTTCGTACTGAAAAATAGTGTCCAGTGCTAATCTCCAAACACAGACTTCTCCCGGAAGAACGTTTGGAGTTATGGGTGAAGTCTGTTGCAGAGAGAATTTTCCAGCTCAAAGTCCGGGTCCCTATTCTTTTGAATGGTGTTCTGGTTCAAGTTCGAGTACAGTTCTGGTACCCGAAATGAACACTGAAATAAAGTTTGGGTCGCGTACCAGAACCCGAACTTACACGGGTCCACTCATCCCTAGTCATAATGAAAAAATACACTTAATAATACACAACTAAATTTGGAGACACTTTACTTTCATCATCCAACCACAAAGCTCACAGCCAAATTATCCAAAAATCTTAATTATTCAATAGAAAATGAAATCACAAGAACACATTGGTTAAGTGAAACAAATCCAATACTTCAAAAAACATTCATCATTTGCATTACTCTTATAATTAGAAAGAGGCTTGTGAGCTGCTGCAGTTTTGCTTGCTAGCACATATTTTAATCGATGCGTTTTTGTGGCTGAGGTTGATTATTTTTTGTGAACACTGAAAGGATCACGTTAAGTCCCAGTGCTATATGGTAATGAAATGTTTATTGTTGGAATATATTGTTGCTATCTCTTTCATGGGGATCTAAGTATAAACTATAACCTAAATGTGCCATAGAATAAAGAAATTCAGTATTACAGCCATTGCGTTAATCTCCATTACAATTTCGGTAGTCAATCTGTTTCTATGAAGATTATACAAAGTAGCAGATAAAAATTCCCAACCTACTGCAAGTATTGCCGCATTCAGCCGCTTGCTCATGTCTAGGAAATAGTTAATCCAACCTAGATGATTCTTAATAGAAGACTGTGAACAAAAAAAATGAGAAAAGCTGGTTTATCAGGGACAGTAACACTTTTTTCCCAAAGGACCTTGACTAAGTCCATTTTCTGACTGCAGCATTAATTGAAAAGCAATGAGTGGGGAGGACTCTGAATGGTTCTGCTTTGACAATAAATCGTCCCGACAATGACAAATGCATGCATTTACTGAGCAGTCCGAGACTTCCTTACAAACAGTAGGAGAACAGAATCCAACACAGCAACTGCCTACATCATCACAACTTTTATTTTTCATCCTAGGCAGCTGCAGGATGCTGAAACAGAGAATGGAATTTTCTCATCTACACCAATTTTAATGGCACAGTTTCAAGTCATATTTTATTAATAAAAGGCAAATGCCAATGTTACTTTATATAGAGTATTATGAGAAAATAAGAAAATGTAAGTTTCTTGAAAAGAACCATAAGAGATTTGTTTCCCAAGTATGCCCTAAATAGATATGTCTACTCTTTTGGATGCAGAAGTAAAAAGTCAAACTTGAACGTGAGACCAGCTTCACACATCCGAGTTTCACAGTTCGTGTACAGACTGTGATTTCGGAACTGGCCGCAGATCTGACCCAAACTTAACATCATACATCTTAGAGGCCATTGAGATTGGGTCAGTAGACCAGTCTGGAAACTGTCTTTACATGGACAGTGAAATGCAGACGTGTGAAGCCAGACTACATTTCCAAGAAATAGTGTAACTCCAAATAACTTTCCAAATGCATTAGGCTCAGTGTGGGCAATCCTATATTTGTTTGTCGGTAAGTTATTCTCTCCTTGCTGGAAGAATAAACTCAATATGTGATTGTTTTCTGGACTTACCCTTATATGTGAGTCACTCTGAGAAAATTCAAATGCAGTGTAAAGAAAGATGGACAAAATAGTTGCCGAAGCTATTACTGAGATAGGCTGTCAGTTTCAGACTACTGGCTGCAATTACTCATAAAATGAGACCAAGGGTGAAAAATAGAAAAAATAACGGCCTTGCTTTACTTTACAAGTATTGGATAAAATTATAGGCATGTATGTTTGTTATTGGGACTTCCTGGAGATGTAACATAGATATTACAGTGGAACAAGATCGTTGACTACAAAAAGGACTCGATTTTCTAGAGTGGTCCTTAAAACAGTGACAAGGATCTTAATTTCCATAATCTCCCACTAAGTGGTGCTACACTGAAGTGACTATTGACTCACAGCCTGTTCCCTTTCATCATGCTATAGGACTTTGGGAAGGTACCTTCTAGCACAGCCGGCCCTGCTCATGTGCAACAGTCACTTTTCTCTGTGGGTCTTCATGGGCACCATGCCACTAGCTTCCAGACTACTCCACCTCTTTTGACTTCAAGCGTGCAATGTGCACATCTCAATATACTCTGCACAACACTGAGTATTTCCATAAATGGTTAATTGTTGGCAAATACAGTTCTGGCCCAAGTCCTTACTAATGAAAAGTGTCTCCTGTAAAGGACTACTCAACTTTACTTGCAACAGCAATGTAACACTACCTTTTAAAAGCAGCACTCCTCCCATCAAATTTGTATACTCTTAATATATGCAATCCTCATATTATATAGCACTGTGTGCTTACAATTGCTCATTTTGCCTTTTTGCCCTGCTAATTCTTCTCTTTTCCATTAGGTCTATGATATCACATGATTAATAAGTGACTAGCTGAATCCTTCTAAGCTCTAAGTAGAAACAAGAGGTCAATTTTCCCTTTATGAGTGATAAATCACTGAAAAAAATCACTGGCAGGAGAGAGGAGGGAGCAGCTGGGTCAGGAGATGAAAAGGGGAATGACAAATGCAGGGACAAGAGACTTATTGTTTCTACGTAGAGAAGAGAAAAGAGAATTATCTGCATAGAAAGGCAAAAAGAGCAATTGTAAGTACACAGTGCTATATAATATGATGATTGCAATATATTAAGATGATTAAAAGTAACTGGATGACAAAAACTTGCAGAATTCTGTATGAGTAGGCTTCCCTCCAGTCCACCCACATTGTGAAGTTAGGCCTTGTTGTGAGCCCTAAGAACAGTAGTCCATCGGTTTGGTAAGCATACTGCCCTTATGTTAGTATCAAATTGCGTGTGCGCCAGCGCTGATTCTAGATTCCTTCTATAAACTATTATTAAGAAAACTAATATTTTTATGACCTTTCAGCGCCACCTCCACAAACCTCCCCATAGAAAAGAAATAACAGGTGCATAGCAAAGAATAATACAAAGACACAAGAACAGGAGGTGGAGATTTATGGGACAAAAACAATGTAAAGGGGGTGAAATGAAACAAAAATAGTGTAAGGGGAAATAAAGGTTACCCCCCATAAGAAGCATAAAAAATCCAGAACATCTAATGCTTAGCATCAATCATCTCAGCCATCTATAAATGGAGCGGAAATTACAACTCACATGCAATGGCTAGATGGAAGCAAGCATGCATCGCCAGCAAAATTCTCACATCATTAATAATAAGAACAACATTACAGTAAGTCTTTCACATGCACATCAAGAAAAGAATGTCATTACTACAGTAGCATTTCTCTATATTGCATAGGAATACTATTTCCTTACAGAAAGGGGTGAGATCTTAGACCCCATCTGGTTATTTCCCCAAAGTTATGGTGCCTTCAGACACACAACATTTTTATCTTTCTGTGTTTCTAATACTTTGGTGTCAGGAATATGTGATTTAATAGAAATTTTGCAGTATTTGAAATGATTTTCAGATGAAATATCATTTATCTCTCAAGTATGCGCCATATTGAATGTAATCTGTATCATTGTACTTCAATTACTAAGAATACTGAAAATGAAGATCACAATATGTCAATAGATAGCAGTGGCTAGATCGGCTCAGAAAAGTCAGATGATAATATAACTGGATAGGATCCTGTTTGCAAGTGTGGAGCATTTTTGGTATTCTTAGTCATTTAGCCATGATTATTTGCAGCAGTTTTTATTTCAGCATGTGTCTTTACGGCAGCATACTTTCCATACATATAACAGTTTCCCTTGAACATGTCACTTTCTCATTTTTAGAAAAAAAATACTAAATTTATTGCTTGTAAATTCGGAGACATGTTGTCAGTAGTTTATAGAATAAAAGAGCAATTTACATTTTACTCAAAAATATACCTATAAAGAGAAAAATAAGACAAAATAAAAATGTTGCAGTGGTCTCTTAATTTTAGCCAGAGCTGTATATTCTGCCGTTCCTCGTCTATTATTTTGCACATACAGTACAAGGGGTCTAAGGCCGGGATCACACATGCGAGTAAATCGGCCGACACTCGCATGTGAAATCCCAGCTCTGGCGCCAGCACTCGGGAGTGGAGTATGCGGCTGCATGTATTTATATGCAGCCGCGCGCTCCACTCCTAAGTGCCGGCGCCAGAGCTGGGATTTCACATGCGAGTGTCGGCCGATTTACTCGCATGTGTGATCCCGGCCTAAGACGCAAAGTCTGTTGTAGTCACTTTATCAAAGACTTTGCTTCTTAGACCAGACAATACCTTGAAGCAATATGCAAGCTAACGTTTGTGTATCAAGACTGATAAATTAAAAAAGCCTAATGGAACCATTTTTTGTGCCTTTTCTCAGTATTTTTAGTAGGACTGTGCATTAGAATCGTGTTTTTAAGCAAATAAACAACATATTAAAAATGTAATTAAAACTAACTTGCTTTTTCCTTCTAAACACATCTGGCTCAGCTTACTTTTAATTTATGTCAGACTATTGTCTGGTATTTTTGAGCATCTGGTCACAAGATATTGTATTATTTCCTTGGGTTTAATTGTTCTGAGACTGACTTGTTCCATTTAACCATCCTAATTTTGCTGGAGGGAGAAATACTACATATGTTAGTCTTAATAACCCTAAATATTCAACAGTGCGAGGATAGGGTAAAAACAATGGCCGTACATTGAAACAATATGTGCTCTGTCACACTAACCAAATGCTACATAGCTTAGCACTATATATTTTATCACATGAAAAAGTATTACTCATTTTGCATGTTTCTTACTGTAATAGTCTTTTTCATTCCATTTTAGTTTTGCCTTTTAACTACTGGGATCAAAAGAAAAGTAGAAAAGCATGGAAAAAAACACTTAAACTAACAGATCCAAAACTGGAGATGATGACCACAACAATCAAGAATCCAGTGGTGCTTTTTTCCTTAATAAAATGAAATAGTTTTCTCTGTGTAAATTGGGAACTGATGAAAAGGAAGTTCCAGCACCTATAATGCTGGCATAATGCTGATGAAGAGGAACTGGTCACTCAAAAAATGGATAACTGCACATGATCACTTAAGACTGGTATATGCACCAATAGCAATCTTAAATAGCTGTGTGCATTAGTCAGAGCTCAAGATAATAAATTAACAGTGTGGAACAATCAAAGTAATTAGTGAAAGCAAAACACTGGACTAGTGCCAACTGCATACAGCATCTAACATGCGTCTGATACCATCCCTAAGACAATGCTGCAGTCATTTTATTGACAACCGTAGTGTTACAAATTAATAACATAATCGGTTGGTGGTAACATAAGATCAGCTGAAAACAACGTTATGATAGTCATGTCACAACACAATAGTAAAGGAGCAGGCGGGAAAGTCGATAGCTTTTCATCTGTTAGATTTGCTATCTGATCTTCATCCATGAGAACAGTCAGGGTCTCTAAGGATAGAAAGGTCACTCCATCTGTTTGTTCTTTCCAGTGAATTACTTTGCTTATGATATTGTATCACCGGTGAAAATTAACAATTAGCATTGGGAACCTCCAAACCAGGAGCCTTTGGTTGATAGACAGTTAAACGTCTTTTCTATTAACACATCTACAAACAATTTTTAATTCTCTGTTTGTGATTTTCAATGTGTTTATGCTTTTCGTTCCGTTTATACTTTTGCCATTTGATCTTTGTCCCGGAAGGATGGGGAAGGAACAAAAATTTGTAAACGAATGCCGCAAAAATGCAAACAGACTCCAATGTGACAAGTTCACAAATGACCGGACTAAAAGAAAACTGTGAAGCCACCGTAGGGGATCTGACTCGGAATTATTACAGCCAAATAAATAAGACCATGTCTCTAAATAATTCATTCCATTATGTGATGGTACGCCTAAAAATCATTCCACTTTAGTCTTTTGTGAAACTAACATAATAAATATGACATATACAGTATTGCTTTTTTATAGAACTTCCCTGTAGTCCTGGTGGACAATGAGTTCAGTAAAAATTGTAGGTGGTCTAGGTATAAAAAGGTTCTTAATGAAGAAAGGTGGAAGGTTAGAGAGGATTGACCCTTGACTTAGCTCTTTGCCGTAACCCAAGTACGTCCAGTGTGAAAAGCAGCAAAAAAGTATTCTAGAACACATTATTCTGATGATGTGTGATAAAAATGATTTCTAAATTTGTCGCAAAGGCTGCATACTAGCCAATCTTATTGGCTTTGTTGGAATAAATGGATTCTTAAATATATATTCTAGAAACATTGTTCTAATCCTTTACCAAGTACTGTATATAGGAGAACCCATAACAACCACCACCTCAAAAGCTCTATTAAGGGGGATTATTTCAGCCAATCAAACCCTGTTCTTCACTAATGAGGAGTAAATACCCAGAAACAGCTGTCTGGAGAAGGGAGTGTAGCTAATATCTTGAGTCATACTGCAAGAGTTAGAAATTGGCTTATACAGTGTACCTACCTGCAATAGGTGACAATAGCAAGATAGTTTTCCTTTGTTCTGAGACAGAGCTAATTTACATACATTTTTTTACCATGAAGCATTGGCAATAAGACTCCCTATATATCTCATCTCAGTGAGGAGTTCCTTATGTTTGTTGTTGGTTTCTTGCCAATGCCAACCACAAACTTGACCTCCCTTTCCTTTACTTTGGCAGCACCTTCAACTTTCTAAACCGCTTTTCCATAACTGCTTTCAAAACTTCTTTTCTTCCCCTCTGGCTGTACATTTACCACTCAGATCCCTAATCTATAAATATACAAACTCAATTCAGGAAAAGTTGGGACGCTGTGTAAAATTTAAAGAAAACAAGAATGCAAAGATTTTGAACTCTCTTATAGCCATATGTTATTTTCCACGAACACAGTTAGACATTTTTCCATTTCATTTTAAAATTTAAATCATTTAGAAATTGCTGGCAGCAGCACATCTCAAGAAAGTTGGGGGAGGTTAACAAAAGGTTTGAAAAGTAAGTGGTGATAATAAAAAATAGTTGGACGATCAATTTTCAATTATGTCTCATGACTGTGTATAAAAAGAGCATGTTAGAGAGGCAGAGTCTCTCAGAAGCAAATATGGTCAGAGATTCACCAATCTGTGAACAACTGCATCTAAAAATTATGGAAGATTTTCAGAAAAATATCCCTCAACCTAAAATTGCAAAGATTTTGAATATCCCACCATCTACAGTACATAATATCATCAAAAGATTCAGAGCTTTTTGAGAAATTGTGTGTACAGGGGACAAGGCCGACAATTAATAATGGGTTCTTGTGATCTACTGGCCGTCAGGTAGTAAAGACCGGCATGATTTGGTTATGCAAATCACTGCAAGGGCTCATGAATACATCCAGAAATCATAGTCTATGAACACAGAAATACAAGTTAACATTCTATCATGCAAAAAATTCATGTATTAACACTATCCAAAAGCACTGATGCCTTCTCTGATGGTATGGGGCTGTATTAGTGCCTATGGGATGGGCAGCTTACACATCTCTAAAGACACCATCAATGTTGAGCATTATACCGAGGTTTTGGAACAATATATGCTCCCAGACAACATCTATTTCACTGAAGGCATTGCGTATCTCAACATGACAATGCTAAACCACATAGTGGATCCATTACAATGGCATGGATTCACAGACGAGATCAGATGATAAAAACACTTAGGCCATTATGAAATGCAAAAATCTGCTATAGAAGACCCAGGGCTGATGAGCAGCTAGAATCAGACAAGAATGGAACAACATACTTCTTTCTTCTCCTATTAAAATAGGAGTTATTTTGGCATTTTTAATTAAGACGAACAAAAGTTATTTTTTAAAGGGTATTTTTATCTTTGGTTTTCGCTATTGATACACCCTTTATATATAATTTTGGTCATTCGACAACATACTTCTTCTAAAGCTCCAGCAATTGGTGTCCTCATTTCACAAAGGCTTACAGACTGTTGTATAAAGAAGAGAGGATGCTACGCTACAGCAGACTTGGCGGAATCTCAACTTTTCTGAGATGTGATGATGCCATCAGAGTTTATTGTTTCAAATGAAATGGAAACATGTCTAACTTTCAACTTCTATGTGTTCTATGTTCTGCTGTGAAAAAATATGCCAAAATGTGATTTCTAAATCATTGCATTCTTGTTTTCTTTACATTTTACACAGCATCCCAACTTTTTTGGAGTTGGAGTTGTAACAGGCAGAATATTCATATTACATGTATTCTTATATGAACTCCTTGGCAATATATGACAGTAGTGCATAATCACCACATTATTCGATCCAGCAACAAATGAAATGGTAAATTATGGCTAAAAGCTGAAATGTTTTTGTCTACTGTTTTACTTTAACCCCTTAATATCCACTGACGTGCACAGTCCGTCATGGCAAGGTGCCAGTTCTGGCACCAGAACGGACTGTGCACGTCATGCCTTTGATCTACCACTGCGTGTAAACACGCAGTGGTAGATCAGTGCCGACAGCTGTCACAGACAGCTGACAGGCACGGCAAGCGGTGCGGGGACCTTTGCCGTCGGTCCCCGCACCCACAGCGCTGTGATTGGTCAGTCAATCTGACTGACCAAACACAGCAGCGATCGCGCAGGAGAAGCTGAAATTTCAGCTTCTCCAGCGCGATCAGTGCAGGAGCCGGCGCTGCAGAGGCCAGGCTTCCTGCACTGACAGCCAGGAGCGGAGCCCCCACCGCCCCTGGCTTGTTAACCCCCTGACTGCTGCGATCCAGCGCGATCGCAGAGCTCAGGGGGGAGGAAGAGGGTCGGGAGCTCCCTCTGCCTCAGATCGGCGCCCTGCAATATATTTGCAGGGCCCGAACTCTGCCTTGATGACCCGGGGGTTGTCATGACAACCTCCGGGTCATTTAGCTATGGAAAACTGCTGTGATCATGTCACAGCAGCTTTCACTATAGTTACAATGCATTGCAATGCTGCAGCATTGCAATGCTTTGTAACTGCAATAAAAAGTAAAAAAAGTGAAAGTCCCATAAAGGGACAAGTTAAAAAAAATCATTTTTTAAAAAAAATTGTAAAAAAAATATTAAAAAATAATTTAAAAAAATCCTCTAAAAAATACACATTTTTATGTAATAAAAAAAATAAAAAACAAAAAAAATACACATGTTAGGTATCGCCACGTCCGTAAAAATCCCATCTATAAAAGCGTAACCCTAGTTAACCCCTTCAGTGAAAGCCGTAAAAAAAAACACAAAAAAGTAGTAAATTATACTTTTTCCAAGCGGTATCATCATACCGCTTGGAAAAAGTGCAATAACACGCGATCAAAAAGTCAGATATAAATAATCATGGTACCGCTGAAAACGTCATCTTGTCCCGCAAAAAACAAGCCGCTATACAGCATCATCAGCGAAAAAATAAAAAAGTTATAGCTCGTGGAATAAACTGATGCAAAAATAATTATTTTTTCTATAAAATTTTTTATTGTGTAAAAAATGCCAAAACATAAAAAATATATATAAATGAGGTATCGCTGTAATCGTAGTGATCCGAAGAATAAAGCTCCTTTATCAATTTTACCACACGTGGAACGGAGGAAAAAAAAAAAAAAAAAAAAACAATTCCTGAATTGCTGGTTTTTGTTCATTCTGCTTCCACAAAAATCGGAATAGGAAGCGATCAAAAAACGTTATGTGCCCGAATATGATACCAATAAAAACGTCAGATCGTCCCGCAAAAAATAAGCCCACAGATAACTCTGTCGGATGAAATATGGAAAAATTATAGCTCTCAAAATACGGCGATGCAAAAATTTCTTACAAAAAATTATTCCAAAAAAAAGCATCTTTTAGTGTGTGACAGAAGCTAAACATGAAAAAAGGATGTAAATCTGGTATCGCTGTAATCGCACCGATCCGAGGAATAAAGTCGCCTAATCACTAATACCGCACGAGGAACGACGCAAAAAAGAAAACCAATTCTTCACCTTTTGTGGATTTGTTCATTGTGCCTCCCAAAGATCGCAGTAAGGCGATCACAGTGGTTCCCCCCCACATATGGGATATCAGCGTACTCAGGACAAAATGCACAATAGATTTTGGGGTCCTATTTCTCCTGTTACCCTTATAAAAATAAAAATTTGGGGGCAAAAAGGTCATTTTTGTGGAAAAAAATATGATTTTTTTATTTTCACGGCTCTACGTTATAAACTTCTGTGAAGCCCTTGGGGGTTCAAAGTGCTGACCACACATCTAGATAAGTTCCTTGGGGGGTCTAGTTTGCAAAATGGGGTCATTTGTGGGGGTTTCTACTGTTTAGGCACATCAGGGGCTCTCCAAGCGCGACATGACACCCGCAGACCATTCCATCAAAGTCTGCATTTAAAAACGGTGCTCCTTCCCTTCCGATCTCTGCCATGCGTCAAAATAGTGGTTCCCTCCCACATATGCGGTATCAGCGTACTCAGGACAAAATGCACAATAGCTTTTGGGGTCCTATTTCTCCTGTTACCCTTAGAAAAATAAAAATTTGGGGGCAAAAAGATTATTTTTGTGGAAAAAAATATGATTTTTTATTTTCACGGCTCTACGTTATAAACTTCTGTGAAGCACTTGGGGGTTCAAAGTGCTCACCACACAACTAGATAAGTTCCTTGGGGGGTCTAGTTTCCAAAATGGAGTCACTTGTGGGGGGTTTCTACTGTTTAGGCACATCAGGAGCTCTCCAAACGTGACATGACACCCGCAGACCATTCCATCACAGTCTGCATTTGAAAAAGGCGCTCCTTCCCTTTCGAGCTCTGCCATGCGTCAAAATAGTGGTTTACCCCCACATATGGGGTATCAGCGTACTCAGGACAAATTGCACAATAACTTTTGGGGTCCTGTTACCCTTTGGAAAATAACAATTGGGGTGGAAAGATCATTTTTGTGGAAAAGATATGATTTTTTAATTTTACTGCTCTACGTTATAACCTTCTGTGAAGCCCTTGGGGGTTCAAAGCTCTCACCACACATCTAGATAAGTTCCTTGGGGGTCTAGTTTCCAAAATGGGGTCACTTGTGGGGGGTTTCCACTGTTTAGGCACACAGGGGCTCTCCAAATACGACATGGCGTCCAATCTCAATTCCAGCCAAAAAAGTCAAATGGCGCTGCTTCCCTTCCGAGCTCTGCCATGCGCCCAAATAGTGGTTTACCCCCACATATGGGGTATCAGCGTACTCAGGACTAATTGCACAATAACTTTTGGGGTCCTTTTATCCTTTGGAAAATAAAAATTGGGATGAAAAGATCATTTTTGTGGAAAAAATATGATTTTTTAACTTACGGCTCTACGTTGTAACCTTCTGTGAAGCGCTTTGGGGTTAAAAGCTCTCACAACACATTTAGATAAGTTCATTGGGGGGTCTAGTTTCCAAAATGGGGTCACTTGTGGGGGTTTCCACTGTTTAGGCACACAGGGACTCTCCAAATGCGACATGGCGTCCAATCTCAATTCCAGCCAAAAAAATCAAATGGCGCTGCTTCCCTTCCGAGCTCTGACATGCGCCCAAATAGTGGTTTACCCCCACATATGGGGTATCAGCGTACTCAGGACTAATTGCAAAATAACTTTTGGGGTCCTTTTATCCTTTGGAAAATAAAAATTGGGATGAAAAGATCATTTTTGTGGAAAAAATATGATTTTTTAATTTTACTGCTCTACGTTATAACCTTCTGTGAAGCCCTTGGGGGTTCAAAGCTCTCACCACACATCTAGATAAGTTCCTTGGGGGGTCTAGTTTCCAAAATGGGGTCACTTGTGGGGGTTTCCACTGTTTAGGCACACAGGGGCTCTCCAAATATGACATGGCGTCCAATCTCAATTCCAGCCAAAAAAGTCAAATGGCGCTGCTTCCCTTCCGAGCTCTGCCATGCGCCCAAATAGTGGTTTACCCCCACATATGGGGTATCAGCGTACTCAGGACTAATTGCACAATAACTTTTGGGGTCCTTTTATCCTTTGGAAAATAAAAATTGGGATGAAAAGATCATTTTTGTGGAAAAAATATGATTTTTTAACTTACGGCTCTACGTTGTAACCTTCTGTGAAGCGCTTTGGGGTTAAAAGCTCTCACAACACATTTAGATAAGTTCATTGGGGGGTCTAGTTTCCAAAATGGGGTCACTTGTGGGGGTTTCCACTGTTTAGGCACACAGGGACTCTCCAAATGCGACATGGCGTCCAATCTCAATTCCAGCCAAAAAAATCAAATGGCGCTGCTTCCCTTCCGAGCTCTGACATGCGCCCAAATAGTGGTTTACCCCACATATGGGGTATCAGCGTACTCAGGACTAATTGCAAAATAACTTTTGGGGTCCTTTTATCCTTTGGAAAATAAAAATTGGGATGAAAAGATCATTTTTGTGGAAAAAAATATGATTTTTTAATTTTACGGCTCTACTTTATAACCTTCTGTGAAGCCCTTGGGGGTTAAAAGCTCTCACAACACATTTAGATAAGTTCCTTGGGGGGTCCAGTTTCCAAAATGGGGTCACTTATGGGGGGTTTCCACTGTTTAGGCACACAGGGGCTCTCCAAATACGACATGGCGTCCAATCTCAATTCCAGCCAAAAAAGTCAAATGGCGCTGCTTCCCTTCCGAGCTCTGCCATGTGCCCAAATAGTGGTTTACCCCCACACATGGGGTATCGGTGTACTCTGGAGAAATTGTACAACAAATATTGTGGTTCATTTTCTCCTGATACCCTTGACAAAATTTAAAAAAATTGTGTCGAAAGAAAAATTTTGGGAAAAAAGTTAAATGTTCATTTTTTCCTTCCACATTGCTTCAATTCTTGTGAAGTACCTAAAGGGTTAATAAACTTATTGAATGTGGATTTGAACACGTTGAGGGGTGCAGTTTTTAGAATGGTGTCACTTTTTGGTATTTTCTGTCATATTGACCCCTCAAATTCACTTCAAGGTGATCCCTAAAAAAATGTTTTTGTAAATTTTGTTGTAAAAATGAGAAATCGCTGGTCAACTTTTAACACTTATAACTTCCTAACAAAAAAAATGTTGGACCAAATTGTGCTGATGTAAAGTAGAATGTGGAAATGTTATTTATTAACTAATTTTTGTGACATAGCTCTCTGATTTAATGGCATAAAAATTAAAAGTTTGAAAATTGCAAAATTTTCAAAATTTTTGCCATATTTCCATTTTTTTCATAAATAAACGCAAGTTATATTGAAGAAATTTTACCACTATCATGAAGTACAATATGTCACGAGAAAACAATCTCAGAATCGCCAAGATTCGTAGAAGCGTTCCAGAGTTATAATCTCATAAAGAGACAGTGGTCAGAATTGTAAAAATTGGCCTGGTCTTTAACCTACAAAATGGCTTGGTCGTTAAGGGGTTAATTTTATTTTCCAGTACCGTGAAAAACAACAAAGTATAGTTCATTTAACAAAAGTTCTGTAAATAATGTGAATAATCATCCTCTTGTGTTTTCAGTCCTACTTTCTTCTTAATATTAATTCCTCGGAGAGGTGTGTTAGAATAAAAGCTGTGGCATTTTCTTTTCTTTCTTTTTTACTTTCAACGTAGGTGAAAAAAAAAAAAAAGAGAAGAAAAAAAATACCTCCACAACCTGCTTCTTGCCAACTGTTCTGTTTGCCATTTTAAGCAAATCTAACACGTTAGGAATCTATTATATTTCATCCATAACTGTATTTTTATCATGATTGCATAGTAAGAATGGATGATTCTGAAAAAAATATGATTTCTGAGGCTAAGTGCACACGTTCAGGAATGTTTGCAGAATTTTACTGAGCAAAAACTGACTTTTTCCGCGGTAAAAACGCGTGTTTTTTCCGCGTTTTTTTTTTTTTGCGCTTTTGGTGCGTTTTTTTAGCGGATTTTGCGCGTTTTACCGCATTTTTTCCTGAACTTTCTAGGGCAATAATATAGCGGGAAAAATGCTAGAATTCCGCAAAATTTATGAACATGTTGGTTCTTTTTCCGAGATGCGTTTTTTTCGCGGAAAAAAACGCACCATGTGCACAAAAATTGCAGAATTCTTTCTAAATGATAGGATGCTTAATTCATGCGTTTTTGACGCGTTTTTCCCGCGAAAAAAACGCAAATAATCCTAAACGTGTGCACTTAGCCTCATTGTTAAGCGAGAACATGTACAGTACCTAATGTGCCATAAAAAACGGTTCTGAATTATTAGAATGTGTGGATGGCTAAATAGACACAGATTCTAAGCATGAAATTATCATGTGAGAACTCACTTTCACTACCCCACAGTATGCCCGCAAATAATTCATGCTCTGCATGCTAAGGAGAAATCTAGGAGTCCTGCAGTACTGTTTCTCTGAAAATAGGAGTCTGAAATATGCGTCACAGTGCAGTGCACAGACTATGTGGGGGCTTACCACCGGGGAGAAGAAGTAATGTCAGAAATAAGAAGTATGTCTTTGATATCTGTGTCTCGTCAGTGATTTATATATTATTGCCTTTCAGGGATAATGTTCAGGGTGTTAGATGCTCCATATACCGTAATAAATGTTCACTAGTGATGAGCGAATGTGCTAGGATAGCGTCTTATCTTAGCATGCTCGGGTGTTATCCGAGTATCTTGTAGTGCTCGTATATTATGTTCCAGTCCCTGCGGCTGCATGATTTGTGGCTGTTAGCCTGAACACATGTGGGGATTGCCTGTTTGTTAGGGAATCTCTGGATGTGTTCAGGCTGTCTTACAGCCACAAATCATGCAGCCGCAGGGACTAGAACATAATATACGAGCATGCCCAAAATATTCGGATAACACCCGAGCATGCTCGGATAAGACGTTATCCTAGCACATTCGCTCATCACTAATGTTCACCATTTATCTTACATAATAAATAAAAAGTAGAAAGATTTTGGAAATGCATACTTATCCCGAGCATGTATCAGAACATAAATCTGCATTTATCATTGTGCAGACGTCAGAGATAACATAATTCAGCATTTGACCTCATTCAGATGACTGCTATTTTCTCTTAAATGGAAAAAAAAACGTCTGATGTTCATCAGTGTGCTGGATCAGATTTTTATAAGCGTTCACTCAGAGTGCCAGTTTTTACCATCAATGATTTTCTCATAGACTATGTGTATGTATTCTATCCTTTAAAAACACAAATAGATCTCTTATATGAGAACATATGTCTGAAGGAGGACCTATCCCTTGATGCTACATTGAAGAGTACAGTTCATACAATGCCATTTAATAACCTCATAATAATATGATAAACAGCTTAGGCACCCACATATGACAATGCTCATACATCTGAAGCATTAAAGAGAACATGTCAGCAGGTTTTGCTGTGTAATCGGAGAGCAGCATGATGTAGGGACAGAGTCCCTGATTCCAGCGTTATATCACTTAGTTTCATGGGTGCAGTAGTTATGATAGAGTCACAGTGTTCCCTGCTGCAGATCTAGCAGAGCTCAGTTGTTGATCTGTGTACTGTATAAATCCCCCCTTCACCACAGCTTTCTGTGTACATTATATAGTGACAGGGAGCTGCTAATCAGTGTTGAGGGTATGTTTGGACTAGGAAGCATGAGGCCAATTATCCTCTAGTGATAATTTCATGCCTATAAAACACTGATTGTTTTGAAACAGCAAAATACAGACCGGTAAGTGACAGCGTAATTAGGATCTCTGCTTCTACCTTATGAGGCTCTCAGATTACATAGCAATGACCTGGTGACAGATTGCCTTTAAAGAACAGACATAGGCTTTAGCATTTTAGTTCCCTTTATCACTTCTATCCCCTAGCTATTGTCAGTACCTCTATACCGATGCTTCCCTGTTAGTACCAGCCAACAAGAAACTTTATAAAAGTGCAGAAGTCCAGATTTCCGCACAGGACCCTCTAAGTATACTATACTGTATATCAATCGATTATAATTTAAGTGACACCATCTCAACTGCAGCTGTGCACGTGGTCTTCACATATGACAAGGGTTTAATCTCTTAGCTGAGTATGGAATTACTCTGCTTGGGGGGGGAGAAGAAGCCAGGAGCCAAGTTCGGCACTGTAAATCCCCCATACAAGCCCTGTAGCGGTGGTGTACCTGCATCTCTGGTAGGTAGAAAACGTAATCAGACTTTGCATGCTGGGAATGGTTTACAAAGGACAAATACTACTGACATGACAAAGACACATTTAATTCATTTCTCTGCATGTCACCACTGGGAATAATTGGACAACACAAAAGGCGGGAGGAAACACGTTGCCTTTTTCGCTCTTCTCGGTTGGCCGCGATTCTTTTGCTTTATGTCTTTAAAAATGAAAGATTTCTAGTAAATTGTTTAGGAACCGGCATCAAATGTGACCTTGATATTTCCATGGTAACTATACAATACTATGACATGTAATTTCACCTGGAAAATTTTCCGATAAAGTAATCACAGAACTTTTAGTGTGTAGTTCTACTAAAGGTCACAGCATCTATCCTTTATTTTCGAGATTCTACAAAATGACTGATGACTACAGATTACACATGAATCACTCCATGCCCCTATGACATTGACTTGTGTAGGGATGACCAGAGCGGTTTAATGATAAACTAAATTTTATATAATATGTTTGAACGTCCATGAATAAATATCAGAAATGACAAACCTATCAAATGTGGGTCTGACAATTTGGAAGTCACATATCACGTCTGAGCTACTCATAGAAGAGCAAACTTAAAATCTAAAAGCTAAAATATGATATTTTCCAAAAATGGCATACCTCTTTCCTATGCAAACAGTCTCTTCAGAGAGGAAGAGGACTAGAGCTCTACCGCCACCTGTTGGAAGCAGCGATCCTACAAGTCACTTTCGAACCTTTAACGAGCCTTGCAATATGGCTTAGGATAAAAGCCAAACCATAATCTCAATTGTAAACACAGTGTTTTAGGGTGCTGCTCCTTATCAGTGTAAAGTATGAGATCTGATTTAACTGTGTCAGATGCTTCTGACTGGGATCTAAGAAATAATGTTTCTCCTTGTGTATAATGACATGCCAAGCCTGGCATGTCAGAGTCACTTCCCATAGGAGTATGAATGGCTTATAAGTCTCCTCACTCTGACATGCCAGGCTTGGCTTGTCACTCTCAATAAGGAGAAACGTTATCTCTTAGATCCCATACCGCTTTCCCATATTTTAATCAGTACATGAGATAAAAGTTGAGGTTTTCTACCTCGCTGCTTATAACCAGGTAAGAAGGAGCAGTACTGTATAGCTGCAGCTAATGAAAACCTATGATACAAAACCCAGGAGATTCTTAATGACATTACTTCCCACAAGTCGAAAACATTGTCATATTCATATTCAGACTGCATAGGCAATAGTGAAAAACTTAGAGAGCGCTGAAATGAAACCACAGGAAGTCAGTGAAGTGTGAACCCATCTATGCAGTATATAACGCTGGCAGTAGTTCTGCCATAGTGCAGGGGAATAAATCACTTTCCTTTCCTTTGCTTTTTCTTTAGTTACGTATATTCTAATTACCAACATTAGCATTAAACAAGATTTAGATGATGCTCTTTGTCCATAAGCACAGTGGCCAGAAGCAGTTTAAAGAGGAATAATTCTATAACACCACGCTTACACTGATCTCGGAAATTCAATTATAGCTTTGAATAGCAGCCTTCTATTTTAAATCTTATTATGTTATATTAGGATTGACATACATTGACTCTGGCATAATATAGACGCCTAATTGGAATAAGGGCTAGAGAAGCTTCATTTAAGTCCAATCAGCTTTTCACCCCTAATTTCAGGAGGTATCTGCATTATATTAGAAACTCTAATTTATACTCCATTTAACAAGCCAGTTCGCCTGTCAAATACTGTCAGCAAGAAAAGCAACAAATTAATCTTGACCTTCGATAAGCTCAAGTTTAGAGTACAGTACACAGAATACAGCACCAGCAGCCTATTCTTTACTCAAGGGCCTAAAAAACAGGATGACAACTCTTTTGAGAGCTGTAAGGTTGAATTCATACACAGTGTTTGGGTCAGGTTTTCATATGGTGTTGTTTTTGCAATTATTTTTTTATTTCCAGACATACAGCTTTGTAGTTGATAGGAGGTCATGGAGTTCTTTGCACATAATGCATTCTGCTATTTTAGGGGGGTGGATGTGGCAGCATTTTTTCATCCATGTGGCAAAGTCGTCAGGGTGAGGTGGTGTTGAAGGCACATTTTTTGCTGTAGTTCTTGATCTTTTTTTGCATCTTATTGACTGCCTTATATTTTTGTTTTCACAGAAACGGATACAATTAAGAATATTTTCCAATTATTCAAGTTATGTAAATCATTTGTTTGATCTTTTTAACTTGTGATAGTTTTATGCTAAAAATCCTACAATACTTTCCTGCTGATTTCTTAGACTTACATGCAGTACCCCATATAACACATTATGACAAAAGCTGAACTCCTTACGTAATAAATGTATTTCGGCCCCCAAAAATGCAGAAATATTAAGGAATATGATACAGCATCCAACATTCTTCTCCATTACAAGTGGAAATTAAAAAACTTGAGCTTGAGGGCATTGCCTCTTTTGCCCACATCCTATGGAAATGTTATACATATTGGCAGGGTTAATAATAGATATGGTGTGAATGCTGAAAAAACTCTAGATTCAATTCAATTTTGACAGAAAATAGACATACCTGCATTGGCAAATGTGTCATATTGTGTCAGTAGGCAAACTCAATATTAAACATCCATCTCTGCCACGTTCCCATATAGTTCTGCGCTTGTGAACGGCAGACATTGGATACAGCGCAATTACTGGCTTATTAAATCCCATTTTCTGCATAGCATTATGCCAACTGTTTTTATTGGAAATTTCGCTTGTTCCATCCAAAAGGAAATAACAATACTCTAAACAGATATACATGTATAATTGATGTGCAACATGTAACAACATCAACATTCTTGGTTTCTCCTGACCTCAAATTGGCCGTTATTATATTTTTAATTAGATGAGATGATGCATATATTGTCATGACTGATTAACACACTTCTCATAGAGAACATAAAGAAGCAGCATTAACAATGAACATTCATCGACGCTTTCACCACTTGGGACTCAACCAGCTGCACAAGTGAGCAGCCCATGGTTAATAAAAATTACCTACAGCAGCTCTCAACACGATCTGATATTATCATTAGCTCCGGCATCATTCCTATCAGCATGCCGTATGTGTGGCTTCATATTCTTGCCTATGTGACATTTTTTAATATAACCATCCGGCTGCTAATGTTCCTTTCCAGCATCCGCTCCAATATTCCAGACTATGCCCCAGAATAAAACACGTTCTCATATGTTTCTCTTTCCCTCCTCATTTTCTCTCGTAATGAAGTCCACATTGTCACACCATCTACCATATGCACTAGACTTTCTTTATAGTTATTATATGGCTCCATATATTCCCAATGAAACGCGAGATGGAAATTACATGTAAATGTATGCAAATCATCCTTACTCATAAATGTTAGCCTTTCTACGCTGCTAACTAGACAATATTACTTATGTCAAAGTTGAGAACAGACGTGGAAAATATGGAGTCAATTGCATCAAGCCTTAATAAATATACATATATGGGTTAAGTGTGTCAATGCAATTAATTACGGTTTAATATGAAACCTAGGTTTTTTTTCACGTAGATACAACTGAAATATATGAATAACATACATAGCAGTTTAGTTCAATTACTCGGAGAAACTTTCAGTGCTTGATTCCGCTTCGCTGCCTCCACTTTACGTCTGTACTTTCCTTGTGATCTGTAAGTTCATTTACAGCAAGGATGCATCTGCACATCCAATTAACGAGTTAAAGGAGACGTAAACCTATCAAAACGCAATGTTATTATAAAGATTAGGCAAAGACATACTTGGCACTCCCAATGGGTGGGTGCTCAAGTAGGGTTCCATTCCAAATACAGTGAAAGTAAAGAACTTAGCATTCCAGAAGAGAAGCAAATAACTATTTATTTCCAAAATGCAATCCTCTCTATACACAGATTTTTGACATTTGAGCCTTCAATCAGGCCTTCATCAAAAACTAGGATATGAAAAAAAAAACAATATAAAAAATATATATATTCAAAACATTTTTTGAATATTTTTTTTTTTACTTTTTGCATATAGAAGTTTCTGATGAAGGCCTGATTGAAGGCCGGAACGTAAAAAATATTGATATACAGAGGATTGCTTTTCTGAGAAGTTCTTTGCCATATATTTGGTTTTCTTTGGCCATTTTAGATGTTTGTACAGTCCAGTCTTACCTTTATTGTCCATTATCAACAATTTGTAGTCTTTACTGCAAAAAAAACGGTTCTCTGGTAGTATAACAGGATTAGATCAGATTAATTTGGTTGTAATATGGTAATATTTAAAAAATAAATCAAAAGTTCTAGGTTCAATTCATTCAGAACTGCGACTATAAAACATCCGCCATATAATGGCTTTGGGAAACTGGGTTATGGCTAAGTTCACATCATGTTCTGTCATGCAAGTTTCTATAGAAAAAAAATAAGGTAGTGTACCATCAGCATTTTATGTATGCCGAAAGGTTATTATTTTGGTATATTAAAGCGGTTGTTTGGTCATGCCCTTATGACTTGCCCCAGAGTGCTGCACAGATATGTATATACTTACCTCCTTTTCTCTTCAGTTTCCTGAGAAAAAAATATTAAGTGACTGCTGCAGCCAATCAATGGCCATTAATCGGCTGCTGCCTTTGCTACTATTCTATATCCATGGAAGAACTGCTTTACTTACCCTCAAGTGGAATTCTGAAGGCTGAGCAGGTGCCCGACATTGTTTTGTCAGTAGACGGTGAGAGCAAAGGAGCCACACCAGTTCGGGAGATAAGTGTACATTTTTTTTTTTACTACAGAGGCAATTCTTTAGGGAATGTCCAGCAGTAGATCAAACGTATAAAGATGAAAGCTTCAGATTCACAAATGAAAATGATATTATTATTCTATATTTGCATCACAAACTCCAATTCCTATTTACACATTGCAGATGTGGTGTGTGGTTTTATTCTAGTCCTATCATTAGTTGATGTTTGCTATACTTTGAAACGCGTCGACAATAAACCTTCTTTTTCTGGAATATCCATTGGTATTTGTGGCAGCACAGAAATTAAACCCCTTTTTTTTTCTTGGTACTGTATTGTGGACAGTCCTGTGGGTCTGCAGCAGCCATATCAAGCATATTGTATGTTGTGGTTCCACAACCCGACCAGTTGAGCTATTCCCAGCACCCTAATATACTAGTCACCTGGATAAGACACTATTGCACCATTGTTTTTTCAGCTACTCCCCATAGCAGAAGTAGAAGAATTCCTATTTCCTACTGTTCTAGTATTAGGCTATGTTCACAAGTTTTTTTTTTTAATGCAAAGTTAAAGCTGCATTTAAGCTGCTTACAAAAATCAGGTGTTGCTTAGTTTTTGCTGCATTTTTTGCTTAGTTTTTGCTGCATTTTCATTGCTGCATTTTTGTCAGGGTACATTTGTCTCTTGTCTTTTAGTGCATAAAATAATTATCTGATTCAACTTCATCAGTTTTGGCACCAAAACAGCAAAACCTGATACCTGCATTTTTTGCATTACCCAATGCTTTCAACAGGGGGAAAAACACTCCAAAAACTCTGAAAAAACGCTGAAAGAAGTGATATTTTGCAAAAATGCAACTCTTTGACAAAACAGGAAAAAAAAAACAAATTGTGTGCATGAGATTTCTGAAATCTCATAGGCTTTGCTGATGCTGTGAAATGCAGCTGAAATTTTGCATTACGAAAACTGCAAAAACACAACATGTGAACACAATCTTAGGGTATATGCACACATGGAGTATTTGCTGTAGAATTTTCTGCTGGCAGGAAAAAAGCTAAGTACAACATGTGCGTTTTTGTATGTGTTCTACTTCCATTCATCTGAATGGGTGAAAAATGCAGAAAGAACATGATGTAGAATTGAAAAAACATTTTAAAGGTGATTGAAATCCACAGGGAGATAATAAATTGTATTTGCACGAGGATTCAGGAATCTCATTCACTTTTCTGGTACTGTAAAACGTTGCTCTATTTTAGGCAGCAAAAACGGAAGAAAATAAATTGCAAAATGCAGCATGTATAAGTTACTAGTAACTAGCATGTCGCGACTAGATACAAATGTATAGAGGAAATAATCTATCTATCCGACATGTAAATAATGGACATAATGGAGAGACAAAGCTGTACCAAATACAGTGAAACCACACAAACAACAGCCGTATAGTCTCAAAAATATAAACTTTATTACAGATAAATACAAGACATGATAAAAGCTGGATAGGGATGGATACAGGACAGAAGTAATCCAAGGGTGGCAATCACAGAATTGTGGATACAAAACAGGCTTGACAGCAAAGGCTGCTCAATGAGTAGCCATAAATAGCAAAGAAAAATCAAGATAGTGGTAGCATCAGGGTCTCAGTATATACTCAATGCTGCAGATATGACATGATGACAGAAAAGAAGAGAGAAAGAAAAGCATACATGTGGTCACTTGAATATGCCAGTGCACAATAAACTACACGATACCTGAAAGTAATGTAATCCATGCAGCTTATATGAAAATCATATGTAATGCATGTCACAAGCAAATAGGAGTACTAACATACCGAGTGGTGAAACGCTGGTGTCAACCCACAATAGAAATCCATGGTAATGGTGACATAAGGAACGATGTGTTACCTACTCAGAGAGCAGCGGAAGCCGTCTGGCCCTCCCCGACGCGCGTTTCGGAGCTGCAGAGCTCCTTCCTCAGGGGGCGTGTGATAAGCTAACAGATGTCTGAATTTATATCCCCGCCGCCAGGAAGGGCGGCGGCGATAACTACCATCAACCCAAATAAACCTCTCCCCACATCACGTCATCCCTGGAACAGGAAGGGACGTGACAGGAAAAGGGGAAGCGCCAGTGGAGACTGGCGCATGCGCAAAAAGCCCAGAAGGGAACACCACCATCTTGGAAAAGGGCACAAGGGAAAGACAGTGAAAGACAGCGCCAGCTGAATAAAAAGGCAAAAAACCATAGCGACCAAGCAAACCAACCAATGTCCAAACATGTAATAGAACCATTGTGGGGCCCCACAAGGAAAAAATACAATCAGGACATGGGGCAGACAGACCGCAGGCATGAAGGGGTAAGTATATCGAGATGCAAATATGCGTCCAAAATGGAGGTGACCCAAATACAAACAATGACACAAAATACAAGGATATAAAAATAAAATGCATATAAAATAAACAAAAATAAACAAAACAAAACAAAAAGGGGAAACAGAAATGTATACATAAAATATGGTAGATAGACAGCCTCAACAAAAATAAACGGATGTTAGAAGTTGGTATGAACAAATGGCAATTATAACACAGCATGAAAAACATACAGAACTTATTAAATCAATCATCGTATCCAAATGATGAAACAATAAGAATCAGCAAAAGCGTGACAAATCTTCATATGATGCTTGTGATGTACGAACAGCTGCATACGGCTACTGGTCGCTTGAGGACACTATGGACTGACGAGCGGTGGAAGCAGAACATCAAAACACATGTAACTAGGAGAAAAATCAATAAAAGTTAAAATAGAATAAAAAATTGTACCACAACAAAGAGACCACCATACCGAAAACAGAAAGCAGAGATCACAAGAAGGGGACAAATGATAAATTTTCATTGAGACCATTGGGAACAACGGTGCCCAAGGTCCAAATCCATCTTGTTTCTAATTGGGATAATCTTTTGGACAAGCTGCCGCCTCTAATGTTGATGTTAAGCAAGTCAATCCCACGCACCATGAGTGATGTAGCATCACAATTGTGATGCTCCCAAAAATGCCTAGGCAGTGTCTTCAAGGTAGAGGGATCCGTGCAGGAGGATGCCGCCATGATGCCCAACACGTGTTCTCTAATACGAACCTTAAGTTGTCTTGTGGTGAGGCCTATATATATTAAGCCACAGGGGCACGTGGCATGATATATAACGTACCGTGAGATACAAGTAATTTTATGTTTAATATTGTATACCACGTCTCCCTTAGCATTAGAGAAGTTGGTGCCTCGAACCATGTTTGGGCAGGCGACGCATTTCCCGCACGGAGCACATCCACCAACGTTAGGCACTGCACTAAGAAAGTGAAAGGGCGCAGTTGTTGTATAGTGACTATGGGAGAGGCGGTCGTGAAGGTTTTTTGCTCTTCTAAAGGTGATCGCAGGACGCTCAGGGAGCAACTTCCGTAAGATGGGATCAGCTTGGAGTATGGGCCAAGCCCCAGTAATGGCAGATCTCATGGCCTGAGTCTGAGAGTGAAAGGAGGTGATAAATCTAGGTACATTAGAGGTATTCGAGTTATGTGACACATTCCTGTAAAGAAGATTATTCTGTGAAGAATATTTAGCAAGGTGGTAGGCTTTCTTAATCGAACGACCACTGTAACCACGAGCCAAAAACCGTTTTTTTAAATCTCTAGATCGATGTTCAAAATCTAGGTCCGTGGAACAGATACGTCGTAATCTTAAGAATTGGCCTACTGGAATGGCACGAATAACATGTGGAGGGTGGCACGAGGAGGCATGTAATAGTGTATTCGTAGCCGTTTTCTTACGGAAATGTCAGTCTGGATACACCCCTGACCATCCTTACGGATACTGACATCCAGGAAATCAATAGACTGGGGATCCCATGTCAAAGTCAAGAAAATATTGCGATCATTATTGTTTAATGTGGAAACAAACTGCACAAGGTCGGCCGAGGTGCCCTGCCAGACAAAGAAGATATCGTCGATATACCGTGTCCAAAGCGGAACACGGCAAATCGACCCCTGTTTGTCTGACAGGAACAGATCCCTCTCCCACAGTCCCAGGAAGAGGTTGGCATAGGCGGGCGCAAAGGCCGCGCCCATTGCCACTCCCTGGAGCTGCAGATAGAAGGATCCTTTAAACACAAAAAATTGTGTGTGAAGGTAAACTCTAAAAGTTCCAGGATGAGGTCTCTGAGTCCCACCGATAGATTGGAGGTTTCGAGAAAGAACCGAGTGGCCCTAAGCCCATCACTGTGTCTGATGTTGGTGTACAGAGACTCTACATCCATGGAAGCTAATAGAGTATCCGCCTCCAAACACAGTCCGTCGACCCTGCGCAGTAGGTCACCAGTGTCCTGAAGAAAGGAAGGAAGCCCAAGGACCAAGGGTTGAAGATGGAAATCAATCCATTGACTGACATTTTCTAAGTAGTTACCCCTGCCAGAAATGATGGGTCTGCCGGTGGTGACGTCTCGCTCTTGTGAATTTTAGGGAGGAGATATAATGTCGAGATGGTAGGTTCCTTAACAATGAGTGCCGAAGCCAGCCCCTTAGTGACAATGCCGTCACTACATGCACGTTTGACAATACCTTCAAGTTTGTCGGAGAAAGCCATGAGGGGGTTATAGGTCAATTTTTTGTAGCAGGTGGAAACACTAAGCTGGCGAAATGCCTCCCCCTCAAAGGTGGCAATGTCGTCCTATGACCTAAGCGGATGTATGAGGGGGAGGCATTTTGCCAGCTTAGTGTTTCCACCTGCTACAAAAAATTTACCTATAACCCCCTCATGGCTTTCTCCGACAAACTTGAAGGTATTGTCAAACGTGCATGTAGTGACGGCATTGTCACTAAGGGGCTGGCTTCGGCACTCATTGTTAAGGAACCTACCATCTCGACATTATATCTCCTCCCTAAAATTCACAAGAGCGAGACGTCACCACCCGGCAGACCCATCATTTCTGGCAGGGGTAACTACTTAGAAAATGTCAGTCAATGGATTGATTTCCATCTTCAACCCTTGGTCCTTGGGCTTCCTTCCTTTCTTCAGGACACTGGTGACCTACTGCGCAGGGTCGACGGACTGTGTTTGGAGGCGGATACTCTATTAGCTTCCATGGATGTAGAGTCTCTGTACACCAACATCAGACACAGTGATGGGCTTAGGGAAACTCGGTTCTTTCTCGAAACCTCCAATCTATCGGTGGGACTCAGAGACCTCATCCTGGAACTTTTAGAGTTTACCCTCACACACAATTTTTTTGTGTTTAAAGGATCCTTCTATCTGCAGCTCCAGGGAGTGGCAATGGGCGCAGCCTTTGCGCCCGCCTATGCCAACCTCTTCCTGGGACTGTGGGAGAGGGATCTGTTCCTGTCAGACAAACAGGGGTCGATTTGCCATGTTCCGCTTTGGACACGGTATATCGACGATATCTTCTTTGTCTGGCAGGGCACCTCGGCCGACCTTGTGCAGTTTGTTTCCACATTAAACAATAATGATCGCAATATTTTCTTGACTTTGACATGGGATCCCCAGTCTATTGATTTCCTGGATGTCAGTATCCGTAAGGATGGTCAGGGGTGTATCCAGACTGACATTTTCCGTAAGAAAACGGCTACGAATACACTATTACATGCCTCCTCGTGCCACCCTCCACATGTTATTCGTGCCATTCCAGTAGGCCAATTCTTAAGATTACGACGTATCTGTTCCACGGACCTCGATTTTGAACATCGATCTAGAGATTTAAAAAAACGGTTTTTGGCTCGTGGTTACAGTGGTCGTTCGATTAAGAAAGCCTACCACCGTGCTAAATATTCTTCACGGAATAATCTTCTTTACAGGAATGTGTCACATAACTCGAATACCTCTAATGTACCTAGATTTATCACCTCCTTTCACTCTTAGACTCAGGCCATGAGATCTGCCATTACTGGGGCTTGGCCCATACTCCAAGCTGATCCCATCTTACGGAAGTTGCTTCCTGAGCGTCCTGCGATCACCTTTAGAAGAGCAAAAAACCTTCGCGACCGCCTCTCCCATAGTCACTATACAACAACTGCGCCCTTTCACTTTCTTAGTGCAGTGCCTAACGTTGGTGGATGTGCTCCGTGCGGGAAATGCGTCACCTGCCCAAACATGGTTCGAGGCACCAACTTCTCTAATGCTAAGGGAGACGTGGTATACAATATTAAACATAAAATTACTTGTATCTCACGGTACGTTATATATCATGCCACGTGCCCCTGTGGCTTAATATATATAGGCCTCACCACAAGACAACTTAAGGTTCGTATTAGAGAACAAGTGTTGGGCATCATGGCGGCATCCTCCTGCACGGATCCCTCTACCTTGAAGACACTGCCTAGGCATTTTTGGGAGCATCACAATTGTGATGCTACATCACTCATGGTGCGTGGGATTGACTTGCTTAACATCAACATTAGAGGCGGCAGCTTGTCCAAAAGATTATCCCAATTAGAAACAAGATGGATTTGGACCTTGGGCACCATTGTTCCCAATGGTCTCAATGAAAATTTATCATTTATCCCCTTCTTGTGATCTCTGCTTTCTGTTTTCGGTATGGTGGTCTCTTTGTTGTGGTACAATTTTTTATTCTATTTTAACTTTTATTGATTTTTCTCCTAGTTACATGTGTTTTGATGTTCTGCTTCCACCGCCCGTCAGTCCATAGTGTCCTCAAGCGACCAGTAGCCGTATGCAGCTGTTCGTACATCACAAGCATCATATGAAGATTTGTCACGCTTTTGCTGATTCTTATTGTTTCATCATTTGGATACGATGATTGATTTAATAAGTTCTGTATGTTTTTCATGCTGTGTTATAATTGCCATTTGTTCATACCAACTTCTAACATCCGTTTATTTTTGTTGAGGCTGTCTATCTACCATATTTTATGTATACATTTCTGTTTCCCCTTTTTGTTTTGTTTTGTTTATTTTTGTTTATTTTATATGCATTTTATTTTTATATCCTTGTATTTTGTGTCATTGTTTGTATTTGGGTCACCTCCATTTTGGACGCATATTTGCATCTCGATATACTTACCCCTTCATGCCTGCGGTCTGTCTGCCCCATGTCCTGATTGTATTTTTTCCTTGTGGGGCCCCACAATGGTTCTATTACATGTTTGGACATTGGTTGGTTTGCTTGGTCGCTATGGTTTTTTGCCTTTTTATTCAGCTGGCGCTGTCTTTCACTGTCTTTCCCTTGTGCCCTTTTCCAAGATGGTGGTGTTCCCTTCTGGGGCTTTTTGCGCATGCGCCAGTCTCCACTGGCGCTTCCCCTTTTCCTGTCACGTCCCTTCCTGTTCCAGGATGACGTGATGTGGGGAGAGGTTTATTTGGGTTGATGTTAGTTATCGCCGCCGCCCTTCCTGGCGGCGGGGATATAAATTCAGACATCTGTTAGCTTATCACACGCCCCCTGAGGAAGGAGCTCTGCAGCTCCGAAACGCGCGTCGGGGAGGGCCAGACGGCTTCCGCTGCTCTCTGAGTAGGTAACACATCGTTCCTTATGTCACCATTACCATGGATTTCTATTGTGGGTTGACACCAGCGTTTCACCACTCGGTATGTTAGTACTCCTATTTGCTTGTGACATGCATTACATATGATTTTCATATAAGCTGCATGGGTTACATTACTTTCAGGTATCGTGTAGTTTATTGTGCACTGGCATATTCAAGTGACCACATGTATGCTTTTCTTTCTCTCTTCTTTTCTGTCATCATGTCATATCTGCAGCATTGAGTATATACTGAGACCCTGATGCTACCACTATCTTGATTTTTCTTTGCTATTTATGGCTACTCATTGAGCAGCCTTTGCTGTCAAGCCTGTTTTGTATCCACAATTCTGTGATTGCCACCCTTGGATTACTTCTGTCCTGTATCCATCCCTGTCCAGCTTTTATCATGTCTTGTATTTATCTGTAATAAAGTTTATATTTTTGAGACTATACGGCTGTTGTTTGTGTGGTTTCGCAAAATGCAGCATGTGAATAAGTCCATATCATGTAGTGATGGCTTTGCAACTTCGAGCACTACATATTAGATTAAATTGACTCACTTCTTTTTTTTTTTACAGTTTAATTCATCAAGCTTGGGAATTCCAACAAAGTGGTTGTTAGGCCGGTGTCACACTTACGTGTATGATACGAGAAACTTGCGCGTGTCTCTCGCATCAACACCCGGCACTGCCGCCGGCACTTGGACCGTAGTGTGCGGCTGCATAGAAATAGATGTAGCCGCACACTCCGGTCTGAGTGCCGGCGGCAGTGCCGGGTGTTGATGCGAGAGACTCGTGCGAGTTTCTTGCATCACACACGCAAGTGTGACCCCGGCCTTATTCAGATTTCTGTAAGATAACAGGATCGATTATTTTGCTACCATAATAGTTCTCTTCCTGCGTTGTTCTTCATGTGACAATGACATTTCCTTGAACTTCTGTTCCTACAGAGTCTAAACAATTTCACCCTATTTCCTCCTAATCGATTTAGAAGCAATAATGTCTAAAATTCACTTTACTGTCTTTCGAAATTGGTAAAATATTATTTGTACCAATGTGGCTGCCAAATATCAATTTATCTCAAAAGTATGCCATAGCAGCAATACAGGCACTAATGGCTTCACATCTGAGCTGAGAACAATAAAACATGATTAAAGTAATTTCGCTGGCGTAGGAGATACTCCGAAATATGGCTGGCATATTCATTTTCATTGCTAAATTTTGATTTTCCTGGCTTCAACAATAAAATGATTGAGGACATGCATGGGTGCCATTGATCTTTCCTTCCATTAGCTCCCTAGCTAGTTAATTTTCACATTATTGCGTAATTAAAGTACAGGATACACTGGCAAGACTAATGCATGATGGAGCCGTTCCACCTTATAAGACTTACACCGTTTATTTAATCACATTGAAGTCACAAGAAAACACACAGGACTTACAATTTCTCTTTTTTTAGTTTGTCCTTGTTTTTTGTTGTATGAAATAAAGAAAAAAAATCTTCAAAGCTTTCGCCTTTTGTCTCCAACTCTTTATGTCTCATGCTGAGCAGAACAAGCTTTTTCTATAGTCACAACTGAAATCTTCTACAAAGTAGGAATACATCACTTTCTGACAAAATGATTGATAGCTGGCTGGTAAAACAATAAAGCTTTTTTCAGAAACGTCCTGGCCCATAAAGCTTACTATCATTTTTTTACTGTATCACTAGACAATCTGAATATTTCTAGATTATTGTTTCTGTATAAGGATTTTTCAATTCAAAACAAAAAAAGGAAGGAAATTATATAGCAACTCCCATTCAGACTTATGATTAGGTAGAAGTGTCATTTAGTGGTTACCTAGCATCTAAAATGTGGATTTGTAAAAAAAAGTAATGGAGCTACCCCATTAAGATTTAAAGGGATTGTCTGATGAAGACCACTCCTTTCCATATTTTCTAATAGGTCATATGGACGAGACATAGGGTGGTTACACCATTCCGGCCCCCTCTATAAACTCTCCATTCCTAACATTTAAGTGGTCATCCAGTAATCCTGCCATGATTTTAGAGATGTCGGGTCTGAATCTAATGCACCTTTCGCTGATGATAACATCTAGTTGTTGCACCGTTTCCGATTTAAGAAAGGATTGTCTTGATGAAACAAAGATATAATAATAATTCGTTAAGGACTAGGCTTAATTTGACATTAATCTCCATTTTTTATCATTGTATTCCAGAAGCAATAATTGTCCTATTGTTTTTTAAATGTTGCTGTATGAGAGCTTTTTATGCAGGATGAGTTATATTTGTCAATGGTACCATTTTTGAATACATGCAATCTAATATCTCACGTTTAATCACTCTTTAGGGAAAGAAATGGAAAAAATGCAATGCTGCTATTGTTTTTTGACATTTTAAAATTCAGTCTTTTCAACTGCTGAACAAACATGGGGTTGACCTTATTCTGGAGGTGAACACAGTTATGGCGATGCCAAATTAATGTAGTTCAATTTATATTATTGCCCTTGTGCAATAAATACAGTACATCATATATCGGCTATCGCCGTCTTGGAGGAGGAACTTTTTTTTCATCTCCAGTAAAATGGAGTCGCCGGCGCATGCACAGTAGCAGCTATGGAATCACAGCTATAGACACCGATAGCGGCAACTGCGCAGGCACGGCGGGCGCCATTTTCAAATATATATTATTTTTTTTCCTAGCTGAGTAACATCAAGAAACTGTATTATTGGCACATCAAACATGTGATTATGTTGCAGAGCAGGTGCCACGGCCAGCAACTGCCTGCAGAAGCGTTTTTTGTCTCTTTCTTCAGTTTGTTAGGTATTCATTATGTAAACTAGGGGGCAGGTCAGTGAGGGAGCAGTGATCTGTCAGCAGTCTGCATTATGAATATACAATCAGAGCACCACATACACCATCCCCGCCTTAGGGCACGAGAATCTCATTAACACAAAACTGAAAATAAAGATTAAGAAACAACCACAAGACTGATTTCATCACCCAAGGTGTCATTTTAATCAGTATAACGACGCCGAACTGACACTGTGTGTAGTTTACTGTGTACAATCCTGCTGACAGGTTCCCTTTAAATGGATTCCATTATAGCTAAAGTGAGGCCGCTGCCACTGTGAGGCATCTGCCACAGGCACTTATCAGTCTTATGAAGTGGATTTTACAATTCAAGCCCACAGACGGTCAGAACGAGGCTTCGTAGACTTACATTGTGAAAGCAACTTCCGACTAACGCCTAGAGAACAGTGTGATCTGGTGAGTCTGAATCACCATCTCCTGACCCAGAGAAGATCACGATCAGTGAGTATATCAGTGCACTTACACTATACTAACATTTTCACAGGGTGATTTTTTAATATATATTATTCTTTCTGAACAAAACAAAATTCATTATTGTGGAGTGTCAGATTAAACTAACAATTCTGCTTTATATGCGATACCATAACACTGCCACCTCAATAGTGAAGAAAAACATGATCTGCTATATGACATATTTCCTACCCTCCATGATACTGCGATGCTAACAGCCTATTACCCAGGCAATAAGATCAAGTTCAATGATCAGAAACCGTAGTTATCAACTTGTGCTTTGGATGACCGATATAGTGCAGACCTGTTACGCTTCCCGGTCCCTCTGGTCACATTGTAGACTATCCTAGAATGACTCCCTTTAGTTACTATGGAAACTGACACCCGCTTATAAGCAATGTACCAGTATAAAAAGTTGCTGTGCGCTAGTGAGGCTTACAACATTTTAATTAGTAATATTAATAACATCACCTAGACTTAATGATACCAATTATACTATGGTAAACATTACTAAGTGTCTTATGAATAGCCAAATTATCCATAAACCCTCACGCATAATCAGATTTCAAAAACATGTTATTTTAAGCAAGCGACACTGACAATTTATCTTAAAAGGAACAATTAAAAGTAATGGATTTATTTTCCTAAATGAGAATTACTTTTCGCTCATTATCTGATGCCATCTATTAATGTTACCCCTATGCATTGTAAATATAGTTATACCAATGTATCCATGGGGATGTAAGCATCAAGGAGACCTGTTTGCTATGTTCTTGGATCACAGCTATCGTAATCCTGTCACTATTAGAGATGATCAAAATTCTCCCCAAATTTTTCAAAAATGTACATTCTCTATTTTTGTAATTTATTTAATGAAGATTCAGCAAATGGCTGTGGCTGCCATTTGCTAAACTGTGGAAGGCCAAGTAAATGGTTGAAAAAATAAAAGTACTTCATCGCTCACCATTACTGATGCCCTCCGCAGTCTGCTGTCCAGTCTCCTTCCCTCACGATGCGCTTCATCTTTCACCTCTTCACTCTAGGTGAGGACTTCCGGTATGACGAGGTCAATTACTTTTTTTCTCAAAAACACGGCGCACAGTGATGTTAGAGGCCTAGTCATGTTGAAAGCCCTGGCCTAGAGTGAAGAGGTCAAAGAGGAATATGCATGCCGGTGGGAAAAGAAGAGGTGCAGAGGAAAGGACGGTTGCCTGTGGGGGCAGCAGGACAAGGGTACGGTTGAGGAATTAGGTTTTTTACATCCTACATTTATTATTATCTGGGGTCTGGAAAGACCCCATAGCATAATAAGAAACATTCAATTTTCAGAGCATAACTTTACTGGGAATCAAATTTCCCTGTAAGATCTGTGTGATTCATCAAATTTGAGTCTGATCCACTCTTCTCTACTCACTGCAATTACCTTAAAAATAAAGATTATAGAAACCAGGGTTTGCATGTTTCCAGAAACACAAACACAGAAAAATATAAGTGTCTGAAATACTAAGTAGTCTCTCCCATAATTCTAACTAATAAAAAGTGCTGTATACAATGCTTTGCAGAGTGGTTGACAGTGTCCTAGAAAACAAATAAGACTGTGTGGACCAAATCAATATCCTTCAAGGCTTAACAAATACAAAGTAAACTACTCTTTATAGCAGTAAATACACAAGCCAATGTCCTGTTGGGTGAAAAGTCATCCATTCTTTCACACAAAACCTGTAGAAAAGCATGATCTTGCTGCCCTAATCCCTCAAAAAGTAAAACTAAGTTTAGTGCACATACAAGTTTAATATGCCCAGGAACTGTCCCAATTCCCATGCTCTGTAACTTGTCATAGCCTCTTTTTGAGAGGGTGGTTCTATGTCACTATTCGATCGGAACTGTAGGCTCTGGCGGACACAGACCAAAAACGGCCCCTGTGGAAAAACAATATATCGGCTCTTTGCAGCCCAAGAGCTCTTAAAAATGCAAAATTGTACCTGCTTAGGAGGTAAAAATGGGCCCCCTTACCTCTTGGGCCCTTGTGCAGCCACTCAGGTTGCACCAATGATATGTCTGCCCCTGACTGTAGGTGCTGGAAACCTACCCACAGGAACCACCACCTCCTCTAAGGTATCTCTGCTTTATTGATGCAGGAAATTAATTTTATTTGAAAACAAGGCACATTTATTAAATCAGGCCAAGTTTTCTGAAACTACAGTGTCAGTTTAAAGGGAAACTAGTGAAAATGAGTTTGTTTGTTATTTTGTTATCAAATCCTTTAGCTCAGATTTGTCATTTGTCACTCCAGTACAGTCCACTCAACTGCTCCCCATGTGTAAACAAAAAGTGATAACTTTGGTCACCTGATCATTGAGACTTGTGATTGGCTGCAGCAGTCAAATGACCGATACAGGATATAATTGATAACTTACTATAGAAAATTAGGCAATTCATTAAGTAGTAAGTATTTATTTATCCAACATGAGATCTTATTTGGCAGCCTATTCCTATACCCAGCCAGGTAAGGAAACTTCATGCTGCCCCTTAAAGTTATTTAATCTTACAAAAAAATTAAATTATCACAAAACACTCCAATCAGTATAAAAGTCTAATCTGGAGATAGGTCCTAAACTAAACAGGAACTATTATATAAGAACTGACCGTATGTTTTATTAAGCAAAAGCATAAAAATGACAAGGGAGGATAGTGGTCCAATGC
The DNA here is from genome assembly GCA_033576555.1 of Oophaga sylvatica. Lineage (NCBI taxonomy): Eukaryota > Metazoa > Chordata > Amphibia > Anura > Dendrobatidae > Oophaga > Oophaga sylvatica. The sequence continues at coordinate 323,247,182 of JARQOD010000004.1, forward strand.
CATAACACATACTAAGACATTTAATCTTTACGGTACCTGAGTTGAGATACTATTTGCTAAAGTTAATAAAAGGAGCCTCGTGGGAACACTGACCTAATCAAGATGTATAATTGTGTGTCATATGTAAATGATAGCATCTATCCTAAACATGGTAATGTGTATCACTGTGGATTTACGAGCTGAGAAATTCATCACTGGAGGTTAATTATAATGTTTAGCAAACACAATCCCATGAGGGATGTGTATTCAAATATGCGTCTTCCTATGATCTAAATACAGAAATGATCTGGCGGGAATGTATATGGATAGCTGAGCGGAATTTGTCATTTACCTTAATGTGAATGGTAATAATTGGCAAGGTCATTTTTAATTTCCCTAACAATTCAGCCCAATGCTCCATTGGTCCACTGCCAACAGGAGTGTTGGTGTTGTCACTTGTGAAAAGCAAGCACCACTGGTGGAGCAGCAGAGCATTGCCACTGGAGCAGTGGGGCCTTTAACTGGTGAGTGCTGAGGTTTTTATTTTAGAACATTTACTGCCATCAGTAATTTTTTTACTCTTGGATAACCTCTTTAATCTCTGCAGATCGAACGTGCCGGCAGGATGTTATTGAACACTCCCCAAAACTTACTTGTGAATGGACGCTAGAAATTTACAGTCTGTAGAATCTATATCTATCATAGATTAAAAACACGTATTCATGAAGACCAGCCTACATTCTGCAACTTACATTTGGGCATTATTGAGGCCGAATTACTCTTATTTACTTTAAAATGTAACAGTCATTTCAGGAGAACTTGCAGCAGAATGTCTATGTCTGAATCTAGCTCCTCCCTCGTCCTTCCCTCTCCCTAGAACTTTATGGGCACCAACTGTCATCTTCTATGACAATAATGGCAAAATGCACATTCACTGAATACAGATACTACCAATGAATTGAGTAATTTGAGAGATAAAGATCAGTCCATGAGGAGAAAGAAGCAATTTTCCCTAATTAGAAATATTACAAAGCTGCTTCTTTCATGTGTACTATTTATTTATGAAGCAGAAATTAAAATGACTATTACTCTTTGAAAGAGTTGACTGTTCGACAAAGAAGTCTGAGGTACGTTAAAGCGACTGCATGCTTCCAAATGAGGACAGTGTAACACTGGCATGATTCCTCTGTATTCCCTGTGCTGTCTGCATGCTTGCGGTCACATGCTGACTAGTCTTATCCAGCTTCTCTTTATAGAAGACAATCCAGGATCCTAGCCTGCACATAATCACAAGTAGGCAAATTGTATAAATGTGGCCACATGGAACACAGATGAATTATGACAGGGAGTGCATCTACACTACCATGATTCGGCAATAAGTAGTTATATAGAGTGACTATAAACTTTTTTTCTGAGATCACACAACCCTTTAAAGAGAATCTGTCAGTAGGGTCAACCCTTCTAAGCCAAGGCATCTATATGGGCATGTAGATCATAGGAAGTTGAATAAAATGATATCTTGATTTCAGCAATCTGATATCTTATTCAAGAGAAATCCACATTTCTCTTACATATAAATGAGCTGTTCTAGGCTCTGGTCATGCAACTAACACAGAACAGGAGAACTGAACATTGTCTTCTTACAAACACATTTGCTGCAGCTCTCACAGCTCTGCTGTATTACAACCCTGTCTGCCTGTGAGCTGGAAGCTGAGAGGAACCCGCAGATGTGTCAGTTGTAACCACAAACAGCTCTGCAGTGAGATCAGGAGAGTAGAGAGCGACCATTACACATGACACCAGTAACATCCCTTTTATATAAAATAAGCTCTGGAGGCAGATTCTCATGCAGATCAGTGTCCGGCCCATAGCCCTGAACAGCTCATTTACATACGGTATAATAAAGATGTGGATTTCTCTGGAATAAGATATTGAGTAGTAGATATCATTTTATTATTCAGCTTCCTATGACCTACATGCACATATAGGTGGCTTCGGATGGTTGATCCTACTACATGATCTTACATGGTCGTGAACTAAGTTTATATTTGCTTCAATACCTATCAAGACAAAGCACTCATGATACATTCCCTTGCTATCCGTATTTTGCATTTCAGCTTGCATTTTAGGGATAGTCATCCATTACAAGTACACATGATGAGCTGAGGACAAATATACACGTACTAAAGATGATCACAGGATCACTGGTCAGTCTGCAGAGTAGTGATCAGGGACTTGTGAAATCTCTGGAATGAGAGTCTTCTACATTTACTGCGCTTCTGTTTGAAGTTTCATTTGCAGGCTAGGTAAATAGATAAAACCTACACCCATATTAATGTCTCATTAGCTTGTAGACATTACGTACGGTACACAAAATATGATACCAAGCACAGTATAGGCACACTGTGAAAGACAAAGGTCATTTTCTTTCATTTTATATTTGTACAATATGCTCTTTAGCTTAATCCCTTCCCAAACGGGCGACTTTCCATTTTTGCGATTCTGTTTTTCCCTCTACTTCCATGAGCCATAACTTTGTTATTTTTTTTGTTATTTTATATGTAGCCATATGAGGGCTTTCTTTTCTCGAGACGAGTTTTACTTTTGAAAGACACCATTACTTTTACCATACTTAAAGGCAAAAAAAAATCAAATGGGGTAAAATTGTGAAAAACATGCAATTTCACAATTTTTATTTGGTCTGACAGTTATCCAATGTGCATGGGAGTCTTTGCAGGGGCGGATATATTATTGGTGCAACCTGAGTAACTGCACAGGGGCCTAGAAGGCAAAGGGGCCCATTTCTACCTCCAAAGTAGGTGCAATTTAGCATTTTTAGGAGCTCTTGGGCTACAAAGGGCCCATATATTGTTCTTGCACAGGGGCCCTTTTCTGTCTGTGTCCGCCAGTGAGTCTTTGCTATGTCAAATGCTCCAAACCTCTAAACATTGTGGCATAGAAAAAGTTCCCATTGTGCTAACAGTAGCTCACAGGCCATACCATCCTATGTATATTTTCTTAAGACTTATTCTTACTTCTTCACAGGAACAAAAACATTTTATATATTTTCCAGGTTTCATTATGCTCACTGAGATGTGTTAATTTGATTTGTAAGTGCATACATTAAATATACTGTATATATACAGTACAGACCAAAAGTTTGGACACACCTTCTCATTCAACGATTTTTCTGTATTTTCATGACTATGAAAATTGTAGAATCACATGAAGGCATCAAAACTCTGAATTAACACATGTGGAATTATACATTACACTTTACAAAAAAGTGTGAAACAACTGAAAATATGTCTTATATTCTAGTAGCCACTTTTTGCTTTGATTACTGCTTTGCACGCAGAAAAGGTGAACGGATGGACTCTACATGCCTAGTTCCCACCGTGAAGCATGGAGGAGGTGGTGTGATGGTGTGGGGGTGCTTTGCTGGTGACACTGTTGGGGATTATTCAAAATTGAAGTGGTGAGCGCTCCAGCTCACCCCAAACCATCTCGATTGGGTTCAGGTCTGGTGACTGTGGAGGCCAGATCACCTGGCATAGCACCCCAACACTCTCCTTCTTGGTCAAATAGCCCTTACACAGCCTGGAGGTGTGTTTGGGGTCATTGCCCTGTTGAAAAATAAATGATGGTCCAACTAAACGCAAACCGGATGGAATAGCATGCCGCTCCAAGATGCTGTGGTAGCCATGCTGGTTCAGTATGCCTTCAATTTTGAATAAATCCCCAACAGTGTCACCAGCAAAGCACCCCCACCCCATCACACCACCTCCTCCATGCTTCACTGTGGGAACTAGGCATGTAGAGTCCATCCGTTCACCTTTTCTGCGTGCAAAGCAGTAATCAAAGCAAAAGGTGGCTACTTTGAAGAACCTAGAATATAAGACATATTTTCAGTTGTTTCACACTTTTTTGTAAAGTGTAATGTATAATTCCACATGTGTTAATTCATACAATTTTCAGTCATGAAAATACAGAAAAATCATTGAATGAGAAGGTGTGTCCAAACTTTTGGTCTGTACTGTATATATACACACGCACACACACACACACACACATATATATATATATATATATATATATATATATATATATATGAAGCCGCATTTTCGAGTCTAAAACTATCAATGATGTTGAGGACTGCTATGGTTATTACATATTCTTATGATAACATGTTAAGATACCACTTAATATATATGTTAATTGAAAACAATAAATCAAAATGTGATGCTGGGAAATGTACTTCCATGCATTACTACAGCAGATGGGTTTCAGTATATAATGGCCATTAACCTTTCTGGTCACTATTTCTTAGGAGTGGTGATTTCCAATGATCTGACACACTCAAAAACAGGCGCATTATGAGGAAATTAAAAAAAAAAAAGGAAAGTAATAAAAAATGCATTAAACAAAGCTAATGGGCAAATGACTTCTCCAAGAAGTGATTCATCTGGCATGTCCTATCAGTTTGCTGAGGCTGCACACCAGTTATGGCTGAGATCATCAAAACTGTATCTAGGGTACCAGCATTTCGAGGCATTTACTCCTGGAGGTTATTAAGGATGGAGACAAGATGTACAGCAGAAGAAATGAATTATGACATCTACAGCCTTCAGTTATGTTACATAGGGGGCACCCACATTCAAATAAGTAAATGTTTAAGAAAAATAATACAAGCTGTTGGCAATGTTAATCAATATAGCCAGGAGAGATACTCTTTGTTATTATGACAGCTCATTCTGCATCCTTGAATTTTGGATTCAGCTGTATACATGGTTTGTGAACTTGAATAAAAGCCCAGATTTAAAGTCCTTCACCCTCAGGAAGGTCTTTTTTGGCACTGGTTACTTTGGTTCTTTGATTACAGCTCTTGATTTTTAGTAATATTGTAACATGATCCAAAAGAACACATTGGTTAATGGAGTTCAGTCTTTTGGCTCCCATTGTGTCCCATTTGTTGATCCAGAGGGAAAATCTTAGAGCTTTCAGTGAACAGATTCAAGTCCCTTCCCTGACCCACACCATTAGAAATTCTAGATTACTGCAACACAATGTCAGAGTAATGGTTTACTTGGCTTCAAGAAGTGGGCAATATGTTTACTCAAAAAGAAATTTGCAAAAGCAACTAAAGCCACCATACAGTTTTGCCCAACTCTCCCATACACAGAAGTGCCTGATCTGCCGAGGACTTTTGTTTTCTCAGAGAGCGACAGCCAAATATGTCTGTCCACAGCTTATCTTTCAGAAAATAAAAGGATGGGCAGTACAAAATTGGACATGTCTGATCCTTATCTCTCCTGACATCATCTGTCAGAGGAGAGTTAGGGGCCCTCATTCATGTTAGACTGTTCGACAAACTCAGCAATATTGTCATTTTTGGACAGTGTAAGCCTAATTTGCATTTCCTTTCTCTTGTGCTGTCTTTGTGAAATTTACTAAAGCATCACCATAAACCCTAAAGAGGACCTGTCAACACTAGAGATGAGCGACTTTCCCGTTTTTCGGGTCGAGTTGGGTTTCGTGAAACCCGACTTTCTCAAAAGTAGAGTCGAACGAAGTCGGCCGACTAACGGAAATGGTCGGGTCGGAGTCGAAAATCCGACCCCAATGCATGTCAATGGGGAATAAAAGGGAGAATATAATATAATATATATAATGTAATAATATAATATAATTTCCCCCCTTATCACAGACAGGCAGCCTACTAATCAGATGTGATGCTCCACACAAGCAATTTGTACACTATCACTGGCAGGCAGCTCTGCTACTCCACCAAATTAATTGCCCCCTTATCATAGGCAGGCGGCCTACTAATCAAATCTGATGCTCCACACAAGCAATTTCTACAGCGTCACTGGCAGGCAGGCAGCCTAAGAACCAGCGTTGCTGCACACAGCAAAATCCTCCCCTCTCACTGCACAGTCATGTACAGCTAATCGCTATCAGCAGAAAGTAATTTTTTTTTTAAGGCCCTGCCTAATGCTCTCCCTGCTCAGACGCACCACCAGCAACCTTCCCCTACACTGAGTTCGGCAGATGTAAAATGGTGGTCGGCGCTGAGGGATTTTATATGCACTGTGACGCCACTGAAAGCCAGCCAATCGCTGCAATGCCCTTCCAAAGAGGGTGCTGGCCTCTGCCTATGTCATCCCGTTGCCCACAGCCTGCGTCCTTGCTCATTGGCCGAGAAAAGGCGCTTAAAGTGTGAGGGAAAACCGACTCCAGCAAAATGGTCACCGAACACCTGACCGAACTCACTCCACGGTCGGGTTTAGTTTCATGAAACCCGACTTTGGCAAAAATCTGCGATTTTTGAAAATGAACGACCTGTTTCGCTCAACTTTACTAGTCACCACTCATGTTATGTCTGTTTTTGTAAATTATTGTTTTTCTAATTAAATAACTGTTTTGAAGAATGTCTTCTTAGAATTCTGTGTTCAAAATATCTTCCTGTAAATGTATGTATACATTGAAAGCTGGGTGTCACTAGTGGGGTGTGTGTCACTGCACGCTGACACTGGCCATTCAGTGCTGCATGTAAGGGACTATGTAGGGACATACCCTGTTCACATGGGTAATGGTAACACCCAGTTGACAATTTATTCATACACGTTCAGCATTTTCAGTAAGAATAACACAAGAACAGTACACAACTGAGTTATACCAAAAGATTATCTAAAATTGCTATTTTATTAGGAAAATATTTAGACTTGAGAGTCCTCGGTGGTTGATACCTTTTAATGGTAACTGAAAAGATGGTAACAAATTGCAAGCTTTCGAGACTACTCAGGTCTCTTCATCAGGCAAAGACTATTTTATTAGGAAAATTAGTTGTGAAGATCTGAAGTTGTGGGTTGTAATAATCACCTAGGCAGGTTAACAATGCAACTGTTTTTAATCCTTACATACATGGTCTTACAGCAATTCCGAGAAGATGGTCACAAACTCAATGTCCAAAGTCAATAAGATCCCATCCTGGGGCCAATAGTTCCACTGCCCCTGTACCAGGCGATACCCACTGTCTCCCAAATTTGGTTACACCGCAGCTTTTATATCTCCGACAAGTGTAGTCTGTAGTCACAGTCAGGGCCGGCGTCAGCACCCGGCACACCCGGGCAAGTGCCGGGGCCCTGAGCAGGCGGGGGGCCCACTCGCCGTCTGGCACCCCCCTCCTTTAGCGGAGGAGAGCGGTGTCAGCGCCGCCACTGGGCCCCCCCCCGCTTGCTCAGGGCCCCGGCATCAGATGGCACAATACTTACCTCTCCCCGTGCCTCCGCTGCCGCAGCTCCGGGCTCCAGGGGCGCCGGCGCTTCCTCTCACAGCAGGCCGCTGAATGACGTCATCATTCAGCGGCCGGCTGTGGCAGAGAGCGCGGACGCTGGACGGGTAAGACGTGTGTGTGTGTCTCTCTGTGTGTATGTCTCTGTGTGTGTGTGTGTGTCGGTGTGTATGTAGTGCGGTGCTTTGTGTGTGTGTGTGTGTGTGTGTGTGTATGTGTGTGTGTATGTATGTGCTGATAATGGGGAGGCATTGATGATGATGATGGGGAGAAGATGATAATGGGCAGGCATTGATGATAATGGGCAGGCATTGATGATGGGGAGAAGATGATGATTGGCAGGCATTGATGATAATGGGGAGACCATGATGATAATGGGCAGGCATTGATGATGATGGGGAGGAGATGATGATGATGATGGGCAGGCATTGATGATAATGGGGAGGCCATGATGATGATGGGGAGACAATGATGATGATAAGGAGGCAATGATGATGATGAGGAGGAAATCATGATGATAATGGGGAGTCTATCCACAGCGCCCTTTCCTGAGCCGTAAAAGTGCAGAACGCAGTACAGCGCAGAGGAGAGCTCCATATTTTGTATGAAGCATTATATGGGGACCAGTATCCTGTATGGAGCATTATATGGGGACCAGTATCCTGTATGGAGCATTATATTGGGTCCAGTATTCTGTATGGAGCATTATTTTGGGTCCAGTATTCTGTATGGAGCATTATATGAGGGGTGACATCCTGCATGGGGTATTATATGGGTGATGAGGGGGAGACTGTGGTGCCCATAATATTGTATGGAGGACTGTACTGTCCAGTCTGTTCTGTGCGCTGTGAGGATTTGGCGGTTTTTGAGCTATTGTACAATTTACAATAGACATCACTCATGTAATGGAAGAAGTGAAGTGTTTGGCATTGTACTATACCCATATTTCTCTGCAGTATCTGTGTATTATGAATCGTGGTCTGTGTTAAAGGGGCCCACTGAGGCTCTTTCGCCCGGGGCCCATAAAAACCTGGAGCCGGCCCTGGTCACAGTTCATGCTCCATGCCCTGACCGTAGCACATGCCTCCTGCTGCCAACAACAGCCCTTAAGATAGTTCCTCAGTTTCAGACGATATATATCACGACCCTAGCACATGTATCAAGCTCCAGCTGGCAACAACAGTCCTTAAGATAGTTACATACACAAAACAGATATCATGACTGTGGCATGTGTATCAAGCTCCAGCTGGCAGATCTACAATCTTCATAGGCCATCTATACAGTGCACCAGGACTTCACCAACAGATCCTCACCCTCCAGCGTCACTGCACCAACTGCCTCACTAAACATGTGGCTTATTGTTCTTCCTGGCAGCCTATTGGATGGGCAGAACTGTTCACACCCTCCCCCTTAAACATTTGCTTTTAGCTCAAAGAATGAAGAATATTCCAGAAGCCCAGTCTCCAGAATGTCTGCAGGGTTGTGTATAAGAGATGCCCCTTGCCGAGAGGAACAAAGACACACATGCCCATACCAGATGAAGTACAGAAATGCTAATGTAGGCCTTATGTATACAGGGGATCCAGTCCACATGTCTTCCTCTGCTTACTGTCACTGAATGGGAACATTGATTCGTGAGGCTGAATACTTTCCAGGAGAGATATGTGTACCTGAAACTGAGAGGCAAGCAAATCTCTAATAAACACCACAATATGATCGACGTACCAATGTTCCTTGCTGGAAAAAGTTCGTAGCCAGTTCCTCATACTAGTGTTTAGTAAAATAGGCATATCAAGAAAGCTGAAACCACGTTAATAAAGAATGTAACATTCATGTACATATTTAGTATAAAAATATATAACCGATCATGCTGCATACACAAACACACTCGTGATAAAGTTAGGTAAACTGCACAAAGTCAATATCATTTTGCCGTTTAGGTTATAAATACATTGAAAACTTAAGAAAAGTCTCAACTTGTGCTGCTACTACTGCTAAACCATGAGTTTAGATTATATCAATTAACAATAATGAGTTTGTAAAATTTAGGGCATAAAAAAGGGGACAGATCTGTCTTAAGGACATGCGGGAGAACTAGTTGGTATTAGGAGCAATATGGTACGTAGATTCAAATGAACTGTGGAATATCCTGTTTCTCTATACACACCATTATCTACCATTTGCATAACATTAATTCTGAGGGGAAAAAACTGAGCTGTGGTGGCAGAACATGCACACGTAACATCAGATGCCGAAATCTGTTCTAGCACATGACACGATGCTGCTCCAAGGAAAGCAGATTCATGATTTAGAACAGAATGAGAAGCCTTTACCATGCTTCAACTGATCCTACCAGTATGTTGTGTGATATTGAAGCAGACGGAGGCTGTTTCTTCATGCTCTATATGTCTCAATCTATTTCTCTATCTATCTATCTATCTATCTATCTATCTATCTATCTATCTATCTCATATTATCTATCTCATATCTTTCTATCTATTTTCTATCTATTTTACTATCTATCTATCATCTATGCATCCATTTTCTAATCTAATCTATCTATCTATCTATCTATCTATCTATCTATCTATCTATCTATCTATCTATCTATCTATCTCATCCATCCATCCATCTATCTATCTATCTATCTATCTATCTATCTATCTATCTATCTATCTATCTATCTATCTATCTATCTACAGTGCCTACAAGTAGTATTCAACCCCCTGCAGATTTAGCTGGTTGACACATGCGGAATTAACTTGGCATTGTGACATTTGTACTGTAGATCAGCCTGGAAGTGGGAAATGCACTGCAGCAAAATTTTGTTTTTCATTTTTTTTTTTTTTTTTTTAAAAACGTTAAAAGTTAATTCAGAGTGTCATTTATTATTCAACCCCTCAAACCACAAGAATTCTGTTTGGTCCCCCTAAAGTATTAAGGAAGTAGTTCAGGCACCAAGAATAATGAGCTTCACATGTGTGGATTAATGATCTCTTTTGCCAGCCTTTTCTGACTATTTAAGACCCTCCCAAACTTGTGAACAGCACTCATACATGGTCAACATGGGAAAGACAAAGGAGCATTCCAAGGCCATCAGAGACAAGATCATGGAGGGTCACAAGGCTGGCAAGGGGTACAAAACCCTTTCCAAGGAGTTGGCCCTACCTGTCTCCACTGTTGGGAGCATCATCCGTAAGTGGAAGGCTTATGGAACTACTGTTAGCCTTCCACGGCCTGGACAGCCTTTGAAAGTTTCCTCCCGTGCCGAGGCCAGGCTTGTCCGAAGAGTCAAGGTTAACCCAAGAACAACAAGGAAGGAGCTCCGGGAAGATCTCATGGCAGTGGGGACATTGGTTTCAGTCAATACCATAAGTAACGTACTCCACCGCAATGGTCTCCGTTCCAGACGAGCCCGTAAGGTACCTTTACTTTCAAAGCGTCGTGTCAAGGCTCATCTACAGTTTGCTCATGATCACTTGGAGGACTCTGAGACAGACTGGTTCAAGGTTCTATGGTCTGATGAGACCAAGATCGAGATCTTTGGTGCCAACCACACACGTGACGTTTGGAGACTGGATGGCACTGCATACGACCCCAAGAATACCATCCCTACAGTCAAGCATGGTGGTGGCAGCATCATGCTGTGGGGCTGTTTCTCAGCCAAGGGGCCTGGCCATCTGGTCCGCATCCATGGGAGGATGGATAGCACGGCCTACCTGGAGATTTTGGCCAAGAACCTCCACTCCTCCATCAAGGATCTTAAGATGGGTCGTAATTTCATCTTCCAACAAGACAACGACCCAAAGCACACAGCCAAGAAAACCAAGGCCTGGTTCAAGAGGGAAAAAGTCAAGGTGTTGGAGTGGCCTAGTCAGTCTCCTGACCTTAACCCAATTGAAAACTTGTGGAAGGAGCTCAAGATTAAAGTCCACATGAGACACCCAAAGAACCTAGATAACTTGGAGAAGATCTGCATGGAGGAGTGGGCCAAGATAACTCCACAGACCTGTGCCGGCCTGATCAGGTCTTATAAAAGACGATTATTAGCTGTAATTGCAAACAAGGGTTATTCCACGAAATATTAAACATAGGGGTTGTATCACGAACACCGCACTGCACTTGCTCACTGAGCCAGTGCGCGTGTCCTGAGTAAGACAGACTGCACTCAAAGATACCTGTGGAGCGGGGCAGTAGCGGTGAAGATGCGTGCTTCAGACTAACAGGACCCTAAGCACGTGACTGCCAAGGGGCGGCGCCGGCCACAGGTCTGTTGTGAATGGACTTGAAATGAGTTCTGAGCAGAGGCTCCCTCTGGTGGTTACAAGCGGTACTGGACTGTCCAGTGAAGATTGTGAGGATTGGGAATCAGGTGTTACTGACTGGTCTTATATAAGGGAGTCGCCTTCCCATCAGGGTTGCCGGTGATCAATTGTTCTGGTCTCAATCCTTGATTCCTGTTTCCTTTGTAGCCTGCTGTGTCTCCTGCTAACAGATAAGACATTTTCTTCTTTTTGTTTTTGTGCTTGATTTTTGCATTTTGTCCTGCACTTCTGTGGGGGCCTTCTGGGTCTCCTCCGGGGGCTTTTGCCCTCTCAGTTTAGTTCAGCCACTGATGTTTGTACATTTGCTTTTTCCAGTTTTTTCAGTGGCTGCTGTTTTGATTTTGTTACACCAGAGAACTAATTTAGGTGGTAGAGGTCGTGTGATCTCAGGTGTTTTTGAAATTAGTAGAGTTGGTGCTTTTCAGGGTTTTTTGGGATTGCAGTAATTGCCCTTCCTATCCTTTTCTATTTAGGTAGTTTGGGCCCCAACGTTTGCTCATACTATTTTCTGTCTGTGTCAGTATTTCTTCTTGTCTAACCGCCATTACATGTTTGGGGGCTTTCTATGTTCTTTGGGGATCTGCTCCGGGGCAGATAGCTTTCCTCTTTCTATCTTTAGGTGTAGTTAGTTTCTCAGGCTGTGACGAGGCGTCTAGGATCAACGTAGGAACGCTCCATGGCTGCCTCTAGTTGTGGTGGTTAGTCAGGGTACTGCAATCTCATAGATTCCAACTGCTCTGGTGTATTGCCTTTTTTACCTGCACTCCTCAGCTACCGAAACATAACAGTATCACCGGCCTAAAAATTGAAAATTGTATTGTACTCACAGAAGGGAAAAATATTGTGAAAGAAAAAAGGTTGTCAGAGTTGTCTGAGATATTTTTCTGTTTGTTGCATTTTTTTTTTCCCTCTGTATCTCTGGGTGCTGGGGAGGATTTTTTCTCTCAATGGAGTTTGCACAGTTGTCTGGCCGTGTGGATCAGCTTGCCACTGAGGTTCGGAGTATTGCTACCTATCTCGCTAGGTTGCCTGTTGTGGAACCTAGGATTCCCATGCCAGATTTGTTTTTGGGGGATCGAGCCAAGTTTCTGAATTTCAAAAATAATTGGAAATTGTTTTTTGCCTTAAAATCTAAGTCCTCAGGGAACGCAGCGCAGCAGGTTCAAATTGTCAGTTCTCTCCTGCGCGGCGATCCTCAGGATTGGGCTTTTTCCCTGACACCTGGGGATCCTGTTTTGAGTGATGTTGATGCATTTTTTTAGGCCTTGGGGTTATTGTACGATGAGCCTAATGTCACTGATCAAGCTGAAAAAGCCTTGTTGGCATTAAATCAGGGGCTTGATGACACTGAGTTATACTGTCAGAGATTCCGTAGGTGGGCAGTCCTGACCAAATGGAATGACGACGCTTTGGCAGCCCTTTTTCGGAAGGGTCTGTCAGATAATGTAAAGGATGTTATGGTGGGATTCCCTGTCCCCTCTGGTCTCAATGATTCTATGTCATTAGCGATTCAAATTGACAGACGTTTGCGTGAGCGGAGAAGTATGTGTGGAATAGTGTTGCCTTGTGAACCTGCTTCTGAATCCATGCAGTGTGATAGAGTGGTTTCTGGGGCACAGCGTCATGAGTTTCGAAAGCGCAATGGGTTATGTTTCTACTGTGGTGATGCCTCTCATGCTATTTCAGTCTGCCCTAAGCGGGAAGACGTTTTGCACGCTCAGTTGTCTTGGGTAGTGTTCAGACTAAGTTTTTATTAACTGTTACTCTGATATGCTCTCTGTCCTCATTTTCTGCTCAGGCTTTCGTTGATTCGGGAGCAGCTATTAACCTGATGGATTTTGATTTTGCTAAATGTTGTGGGTTTCCCTTGATACCCCTACGGAAGTCTATTCCCCTACTGGGGATCGATTCTACCCCTTTAGCTGAGAATAAACCTCAGTTCTCTACTCAGGTGATAATGAGGGTTGAACCTGATCATCAGGAGAGCTGCAAATTTTTGGTTCTGTATAATCTGCATGACATTATCGTACTGGGTTTCCCTTGGTTACAGTCTCATAATCCTGTTTTGGATTGGAAATCTGTGTCTGTAACCAGTTGGGGCTGCCAATGTGTTAATACCAACACTCCTGTTTTTTCTGCCTCCCCCCAGGCTCAGGATGTTCCTGACTTTTTGATTGATTTTTCTGATGTGTTTAGCGAAAGTAAATCTGCATCCTTGCCTCCCCATAGGAGCTATGACTGCGCTATTGAATTAGTGCCTGGTAGTAAATTCCCTAAAGGTCGCCTTTTTAACTTGTCTGTACCTGAACATGACGCTATGCGGTCTTATATCAAGGAGTCATCTGAGAAGGGTCATATCAGACCATCCTCTTCACCCTTAGGTGCCGGTTTTTTCTTTGTGGCCAAAAAGGATGGTTCATTAAGGCCGTGTATTGATTATCGTCTTTTGAACAATATTACTGTGAAATATCAATATCCGTTACCCTTGATTTCTGACCTGTTTTCCAGGGTGAAAAACGCTACTTGGTTTACCAAGCTTGACCTCAGGGGGGCATATAACCTTATTCGCATTAAGCACGGGGATGAATGGAAGACGGCATTTAATACCCCTGAGGGGCATTTTGAGTACCTTGTGATGCCCTTTGGGCTCACTAATGCTCCTTCTGTCTTCCAGTCCTTCATGAATGACATTTTCAGGGATTTTGTGGATAAATTTCTGATTGTTTATTTGGATGATATCTTGATTTTTTCCAATGACTGGGACTCTCATGTGAAACATGTTCGAACTGTATTCCAGATTTTGAGAGAGAATGCTCTGTATGTGAAGGGATCAAAGTGTCTTTTTGGCGTACAGAGGATCTCATTTTTGGGATTCATTTTGTCCCCATCTGTTATTGAAATGGACCCGGTCAAGGTTCAGGCCATCTGTGATTGGGTCCAACCTACTTCATTAAAGGCTCTTCAAAGATTTTTGGGTTTTGCCAATTTTTATCGTAAATTTATTGGTAATTTCTCGGTTATTGTTAAACCATTAACTGATTTGACCAAAAAGGGTTCTGATGTGGTGAATTGGCCTCCTGAGGCAGTCTCTGCATTTCAGGAACTTAAGCAGAGATTCACTTCTGCTCCTGTTCTACGGCAGCCTGATGTTTCTCTGCCATTTCAGGTGGAGGTTGATGCCTCTGAATTTGGGGCAGGTGCCGTTTTGTCCCCTTATAATTATTACTAACTTCATGCAATTTTTGCAAAATAATTTTTCTTTATTTTAGGACATTTGTTTTTTGTGCCTGTTTTCTGTGTAATGGTCATGTGTTAATATGCATTTACATTTTGCATACACATCAACTTACTTTTTCAGTTCAGATCTAGTTTTCTATGTAGTTCAGAGTGCATTCTGTGCATATAAGGGTGGGACCGCCCTGTTTCTGAGTTGAAAAATCCATCCTGTCTGGCCTATGCTTCAACTGGTGGGTTCAGTCCCTCTGCCTTGTTCACATTTACGTCACTTGACAAGTGGAAAGGTTTTTAATATTAGAGTAGGACTGTCCCACAAAGGGTTGCCTTGACGTGGCGGGATGGCTTGTACATTCTTTTGATCAAAATTATGTTTACTAAATACCCTTATAATTATTACTAACTTCATGCAATTTTTGCAAAATAATTTTTCTTTATTTTAGGACATTTGTTTTTAGTGCCTGTTTTCTGTGTAATGGTCATGTGTTAATATGCATTTACATTTTGCATACACATCAACTTACTTTTTCAATTCACATCTAGTTTTCTATGCATTTCAGGTGGAGGTTGATGTTAGGGTTCGATTTCCCGCTGCTGCACAAGGAGAGTATCAAACCCGTCCCGCTGCGGTCTCCCATTCATCTCTGGCCGCAGTGGAGCCTGCTCAGCAGAGGTGTCGGTCCAGGGTCTTGCCCACTCCACTACTGGGCAGTGACTTGTTGCTGCCTTTCCTGGATCTGCTATTATAGCCAATGCTGGAGCAGACGTCTTTGGGACAAAGTACTGCATTTTCCCTTCTGAGCATGCCCAGAGTGAGATCTCTCATTGGAGATCAGGGGTCACATGCTCAGGTACTGCAGCAGCTCCTATTGGTCCGCCAGGAAGGCCCTGTTACTACGAGTCTTCTGGAACAGGTTTCTCATTGGTCCTTGTTCCTGGAAGGTCATGTAGCTGTTGCTATAAAAGGGTAGCATGGCTGGGCCGCCATGCGCTAATATCAACCATTGTATGCTATGCGCCAGTGTGGTCATGCGTGTGTGTGGTTAGGGACCCGGCTGAAATAAGCCACTAGAATACCGACTTAATCGGTGAGGAGTTTGGTGTGCTAGCTGGTCAGGGTCGGTGTCCTAGATGCCCTAGATTACCGGCATAACCGGTGAGGAGTTTGCCGTATTCAGGGTCTGGCGTTCAGACGCCATAGATTGCGGGTGACTCCCGCGAGGACATTAGCGCATGACCACGTATTATGCTCGCTTAGCAATTATCCGTGTACCTGAGAGCCTGACAGGACACGGTACTTTTTCTCAGCGGCTCTGTGACGTAACAGGGTTCGCTTTTGACGCTAGACAGCGCCCTAGCGTTTTACTTTGCGGCTCACTGAAGTTAAGTGAGTTCGCACCTATCGCCATATAGCGCTGTGGCATCCCGTTAGCGGCTCTGGGATTAACAGAGTTCGCACTTACTGCCACATTGCGCTACAGCGTTTATTTTTGCGACTCTGCGGGATAACAGAGTTCGCTACTTTCACCATCTTATTAGCAGCAGGCTTCGCCTGCACGGTGGACCCCGGGCTGCGAACGCACCTCTCTATTATATTATAGGTGCGTTCCGCATACCCTAACATAATATTAGCGCCAGGGTCTGGCTAGTAAAATGGCGGATGACCAGCATCTAAGGCAGTATATCCAGCAGCTGGAGGGAAGGTTGGCGGCTCTTGAGCGCACAACCTCAGCTGTGGATATTACCGCAGTCGCTGTTCAAGCTGCTAGCGTGGCTGCAGCCAGTTTGTCCTCTGCTACCTCTGTCCCTACATTATCCCACCTCCCGCTTCCTGACAAGTTTGCCGGTGACAGCAAGCAATGTCGGGGATTCGTGAGTCAGTGCTCTATACAGCTCGAGCTTCTGGCTGCACGTTTCCCCACAGATCGGGCACAAGTGGGTTTTGTACTGTCTCTACTCTCGGGCAGAGCGTTGGAGTGGCAACACCGCTGTGGGAGCGTGACGATCGTGTGGTGCGGAGTGCTCCTCGGTTTTTGGAGGCTCTGAAAAAGGTCTTTTTAGGACCTCAGGTCACGCACGATACGGCACTCCAACTGCTGACAATATCACAGGGCTTGTCCATGGTCAGCCAGTTCTCAGTCCAATTTCGGACTTTGGCCTCTGAATTAGAGTGGCCAGATAAAGTTCTTATTCCAGTGTTCTGGAGAGGACTGGCAGACCATGTAAAGGACGCTTTGGCTCCTGCCACACTGGAGAAACTCATTTCTATATCTACAAGCATCGACCTCCGTTTTCACGAGCGGAGGTTAGAGCGGACCCAGTGTAGGCAGAGGTTTCGGCTGGCTCCCACCTTTGCCAAACCTCTGGAATTTCCCGTTCGGGCGTCTGACCCCCAGAGACCGTGGAGAATACTCGAGTGGGATCTAAGTCTCGGACCACTCGAGTACCCGTGGTCTGTAGAGTGTGTCAGCAGTCAGGACATTATGCCAACCGATGTCCCCAGCGAATAAGTAAACGGTCATGTTCCGTGACCATGGGTGCAGGGTCATTAGACGCGAGGGATTTTGCTCCGAAGATGCTCCTTAAAGGGTTAATCTCTCTAGGTTCATCCACCCTTCCCGCCAAGCTTTGTGTGGACTCTGGGGCAGAGGGGAATTTTATGTCCTCCTCCTTTGCCTCTCGCCATTCCATACCGCTGGTGACGCTCGCCGAGCCAAAATCGGTGAGAGTGTTGAATGGAGCAATCCTGCCCTCACAAATCACCCACCAGACTGTCACTCTACCTCTGTCTATGTCTCCTTCACATCAGGAGAATATATCCCTTTTTGTTCTTCCTGAGGGAATAGATGAGGTTTTGTTGGGATTACCCTGGCTTCGCCACCACTCTCCCCATATTGAGTGGTCCTCTGGGGAATACTGGGTTGGGGTGATCATTGCAGAGACAAATGTCTCAAAAGGGGACGTTCAGGTTTCCACAACGGAGATACCCATAGATCTTGATCCCCTTCCCAAGGTTTATCGGTCATACGCAGACGTATTCTCCAAAAAGGCAGCGGAGACTCTGCCGCCTCATCGCCCTTATGACTGTCCTATAGACCTCTTGCCTGGAACGGAGCCCCCTCGGGAAGAGTGTATCCTCTCTCTCTTCCTGAGACGGAGGCCATGTCACAATACATCCAGGAAAATCTGGCCAGAGGGTTTATTAGGAAGTCAGTGTCACCAGCAGGGGCAGGATTTTTCTTTGTGCAGAAGAAGAATGGAGAATTACGACCGTGTATAGACTATAGGGGTCTTAACGCCATTACCGTTAAGAACAAATATCCTTTGCCCCTAATATCTGAGCTCTTTGATAGGCTCCGGGGAGCAAGGGTATTTACTAAGCTGGATCTTCGTGGTGCCTATAACCTGATCCGCATCCGTGAGGGGACGAATGGAAGACGGCGTTCAATACCAGAGATGGACATTACGAATATCTTGTGATGCCCTTCGGGCTCTGTAATGCTCCAGCTGTCTTCCAAGATTTCGTAAATGACATCTTCCGGGACATGCTTGCCACCTCTGTGGTAGTCTATCTGGATGACATTCTCATCTTTTCTCCAGATATGGACACCCACCGGAGAGATGTTTGCAGGGTCTTCGACCTCTTGCGGGCAAATTCCTTATATGCGAAGTTGGAGAAGTGTGTGTTTGAGCAGGAGTCTTTGCCATTCCTGGGCTATATCATCTCCACTCAGGGATTGGCTATGGATCTGTCGAGGTAAAATATAATTTTTCTACTTTAATACTTTCATATTATGTATATATTTCTATTTTTGTACCTTATATGACGTTTATAAGCTAGCTTCCATTTTGTGTATTCAAACAATAAGCTTTCCTTGCTACGTGGCATATAAGCTTTCCTTACTACGTGGCATTTAGCTAAAGACCCATCTCTGGAATATGTAACTGGATCCTGAATTCCAAGAGGATTGCATCAGCCAGAAGTTACATCATTCGGGAGCTGAGCTGAGCTGAATGAACGGTGGAACCAATCCAGATGTTAGAATACTATACATATCCATATATGGCTATACTGTTTCTCTTTAGGTGCCCCTCACTCCACCCTGATATGCATACTATATAACTTTGTGCTTGTAATAATAAAGATCAGAATTTGCTGAGAAAGCTGCGTCATAGTAGTCTCTGGAGCATGTATTGAGTATGAAGCAGTCTGTTGTTCTGATTCATTCTCTGATGGTCGACCCTTGCTCATAGCCTGAATCTGGAGTGACTGGAGGACGAGTGGTCTGTCTCTATGACCCCGACAATTGGCGCCTAGCAACGTGGGGCAGTGGATTGCCGCCCGTCCGGACCCGTCCCGAGGACTTTGCGGTGGTGCCCGCGGTGACTGAGTGCGAGGACTGCAGCCTCCGTTGAACACGGTAAGTTGGGATCATATACTTTATATGCGTCCCACTTGCCTGTGTGTCAGTCATTGTTGGCTTAAGCTGTATTGTCTTTTTGGGTCTGGGTGGGTGACCGGTTGAGTGGTGAGACCGAGGGCAATCCCACGCCACGAACCAGCAAGTGAGACCGAGTGACGTTGCATGTCTGCACGTGCTTGAGTCAAAACACCACTTTTCTCCTCCTCCGGTCACGGTACCTTTATGTAGATAAATTGCCTCCCGCGACTGTTAGAATAAAGTTGGGACAAATTTTAGATTTTTGAAGTGTTGAGTGGGGTAAAAGACGCACATGATAATCTTATTAGAGATAGATTGAGTAGGGCTCTCTATCTTAATCAATGACAGATTGAGGAGGACTCTGTCTTATCAGTGGCAAATTGAGGAGGTCTCTTCGTCTGAGAAGTGACAAATTGAGGAGTACTCTTTGTCAGGACAAATTGAGGAGGACTCTTTGTCTAACCCGGGAAGTCTCATTAGGAGAAGCCCAGGTGTCAGCACATCGAGGGGGACTCTGTGCTGTGTAAAGTGTTACGGTGAGCTGTGCTGTAAGGTCATCACTCACGGTTAGGGAAAAGATAGATTGAGGAGGACTCTCTGTCTTGTCAGGGTGTTGAGGAGGGCTCCACGTTGACGGGTGTTGACTTGCCAGCGGCATCGGTGGTCTGAGTCGCGACAGACCATTGCACTTTGTTAAATCATGATGCGTATGTTTAAATCTGAGAGACCTCACAAGTTAGAGGGTGGTGCTGTGGGAATCTGTGAGTTAATGAAGTCGCGGGAGGGCAAGAAGGCTGTTACAAATGTGAAAAGGTTATATAAGATGATGGATTTGCCTATTACGGGCAGATTTCAGCCTTCAGTATGGAAGGATTATGTAGCACAGAAGAAGGGAGAGTTATGTGATGAGGGACTCCTGTATCAAGCACAGGCACATCTCAAAGTAGCAAATGATTTGAAAGTTCAGGACTGGAAGGAAGTAGATAATGTAGGAGGTTCAGAAGGTGCTGAGCCTTTGTTCGGATATGTAAAATGCTCTGCATATGATCTTGTTGATGTAACTAAAATGGCCGCTATATCCCTCATGCCCGTCACGGTTCCAAGTTCTCCAAGCCCTCAGCCACCGCCCTATAATGGCACCGATCTCAGAACAAAGGGAGGTTGGACTTATCATGTGTGTGATGAACAGAATCCGCCCTGGGCGGAGACCTGCCGTGTCTGTGGGGTGGGTCGCCCCTGGTGTAATGCCCAGCCCAATGCCCCTCCCACACCCAGCAGCCATCTTGCCACACTCAGCAGCCATCTTGGGACACCCAGTGGCCATCTTGGAACACCCAGCAGCCATCTTGGGACACCCAGTGGCCATCTTGGAACACCCAGCAGCCACCTTGGGACACCCGGAACCACCCAGTCAGGCCTATATCCCCTCCTGACGCCTTCCGGCACCTACTACCAACCACCCGGACAGCCGGAAAAGGTTTTAGTCCCTGTCGCTGAGGCCCCTGTCCCAGGGCTCGGTCCTTCAGCCCCTGCCTCTGTTCCTAATCCGGAAGCTGCTGCACTACTTCTGTTCCCAGTGGGTGCCCCTCCTGCCCCGGATATAGAAAGACTGATATATGAGGCTCCTTGAATGCATTGAATGAGCGTGTGCAAGTTATAAGGATTTAATACAAAATAAAAATCCTGAATGTATAAGGGAGTCCATTAGGTATTTATATGATCTTTGGACAAGAGGTACCAAAGATATAGTAGAGGTACACTAATTGAGTGTGAAACACATAGTCACAAGAGTGAATGAGGACATTTGTCCTGCATGGACTGCAGATTCTGTGTAGGAAGTGCATGTTTCAAAAGAAGAACGAATGAGAAGTGGGTGCCTGTTGGAGATTGGATTTTAATCAGATTATTTCCAGAACCCCAAAAGCAAAAGATAAAAGGTGCAAGACGAAGGGGTGTTTACTGGCCTATCTTTCATGTAAACACACATGTTCATATAGATGAGTCCTACTTAGGTGGTACATTAAGTCTTATCCAGAATAAACGTGAATATATAACTCAAAGTCCAGACGGACAGGTCTTGCACATAAAACGTATGAGTAGTAGAAATAGAGGTTATTAAGGTGTGTATGTCAGTAGACTTGTTTTGATCTGTGTGATAAGTAGTAGTTTTAAAATCACTTTTTACAGTTAGGATCAGAAACACCTTGCAAAATGTCTGCTTTGATACATGGGTTTACCCTGTAATGTGCCAATGTTTATTATGATATATGTGTGAAAAGGAAAGCAAAATGGAAATTGAGTGTAAAGAATGTATACCGCAAGTTGTTATAGAGAGGCAGGCATAACCTGCATTGAAATGATTTTTGTGAAGGCAGTTGCAAGTGACGATAGAAACAAGGGAGTAGAATGTTGTTAACTCTGTATACATATATCATAGAAGTTGAGCAACACACGGGACGATTGAGTTTGGCACAATGTAAAACTGATTATGAGAATATAAATTTAAGTTTATAATTGTACGATACCTTTTAATAATGTCTGTATTCATTTAGTTCTGAAATCTGTCTACGCTAGTCTGTTCACGGAAGTAATCCTTATCAGTTGTGTAACTTGTACCTGCAGCAAGTTTGAATCTAGGTTTAATAATTAACCTAAAGATTCAAGAGGTGGGGAGGAGATGAGAAAATAGGGAAAGAAACAGCAAAGAATTTTAGCTTTTGCTAAGAGTGAGTTAATAAATTTTAAATGTGAATTAGTAATTTCAAATAATTCAAAACAATTTGTATAGCTCTTATGGCTTATGAAATAAGTTTATTACATGTTTTTGAAATGTTTCTTGAGTTTTGTTTTTCCGTAGTTGGCTCAAGCAGCACCGGTACAGGACGGATGATTCCACACTGTATATATATATTAGTCACGCAGCATGATGTAGACAACTCAGTACCACTCCCTCTTCATGTGCCCACAAAAGAGGTGGAGTTGATGGCACTCATTGAAGCGCTTAAAGGGGCTACACATCACCAGACACACCTGTCAAGCATGAACATTTCATTAAACACTTCATGGAAGCCTTGCCACTCCCAAGGAAGGTCTCCAATAGCACAGGTAAGGATACATACAGATTCCAGATCCAGCGGATTCAGAGCAATGGAGAGCAGACCATGTAGCTGAGGAAGGAGCAAAGGAGGAAGGACAAACTGAGGCCTCTGAGACACCTCCACTGATCATGGTAAGAACTGAATGCAAATCAGCTAGATTTCAGTCTCTTGCAGGCTCTGACTCGGCCAGTCACCGGGGAAGAGAGACGAGAGATCTGGTCGCAAGCTGGAGCACGGGGACCATGGAGATGTGGATGGTAAGGGCAGCAAAAATGCTTGCTGAGGTTCTCGTGCCGCATAGCGGTACAATAAGCTCATGGTCAAATGCACTTGCTCAAGGATGGCATGACTGGTTCGCTCCTAGTTTCATAAATGTTTACACAAGTCTGTCCCACATGTGCACAACACAGGTAGAATAGGGAACACCGCATACACACACACGTCTAAGCCCCTCTATTCGTTCCAATGACTGCAGACTGATGTCATACACCTACCACACAGGTAGGAAGGTATGTGTTCGTGTGTGTTGACTCTTTACAGGTGGTCAGAAGCCTTCCGGATGCTAAGAGCCACTACAGCTGAAAAATCTTTTTTTGCCCTTTCCTGCTGGAGAGGTAATTTTCATTTGAATGTCATGTACATGTTGGGAATCACAAAGACAATACAGCAATAAGACAAGGGGGATGTTTGGGTCAATATCAAGGTTGGGCTGGTAGTCATAAAACATCGCACATCCAGTGCAACAGCCCCATTGACTGTATTCAGAGCCTCCAAAAGGAGACTCACATCTGTACATAAACAAGTCTTTGATTCTGATTCCAGGGGACTGACTTTCTACAGTTGCTATCTGGAGCCATGCAAACTACTACTATGTCCTGGAGTGGTAGAATGACTTTCCTGCTTCTGATGGTATTGACAGGATCGCCAGGACAAATGGCTGAGATCACCCACAATGGAACAGAAATAATGTGGTTTGATACATCAAAGAACTCTGCTACTTTTAGATTTGATTTATGTCACATAGTAAAATGTCAATATGATAAGTTTGGTAGGAAAAGCAGTGATCCGGTGTACAAATTTCTTACAGAAATAGAAGAAGCAGCAGTATTTATATGTATAACTAGACCTGGGAATGAGGATTGTAACTCATGGGAAGAGGCAGCATGGAATACGGGGGCTTCATGGAAATATAGGCCACAGGAAGCCATGACTAGAGTTAGTGCTTCAGGAAGGCCCCTTTTGGAAAGAACGACAGTTGCTTTGGCACGTCCACGGTGGACTTGTGATATAAAATCTGTAGTCTGGGGATCATCCTGTAACCCTGTTATAATTGTTGTACATTTATTCCAAATAATACCGCCCCAGATGGAAGCATCACCAAGGCTTTGGAGGGTCTTACATCACTATCTGATGAACTGGCAGAAAATTCTGGTATCGACAACCCATTTACTGACTGGCTGGATTCCTGGTTCGGACGATGGAGGCATCTTGTATCCAGCCTTCTCATCTCACTGGCAGCGGTGGCAGCCATACTCGTCGTCTGCGGTTGCTGTTGTATCCCATGCATCATAAGACTACTCCAGAGACTGATAGATGCCTCCATTACGAAGACTATGTATATTGGACTGAGACCTCCAAATAATAATAATGTCTATTATAAACAAATGGTATAAGTGGAAAAAGAAAAGATATGATCTCCCTCACATACACTTCTAGGGTAGAAATCATATCTATTCTAGAAGGGGGAGCTGATAGGGATCTGGTAGACCCTTCTATATTCTACACTCCAATACCCCTGCTAATGCTTTGTCTAAAGAGTTGACTAATACCCACTCTACAGTGTCTGCTTCTCTCCCAGAATCCACAGGTGACACGGTACACAACTTCTTGCCCGGTGACCTGGTGTACGTGAAAAAGTTTGTGAGGAAAGACTGCCTCCAACCCAGATTCGAAGGTCCCTACAAAGTGATCCTGACCACGCCAACAGCCCTGAAGCTTGAGGGCAAGAGCACCTGGATTCACGCCTCCCACTGTAAAAGAGACAAGACTGGTCAACAACCATGAAGACTGTCCTGTATATCCTTACTACAGCTTTGCCTGTTTTGACTGTATATGGGTGGTGTGCCAACTTCTGGGTTGATATGGACAAAACAGTCAACACTTGGGTTTTCACAAATGACCAGGTTATAAAGGGTCCTCTTGGCTGTCCAACCCATCATTATATGTGTGCAGCCAGGCCAAATAAGGAATACTGTTATTCTTGACCAACTGTGGGATGGAACACAGGGACAGACTGGGGTTACCAACCTCAAGAGGCTATGAATATAGTAGATGAAAAAGGTAAACCTCTGAAAACTAGACTAACACTTAAAGATGTCGAGAAGGTAGAATTGATCAATTCACACGGGTGGTGGGCCTGCAATGGAAAGTTAGTGCTGACCCTGGAGAACCCTCAGCCTACAGATTTGGGAAAATATGTTTTAAGCATATATCCTACTGGGGATGAATATAGATATGGGCATTTTTGTTTGAAAGATATAAAAACCAAACCCACTCCAGTCCCTGATAAGTTAAAACAAGCAGTTAATGAAGTAATTCCGATCCCAGGGCTCAAATGGGAAGATGCCTTTTCTATGGAAACCCAAGTTAATCCCCGTAAAAATCTATGGTTAGAATGGGTTAGATACAACGTCAGGGCCCAAAATATATCGGTGGGGTGTATAACCTGTGCTGCTGCCAACACTTATCTATACATGCATGCCTTCCCTGCTGACCACAATGCCACAATCTGTTTATTGGTGTTATTGAAAGGAGCTAATGACACCTTCTGTCCTGATTATATTCCCCTTGTCAGTCTAAGAACCAAATTGCGAACCCCTCGGGATGTGATAGTAAATAAGGATAACTATACCTGCTATTCTCCTGACAACTCTACTGGTCCCTCTTTAGGGGTATTTGAAGACGGGTTCTGCCAGACTAATAAGACTATAGATGTTAACCTACTGACTAATCATTCCAGATACATGTATGATATTTATTGGTTCTGTGGGGATGGGAGACTGAGATCTCAGCTGCCAGGTGTATGGAGTGGTCAGTGTACATTGGTAAAGCTAGCCATGCAATTCAAAATCCTACCCTGGGACCCAGAAATAGCCCCTGAACTAACTAGGAAAAAGAGAAGTTTAGATCAGCTGCATACCAGCTATGCTGACGACCCCAAGGTCTATATAGATTCCATAGGTGTCCCAAGGGGGGTCCCTGACGAGTACAAAGCCCAGAACCAGATTACTGCAGGTTTCCTCTCCCTCATTCCCACCATACAGATCAACAGAAATGTGGACTGGATAAACTATGTCTATTACACTGAGCAAAGGTTCATCAACTATAGTAGAGACGCTTTCCAAGGTATAGTTGAGGAACTGGGCCCCAACACAAGAATGACTCTTCAAAATAGACTGGCTATTGATATGATCCTAGCCGAAAAAGGTGGAGTCTGTGGGATGATAGGGGAAGAATGTTGTACTTATAATCCTCAGAATTCTGGAGTCAATGGTAAAACTATAGTGGCCCTTACAAAGATTAAAAATCTGGCTCAGGAAGTAAAGGCCAATGCAGGAGTAGATACCTCTTTCTTCTCAGGGTGGCTTGGAGGACTCAAAGGATTTTTCCAACAAGCCTGTTTAGTGGTAGCAGGGCTTTTGGTGTTGGGATTGATAATTCTATGTTGTGTGATACCCTTGTACAGAAAAGCTGTGACCAATGCAACCGCCTCCTCAGGTACTTTCTTTCATCAGGAAGTTATGTCCCTGCTATATGGTGACACTGATAAGGGTGATATGGAGAAATATACCCCGCAGGATGAACCTGATAAAAACCCCCTATGACAAAATACAGATGGAAATGAGAGATTTAGTTTAGGGACAGATGGGAGAACTCCATGTGTATGTTAGAGTAGGGCCCTGGGCGTGTGGGGGCATTCCACAAGGGAATGATCCCTAAGACGACGGGTGAAGAAGTCCAACCCACCTTCCCTCCCCCAACACATGGACAGTCTCAAAGGCCACCCCTGCAAGGGAAAGCTTAGTGTTTAGGGGGGATTGTCGAGGTAAAATATAATTTTTCTACTTTAATACTTTCATATTATGTATATATTTCTATTTTTGTACCTTATATGACGTTTATAAGTTAGCTTCCATTTTGTGTATTCAAACAATAAGCTTTCCTTGCTACGTGGCATATAAGCTTTCCTTACTACGTGGCATTTAGCTAAAGACCCATCTCTGGAATATGTAACTGGATCCTGAATTCCAAGAGGATTGCATCAGCCAGAAGTTACATCATTCGGGAGCTGAGTTGAGCTGAAGGAACGGTGGAACCAATCCAGATGTTAGAATACTATACATATCCATATATGGCTATACTGTTTCTCTTTAGGTGCCCCTCACTCCACCCTGATATGCATACTATATAACTTTGTGCTTGTAATAATAAAGATCAGAATTTGCTGAGAAAGTTGCGTCATAGTAGTCTCTGGAGCATGTATTGAGTATGAAGCAGTCTGTTGTTCTGATTCATTCTCTGATGGTCGACCCTTGCTCATAGCCTGAATCTGGAGTGACTGGAGGACGAGTGGTCTGTCTCTATGACCCCGACAGATCCTGCCAAACTACAGGCTGTAATGGATTGGCAAGAACCCCACTCTCTTAAAGCGGTGCAGCGCTTTATGGGGTTCATTAATTACTATCGCCAATTCATTCCCCACTTCTCTACTTTGGTTGCTCCCTTGGTAGCCCTCACCAAGAAAGGAGCCAATCCCAAATTGTGGTCAGAGGAGGTCTCCAAGGCCTTTACTTCAATCAAGTCCCATTTTTGCTAGCGCTCCTATCCTACATCGTCCCGAGGTTGATAAGCCTTTATATTGGAGGTAGATGCCTCGTCCGTTGGTGCTGGAGCAGTCCTTTTTCAAAAGGATGCTCAAGGTCATAAACATCCTTACTTCTTCTTCTCCAAGACCTTCACACCTGCGGAGAGGAATTATTCCATTGGGGATAGGGAGTTGCTAGCCATGAAGTTGGCCTTTTCTGAGTGGAGACATCATTTACAGACCGCCCAGCGGCTAAATTCCCGTCAGGCCAGATGGTCCCTGTTCTTCTCCCGATTCCATTTCACCCTCCATTTTCTCTCAGGGGAGAAGAACATTCGTGCTGATGCTCTGTCTCGCTCCGTGGTGTCCTCTGAGGAGGTGGAGGAGGAGCCTCGGCTGATTGTCCCCACAGAGAGCCTAAGAACTGTGGCCCCGGTTTCGCTTGAGTCTGTGCCTCCGGGCAAGACTTTTGTGCCCATCAATTTGCGACCGGAAGTTCTCTCTTGGGCACACTCATCCAGGGTGGGTGGACATTTTGGGGCAAAGAGGACATCTGAGTTGCTGGCGAGGACATACTGGTGGCCACATATGGTCCGTGACGTCAGGGAATACATTCAGGCATGCGTCTCCTGCGCCAAGAATAAGTCCCCTCGACAACGGCCAGCTGGGTTACTCTTTCCTTTACCGGTGGCAGACA
Organism: Oophaga sylvatica; assembly: GCA_033576555.1. Classification (NCBI taxonomy): domain Eukaryota; kingdom Metazoa; phylum Chordata; class Amphibia; order Anura; family Dendrobatidae; genus Oophaga; species Oophaga sylvatica. Next base: position 323,275,115 of record JARQOD010000004.1, read on the forward strand.
GGCCCTGGGAGATGGTCGGGATGGATTTTGTGGTTGGCTTACCCAAGTCTCGGGGCTGCACCATCATCTGGGTGATAACCGACCACTTCTCCAAAATGGTGCACTTGGTGCCGTTACCACGGTTACCATCTGCACGGGCCTTGGCAGCATTATTCATTAGGCATATTTTCCGCCTACACGGTATGCCAGACAAAATTGTTAGTGATCGAGGTCCCCAGTTTGCGTCTCGGTTCTGGAGAGAGCTGTGTCGTTTACTCAGCATTGAGTTGAATCTCTCCTCTGCATACCATCCCGAGACGAATGGGTTGGTAGAGAGGGCCAACCAGACCTTGGTCACATACTTGCGACATTTTGTCTCTGCCAGGCAGGATGACTGGGCATCCTTGCTGCCGTGGGCTGAGTTTGCTCTAAATAATGCTGTGGCTGACTCCACCGGACAGACCCCATTCCTCCTGAACTACGGTCAGCATCCGCGGGTACCAGTGCCTATGCCCGTGTCTTCCGCCGATTCCAGGGTGGCAGACTGGGCTGTGGAGGCACGGGACATTTGGGACCGCACTCAGGATGCCATTCAGGCCTCCAAAGAGAGGATGAGGTCTTCGGCCGATGCCCATCGGCGCCCCGCTCCTACGTTTGCTCCGGGTGACCTAGTGTGGCTTTCTGCCCGAAACATCAGGCTACGGGTAGAGTCCACCAAGTTGGCACCTCGCTTTTTGGGCCCCTTTAAAGTTCTTGAGCAGGTGAACCTGGTAGTTTACCGCCTAGCCCTTCCGCCTCGCCTTGGTATCACTGACACCTTTCACGTGTCCCTCTTGAAACCCGTGGCCATTTCCCGGTTTTCCGAGTCATCTGCTGGGACGTCGGGTTCATCTACCGACGATCATGAGGTGAACGCCATTGTTGGGTGCAAGGTGGTACGAGGCAAAAAATTTTATTTGGTGGATTGGAGGGGTTATGGGCCTGAGGATAGATCCTGGGAGCCTACCGAGCATGTTCACGCTCCGCAGCTCATCGCTGCCTTTGAGCGCAGCGAGGCCCAGAGAAGGGGGGGTAATGTTAGGGTTCGATTTCCCGCTGCTGCACAAGGGGAGTCTCGAACCCGTCCCGCTGCGGTCTCCCATTAATCTCCGGGCGCAGTGGAGCCTGCTCAGCATAGGCGTCGGTCCAGGCGTCTTGCCCACTCCACTACTGGGCAGTGACTTGTTGCTGCCTTTCCTGGATCTGCTATTATAGCCAATGCTGGAGCAGACGTCTTTCGGACAAAGTACTGCATTTTCCCTTCTGAGCATGCCCAGAGTGAGATCTCTCATTGGAGATCAGGGGTCACATGCTCAGGTACTGCAGCAGCTCCTATTGGTCCGCCAGGAAGGCCCTGTTACTACGAGTCTTCTGGAACAGGTTTCTCATTGGTCCTTGTTCCTGGAAGGTCCTGTAGCTGTTGCTATAAAAGGGTAGCATGGCTGGGCCGCCATGCGCTAATATCAACCATTGTATGCTATGCGCCAGTGTGGTCATGCGTGTGTGTGGTTAGGGACCCGGCTGAAATAAGCCACTAGAATACCGACTTAATCGGTGAGGAGTTTGGTGTGCTAGCTGGTCAGGGTCGGTGTCCTAGATGCCCTAGATTACCGGCATAACCGGTGAGGAGTTTGATTGCCGTATTCAGGGTCTGGCGTTCAGACGCCATAGATGCGGGTGACTCCCGCGAAGACATTAGCGCATGACCACGTATTATGCTCGCTTAGCAATTATCCGTGTACCTGAGAGCCTGACAGGACACGGTACTTTTTCTCAGCGGCTCTGTGACGTAACAGGGTTCGCTTTTGCGAACGCACCTCTCTATTATATCTATTAGGTGCGTTCCGCAGACCCTAACAGTTGATGCCTCTGAAATTGGGGCAGGTGCCGTTTTGTCCCAAAGAGATCCAGAGACCTCTAAAAGTAACCCTTGTGCCTTTTTCTCTCGAAAATTTTCTCCTACTGAACGTAATTATGACGTGGGTAATCGGGAGTTATTGGCCATGAAGTGGGCTTTTGAAGAGTGGAGACATTGGCTGGAGGGAGACAAACATCAGGTGGTGGTCCTTACGGACCATAAGAATCTGGTTTATCTGGAATCTGCCAAGCGACTTAATCCTAGACAGGCCAGGTGGGCCTTGTTTTTCACACGTTTTAATTTTGTGGTTTCCTTTCTTCCTGGCACTAAGAATGTTAAGGCGGATGCCCACTCGAGGAGTTTCCTTGCGGACTCTCCTGAGGTATCTGATCCTTCTGTTATTTTGAAAGAAGGTGTAGTTCTCTCCGCCATCTCGCCCAATTTGAGACTGGCTCTGGAGGGGTGTCAGGAGGATAGGCCCGAGCGCTGCCCTGTTGGGAAATTGTTTGTCCCGGACCAGTGGAAAAAGAGTGTGATGTCTGAGATTTATTGTTCCGCGTTGGCCGGTCATACCGGAATTTTTGGTACCAGAGACTTGGTTAGTCGGTCCTTTTGGTGGCCTACCTTGTCTCGTGATGTCAGGGAATTTGTGCAGTCCTGCGGGACTTGCTCTCGCTCCAAGCCTTGCTCTCGCTCTAGTGGTTTGTTGATGCCATTGCCTGTGCCCAAGAGACCATGGACCCATATCTCTATGGATTTTATTTCTGACCTCCCTGTTTCTCAGAGAATGACCGTCATCTGGGTGATTTGTGATAGGTTTTCCAAGATGATACATCTTGTGCCATTACCTAAGTTGCCTTCCTCCTCTGAATTGGTGCCTTTGTTCCTTCAGCACGTGGTTCGTTTACACGGCATTCCTGAGAACATTGTGTCTGACAGAGGAGTCCAGTTTGTTTCCAGATTTTGGAGGACCTTTTGTTCTAAACTTGGTGTTCAATTGTCTTTCTCCTCGGCGTTTCATCCTCAGACCAATGGTCAAACTGAGAGAACAAACCAGACATTGGAGACTTATCTAAGATGCTTTGTGTCTGCTGATCAGGATGACTGGGTCTCTTTTTTGCCTTTGGCTGAGTTTGCTCTTAATAACAGGGCTAGCTCTGCCACTTTGTTGTCTCTATTTTTCTGTAATTCTGGGTTTCACCCTCGATTTTCTTCAGGACAGACGGAGGCTTCTGTCTGTCCAGGTGTTGACTCTGTTGTGGAGCGTATGCAACAGATTTGGGACCAGGTAGTGGAGAGGTTGTCCCTCTCTCAGGAGAGGGCCCAGCGGTTTGCTAACCGGCATAGGACTGATGGTCCTCGGTTTAAAGTGGGGGACTTGGTCTGGTTGTCCTCAAAAAATATTACTATGAGAGTGGCATCTCCTAAATTTAAGCCTAGGTTCATTGGACCTTATAAGATCATGGAGATTCTTAATCCTGTTTCTTTTCGTTTGCTTCTTCCAGGGACATTTAAGATCCATAACGTGTTCCACAAGTCCTTGTTGAAGAGGTTTGTTGAGCCAGTGGTTCCTACTGCTTTGCCTCCTGACCCTGTTCTGGTTGAGGGCAATATGGAGTTTGTGGTTGAGAAAATATTGAATTCTCGTTTTTCTAGACGGAAACTCCAGTATTTGGTTAAGTGGAGAGGTTATGGTAAGGAAGACAATTCTTGGGTGTTTGCTTCAGACATCCATGCTAGGAGACTCATCCGTGCGTATCATAGAACTCATCCTGACCGACCTGGTTGCTCAAGTGAGGGTTCGGTGACCCCTCCTCAAGGGGGGTGTACTGTTGTGAATGGACTTGAAATGAGTTCTGAGCAGAGGCTCCCTCTGGTGGTTACAAGCAGTACTGGACTGTCCAGTGAAGATTGTGAGGATTGGGAATCAGGTGTTACTGACTGGTCTTATATAAGGGAGTCGCCTTCCCATCAGGGTTGCCGGTGATCAATTGTTCTGGTCTCAATCCTTGATTCCTGTTTCCTTTGTAGCCTGCTGTGTCGTGTCTGCATCTCCTGCTAACAGATAAGACATTTTCTTCTTTTTGTTTTTGTGCTTGATTTTTGCATTTTGTCCTGCACTTCTGTGGGGGCCTTCTGGGTCTTCTCCGGGGGCTTTTGCCCTCTCAGTTTAGTTCAGCCACTGATGTTTGTACATTTGCTTTTTCCAGTTTTTTCAGTGGCTGCTGTTTTGATTTTGTTACACCAGAGAACTAATTTAGGTGGTAGAGGTCGTGTGATCTCAGGTGTTTTTGAAATTAGTAGAGTTGGTGCTTTTCAGGGTTTTTTGGGATTGCAGTAAGTGCCCTTCCTATCCTTTTCTATTTAGGTAGTTTGGGCCCCAAAGTTTGCTCATACTATTTTCTGTCTGTGTCAGTATTTCTTCTTGTCTAACCGCCATTACATGTTTGGGGGCTTTCTATGTTCTTTGGGGATCTGCTCCGGGGCAGATAGCTTTCCTCTTTCTATCTTTAGGTGTAGTTAGTTTCTCAGGCTGTGACGAGGCGTCTAGGACCAACGTAGGAACGCTCCACGGCTGCCTCTAGTTGTGGTGGTTAGTCAGGGTACTGCAATCTCATAGATTCCAACTGCTCTGGTGTATTGCCTTTTTTACCTGCACTCCTCAGCTACCGAAACATAACACACGTCTCTCAGAGAAGGCAGTAACAGACAGAGATTGTTTCAGGCCAGAGGACCTTAAGCACGTGACTGCTGGTGGGCGTGGCCTAAGCTCCAGAGAGCTATGAGCAGAAGGAAAACTCCTAGAAGGGTAACTACGGGACAGAGTTACCAAGGGGCATAGACAAAACGGATAGTCAGGATAGCCAGGTCATACACAGAGGGAGCAACGCAGTACAAGTGGAGCAGGCAGAGAATAACCAGAACGTAGCCAAGGGATCAGAAAAACAGAACGGGCAAATACACAGTACCAAGACAGTAGACAAACTCACAACGAAGAGACGGACCGGGTCAAAACCAAACAAGCAACAAGATCAGGCACAAGGCACAGGCACACAGGAGGTCAACTAACTCAGCCGAGGGCAGGAGTATAACTGACACCAGACCTAGGTCAATTGGCAACTAAATAGCCACCCTCTGCCAGAGAGAGGCTGAAACCATTAACCCCAGTCTGACCAGGACGGGGCAAAGACAAAACCCCGTCCTGGGTTATGACAGGTTGTATAATAATTGACCCACACTTTTATGTTTAAAATTTATTAAAATTCAACTGAGCAACATAACTTTTTGTTTTGTAAGATTTATGCTTCTGTTAATAAATCCTACTCTCGTTTGAAGTTTGAAGGCTCTAATTTATTTGCATCTTATCAAACCAGCTAAATCTGCAGGGGGTTGAATACTACTTGTAGGCACTGTATCTATCTATCATTTTATTCATCCTTGATATTTACTTGTTAAATGTATTAATTATTTGTTACATCTAAAATAACCAAAAAAGGATTATAATAATTAGAGATGAGAGAACCTGAACTGTAAGTTTCGGGGTTCGCACGTAGGACTTCGGTGCTTAACTCCGAACACAGATTTCTCCCGGAAGTCTATTATAGTGCTCGGAAATTGGATGTTGAGAGAGAGCCCCCTTGCCCTTATTACGACTATTTTGCAGCACCAAAGTTAGGGTCCCCATTGACTTTTATGGGGTTTGGGTTCAAATTCGGGTAGAGTTCTGGTACCTGAACCAAACTTTGGACTAAAGTTCAGTCAAACAGGATGAACCCGAACATCCATGGGTCTGCTCATCCCTAATAACAATACAAAACATAAGACCAAAGCACTCTTGCAAAATAAGGTTTAATGATAACTTTATTCTCATTAAGATAAAAAAAATAATAGGACATCTCTCATTTTACTGCCTGTGTAGTATTACAGTAGCTTCAAGCATAAAACTGTACTAAATCTAGACCACAGAACTTGTTGCTTTTGTTGAAAGGCTACAGCCAAGTACTATATACAGTATATACTCGTGTATAAGCCGAGATTTTCAGCCCATTTTTTAGGGCTGAAAACCCCCTTCTTCTCCCACGATCTCCGGCTCCTTCCTGCAGCGGTCACATGGCACCGCTCATTAAAGTCATGAATATGCACATATTCATGACTTTAATGAGCGGTACCATGTGACCGCTGTAGGAAGGAAGCGCTGCGGAGAGCGTCGGGAGAAGAGGAGAGGCTGCAGAGACGCGCCGGCGGAGGGGTGAGTATAGCGATATTTACCTGTCCCGTTCCACCGCTGCACGCTGCATCCTCGTCTGACTCCTCTGGCTGTGAATGATCAGGCAGAGGGCGCGATGACGTCGTTAGTGCGCGCCGCGCCCCCTGCCAGATCATTCACAGCCAGAGGAGTCAGACGAGGACGCAGCGTGCAGCAGTGGAACGGGACAGGTAAATATCTCAGGTGCCGGGGTCCTGAGCGAGCGGTGACACCGGCACCTGTCCCCCATAGCGCGCCGGTGTCACCGCCTGCTCAGGACACTGGCACCTGGCCCCCAGCGATGAGAGGTGAGTATGTCATTTTTTTGCAGCAGCAGCATATGGGGCATAATTGTGCAGCATATGGGTGCATAATCTGGAGCATATGGGGGCATAATCTGGAGCATATGGGGGCATAAACTGGAGCATATGGGGGCCTAATCTGTGGAACATATGGGGGCATAATCTGGAGCATATGGGGGCATAATATGGAGCATATGGGGGCATAAGCTGTGGAACATATGGGGCATAATATGGAGCATATGGGGGCATAATCTGGAACATATGGGGCATAATATGGAGCATATGGGGGCATAAGATGTGGAACATATGGGGCATAATCTGAAGCATATGGGGGCATAATCTGGAACATATGGGGCATAATCTGGAGCATATGGGGACATAATCTGTGGAACATATGGGGGCATAATATGGAGCATATGGAGGCATAATCTGTGGAACATATGGGGGCATAATCTGGAGCATATCGGGGCATAATCTGGAGCATATGAGGAACAAGTACATATAGTCTTAGTAGATATCTATTGTTTACTTTACTAGTCATTAGTGTTGAGCGATACTGCTCGATATCTAAAAATATCGGATCGGAATGGTATCGACGATATCACTAAATATCGGCGATATCCGATTCCGATACCGGAAGTCCCATGTAAGTCTATGGGAACAAAATATCGCAACTAAAAAAACACTTTCTTTCCTTGTAAACACAAAATATACACACTTAGAATACATATATATATATATATATATATATATATATACATGTCATTGTGACATATATATATACATATATTTATAGTTTATTCACTTCTACATAGTAAAATAGCCTCTGATTCAATTGCCGGGTAAAGCCGGCATTTGTGAAAAGACAGAAGCACCCGAGGGTCCAGTCGCCACAGAGATGTTGCATCGCACCCAGCGGTGTGACAACTTACTCTCAGGTAAGGAGGAAACACCCCATTGACTCCAACCACTGCATTCAACAGTACACTATGCCAGCTGAGTGTAGGCGGACCCAATGGGATGGTCTAGCTCAGGCTGGTTAGAACAGGGTGTAGCTAGTTGGATGGGAGGGGTTGAGGCAGCCTTATGCTGCATGTCTTTGTAGTAAGAATTGTTTCCTTTCCTGCTTTCTTACTACGTCGCATACTCCACTCTGCTACATCACTCTGCACCATTGCTCTATCTCACATCTATCTGCCCTGGAAGGATACCGTCTTACCTGTACAAGACTTATCACCTAGCTGCACTACACCATCCCTGCCAGAGGACCTGCACAGCAGCGCTGGTCACCCTGACCAGGTACTACAGGTGGCGTCACGACAAACTACACAAACATTCTATCATCCCCTGGAAATATCCCACATTCCAGTGAGCGACCAGGGCACGGACATAGCTGTGCTACCCGTCACATCCCCCATAGAAGTCGACGGGCTTGGTGCCGAGTACCCCCAAAACCTGTGGCTCTGTGCGACTCAACTTTGGCGTCACGAACAGGATTCAGAAGCTCGCTATAAGCGAGTCCTGTGTGCCTTAATTAAACTGTTTTTTTGCTTGAGAATTGCAAAATCATCATAGACCGTATTTGCCATTTTTCCGTCATATCTGCGCCACGAGGCACAGGTGAAGAATAAGGGCGTGCTCTCGTGGGCGTACACTCACTCCCTGGCGCGAAAACGATGTCCGCACACTCTAAATGTTACTGCAATGTAAGATCGTGCCCCACAGCTCTGGAGTTCCGCCTCCTCATCCTCCTCAGTGGGCGGAAACGAATGCGAAGGTCCCGCCTCCCTACAAAAGATGTCGCCTCTCCTGATGCTAATGACACATGTGACTTGGCAGAGATGGCGAATGGACGTGAGCAGAAGTGGGAAGGGATGGAGGAGTCAGAGCTCTCCCCCACGGAAGCGACCCGATCGCCACGGAGCCACCGTTTGGCACCCGGCCTATGCTGGAAGAAGCGGAGGATACCCTGAGAGACCTGGCCCGGCACCGGGAGGAGGTCGCCAGGATGGAAGCGAGCTGGCGGGCCCTAAAACTACAATTGGAGCGGCGCCAATCCCTCTTACCCCTGAAGTGTCTGTACCGGAAGGTGAGGCACCCGTTCCAGTAGAGGAGGCCGTGCGGGCATCCCAGCCCTTGCAATCTGAACCGGTTGCCAGTATCTCAGTGGAGGCACCCGTTCCAGTAGAGGAGGCCGTGCGGGCATCCCAGCCCTTGCAATCTGAACCGGTTGCCAGTATCACAGTGGAGGCACCCGTTCCTGCAGAAAACGCCGCACCAGCACCCCAGATCCCGCTGTCTGCCCCCGTCGCTGAGGCAGAAGAAGTGACACCCGTCCTCATGGAGGAGGCCGCGCAGGCACCAGAGCTCTACCTGCCTGTACCGGAGCCCCGACCGTCATCTGTTCCAGAGCCGGCTGCTTCCGCCACAGGTGAGCGCCGCCAGGACTGGCGGGCGCCAGGAGAGCTGCCGCAAACCGTACATCGTAAGCTGGCGTTTGATGGTGGAGACATGGAGATGCTGGTGGAGGAGAATTACAACCGGCGTCAGGAGGAAGAGTGGAGACGTCGGGAGCGGGAAGCAGAGCGACAAAGGGAGCAGCGAGAATCCCAAAAGCTTCGGCAACGTCACCTGGAGAAGGACCTGGCAGAGAAGGCACGTATGAGAAAGGATAAAAGTACGGTGAGGGAGCCGCGGCGTAAGGGTGCAGTACGGAACTTTAAGTTAAAAGGTGGTTGGGGCTTCATCCAGGAGCCTGGACTTTATTTAGAAGTTTTTGTAACCCGGCGGGACGTGGAGGCTCACCTCCCAGAAGGACACCCGGGGAGGGACCTGTTGCCAGGAGACTTGGTGACTTACACCCGACACTGGGGTTACAATGGATGGTACGCCCTAAATGTTACCAGGTGCGACCCCTACTCCCCAGAGTGTCAGGAAACTGACAGACCCTACGAGCCTTCAGCCTCCCCCAACCAGGCCTCTGCACAAGTGCCCACTCCACCGCAAACTCCCAGCCTCCTCAGTGGTCTCCTCAGCAGCCCCAGCTATGGACATGATAATGATAGCTGGCCCGTACCCGGCGCCTGTTAGGCCCCCTGGGGTTCGTTCAGTCCGGGACATAGGGGTCCAGACCCGGAGGGAGATGAAAGAGGTGGCCACACAGACCCAGATAGCGGGTCACGACGTCACTGTACAGGCCACACGACGTCATCAGGTCTGGGTGGACCCTCCTGTCACGGATGTTTGGCAAGCTCCAGAACAGTACCAGGTGGTACCTGTAAGAGGCCAGCCAAAGAAGTCTAAATAACCCGGACAGGGTCTCTGTATGTAAATAGTTAAATTATTGATGTACCCGGACGGGTGAATGTTCATAAAAAGAAGTTTATTGTTGCCTTAATATACCCAGGTTGGGTAATGGTTTGATGTACCCGGACGGGTGAATGTTCAGAAGAACAAGTTTATTGTTGCCTTAATATACCCAGGTTGGGTAATGGTGTTTCACTGTAATCAAAATGTTGAACTTTGAAGCCATGAACTGTACTGGCTCACAAACTTTTCTGTAAATAGTTGGCACTTAGGTGCTCCATCTTGGTTTTACAAAAAACTTAACTGTGCACTATTTTCAACTACCTCAGAAACTAAAAACCCGTTTGGTGTGGCCGAAAGTGAGGTCTGCTCAAGGAAAGTCTTGCAGCCCACCCAAGACCACAGTTGGAGGTTTGGAGCGGGTCCTCCACAAGCACAAGTAAAGGACACTGTGAAGTTACCCCGGTGGGGGTAGTCCTAAGAAGTCTCCACGAACTTCGGCACTAATGCTATTTGCACTTTTGTTGAATATGTATTTATTAACACACATGTATAACACATATCAAGGGTATGAACAGTAACAAAACATGTCACATAATATAAGCCATTTGCACTTTTGTAATGTTATTATTAAAAATTTTATTATGCAACGTTTCACTTGAAGTGTTTCCTGCTTTCTTACTACGTCGCATAGTCCACTCTGCTACAACACTTTGCACCATTGCTCTATCTCACATCTATCTGCCCTGGAAGGATAGCGTGTTACCTGTAGAAGACTTTTCACCTAGCTGCACTACACCATTCCTTCCAGAGGACCTGCACAGCAGCGCTGGACACCCTGACCAGGTACTACAGGTGGCGTCACGACAAACTACACGAACATTCTATCATCCCCTGGAAATATCCCACATTCCAGTGATCGCCCAGGTCACGGACCGAGCTGTGCTACTCGTGACATCCCCCATAGAAGTCGACGTGATCGGTGCCGAGTACCAACAAAACCCCTGTCTCTGTGCGACTCAACTTCCCTCACTGTGCTGGCACTTTACATTTACAATGCCTCTGGGTTTTTTTTTGGGGGGGTGGGGAACATTCAGACTTTTGCTATGGGGCCCCATGATTTATATGTACGCCCCTGCTGCTGAGGCATGGTATTTAAGGCTGTTAAGGAGCCAATATCCATGGACCTTGCCAGCAGCGTCGGACTGGAGTACCTTGGGCCCACCAGAGAAAAATTATTCTTGGGGCCCACCATCATACTTCCCAACCTTTGAAGAAGGGAAAGAGGGACAAAGGCTGTGGCACGCTGTGCCTGCTGCAGCAAATTTTAGGCCATGCCACGTTGCACCACAGACTGTCCAGGAGTTGGTGGATGCTTTAGTCCAGGTGTGGGAGGAGATCCCTCACGAGACCATCCGTCGCGCTCATCAGGAGCATGGCCAGAAGTTGTAGGGAGGTCATGCAGCATACCTCCCAAATTTGGAAGACAGGAAAGAGGATTAAAGGCTGCGGCGCGTGTTGCGCGCCGCTGAAAATTTTAGGCCACGCCCCGACAACACCCATTTCACAGCTAATCACACCCATATCCTCGCCCCAAGCGTAACCATTTAGCACTGCTGATCACACTGACTGGTAATGAGGGCACAGTGGCTGGTACTGAGGAAAAGAAAGAAAGAGCAGCGAGAGAGAAAGAACAAACAGAGAAAGAAAGAGAGGAAAGAAAGAAAAGAGAGAAAGAAAGAACAGAGAGAAAAAAGAACAGAGAGCGAGAAGGAAAGAACAGAGAGCGAGAAAGAAAGACTAGAGAGAGAGCCATAGGCGTAGCTAGGGTTTTGGTTTAGTGGGGGCAAAACTTCTGAGTGGGCCCATCATCAGAGAACCTCAGCAAATGACCGCGCTGTTGGCCAAAATAATCTATATATAAAAAGACCAATATTGATATTACCGCCATATGGTCTGTGTTAAATAATACCAGTCCTACAGAACATATAATAGATTACAGCACAGGTACAGATAATGACTTACCGCTGATGTTCTTTCTAATGGAATTGTTCACTTTTCATGTCTTTTCCATCTGGCCCACACCGACATGACGACTTCTCCAGCCAGGACTCGACTGCACCCCCATTAAAAAAAAAATAAAAAAAAAACTCACCTCCCGGCTCCTGTGCTGCTCACTGTTCTCCCTCTCAGCGTCTGACAGCGGGCGCCGGCAGGTGATGTTATTGCGCCCGCTGTCATACGCTGAGAGGGGGATTATGGGAGAGAAGGAGCGAGCGCTCCTTCTCTCTCCATGCGGTCAGCTTTATCGGCTGGATGCCGATACAGCTGACCCTCTGATGACGGGTGGGGGGCCCACTGCTGGCACCGGGCCCCCCAACGCCTGTTCAGGCCCCATAGCTTCCGGGCGGCAGAGTAGGGAGAGCGATTCTCCCTGCTCTGCCGCAGAATGTAACTGTATCGTAGCTCCGGGTGGGCCCCCTCAGAGCGCGGGCCCCGGGGCCACCGCCCCCTCTGCCCCGCGACCTATCCTTTCAAATCAGGGCCCACCACGCAGGAGCTGGGGCCCACCGTAGGTTTCTCCGGTGTCCCGGTGCCTCAGTCCGACCCTGCTTGCCAGCCTGATAATACCAGGCCACAGCAGTCTGCATATCTTGGCTGGTTAACAAAAATAGGGGATCCCCTCGAAAAAAATTTGGCGTGGGGTCCCCCCTATTTTTGTTAACCAGCCAGATGAAGCAGACTGCTGAGGCCTGGTTTTTCAGGCTGGTAAGGATCCAATATCCATGGACCTTGCCAGCCTGATAATATTAGGCCACAGCAGTCTGCTTAGCTTTGCTGGTTAACAAAAATAGGGGATCCCCCGAAAAAAAAACGGCGTAGGGGTCCCCCTATTTTTGTTAACCAGCCAAGTAAAATGCAGACTGCTGCGGCCTGGTATTAAAAGACTGTCAAGGCCCATGGATTTTGGCCCTCAACAGCCTGATAATACCAGGCTACAGCAGCCCCACATTTGGCGCATCAAAAGATGTGCCAATTGTGGCACTTTACCCGGCTCTTCCCACTGCCCTGTAGCGGTGGCAAGTGGGGTAATAAGGGGTTAATGTCACCGTTGATTGCACGGTGAGAATAAGCCCGGTTAATAATGGAGAGGTGTCAATAAGACACCGATCCATTATTAATCCCAAAGTTTTTAAATGTATAAAAAAAAAGACACAGCAAGAAAAAAGTATTTTAATGAAATAAAAGAGACAACCCAGTTTTCATTAATTTTATTATACACTCATTCCTGCGACGCCATCGATCTCCTGTAAAAAAAGAAAAAAAACAAAACAACAGTATACCACCTGTCCGACGCAGTCCATAGTAACGACTGTCCCACGACGATCCAGCTCTGCTACATCGCAATGACAGGCAGAGCCTGTCATCTCGACGCAGTACAGCTGATTACCAGCTTCCCCGGCGGTGACGTCATCGGACTGACTGCTTTACGGCCGGGATTACCCAGCAGTCACTGCAGTTATCGCGAGAAACTGCATGTGACCGCCGGGGAAAGATGATGGCGGCCATCAAGCAGTCCAGCCCGTGACCGCCGGAGATCTTCTGCCAGGTAAGTGCCGCTGACTCCTGACAGACCCGACCGACGGACACTGACAGTGACAAATCCGATTCCGGTATCCGATAAGACGAAAATATCAGAACTAAGTATCGAAAGTCCGATAGAGCTAATATCGGCCGATACCCGATACTTGCGGTATCGTATCGCTCAACACTACTAGTCATGCAAGAATGCTGGGGCAAAGAGCAGTAAACAATAAATCTGCAACTTCAGCCCTTTTATCATAATTATCATAATCATCATACTTACACTAGAACAGCCAATAATCTAGCAGCTTTTAATTGTATGTTAATTGACTAACCAGCCCCTTTTTGTAAACGTATAAAACCTTGAATGAATAATAAATGAGAGGTCTTGACGAACTGTTATACTGACACTTCCGTTGTGGACAGTCCTCATTTCATTCTGAGCGCTCAAAAAGACATTTAATAGAGAATTGGGAATGGCACCAGCAAACACTGAAGGATAAATTTATCCTAATTAAATTTCCATAATCTGTGGATCATACGGGGGCATAATCTGTGGAATATATGGGGGCATAATCTGTAGCATATGGGGGCATAATCTCAAGCATATTGGGCATAATCTGGAGCATATGGGGGCATAATCTGGAGAATATGGGGGCATAATCTGTGGAGCATATTGGGCATAATCTGTGCAGCATATGGGGGCATAATCTGTGGAGCATCATATGGGGGCATAATCATTTTTCACCCTAGTCAATAAGTTTTCCCATTTTTTTGTGGCAAAATTAGGGGGGTCGGCTTATACACGGTAACTGGATTTTATAAAGTCACTGTGTATGAATCTGTTAGTTCTTTTACTGTAATCTGTGCTAATGTGTTCCTCATTCTATTTATAACTTACTTTACTAAGTCAGAAAGTCTGAAATACAATTCTCCAACGTATATATACAGTATATACATTATATATATATATATATATATATATATATATATATATATATAATATATACATATAATATATATATACAATGTACAATATATGTGTAAGGGGTTACAGACACTGACCTATGCCCCAAGCACGTCCCGGTTAACTGTTGATAACTGAATGTTCCATACTGTAAATATATTTGTAAAGTACCTAATGCTGCTATGTATATAATGTTATTTAATTAATTACTGTTGTATGTATATTGCATATAGGGAAAGTGCAGTTATAAAGTTAGGCAACTAGAGGGGGTATATTAGCATACATAGGAATAGGAACTTAGTATAGCATAGGTAATAGTTAAAATAGGAGGGGCCAGCTGTGGGTAAGCCAGGAGGATTTTCTGAAATTAGTGAGTAGAGCAAGGGAGCCCAAACAGGTCAGACGGGCCTGGGGTGCCCAGGCAGAACAGTGGGCCGCGTAACGTTTAAGGATTGAGCCCAGTTGTCCAAGGCAGGAGGGCCGAAGGTCACCGAATGTGAGAATGCAGGGCAGCACCAGTATGTGGCAGCTAACGTCATGGGCTGATGCCCTTTGTCTGGGGCAAAACGGACAGGGGAACTCGTGAAGATAGTTAAGCTGGACAAAACGAACGCTGCGGTACCGGAAGACCCGGTATGAACCTGGGGCATTCTGGAAGTAGTGAGGGAAAGTGCAGGGCAAGAAAGGAATGTACTCTGTGATGATCCCTGTATTGCAACTGTGATTGTACTGGACGTACTGAGAATGGAACCAAGTAAACTCGTTATTGTTAAGTTGAAACTGGACTATGTCTCCCTTTGTTTGAAATCACTAGAAAGAAATCCTCAGCAGCTCAGAAGGGATCTGGACGGAACCGAGAGTGAGACACAAGGTACAGATCAAAGGGACATTGTGTGTATGTGGCGGGAGACCAGGGTGTGATTGAGCAACCGTTGTCAGAAACGACTATGGCCCTGGCTCCCCCTACATATATATACCTACTGTATGTATGTAAATGAAACTCTAGCCAGTGTTCTTCCAGCCAAAATCTACAAGTTATCATATATTATTCATTTAGAGTTAAAAGCAGTAGTTTAGTTTGGCCACTATGTTTCTTTTACCGCTCTTGTTTTTTTTATAGATATTGTAATTGTACTGTTTTATTGTAATTACCATTTTTCCTAAACCTAACACGAGAAATTCAGCCTTACAGTGGTCACTTTATGCTGAACCATGAAACAGCCAATAGGCAATTTATGTAAAAGAAATAAAATAGGTAAGGGGGCCCACATTCACCTTTAAAACAGCAAGAAGATTTGTTTAACCCCTTAACGACTGCCGATACGCCTTTTAACGGCGGTAGTTAAGGGTACTTATTCCTCAGCGCCGCTTTTTAATGGCGCTGAGAAATAAGTGTATAGCGCCCCCCAGCGTTGGAAATTCTCCAGTGTCTCAGCTACTGGGGGTGCCGAGACCCCGGAAAACATGATTTGGGTCGGTTTTTACAGACCCCTGAGTTGCGATCACCGTTATTCACGGAATAACGGCGACTGCAAAAAAAGGTCAGATTTCCCATTTAATTTCTCTCTCCTCTGATGTGATCTAGCACATCAGAGGAAAGAGAAATGGGGTCCACCGGTACCTCCGGTGTCCCTGGACCCTCCTGCATCCACGGTGATGTCCACCAACCGTTGGCATCTTCTTCTGGGAAGAAAATGGCGAGCACATGCCAGTACACCCGCCAATATTTGACAGCCGGCACCCGTCAACAATAGGAAATTTTTCATATTGGTTCATTTTGATCACTGTGATAGACCCTATCACACTGATCAAAATAAAATAAAAATAGTAAATCAACCCTTTATAAACCTCTTAGTTAGGTAAATATAATAAAATAAATGTATTTACTTCCATTTTTCCATTAGGATTAGGGTTGGGGCTATTATTAGAGTTGGGGTTATAGCTAGGGTAAGGGTTGGGTCTAGGGTTAGGGTTGGTGTTAAGATTAGAGCTAGGGTTATGGTTGTGCTAGCGTTAGGGTTGGGGCTAAGGTTAGAGCTTGGGTTAGGGTTGGGCTAGGGTTAGGATGGAGTTTGGGTTGAGTTAGGGTTAGGGTGGTGTTGGGGTTAGAGTTGGGGTTAGGATTGGGATTAGGAGTGTGTTGGGGTTAGGGTTGGGGTTAGGGCTGTGTTAGGGTTGGAGTTAAAATTGGGGAGTTTCCACGATTTAGGTAAGTCAGGGGGCCTCCAAACGCGACATGGCACCAGCCATTGATTCCAGACAATTTTACGTTCAAAAAGTCAAAGGGTGCGATCTTCCTTCTGAGCCCTGCCATGCGCCCAAACAGTGGCTTTCCCCATCATACGGGGTATCGCTGTACCCAGGAGAAATTGCACAATAAATTATGTGGTCTATTTTCTCCTGATACCCTTGTGAAAATAAAAAAGTTTGGTTCCAAAGTAAATTTTGGGGAAAAAAGTAAAATGTTCATTGTTTTCCTTCCACAATGATTTAGTTCTCGTGAAGCACCTGAACGGTTAAAAAACTACTTGAATGTGGTTTTGCGCACTTTGAGGGGTGCAGTTTCTAGAATGGTGTCAATTTTGGGTATTTTCTGTCATATTGACTCCCCAAACTCACTTTAAATGTGAGGTGGTCCCTAAAAAAAAGGTTTCGTAAATTTTGTTGGAAAAATGAGAAATTTCTGGTAAACTTTTAACCCTTATAACGGCCTAACAAAAAAAATGATGTTTCCAAAATTGTGCTGATGTAAAGTAGACATGTGGGAAATGTTATTTATTAACTATTTTGTGTGACATCACTCTTCTCTAATTTAAGGGCGCAAAAATTAAAATTTGAAATTTGCTAAATTTTTGCCAAATTTCAATTTTTTTCATAAATAAACGCAAGTCATATCAAAAAAATTTTACCACTAACATGAAGTACAATATGTTACGAAAAAACATTCTCAGAATCAGTGGGATACGTTGAAGTTTCAGAGCTCTAACCTCATAAAGTGACAGTGGTCAGAATTGTAAAAATTGACCTGGTCATTAAGTACCAAATTAGCTCTGTCATTAAGGGGTTAAAGACACAAAGAGGGGTCCTAAAACTGTTCTTGAACAGGGGCCCTCTTCTGCCTGTTTCTGCCACTGTTCTTCACAATCTGCAGGATATAGAATTTTAACACTGTAGTTACCAGATTGCACAAGTAAAGTGGGCAGTGATTTTGGTTTATTCCAATTCGTATGATAATTAGTGTAATTTTCATATAATATCAAGTAAACAGGTATAGCATAATATAATATAATATGCATGCAGCAAGTTGTGATTCATTTCCTATACAGTAATGAGATGCTATATACAAATACCTATAATAGTGCATCATGATTGCGTCATATTTGTGAGCAAATTACAAATCACATCAGAATCTTGCATTTTCTCGTCTCTCACATCTATCATGGTGCTCAATACAGTTAAACACTATTAAAAATCGTCTGACATAGCGAACAGATAATCAAAACCACATTCAGATGCTTCTCTGAAGATAAACCTTGGTAGGGGGTTTCCATGAGCATATTGCATGTGGTATATTTGCATTGTAAAAATTAAACATGTGGCCGGAACATGTTAAGTACACACAAAGCTGCTTTAAAGTCGGCAAAGAATAAAAAGAATGCTTCCAGTTGGTCAGCCGACATTAGAAAAGCCTAACTTGGAACAGAAAAATCCTGCAAATTCCTTGACCTTTCTGTCTGCAAATATCAGCTGTAAGGTGGTTTAAATGCCATATGCCCAAGTGTGCAGACGCCTGCTTTCATAATACTGCCATGAAGTGGTGTTTAAGAGTTGGCAGTCTGTTCGTTTTCTGGTTGCAATGCACTATGCAGTAAAATGCTTCTATAATCCGGGCAATGTGAAAACCTGTGAACAATCAGACATCAAATCTCCAGTACATTTCAAAACACAATTTATTAGTGGATCTAGCTAAGAAAAGATCCTTTCCTTGCATGGGTAATAAATATCAGTAATCACTCCCAGGCAAAGTAACTGAGGATTTTAAGTATCTTTTGTTACTTGATATCCACAATAATGGAATTACATAACATGACTGTAATGTATACATGCTTATCAGTGAATTTGGAAAAACAGGCTATTTTATCTGAGTAACACATATTTATTCATATTATACCTGAATCTACTGTGCACACAGTAACTATAGTTTCTGTTAGGCATCCTGCCAATGGTGTAAAAAAAAGACTGTCTAGCTGAAAGTTGTAGATTTATTTTACATATATTTCTTTGGTTGGTATGTAGGTGACATCATCTAAACATCTGCAGCTTTAATAATTTCTTCCTTTGAATTTACCATAAATGTAGAAAAAAAGACATGGACCACACTTTCAAAAGTTATATAATGGTCTTTTGTGAATAATGAACATTTTAAAGACTTTACATGAGGTTCCTAGTAGTGATGAGCGAGTATACTCGTTGCTCGGGTGATCTCCGAGTATTTTGGCGTGCTCGGAGATTTAGTATCTGTCCACACATCTGCATGATTTATGGCTGCTGGACAGCCTGAATACATGTGAGGATTCCCAACAACAAACAGGCACTCCTCACATGTATTCAGGCTTGTCGAGCAGCCATAAATCATGCAGCTAGTCGACAGAAGCTAAATCTCCGAGCACGCCAAAATACACGGAGATCACCCGAGCATGCTCTGGAAAACCCGAGCAACGAGTATACTTGGTCATCACTAGTTCCTAGGTATCATTTTGATCAAAGTAAATAACCCCATTGACACATCATGATGAACCTCTATTGTGGGTCCCCCGGCTCTATCAGGTGTAGCAATCTATAGCAACCAAATCTGACATCACACTACACCCTGATGCCAGACAAAGTCCTCACAACTGTGGGTTACACCACCCCACACACACCACCACAGCAATAGCCACCACATAGCACCAACCCTAAGTAATCTGATCTAGAAAAAAAACTTCACCTTAAATGTGGTCTCAGACAACAAACTGAGAAAATATGTGGGACCAGTTTTGTAGTCTCATGCTAATTTACAAACACCTGAACCAAGTGAGTAAAATGCTTATACCAAGGAAAACAAAAAAAGAGGAATTAGACTATGCAATATTGTTGGGATATGATTGGTGCAACAACTCCATTCCTGTCTATGAGTGTTTAGTTGCTAGATTTGTATGCTGTTTACAAAGTTAAAAATAAAAACTCCCGGAGGCTCACACAGGGAGAGCATGTGACTGTATTTCCTATTTTCCTGTGTCTGTGTATGAGAGAAGCCGCCTGCTGTAGATTCTGCACAGATAGAGACACACAAATGATTTATTCCTGATCTATTAAGCTTATCATATATTGTTCCTGATTGTTCTTGAATAAAGACGCTCTGTTGTCACACACTTGGAGAGTATCCTGAATAATCCACTGCCAACAGGTTATGGGCTAAGAGTGACACAGAACCCCAGAGTAACACAGCAACAGAAGCCCAGAGCAAAAGCAGCACAGAGCAATAGAGAACTTTCTCAGTGCCAAGCCTCACTAACCAGAACTACCAGTCTTGGAAATTCAAGGTGAAGATGCTGCTCATAAGAGAAGGTACATGGAAACATACTCTTGAACAAGTGCCTCATCCATTACCAGATGATTGGCTAGAGAATGATCAGAAAGCACAAAGCACGATCTCCCTCAGTATGGATGATAATCAGATTGTGCATATATGCAAGTGTGCAACTGCAAAGGAGATGTGGGATGAGTTACAGAAAGTGCATGAAAGATCAAATCTCAGCAATAAGCTTTATATAATGAGAAAGCTGCATCAGTCTAAGTTAAGTGATGGACAGAATATGCAGGACTATATAAGAAACACCCTAGGGATTATGGAGCGTCTAAGGGGTATTGGAGAAGAAAGTAAAGATTTTTATGTTGCTGCACTTCTATTAAGTAGTCTTCCAGAGACTTATGACACACTCGTGACAGCACTAGATGCACGGCCAGATGATCAGCTGACAATAGAGTATGTTAAATGCATATTGTGGATGAATTCAAGAGAAAAACACAGCATGTAAGCAGCAGTAATGAATTCAGAGCAGAAATAGCATTAAAGACACAGGATTTCCCTAAATATAAGCGTAATCTAAGAAAAACTCGTGAATGTTTTGTCTGTAAAAAGCCCTGCCACCTTAAAGCAGACAGCAGAATTTGGAAAGCAAGAATGTGTCAGCTTAAAAAGCAGAACAGTCATCAAAGGGTTAAAACAGTTATAAAGAAAGATTCTGCATGTGTTGAAGCTGCATTTAATGCCAGTACAAGCCCATCTGCAAAGCATATATTGTTAGGGGTGGCGGATTGCACTGAAATAAAATATAACTTAAAAGTGCAATCGCAACCCGGGGTTCACCGAGCAGAGATGTAAAACTGCTTCTAATGTGAACAATGACGGTACGGAGTAGCAAACATTCTCCTTAAGCACACTGCATTAACGCCACACAGTGTGAACGGAGCACAGGGTACCTCGCTCTGTAAACTGCACAGAGAGGATACTGAACCAAATAATAAGTGCAATACCCTGTTAGCGTCACATGGATTTAGCACGTGAGTTGCACCAGCTCTGCCAGTAAGCTGTGCTAACCGCACACAGGGAAGAAGCAGATGTTGAGACAAGAGAAAAAACACAAAAGGCACAAGAGGAAAACCCTGTAGAACACACAGGGGAGCAAAGCTCTAATAGTTTGATCTTGCCCTGAGACTGACCCGTGCTAACCACACACGTGGCCGAAACAGGTGCTAAGTCAAGCGAGGCCAAAAAACCCTGCCTATGAAGGTAGCTAACAGACATACCAAACATAAATGATACTAGCGCACCCGTGGGCATCACTGGGAGCCTTTTAAACCCAAAGCTCCACCCCAAACCTCACGCTGACATCGCCCGAGAACGAATCAGGAGCTGCCACATCACCTGAACAGATGACATCTGGGCACCAATAGGAAGAAGCCACATCTCGGACATGCTCAGTACGGTGATCTCTGGACTTAGACTCCAGGATGTGAGGCTGCACCTGTATAACACTGATTACCATAGACTTAGTTGGAGATCCAGCAGTAACCAAAGGCATACTGCAAGCCTGAGCAAGGCGCCAGGACAGAGGTCTGTGCTGAGCAACAGCCACAGCGGCCGGACATGAATGGGATACCACAGCACCAGGCAATGCTTGGGATCCAACCCGTGCAGCGGGAAAACCTGGCGCCTAACATTACTCTCCCTGCTAAAATCCCCCTCCTGGCGAGGTTCGCCACACTCAGAGGCCGCAATAAGCTGGGAGACATGGATGTGCTTTTGCTCGTTGGCCAAAACTCTCCTTTGCTCCTACCGCACAGTTGTTTTAATACTAACTGGAGCCAGTGAGCCTCTCCCCAAAGACACTGGACGCTGAGACTCCCTCCGACGCTTCGGGCATTTATTAGAGCAATGACTGGTCTGCCTGCAGGCAAAACAGGTTGATTGAGGAATTACTGGGTGGACATTAGATTCTGCCCGGGAGATATCCATGGCCTCTACAGGGTCATCAACCTGAGTTGGAGGATACATGGGATTAGCGAAGTTCGGAGCCAACAGAATCCCAGATCTACTCTGAGCTCGCTCCAATCCCCGTTCACCATGTCGGAGATCTATGCGAGTGGACACTGATATTAACTCCTCCAGAGTAGTGGGAATATCTCTAGTGGTCAAAGCATCCCTGACATGATCTGCTAAACCTGTTATGATTTGGTAGCTGAGGAGAGCAGGCAAAAACAAAGGCAATACACCAGAGAGGTTGGAATCTATGGGATTGCAGTACCCTGACTAACCACCACAACTAAAGGCAGCCGTGGAGCGTACCTACGTTGGTCCTAGACGCCTCGTCACAGCCTGAGAAGCTAACTACACCTAAAGATAGAAAGAGGAAAGCTATCTGCCCCGGAGCAGATCCCCAAAGAACATAGAAAGCCCCCAAACATGTAATGGCGGTTAGACAAGAAGAAATACTGACACAGACAGAAAATAGTATGAGCAAAAGTTGGGGCCCAAACTTCCTAAATAGAAAAAGATAGGAAGGGCACTTACTGCAATCCCAAAAAACCCTGAAAAGTACCAACTCTACTAATTACAAAACACCTGAGATCACACGACCTCTACCACCTAAATTAGTTCTCTGGTGTAACAAAAACTAAACAGCAGCCACTGAAAAAACTGGAAAAGGCAAATGAACAAACAACAGTGGCTGAACTAAACTGAGAGGAGCACAAGCCCCCGAAGGGGACCCGGCAGACCCCCACAGAAGTGCAGGACAAAATGCAAAAAACAAGCACAAAAAACTAAAAGAAGAAAATGTCTTATCTGTTAGCAGAAGATGCAGGCACGAAACAGCAAGCTACAAAGTGAACAGGAATCAAAGATGAGACCAGAACAATTGATCACCGGCAACCCTGATGGGAGGGAACCTCCCTTAAATAAGACCAGTCAGTAACACCTGATCTCCAATCTTCACAATCTTCATTGGATAGTTCAGTACTGTTTGTAACCACCAGAGGGAGCTTCTGCTCAGAATTCATTTCTAGCCCATTCACAACATAAACCCCTCCAAAAAATAGGTATCAAAACCTTATCTGGCCACTCCAACTTGGAAGCCAAAGGACGGAATTGGATGGCAAATTTGCTCACCATAGACGAACCATGGGTTAATTCCAGAAGTTGGAGTGCAGTATCATGGGTAACTTATGGCCCCAAAAAGACCTCTTTCAGGGCTCCCAAAAAAGGAGAGAGGTGAAGGATCAGTTGGTCACCTCATTCCCATAACGGTTTAGCCAACCCCAACGCTCTACCAGACAAAAGGGAAATTACAAACCCCACCTTGGTTGGCTCAGTTGGGAATCATGCAGCCAGTAACTCCAGATGATTAGAGCACTAATTTACAAAACCTCTGCAGGCCTTACTAGCCCCAGAAAATTTGTCAGGAAGTGAAAAACGCGGTACAGATGGGAGAGACACTGCAGCTGAAACCATAGAGGCTGCTTTGCAGGGATTTTTATGTGCCCGTTTAGCTCATATGGAACCCCTTTATATGTCTAAATTCAATATCAGTTTTTTCTTTACCAACTTATCTTGAATTTTCTTAATATTTTACATTTATGACCTTTAAAGGTGAATTACATAGACTGTGCCTGGTTTATATTTCTGTTCTCCCTGACAGAACATATTTTAAATGCAGATGTTAACGTGTACATATGACTATGTGACCAGTGAATGTCTGAACCACATATATCCAGAACTCAGCACGAGTTACTTAAACCATTAATTCTGCAGCCAACATCCATAGCAACTCTTATGTGATTGCGTTATGAAAGAAATGAAAGGAATATGTGCTCCTAGTTCTATGCAAGAACCATCTGTTCTATTTTTCTTAAAACTTAGCCGCAAATCTGTCAGTAAAACTGTTATCCCTTCCCGAGAGAACATTACATAGTTATTTCAGATGTAAGTGTGACTGTTTTCTACTTTAAAATATGCTTTACAAATTCAGATGGTAGATGCTTATTAAATGTACTGCAAGTCAGCGATCTCTCTGATCTTTCCTTATGTTGTCTAGTTAGTCATCCTACTAATGTTCTTACAAAATATCATTGTCCTGGAAGTATTTCCTAACAGCCACAGTAAATCAAGGGTATGCTTCGGTTGTAAACACACGGAGATGGATAGGTTGAACCACTGAGAACAGTGCAAGAATGATAAATAATGGTATGGCTTATTGACTACATTTGACGGTTTTACATCAAAAACATAATCCTTATTAGCAGTGGCAACACAGGAAGAATTGAAAATAGACACAAGTGATAGTAAGTAGGAGGTTTGTTGTATACCCATTTAAAGAGAACCTATCAACATGATTTTGTAATGTAAAGTAAATAAATGACTGTAATGGTGCTGTAATACTGATTACATCGATACCTTTGGTGAAGAAATCTGCTTTGTTGTTCTTTATTAATCACCATTTGAAGTTTTGTACTAATTAGATTTCGGTGCACAGGGGCGGGACTGTGCACTGGGTCTTTTCCTCCGTGACTGTGATTCCACGGCCCCTCTGTCTCTGGTCTGTCAATGACCGGCCTCCTCTGTTGTGCTGTACATGCATTTTTGTAGCTTTTCATGACCTCAGCTATCCATGAACCAAGGGTTTGTTCTCTTTAAAGGGATTTTGTGATAGATATTGGCTGACTTGCTGGAAAAGTCCTTTATATATTATGTCAGGAAGATTAAGGGAAATCTCTTTTGAAAAATGATCAGCTGATCATTGTGGGTCAAGCATCATTCTCTTCCATTGACAAAAGGAAGCTCCATGTTGTCTGGAAAAATGTAGTATTATATGGTGCCCATTTAAATAGGTGGGTGACCATACAATATACGGCTACATAAGTCCATTAGAGCGAGTACTACTTTATCTGACACCTCTTTCTTTTGGCTCCATGATGTTTGTTCTAATGTCCTTTACTAGCCTAAGCATAGCTCTAGAAATGGGCTTTGTCCCTTTTATTAATTGTACTAGGCTAAATATTTAATACATTTTTAAAATTGCAAATATACATTATACTTTTTTTTATTAAAAATAAAAGCGTCATTATTAGCTAGTGGCTGATGATTGAGTGCTGAAAGCAAACCAAATGTAGCACCATCTTTAAAAGGTTTTCCAAAGAAATGAAATATCTCTCTCCAGTTTTGTCTGATACCGATTCTTTCAACTTTTCCTTTTCTCCCTTAGGCAAAATCAGTTGCTCAGACTGAGCTAATCTCCACAATAAGCCACCTCTTTGATTATAATTCCCAGTAAAGCACCACTGTGCCAGCCTGCAGGTTCATTTAAATACTTTGCCATAATATAAACTTGCTGGCATGTCTCAGGAAAGCTTGATCCAGAGAAGTAGGAAAGGTTTTTCAAGGTCACAGTATACATGTAAATTAATATAAGGCATAGAAGCGTGATAGCATGGAAACATGCGTGCACGTTAGTGCTAATGAACAGTACTATACGTTTCACATGTTTTACCCTGCGTAACATAAAACACTTAGTATATCTGTTTTACATCTGGGGTGACTGCATAAAACACACGAAATCTAACCATTAACCCTTCATGTAGCTAAAATATTAGCTGTATTTCATCAACTGAGCATCCTTCAGCAACAGATTCCTATATTTATAAAGGCATATGTTTAATATATATATTTTTTTTATTAAATGGTTGTGATGGTAGATGCCTGTAACGCATGCCATCTGTTGGGCATAGACTCCCATGTAGAATAAAAGGATACATTTATTGTCTACTGCATGGCACTAGAACATATTGCATTATTGTAATGATATATGAGTTAATGCAATGCAAGAAAAGTTAAGGGTGGACACATCGGTGGCTCTCTTATTGATGGATGTATACAGTATACAATTGCACAATAAAGGCCCGCATAGGGTGTTGTTCACACAAGGGTACTGCATAGTTTCGGGTTCACAGCCTATTAGTCACGCCCCTACTTTTCGATTAGGCGCGCTGGCCATCACACTCTCAATACATCACAGTGTGAACATCCCTCATGCGAGACCAGACATGTTTGGGCTTGGCTGCACAAGGGTTATCGCTTGTTCACTATCACCATTAGGAAAAGCCAGGTGATGCAAATTTACCAGCTTGAAATGTAATTAATAAATGGTAGATAACAGAAACAGTGGACGTCAAGATATGATCTAGAAGACCAAGCAAATTTTCAGTGAGAGCTGCTTGTAGTATTGCTACAGAGGCAAATCAGAAACCCGGCTTGACTGCAAAAGATTTTCAAAAAGATTTAGCAGACTCTGAAGTTGTGGTTCATAGTTCTACTGTTCAGACACCTGCACAAATATGGCTTTCATTGAACGGTCATCAGAAGAAAAACTATCCTGCGTCTTCACCATAAAATTCAGCGTCAGAAGTATGCAAAAGACTATTTAAACAAGCCTGATGCATTTTGGACCTACAAAGTTAAAGTAAAATGCTTTGGCCACAATGATCAAAGGTATGTGTGGAGAAAAAGGGCTCATAATGTCAGGAAAAGAACAACTCTCCAACTATTAAGAATGGGGGTGGATAAATCATGCTTTGGGGTTGTATTGCAGCCAATGGCACGGGGAACATTTCATAGGTAAAGGGAAGAATGGATTCGAAGAAATTTCAACAAACTCTTGATGCAAACATAACACCATCTGTAAAAAAGGTGAAATTGAAAAAAGGATGGCTTCTACAAATGGATAATGATCCTAAACACATGTCAAAATCCACAATAGACTACCTCAAAAGGCGCAAGTGAAGATTTTTCAATGGACCTCACAGTCCCCTGATCTGAACATCATTGAAAATCAGCTGCTAGACCCCAAAATAGTAATGCATGCAAGATGGCCCAGGAATCTCACAGAACTGGAAGACTTTTCCAAGGAAGAATGGATGAAAATCCCTCAAACAAGAATTCAAAACTATTGGCTGGCTACAAAAAGCATTTACAAACTGTGATACTTGCAAATAGGGGGTTCTACTAGGTACTTACCATGCAGGGTGCCCAAACTTTTGCATTGACTCATTTTCCTTTTAGTAACTTTTAAAATGTAAAAGATGAAAATATATATATTTATTTGCCTAAATTACGGAGGAAATGTATAATCTTTAAATTTAGGCCTCTAAGACAAAATTTAATCTTCAACTTGCTTTGCTGTTCACAATAACAGTAATTTTGACCACCCAAACTTTTACATGGCACTGTATATACCAGGATGGGAGACATATATACCAGGAAGGGGCCCAGGATAAGGGACATATATAAAAGGAAGGAACCCAGTATGGGGAGCATATATATGTTGTTACCTATGATTTGTGTTTTGAAACTGTTAAACTGTAAAGCGCTGCGGAATATGTTGGCGCTATATAAATAAAGATTATTATTATTATTATTATTATATATAACAGCATTTAGTGTAGATAGCTATCTTCTGCACACTTTTGTTCACGTGTTATTCTTCCAAGATTATATCTGTTCTCAATGGGGAGAATAGAATAAGCTGCAGAAAATCACCTTAGGCACGGATAGGGTATGCTGAAATCTGACTTTCCTTCCCTATCTTACACCTGACCTCTGCTATTGGAGTTGGGACAACATTGCACAAATTAGGTAGTCAGCCAGTACTATAAAAATCATTAGGTTCGGCCAACATTTATCAGATGTGTATAGCCACCTTTAAATTTCTTTAAATTTCTGTCCCCATAAAAACTGTTCCTTCACATAGCTGGATTACACCATAACCAGTAAAGTGCAGACAATTTAGAAGGCTGTAGCTGAGTTACATACAGCCAAGGATAACATATCCTGCTGATTAAATAGAAGAAACGGTACTCTTTATTATGGATTGGTGCCTAATGCTTCTGTTGTTATGAGACCAATGGTCTTATTCCATCTGCTGTATAATTCTCAAATATTGGCATCAATTCCGCTTCCAAGTGACCATTTCCTTGTTTACTTTCTTAATACATACTGTTTTCATAGCACTTCATCAATAGGTGCATTATGGAAAGCTTCTTTTGATCTCAGATTATATACTGTAGTATTAGATTAAATGAAGTGTGCCATTTGATATTTTTTTAAGAGTACTTCATTCTAACAACCAAACTGGCCCACTATATTTAAGACTAGCAGTACCTGTCAGAGGAGAAACCATTTTAATTTCAAGAAATGTTCTCTAGGCATGGTCTTAAATGAGGGAAATCTCTTAACATTAGGTAAAATGCATAATAAAAAAATATATTTTGGAAACATGTTAATTGGAAAAATCTAAGTAAACACTTTTATCCATAAAAAAGACAAAAGTATTCTAGTAATGATAACTTTATAGACTAACCAGAAAAATTATATCTGTAAGCTTTATGGGCTCAAAGGCTCCTCCACCAGGCAAGGTTAGAAAAGAATTACTGAGGCAAGAGAACAACATTTAAAGGGAATCTGTCACCCCATTTTTCGACTATAAGATGCGGCCACTGCCATCAGGGGCTTATCTACAGCATTCTGTAATGCTGTAGATAAGCAATGATGTAACCTGAAAGAGAAGAAAAACTAGTTATATTATACTCACCCAGGGACGGTCCGAGGTCCGGTCCGGTCTGATGGGTGTCGTGGTCCGATCCGTCGCCTCCCATCTTCTAGCGAAGACGTCCTCTTCTTTGCTTCCCGGGAAAGGTCAGAGAGGTCCGGCACCTGCGCACTGCAGTACTTTACTCTGTCCTCAACAGGGCAAAGCAGTGCGCCTGCGCAGGAGCCGCAATTGGAAGCAAAGAAGAGGACATCTTCACTAGAAGATGGGAGGCGCCAGACCGGACCGCAACACCCATCGGACCGGACCCCGCATCGCCCCTGGGTGAGTATAATCTAAAGGTACTGCCACAAAAACGCTCCCGCTAACGATCACAATAACGACGCATACTAATGCGATCGTTTTTGTGATCGTTTTTAATGTCGCTAGTAGCTGCCACACTTAGCGATCTCGTTAACGACGCATAAGCGGTTAGCGATCTTATTAACGACTTTAACGGTCATTGCGATGTAAAAAACAGCGCACATCGCTCACAAAAGGTGCCAGACACAGTGATATAGCATCACCAGCGGGACGCCAACGATCTAAATACGGTCCAGAACTCTAGTGAACGATCAGCGAGATCACAGCAGGGGCCACGTCGTTGCTACATGCCACACACAATAGCGTCACTAACGAGATTGCTAAATAGTGACGTTTTTTAGCGATCTCGTTAGCAACCTTGTTTAGTGTGGCATACCCTTAAGTCGTTTTTCTTCTCTTTCAGGTTACATCTGGGGCTTATCTACAGCATTACAGAATGCTGTAGATAAGCCCCTGATGGCGGTGGCCGCATCTTATAGTCGAAAAATGGGGTGACAGATTCCCTTTTAAAGTAGATGTTACAAATCACTAAACATGAGGAATCCTCATACTGGCATGACAGACCTGGCATGTCACTCTCCACAAGGAGAAACATTACCCCTTAGATCCCAGTCTTAGCCTCTCACCCATCCAAATCAGATCTCATACTTTGTACTGATGAGAGGTAATGCAACGAAACACCGTGTCTACAAATTGAGATTCTGATTTGGCTTTTATCCTAAGTCATATTTCAAGGCCGTTAAAGGGTCGATAATGACTTGTAGGATCGCTGCTTCAATAGGTAAACACTAGCTACGTAATGAGTGACTGGATGTAAAACATTCCTGGAACTCCTAAGTCACTAGGGAACATACTACATCACTGAAAACATTAACAGCATGATTAGAATGAATGGAAAAAACATAAAATCTGCGTAAATGAACATATGTATTTAACTTATGCATGAAAAGGGCTACAGCCCAATGACTGGGCAATGTGACATGAGTTTGGCTAATACACATATATCAATATCTCACTTTGATCAATTCAAAGCTCTGAGTTTCAGCTTATTAATTATATCACAAAACCTCAGCAATTCAAGATTTCACAACACTAGCTCTAGAGGGAAAGAGAAAAGAAAAGGAGGGTTTGCAAAATGCATGAGTCTGGAAATTGAGGTTTTGTTGACATTCATGTTTGATGAATAGAGAACAAGCAGGCAAGATTTATTCTTTAAACAAACATTGCTGCAGGCTGTATTCACACTTCCACCTTATGAGAGGCTGAGAAAAATTAGCTCAGAATCCCAACAGGTTGAATGCAGAAGGAGGGTAACACAGAGGATTAGAATGAAAGTTTTCCATAACTCCTCTGTACATTTATGTCTAGAAATGATAGTTTCAGAGTCGGGTATATTTATATTTTATGTGTATATTTACTGTGATACAAGCTTATAAACGAACAGTATAAACTAGAGATGAATGAATCAATTTGCGAAAATTTGACTTCAAGTCAACAGTCCTCAGATTCGTACATTCCCTCATATTCATACAGTTTGCAAATTAATTTGCGTGCATCAGCCCCCCCACCCAAAAAAAGTAACCGGTGCTATTTCATACTCTGCTAAATATTGACAGAAAGGGCTAATGACGTGAGAAGGGCTTATTCATAATCGCCTGCAGCTATCATATCACATTGTATTGAAGAGCCAATCAGGGGACTACCATAGCTGGTATAAAAGATGAGGGCTTGCCAAGCAGTGCCATTTTATGCTTTTCATCATAGAAGCATTTGACAAAGTATCTCACACAATCCTTATTGAAAAAATGACTAAGTATGGAATGGACAAGGCAACTGTTAGGTGGATTCATAACTGGCTTAGTGATAGGACCCAAAGAGTGGTCGTAAAAGGCTGCACATCCAGTTGGAAGAATGTCTCAAGTGGGGTACCACAGGGCTCTGTTTTGGGCCCTGTATTGTTCAACATCTTTATCAATGATTTAGATGAAGGAATTGAGGGTAAACTGATCAAATTTGCTGATGACACAAAGCTAGGAGGGATAGCTAAAGGGTATGCCACACCAAACAACATCGCTAACGGGATCGCTAAAAAACGTCACTATTTAGCGATCCCGTTAGCGATGTTGTTGTGTGCGGCATGCAGCAACGACGTGGCCCCTGCTGTGATCTCTTCCGTCGTCCTGATCGTTCCGGACCCTATTCTGATCGTCGGCGTCCCGCTGGGTAAGTATATATCGCTGAGTGTGGCACCTTTTTTAGCGATTTAGCGGTACTTTTGTACCGCTAAAGTCGTTAAGGAGATCGCTAACCGCGATAGCGTCCTTAACGACATCGCTAAATGTGGCCGACACTAGTGATATTGTAAACGATCCCGCTAGCGATCTCATTAGTATGTGACGCTAATGAGATCGTTAGCGGGATCGTGTAGTGTGGCAGTACCTTAATACTAGAGAAGAGAGAGAGAGATTCAAAAAGATATAAATAAACTGGAGCAGTGGGCAGCAACTAACAGAATGGTTTTTAACAGGGAAAAATGCAAAGTACTTCATCTGGGAAATAAAAATGAAAAAAGCGTATACAGAATGGGAGGAATAAGGCTAAGCAACAGCACATGTGAAAAAGACTTGGGTATACTAATTGATCACAGACTTAACATGAGTCAACAGTGTGATGCAGCAGCAAAAAAGGCTAATGCAATTCTAGGATGTATCAACAGAAGCATACAGTCTAGATCACGTGAGGTCATTATTGCCCTCTACTCCTCTTTGGTCAGCCCTCATCTGGAATACTGTGTCCAGTTTTGGGCACCACATTTTAAAAAAGACATCAACAAACTGGAGCAAGTTCAGAGAAGAGCCACCAGAATGGTGACCGGTCTGCAAACCATGTCCTATGAGGATCGGTTACAGGATTTGGGAATGTTTAGCTTGCAAAAAAGAAGACTGAGTGGAGACTTAATAGCTGTCTACAAATATCTCAAGGGCTGTCACATTGTAGAAGGATCATCTTTATTCTCATTTGCACAAGGAAAGACTAGAAGCAATGGGATGAAACTGAATGGGAGGAGACACAGATTAGATATTAGAAAAAACTTTTTGACAGTTAGAGTGATCAATGAGTGGAACAGGCTGCCTCGAGAGGTGGTGAGTTCTCCTTCAATGGAAGTCTTCAAACAGAGGCTGGACAGACATCTGTCTGGGATGATTTAGTGAATCCTGCTTTGAGCAGGGGTTGGACCAGATGACCCAGGAGGTCCCTTCCAACTCTACCATTCTATGATTCTATGATTCTAAGTTAAGAGGGCAGAACTCATTTTAACTAGGGATAGAGAAAGGCCAGAATTGGATTGTGCTGCACTAGTTAAAGCACTAGTAAAGCACTAATTCAAAGATTCAGGTGAGATAGGAAGGTGCAGTACCTGCATAGTTATGTGATTGTAAATTCAACGATCTGTGATATACTGCAGTGACAGCATCTAAATAACAGTATTTTTTGTTAACCTTCATACACAGCATTAGCAAACTAGGATGGCAGTTCAATACTATGTGTGCTAATTGTGGTAGTAAAGAAGAAACCTGAAACCTAGACTTGTGTGTCACAAGCAGGAAAGCTATAGTTGTTTTTGCTTTTTAAATACAAATCATAAATCTCCTGAATCTAGAAATGTAAAATTATCTGCATTCTTCATTGTGTTGCTAAGTATGTTCATTGGGTTTTTGCACAATTCTCCCCAAAGTTCATGAATTACATACAACATTTTGAAGAATTCAGCACATGAAACAATGAATTTTACTAGGCAAAAAACCGAGAGTGACTTAAAAACACCCCCAAGCGATGAACCGAGGCCATCATGTTTTCAGGGGTTTTAATTCTGTTGCAAAGAGAAACTAGCAGCAAAAGACATCTGAATTTCAAATTGGCATTGTGGACTGTACAACAAGATGATGTGTCCTATGTTTCTCCAGGATAAACAAATAATTATTGTTACGGCATCAATCTGAAAGTCCAGCTTCTAGAACCGCAGAAATGCTGTTAGAGAATTCATCCTTTTATCACAAAGATTGAGAAATACATTAAATAGATAAGTGCTATGCTGCAATGTGGGACCAATTGATGCTCAAACTCACTATCATTGAATAAAAACAAAAAAGTGAACCAGTGAGAAAAGTTATTTTTCTTTAAGCTTAAGGGCCCCGTCTCACATAGCGACACACCAGCGATTCCGACAACGATCAGGATCGCAGTTGTGTCGCTACATGATCGCTGCTGAGCTGCCAAACAGGCAGCTCAGGCAGCGATCAGGACAGCGACAGTGGGGGTAACGTCGTCTAGTTACCCGCAGTGTACGTTGGATACCAGCACGCTGATGCAGGGAGCTGGTAACCAAGGTACACTTCGGGTTTCCAGGCGCTGCGCTGTGCCTGGAAACCCGATATGTACCTTGGTTACCAGCTCCCCTGCAGCAGCACGCTGGTATCCAATGTACACTTCGGGTTTCCAGGCACAGTCCCGTGCCTGGAAACCCGCTGTGTACCTTGGTTACCAGCTGATCGCTGGTCTCCTGCTTGTCACACGCAGCGATGCGTGCCTGTCAGCGGGAGACCAGCGATCAAAAAAAAGTCCAGGCATTTCTGACACGACCAGCGATTCACAGCAGTGGCCTGATCGCTGGTACGTGTCAGACATAGCGAGATCGCTGCTGAGATCGCTGTTTAGCAGCGATCTCGCTAGCGATCTCGCTATGTGAGATGGGGCCTTAAGTGTAAAGTCCATTTCAGATCAGCAAACAAATGAAGATGACTTCCAAGCTCATACTAAAGTGATGGAATTGCGAGTTAACACATACCGAATGGACAACAATTTATCTAGCTGATGAGAATAGTATATAGTATAGATCTGCTTGACTTGTAAGGCTAATAAGAGATTGTTTATTATACTCACAAAAGGAGATTAAAAAGATCTTATAAAACAATTAAAGAGGAACAAGCCACCTTGATGTCAAACACTGATGTGTAGCCCGACTCTGTGTTTCGCTGAGCAACTGATGGCTTCCTCCAGTGCATGATAAGCATTCAGTCAAGAGTTAATTTACATTAAACACAATCAGTCAAACACTAATTTATATCAAACACAATCAGTTAAATACACATGATTGAAGTACAGAAAAAAATATCATAAAATGCAATGTAAAAAGCAAAATAACAAAGAGAAGCAACCATTTTACAAGGTTCTCCAGGAACCAGAAAAGGTACAATGCCAAGTGTAGAGTATATGTAAAATACTAAGTGCATGGGACATGCTGGGGCTTATAGTATTCTGTATCTTAGTGAATTTTTGTTTATTTGAAAGATATAGCCCCACTATTACGTATCTGAATAAGTGAATGTTTGGCTAAAACAAGAGGTGAATACCGATTAAATGTTATACAAGTAAACACATCTGAAATAAAAGTTTATCTAAAATAAATTGTTTTAAACTTGAAGAAAAAATAATTTCATCCATTATTACAGTTATTTGACCATCTGAAACTGTATTTCATTACATTTACATTTAAAGCTTTTTGCTTTGCTATGAGTCATTACATTATACTCCCCATGCAAGCTGCAATCACTAAAATTACCCATTATTTACTCTGCAATACAATAAAACAATAAAAGTTAAACTGACATAAGCACATTATCATGTTTATTAAATCAGCCGAGAAAACCAGAACACTTTCTAATCAATTGTACATATCAAGATATCATTTCAATTCAGGTATTTTACTAATATGAATGTGAACAAAAGCCTAAGAGCTAAATGAGTGTACCAGATTGTTGGACGTCAGACATCTGTTCCTGCTAATAATTCTGTAAATCACGCAATGCTCTGCACAATAGAACTTTTTAATGTGATAAAACAATGTTAAGCATTACTAGAATAGTATACCATGGTAGGACTGAGAGGACATGGTAGTCATGGAGAGAGATTTATCCAACATGGTCATTTTCCTAATCACTGACCCCAGATAAATTGTTCTGCGTAGATACTACTGAAAGATGGGAAGGAAATAGATATAGAAGAAAACTGAGTTACCATAAGGAAAGTCTATTGAAACCAATCCTGGCTGGGCCACCACTTTTGCTACCGGTAGGAGGGAATCTGTGCAGAACTGTTGTAGCCACATGGTTGAAAAATTGGCTTTAGGTTTATGGATCTATGCAAGTGACCATTTGCACCTCCATCTCCAACAAACCAACATAATTATTGCTCTGATTGTAACTGTCCCCATCTGAACAAATGGTGAAGGACATGTCTGAGATCTACTCATCTCACAACTATTCAGTGTACATGACCAGTTTTAGCATTGACAACGGATGTTTTTTGGGGGATGGTTATCAAAAATGCTGGTTATAAGTCAGAATGGATCTGCCGTGTGCATTTAATCACTTCTTGAAGAAACCTTAACCCTGACAAAGTAGAAAAGCTGAGTAGTCCTCCTACAATCCGCAAACATCTGGCTAACAGTCAAACATCTGTCCCATGCAGTTATTTCTCTGTCTGCATCCAAGGCTACAAGTTTTCAGCATACGGCTGCAGAACATGAAAAGGAAGATACTGTAATTAAGGCTTAGTCACTGATAAAGATGCTATTCTTCTCCGAAAAATCAAGCCACCACCGAGTCGAAAGTACTTGTTTCCGTAAAACTATTCAGAGAAATACATTTCTGCTACTCAATAGAGAAATACCAGAATGCTTTTGATTCTACATAGTTATAACAAGTCTATTTGGGAAAAAAAAGTGTGGTATTTCTTATAAATCATAATTATTACAACTTGGTTAAGAAAGGTGAAGCTACTCATGTATAGTATCAACCTGCAAATAATATAGTTAATTACCTTTTGTAGTCTACCTTTTCACCAAATACCTTCACGAGATACAACAATTTAATAATAGAGCAGAAATGTGCAGGAAACGTCAACCTGCCTATTGTGCTGGAAGACCGTCTGCATGACACAGGCTGCTGAAAGGTTTGGGTCTGTTGACTAAAACCTCTATTATCAGACCCCTCCATCTATGCATCTTTAGTTGATTTCTGGCTCTCCAAATATTCAATAAAGAGTCATTGGATAGTTTTGGATAAGTTTCTATGTTTTAGCATCTTCTTTAAACTGTGAGAGGCCTGAAAGCAGGGGTGCACTACTAATAGCAGCAAACCAGGCAGCTGCTATGGGACCTTTGATTCGGGGAGGGGACCAGTGTCACAATTTTAATGGTATCCGCATCCTCAGGATGCAAGCAGTTGAATACAATGCTGGACATGTACCACTGAGCCTTTGCATCTGAGTCTCAGCACAGTAAGTGTGATAGCATCACTAGATCATGCCTGCTGCACAGAGCCCTAGTTCAATCAGTGTACAGAGCGGAGGAGGAATGGGGCTAGGTGAGTAGTTTTTATTTATTTTATCAGTTAGCATTTGTGGGGGTCATTACACTTTGTGTGCTATATTAGGGGCTATCATAAAGTGTATGATACTGTGGGGGTCATAATAGGGAAATCATGATGTGTTTAAGGGCTGTAGGGGCCATTATACTGTATATGGGGGTGAATGTGGCTATCATACTATTGGGGGATGCACTGTAAAGCCAACATACTGTGTAAGTGGCTGTGGGGTCCCTCATGCTGATTAAACAACTGTGGAGTCCATTATATTGTGTGGGGGGCTTGAAGTCATCATAATGCGTGCAGGACTGTGAGGCCATCATACTGTATTGGGGGTTGTTGGAACAGCATACTGTGGGTGGTATCATATTTTGCTGTGGGGAGAACAGTTGAGACCTCAATGTGTGTGGGGAACTTAGAGACATCATAATGTATTGCACAAATCATAATATGTTTTGAACTATGGGACATCATACTATGTTAGGGGCATTGTGGAGGCATCATACTGTGTTTTGGGCGCTGTGTAGACATCTTACTGATTTGATGACACTGTGTCGGCATCATGGTATATAGGGGACAACTGTTATGAATGTGCTAGAGATGGTTTCTGAGCAGAGGCTCCCTCTGGTGGTTACAGACAGTACTGAACCTTTCAGCGAGGAGTGGCAATCTGGAATCACGGACTGGTCTGATATAAGGGAGGTTCCCTCCCATGATGGTTGCCGGTGATCAATTGTTCTTGTCTCAATTGTGGTTCCTGGTTCATTTGGAAGTTTGCTGGAGTCCTGCCTGCATCTCCTGCTTTCAGATAAGATATTTTTTGCTTTTCTTTTTGTGCTTGCTTTTTGCACTGTTTTCTGCACTTTTGTGGAGGTCAGCCAGGTCCCCTCCTGGGGCCTGAGCTCCTCACAGTTTTTCTGCAGCCACTGTTATTTGCTCATTTGCTTTTTCCTGTTTTTTCAGCGGCTGCGGCTTGGTTTTTGTTCACACTGAGATCTGATTTAGTGGGTGGCGAGATCGTGTGATCTCAGTATTTTTGTAATCAGAATTGTTGGATTTTTGTAGGGTTTTCTGGGTTGCAGAAAGTAATCTCTCCTGTCCTATCTTATTTAGTCAGCTTGTGGCCCCAGCGTTTGCTCAGTCTATTTTCTGCCTATGTTTGTATTTTCATCTTGTCTAACCGCCATTATATGTTTGAGGGCTTCCTATTTTCTTTGGGGATTTGCTCCGGGGCAGATAGCTTTCATCTTTCTGCTTTTAGGTGTAGTTATCTCTCAGGCTGTGACGGGTCATCTAGGATCAACGTAGGAACGCTCCACGGCTACCTCTAGTTGTGTCGTTAGTTTAGGAATCTGCAACCCATCAGTTACCAACATCTCAGGTGTTCGGCTGCCCTGCTGTTGTTCCTGTCCTCCTCAGCTACCGAAACATAACAGTATCACCAGCCACCATCATGGGAGGGAATCTCCCTTATATCAGACCAGTCCGTGATTCCAGATTGCCACTCCTCGCTGAAAGGTTCAGTACTGTCTGTAACCACCAGAGGGAGCCTCTGCTGAGAAACCATCTCTAGCACATTCATAACAGTACTGTTATGTTTCGGTAGCTGAGGAGGACAGGAACAATAGCAGGGCAGCCGAACACCTGAGATGTTGGTAACTGATAGGTTGCAGATTCCTAAACTAACGACACAACTAGAGGTAGCCGTGGAGCGTTCCTACGTTGATCCTAGACGCCTCGTCACAGCATGAGAGATAACTACACCTAAAGGCAGAAAGATGAAAGCTATCTGCCCCGGAGCAGATCCCCAAAGAAAATAGGAAGCCCCCAAACATATAATGGCGGTTAGACAAGATGAAAATACAAACATAGGCAGAAAATAGACTGAGCAAACGCTGGGGCCACAAGCTGACTAAATAGGATAGGACAGGAGAGATTACTTTCTGCAACCCAGAAAACCCTACAAACATCCAACAATTCTGATTACAAAAATACTGAGATCACACGATCTTGCCACCCACTAAATCAGATCTCAGTGTGAACAAAAACCAAGCCGCAGCCGCTGAAAAAACAGGAAAAAGCAAATGAGCAAATAACAGTGGCTGCAGAAAAACTGTGAGGAGCTCAGGCCCCAGGAGGGGACCTGGCTGACCTCCACAAAAGTGCAGAAAACAATTCAAAAAGCAAGCACAAAAAGAAAGGCAAAAAATATCTTATCTGAAAGCAGGAGATGCAGGCAGGACTCCAGCAAACTTCCAA
This sequence comes from Oophaga sylvatica, assembly GCA_033576555.1. Taxonomy (NCBI): domain Eukaryota; kingdom Metazoa; phylum Chordata; class Amphibia; order Anura; family Dendrobatidae; genus Oophaga; species Oophaga sylvatica. The sequence continues at coordinate 323,313,584 of JARQOD010000004.1, forward strand.
ATGAACCAGGAACCACAATTGAGACAAGAACAATTGATCACCGGCAACCATCATGGGAGGGAACCTCCCTTATATCAGGCCAGTCCATGATTCCAGATTGCCACTCCTTGCTGAAAGTTTCAGTACTGTCTGTAACCACAAGAGGGAGCCTCTGCTCAGAAACCATCTCTAGCACATTCATAACAGACAACTGTGAGCACATAATACTTTGCTGGGGGCGTTTTTGGTGCCATTACACTCAATGGGGGGCATGAGTGGGGTATGGGATTGGGTGACAACACTGAAGAACTTCAATATTGCAAATTTATGTTTAAGTGCCAAAATATGCAAGGGAATGTCTCTTTTCCTGACTTTAAAAGGTGGGAGGTATGCCCTTCTGTGACTACAGTTAGGTCCATAAATATTTGGACAGAGACATTTATCTAATTTTGGTTCTAGACATTACCACAATGAATTTGAAACAAAACAAATCAGATGCAGTTGAAGTTCAGACTTTCAGCTTTCATTTGAGGGTATCCACATTAAAATTGGATGAAGGGTTTAGGAGTTTCAGCTCCTTAACATGTGCCACCCTTTTTTTAAAGGGACCAAAAGTAATTGGACAAATGACTCCAAGGCTATTTCATGGACAGGTGTGGGCAATCCCTTTGTTATGTCATTCTCAATTAAGCAGATGAAAGGGCCGGAGTTGATTTGAGGTGTGGTGTTTGCATTTGGAAGGTTTTGCTGTGAAGGAAACATGTGGTCACAGGAGCTCTCCATGCAGGTGAAACAAGCCATCCTTAAGCTGCAAGAACAGAAAAAAAACCATCCAAGAAATTGCTACAACATTAGAAGTGGCAAAATCTACAATTTGGTACATCCTGAGAAAGAAAGAAAGCACTGGTGAACTCATCAATCCAAAAAGACCTGGGAGCCCACGGAAGACAACAGTGGTGGATGATCGCCGCATACTTTCTTTGGTGAAGAAGAACCCGTTCACAACATCAACTGAAGTCCAGAACACTCTCAGTGAAGTAGGTGTATCTGCCTCTAAGTCAACAGTAAAGAGAAGACTCCATGAAAGTAAATACAAAGGGTTCACATCTAGATGCAAACCATTCATCAATTCCAAAAATAGACAGGCCAGAGTTAAATTTGCTGAAAAACACCTCCAGAAGCCAGCTCAGTTCTGGAAAAGTATTCTATGGACAGATGAGACAAAGATCAACCTGTACCAGAATGATGGGAAGCCAAAAGTTTGGAGAAGAAAGGGAACGGCACATGATCCAAGGCACACCACATCCTCTGTAAAACATGGTGGAGGCAACGTGATGGCATGGCCATGCATGGCTTTCAATGGCACTGGGTCACTTGTGTTTATTGATGACACAACAGCAGACAAGAGTAGCCGGATGAATTCTGAAGTGTACGGGATATACTTTCAGCCCAGATTCAGCCAAATGCTGCAAACTTGATTGGACGGCGCTTCATAGTACAGATGGATAATGACCCCAAGCATACAGCCAAAGCTACACAGGAGTTCATGGGTGCAAAAAAGTGGAAAATTCTTCAATGGCCAAGTCAATCACCAGATCTTAACCCAATTGAGCATGCATTTCACTTGCTCAAATCCAGACTTAAGAGGGAAAGACCAACAAACAAGCAAGACCTGAACGCTGCGGCTGTAAATGCCTGGCAAAGCATTAAGAAGGAGGAAACCCAGGTTTGGTGATGTCCATGGGTTCCAGACTTAAGGCAGTGATTGCCTCCAAAGGATTCGCCACAAAATTTTGAAAATAAAAATATTTTGTTTGAGTTATGTTTATTTGTCCAATTACTTTTGACCTCCTAAAATGTGGAGTGTTTGTAAAGAAATGTGTACAATTCCTACATTTTCTAACACATATTTTTGTTCAACCCTTCAAATTAAACGTTACAATCTGCACTTGAATTCTGTTGTAGAGGTTTCATTTCAAATCCAATGTGGTGGCATGCAGAGCCCAACTCACGAAAATTGTGTCACTGTCCAAATATTTCTGGCCCTGACTGTATACCTATCCAATGTAATTCTGTCTACTTTATTGAATATTTTTTTTCAGGGAGGCTAAGGCTACTTTCACACTTGCGTTTTTTTGCGCAGCGCATCTTGCGCTATCGGACGCATGCGCAATGTTCCCCTATCTTTAACATGGCGGGCGCAGGGTCTAGCGCTTGCACGCGTTCATGTGCATTTGTCGTGCGCTGCGCATTTTCCCGGTGTGCGCCCATACGCGCCAGACGCTACATGTTGCATTTTTTTTCCGCCCAACCGCTTTAAAAAAACGCGTGCGCACGTGTGCGCATGCTATGCGCAAAAAATAACATTGCAGTCTATGGGGGCGCTGGCGTGCGCATGGCTTTGCGCTCGTCAGCGCTTTTGCACGCACGCGATTTTTCTGTAAATAATGGAGGCAGAGATGATGGAGACAGATGATGGAGCCAGAGATGACGGAGCCAGAGATGACGGAGGCAGAGATGATGGAGCCAGAGATGACAGAGCCAGAGATGACAGAGCCAGAGATGATGGAGACAGAGATGATGGAGCCAGAGATGATGGAGACAGAGATGATGGAGCCAGAGATGACGGAGGCAGAGATGACAGAGCCAGAGATGACAGAGCCAGAGATGACAGGAGCCAGAGATGACGGAGCCAGAGATGACAGAGCCAGAGATGACAGAGCCAGAGTGACGGAGACAGAGATGATGGAGCCAGAGATGATGGAGACAGAGATGATGGAGCCAGAGATGAGGAGCCAGAGATGACGGAGCAGAGATGACGACGAGATGACAGAGATGACGGAGGCAGAGATGACGGAGCAGAGATGACGGAGCAGAGATGACGAGCCAGGATGCGGAGACAGAGATGATGGAGACAGAGATGGAGGCAGAGATGATAATGTGACAAATAGAAAACGCATGTGCCAAAAAAACGCAAACGCATGCAAAAACGCATGAAATCGCAGACAAACGCTGCGTTTTTTTGTCGAAATGTGCATGCTGATGCGACTAAATATTGCAGCGTTTACAAGCGTTTGCATGCGTTTTTTTAATGCGCTTCATGTGCGCTCGAAACGCAGCGCAAAAAAACGCAAGTGTGAAAGTAGCCTAAGTGGGGCCCATTTAGGACTTTTTCTATGGGCCCCATGATTTCTATGTACACCGCTGCCTGGAGGAATGGTTTAAACATGCAGAAATCTTATAATTATTTGCTGAAAAGCATTATGGGTTTTGCTTAATATATATCTGTTGCTTATGTTAAGGAGTTTAAATGTTTTACAGTGAAAAATTATTATTTTGATGTCCCAGCCTTCACCTCGAGGTTTATTTGGAGGGAACCTGATAGGCAATTAATGGTAAGGATGGAAAGAGTAGGGCAGAGGAAAATATGATAAAAAGGGTTGAATTTAAGCTGATAATTGAGTGATTGGATGCACAATGCTAAACAAACTGGCATGGGAATTTTAGAGTCTCTATGTCACATTAGTGTTAGAACACCCCTAAGTTTAGAAAAAAAAAAGCTGTTAGTATAGCAAGGTTGTCTATGATGTTAGAATCTAAGTTCTATTGAGTTGTAGAAAATTAAGGTTATGTTCGAACACAGTAGTCCCACCAAGGCTGCATCTTGGATCCTGCCTCAAATAGGCATATATGGCCAAAAGTGATGACTGACATAGCGCACACTGACTACGTCTGTTTCATTACAGCCAATGGCCCCGTCAGCACAAACGTCCCAATTCTGTTTTCGAGGGCTTCAGACGTAAGCACTAACAGAGCTGCTGACCATTGGCTTCACATACTGTTTTAGCCTATTACCTCCTCTTTTATTTTAGGTATGTTAGTTTTGGAAATAAAAGTCCACGTTCTAGCTGTTTTGTTTAGTTATTGAACATTTGATACATTTGTGGGAAATCAGCTAAAAACCTGCGCTGCATGCTGTGTGGAAATTCTGTGACTCAGGCTGGTCTTTGTTAAGCTTTCTAGTCTTTAAAAAAAATGGGCAAAAAGGTTTCCATGGAAACAGCAAACATGATGATTCTCCTTATAGACAAATAATTCAATCGCAGATATCTGTGGTTTATTTAATCCATTTTTATTTACTATTTTGCTTTACCTGGTAAAAAGATTTTCTTAAAGGGGCTATCCCGTGGAAAATAAGTATCATCTACACATACTATTAGTCTAAATTGTGCAGTAAGGAGAAATAGTGAGGTGGTATGGGGGATCGGGATGCCTGTTCTATTGATAGGTGAGCATTCAGGAAGTGGGGCACCCAGAAATCATATATTTATTATGCATCCTGTGAATAAATGTTACATTTTTTTAGTATAACGGTAGTTAACCTATATACAATGGAGACAAGACAGCAATTCTCTATTGTATACATAGCCTATAAGTGTAAGCAGTAAAGGACCCCATACACATTAAAGTCAGTTAAAGCCATCGGCAGGATGGATGATCATTGTATGGGCGCCACCAAACTCTCTATCGGCAGATGATGTCAATTTAAATGTCTACCCTGGTTTTTCTCAAGGAGAAAAGCCAGTGCAAGAAGAGTGTGACACCAGCGTTCTCCTGTCTCCCCATTAGAAACATATGAATGTTCGGCCAAGTTGACCATTCATGTACATGGAGGAGTAGAGAGACGTAGCTGTTGGTCAAATGAGCCAAATTACGATGAGAAGGTTGAATGACAGATGAGAATTAATCTTCTCCAGTGTTTTCTTTAGAATCTGTTAGCAGATTGCAAGCTGAAAGGGGGTTCAATTATTCATATTCTTTGCAAGTTTCCTAGTAGGTTTTAGTATTTATTTTTACTAAGCAAAATAAGCTTAAAACAGGAAATGTGCAGTATAAGGTCCAAAACTGCCAACAACTCATAAAGAACTTTTTTACCAGGAGAGGTAGGATATTTTTTTTCAGTTTTATAGTTACTTCTGTAAGTAGAGGTATCTTGGCAGAAGGTAATGTTGTTGTGTTGAAGGACAACTAATGTGTTCGCTTTGTTTCGTGCATTGCATTAACCCTACTTTGCATTTTCTAACCTTATTCACTTTACGGGCCACAAAAATACTGTTATTCACTTGTACGGGCCACTAAAGTGCTGTGTATTAAAGTTATGTGACAAAAGTGACAGTCCAAAAGAAGAAAAGTGCCTCCCATGTCCTTGTGCTATATCTTCAGAAATATAAAACAAAAAATTGCAAATCCTGAGATTTGTAAAGTTACCTACTGCTTGCCTGTAACATGATATATATTACTCAAGATCTGGAACATAAATTAAAGCAGTTATCTCATGTTGTTCAATGGATACAATTGCAAAGTGCTTGTAAAAACAAGCAAATTTACAATTTAATTCTTGGTAAAAATCAATTGGTCTTAAAATTGGAGAGGGTTTAAATTTTATTGTGTACTGGATGTTGCCAAAATTACCGGTTACCACAGTGGTCTATCAAAGGTGGCCAGTCCCGTAGTCAAACAGTACATGCTTGTAAGAGCTTTGCTTTAGAGCTAGGCTAGATGGCTGGATCTGACCAGCTGAAGAGCCACAACAGTCCTCTGATGCTACAGACATAGCGGCCTCTGCATGAAGCATGTGACAGGGCACAAGTCAGAGCAGCAGCGCAGCCATGCTACTGGTTCAAACTGGTCAATCTTTAGGAGAGCACTGTCACCTGGCGAGCAGGAAGCCGGGAGGCAGGGGAACGGTGTGCTCCAGAATACTGACTATGAACACACCGCTTTAAAAGTAACAGTATATAACACATACTATACTTAAATAGTCCACAACACAGAATTTAATACTAGAACAGATAGATAGCTACAGCACGCACATCTCTATATTTCTCTTGCTCTTCCTTTCTCTCTCACGTCTTTAGGGCAGTTCACTTTTACAGATATAAATAAAAATTACCTAAAAGTGAATTTATAATCACATAACAACTCATTGTTTAAATCAGGTTTTTTGTGTTAAATGTATTTTTTACAAATTTTCGGCAACATTTAAATTTATATACAGTTGAGGCATTAAGTACTCTGGGTGTTACAAAGCACTTCATAAACCTCTGCCTGCTGAGGTTTTTACTTCGCAAAAACAACTGTTTCCCTCAAAAAAACAGCTTGATTACCAGCTTACTATCTATGTGAAGTCAGGCAAGGAATCAGTAAGTGAGCTATCAAACAAGCTAAAGAGGCTGGTGCTAGTTGAGGAAACAACCTCAGGAGGCAGAGGTTTGGGAAGTGCTCAGTCACACCCTGAGCCCTTATGCTTCATTTGCATTTGAATATACTGATTTCTGTAGAATGCAGCAACAGATAGAAGACATAAAGGTGTCAAAGGCTTTAACCTTGACAAACCTGCATGCCCATATATGCAGTTTAGGGGTGGTTGAGTACTTTTACAATACACTATCCAAAAACACTCCAGGATCAATAGTAGGAGACTGAAAAACAGTGTTTAGGTTTCTGAATTCTATTGCTACAAATCACAGACTAAACTTAATATTAATTCTCAGACTTTAAAAAGTCACATATCGCCTCCTTTAAGGTTATGATTGCTTATAAGGAGAAGTCATTTCTTCTACAGTGGAAAATATTTTAACATCTAATACATGATAAATATAACGTTACCAAACTCAGTCATGAAAAACAATTTATGAGTAATTACCCTGCACAGTAGGTTGACTGTCACACTTTGAAAAATAACTATTTGAACAGTAAGTTCTCGGATATTTTCCCTTACGGATGTGTCACGATTTTTGGCTTGGTAGAAGTGATACGGCCCATTAGAGTTTACTCCAGTCTGGGCAGACGGCTTCTGTGATATTGAATGAGCTCAGAGGAAGATAAATAGCAGCAAGGACTATTTATGATGTTCATGGTAATGTTCCTGTATACTAAGTGCCTGGAAAAGTCTCAGCCTACGTCCCACAATTCCTTTGGGTCCACTATAATTATGAATCAATCCAGAAACACATTTAGCACTCATAACCCGCATTTGCTCCAATTGTCTGTCATCTTCATCTTTGCCAGTCCAGTATCCGTCACTGCGCACAATGGTAACCAGCAGCAGATGCCGTTCAGTTATGAAAACAGATGCAAACTAATTAATGTGTAGTAATGAAATTATTGGGCATACGAAGATAAGCAGCTGTCAATGTCCCATCACCTGCGTTATCATTTGTCACTCTGTCAGGCGAGTGTAAACAGACCACCTCCAGATGGCATCAATACCTTTAGGATATCATGGAGAATAAATGCTATCAGGTAAGACATCGCCATCAAGAGCATGGCCTTCTTACAACTTAACCACCACTACCTAATCATCATTTGTCCTGTATGTAACATTTAACAAATTTCAAGGGTGAGTTTACACTGGTGGATATATGAGCTAGCATTCATACGAAGAAAGAAATTGTCAGCTCGCCCTGTGTAGGTCACCATGGCAGGTTGAAGCAGAGATCAAACCAGTAGAAAGCCAGAATCCAAAGTAGTAAAAGTCATACATGCTTTATTGTGCTTCATTTAAAAGCTTCAGCCAACACAACTGGGGACAACTTTCCATAATGCTTAAGTGTTGAAGGACAGTTTGGCCCTTAGTCTTAGTTTGGAGAAAGGTCCAAACTGGACTTAAACGCATAAACCTTATGAAATGTTGTCCCTGGTTGTGTATTGGCGGAAGTTTTTTAAAAATTCACAATACAGTATTGATGAATTTTACTACATTGGCAACCTGTTTACACTATCTAGGAACGCTCAAACTAGTAGAAAGCAAACAGTCAATCAGCGAAAGACCCAGGTCAGATGCCTACTAGTAGTATGTGCCAGAAGCCATAACCCTGCAGTATGCTTATAGTGATACTTTATACTCAGCCATAGTATTTTCCTGCCTGTTCAAGGTCTAATAGCATAGGCAACAGTAACAGGGACAGAAAAAATAACTAAGCCTACAAGACATTTTTATTTAATTATCCAATAATTAAGAAAAATGGCAAATAAAGTTTGTAAAATAAAGCCAATAAGTGGCATCTACAGTGCAACAGCAGTCAGGTGGCTCCAGTATCTGTGGTATACTTTCAAGATAAAATTTGAAGTTCACTTTCCCACTTATCAGGTCCTTTTCTGCAATTATGACTCCATTGTGTTCAGAAGGATGTACATTATGCCCATTGTGTGTGAAAGAACGAGTGTTTCTTTAGAAAGAACAGTTTTGCATACACAGCATTGTATAATTCTGTGGCTCTGCATACAGACAGTATTCTAAAAGTATCTATTCCTTCTGATCTCTCTAAAACTCTTCGTGCAATTTGTGGCAAAAAATAGATTGCAATTATATAGTACAACGGGATGTTCATTGCACTACTTAAATATCCATCATTTCCATTAGCTATTTTGTGAGCTGTGAATACATTTTCCAGTGAAAATGGCCGAGTATTATATACTTAAATTGACCAACATTATTGCATGATGCTTTATTCCATACATGGGTCAACATATCACAGAACCAGCTCATAAAATTGCAACAGGTGGCCATCCAGGGTTTTTGCATCCATTATTATGCATTATTTTGGCTAGGATTATTGATCGATTTACAGTATCTTACATTATTATGTTAGTAATAGTCAGCCATGAAGTATTTGACTTCCGGATATCCAGTAAAGTAATAAATACAAAAACAAATACTGTTATAATCAATCCACTTATCTTTCATATTATGCAGCTATCCACTGGAGTTTCTTCCGTGACACCTGTGGAACAGCATCGAAACGGAGAAAGTTTGGATGTATATGCCTAAATGTTTTGACAAACCCACTTAATGAGAAATAGTTCTTTCATCTTTTCAAGGGTGAGTAACAGATTCAGTTGGCATTTGGCATTACACAGTTTGACATTAATTGTCTAATTATCTATGGCACTAGTGGCTCCTAGAAGTTCAATGAAGCTAAACCCGCTGCAATTACAACTTGGAGGTCAGAGCATTAGGAGCACAAAGTTCAGTTCTCTTGGCATGTCATATGCACTGTCTGCCTCTTGCTCTTCTCAAAGTTCTCGATAAACAGCAGCTATCAAACCTCCTACAGAGAGCACTCCAGCGGAGGCCACACAGCACCCTATGAGGCCAGGTTTCTGGCACACTCCCAAACATGAAACAGCCTTGATCAATATTTAGACGCATTTTTGTCTTGGCTGTTTATCTGAAGATACAAACAACTTTTTGTTCTGAAACCATAACATCTTGTTATATTTCAGCTAGTTTGGACAAGTTAAACTTTGCTAAATAGAGCTAACATTCTGCTGTATACCAGTATTTACTCCTACCCAATTTTCCTCTATCGCATATTTTTTATTCTTAATAGTTTTAGATATTTAAAAAAAATGTTATGTTGAAAAGGGAATGTGAGTAAAAATGTACCGCAATTCCATCACCAGTAACATATATTGAATGGACAGCACAGTAACAAACCAATGAAGAATTAGTTTTACATATAGGTGGTGGGTCTCCTGCTTGTGCAGACTACAGATCTGACAGGGATCTAACAATTAATATTTTCATTGCTTGATATGACTAACCCTTTCAGCCCGTCATGGCTAAGGTATTTGATTTGTAAAGGGGTTGTCTAGACTTTGGGTTCAATCCTGCAGTCACTTTATATGACTGTAGGTGTGTGAATCACGGTGCGCACCGTGCACACTGTTAAAATTCTCCAGTTCCAGCACCAAGAACGGGCAGTCATGTGATAGCAAGTATGCAATGCCTTACTTCCAGCAATATTACGACTAGACTTGTCTGTCCTAGCTTAATTCACCGGTATTGAGTGAGGCCAGGCACATCTATTTGGCACATGACAGCATGCTTGCAAATAGCCTACATCCGGTCACGTACCCGCACCCTCCTGTAGATGCAGTGTGCATACTGCGAGAATTCACAAGTCTGCAGTCACATAGAATATGGAAGAGCCCTTTAATATCCCATCTATTCAACACAATACATCCTACTTTATTTTATATGCTAATTTATTAATGTATTTTAGGCATACATTTGGCTTTCACATGGAACGAAAACAAGACCCATATCTTGGGGTTTCATTTAAAGTAAAATGCAAAAAATTAGGAAAGAGTCAAATGTTTTTCTTTTGCTTCCATTTGTGACTCAATGTAATAAATGTGATAAAACTAATTCATGAAAAAAATAATGGTGCCAAATATGTATGCCCTGTTCATCCAACATCATTGCTGAAATACGGGTAGATCCAAGTAGAAGGCGTAGACTAAGGGCCACACTAGTCAGAAACTAATTACCTAGATGCCTGATCAGATGGGCGTCCATTCTCTACCATTCTTACATGTTTTTAATCATTTTTGTTGCTGCTCTTTGCCATTAATTTTTTTAATCTGAACAATAACTTTAATTTTTTATGGAATACTATGAGTGCTGGCTTCTACATGGATCCACCGATATTACTGCAGAAGCTTTTTGCCGTGCACCGGACAGGTGAGATGATTTCCCATTTTTTTGTTACAATCATTGTTGCAATACAATAGTCCCTGAGAACTATATACTGAGAGTAAGAGTTCCTATCTTTACTTGAGTATATCTCCCGCCATTAACTTCCATTTGGACTTGCGTTTAGCCCTAGAGTTATAAGTAGACATACGTATGCAAGTGCTTGGATACAGTCAAATATTGTCATGCGTTGAAATAAGAGCTCACAGTGTAGCCCAAGAATTCTAAGTACACATTTGTATGCACAAGGATTCCTGGAAAACTTATTTTTTTAGGATCTTATTTATTGTAGTGCCTTTCAGCTGTTTACTATTGCGTTTTTCTGATTTTCCCATATGCCCCCATAGTCTGTGTATTATTTACTGCAGTGGTTTCTTTATTGCGTAGAATTTCTGTTTTATCTGTGTTGTGTACTCATCAGCTTGACATTCATTTGGTAAATATTTCGAAATGCTGAGTTTTAGCATGCGTGTCAATTAATTGCACACAACATCACATTAAACAAGGAGACTGCAACTCGCGTTCCTTTTGACAGTCCACAATAGCATATCCTAAGAGATTATATGATGATGCTATTCACTGTCACTGTGTAATTAGCCCTTCTGGTGACATCGTTAACAATTCAACTGTAAAGTTGTGAACCTATTGATTTAACACATTCTTTCAACCTGGTTCCCAGCGTCACAATAAGGCAATGGCCATTATGGCTACAATGCATTTTCTTATGGGATGTGGTAGTGATAGATGGTAATTAATGACAATGCCCTTACAGAATGCCTGCTAACATTCAGTTTTTCAAACTAGGGTCAATTAGAAGGAGTAATACTGTGATTTCATCAGCTTCAATGTCAGGCAAGAACAATAAAAGTCGATGATGATGATCAATAAGAATTAGATGTAAACCAATGAAGTCTGATTTACAGGAACACAGGTTTTTACAATGCTTCATCCTTGGGTTGTTGCACTAATCAGGAAAGGAAACATTGACTTTCCTCTTGTGATAATGTATTAAGTTGGTGGGATGATTACAAGTGAACATGTCAGGCCTTGTTAATGGTGTTTGTGGTCTCACTTTTACACTTAATGTTATTACATAGATAATCACTTGTCACCAAGCTGGAAATATTGGCGTCATGGTGGCCACGTATATCATGATCTTCCAGTGGGGGTTCCTAAAAATGGTCTGAGATGGTAGAAAATGTTTATTTAATATAACTGATCCTTCAGTCTTCTAAGAGGAAAGGAAGATAATGGATCCTCTATGCGCCACAAATTACCAGGGTTTAAATGCAGAAGTATACTGAACCCTAAAGTTATTGTTTTAAACAAATGGTCACTTACCCCCATAAGGACGGGGCAATTTTTCATTTTTGTGCTTTAATTTTTTTCTCCCCTTATTCCATGAACCATCACTTTTTCATTTTTCTGTTAATATGGCCATGCAAGGGTTTTATTTTTGCGGGGCAAGTTGTACTTTTGAATGGCACCATCCAATTTATCATATGATGTAATGGAAAGTAGGAAAAAAAATTCCAAGTGTGGTGAATTAGCAAAAAGAGTGCAATTTTGCAACTGTTTTTTAAGTTTTTAATTTCTAGCCTTCACTTTATAGTCAAAATGACCTGCTGATATAATTTTCTAGGTTAGTATGATTACGGCGATAGCAAACATTCATAGTTTTTATTTTATAGCGATGGTGAAAAGAAAGTGGAGAAAAAAATAAAAAAAATTAGCAAAACAAAAAATGTTTTGCTTTTGTTACTATTTTCCGAGAGCCGTAACGTTTTCAATTTTTGGGATATGGAGCTGTGGTGAGGGCTTGTTTTTTGCACACTGAGCTGATGTTTTCATCGATATAACCTTGGGGTACATACAATGTTTTAATCACCTCTCATACTAATTTTTCCTGTTGTTGCGACAGCGAAAAAAAGTACAATTCTGGCGTTCAGATTTTTTTCGGCTGGTTTTCATATGAGTACCATGTTAACAGACAGATGGGGCTTCAGCAGAACCCTGGCTGTCATAGCAAACCATCGAAGTCCAGCGATCGCGTTGAGGGGTTAGAACGGAGCATCCCCTGCTGATGCAGATTAACAGCCTTGAGCAGAGTTCTGCTCCACCTGGGGATGTTAGAGGCAAATGATGGCTGAATAACACAGCCAACATTTGCCTGGAAAGATGTGGGCTCAGCTTGTGAGTCTGCATCAAAGGAAGGGAGACAACTTATGAATAACTGAAATTTACTTATTCCTCAATGAATCTCTTGCTACATTAGAGTTCAAGATTGTTCCTGATTCCCAATAGAGTTAGGATAGGCAATTCTTACACCAGGTGTCCCTTTAATTGTTTGAAAATGATTCACCCAGTCTTCAAATCCATGGCTTAGTCTGTCCTATCATATGTTTCCATTGAGGCTAAAGCCCCAGTCACACTAAGCGAGATCGCTAGCGAGATTGCTGAAGCGTCACTGATTTTGTGATGCAACAGCGACCTAGCCAGAGATCTCGCTTAGTGTGACACGCAGCGACGACCAGCCCCCTGCTGGATATCGCTGATCGTCGTTGAATGTCCTAGACCATTTTTTCTTCGTTGATCTCCCACTGGCCAGCGCGCATCGCTGCGTGTGACAGCGGGAGACCAACGATCAGCGAGCTGGGAGCTGGTATCCAATGTATATATCGGGTAACTAAGCACCGTGCGGCACCTAGTTACTAGATATGTACTCAGGTTACCGGCTCCCAGCTTCTGCTGTAGAGCGCTGAGAGCCGGTATCTATGGTACATATCGGGTAACTAGGTGCCGCGCAGCGCTTAGTTACCCGATATGTACATTGGATACCAGCTCTCAGCGCTCTACAGCAGAAGCTGAGAGCCGGTATCTAAGGTACATATTGGGTAGCTAGGTGCAGCGCGGTGCGTAGTTACCCGATGTGTACATTGGATACCAACGTGCTCACTGGTCCTGATCGCTGGTGAGTCTGCCCATGTGATAGCTCACCAGCGATCAGCTAACGATGTCCCAGCAATCCCATCCACGTTGTATCGTTGGTGGGATCGCTGGGACATTGAAGAGTGTGACGGGACCCTAAAACCAGTGGAATGGAGCTGATTCTGGGGTTGCACTCAGATTTTAATGTGTGACATTGAAGTCCACTTTACACCCTTCCTCATCTCTGCTGTTTCTCTGCTGCAGTCTTCCTGCACAACCCAAAAATGTGTGTCTTATAGACACCTTTCCATTACATTACATCTCCTCTCCTGGTGAAAACTTCGTTCCAGGATGCATTTTGAGTAACGGTTTGGTACTGCTGGGCGATGCTGGTACATCCGACTTGTATGCTGTAATAGGGTGTCTACGCATTGCAAGTACAACAATGTTTTTGCATTTGCTCAGCTGAATATCAAACCATTTGAATGATAGAAATGGAAATGCTGGTTGCAAAGCCTTAAGTAACTATCAATCATTGTATGGGAATGATATTCTGTTCTTATCCAACAAGTACAATGTAGAACTGTCCATGCACTCATTGCAAATTATTGCACTTTATTACATATTCTATAAATATATAGAAAATTATAACCTTAAAAAATCAATTACTTCTGGACTGATTTATGCATTCAATCTTATATTGCAGTCAGCCTCCTGAACAAACAGTGCGGTATATTTTTCTCGAAATCAGTCATACCCCAAACACGCCAGTGTCACAGAAGACGTGGCTGCACTTCCAAGTAATGAACTTTCAACAAGTGATGATTGAAATGACCTTGTACAGTCAGAATTCTCCATTTTCTGTAATAAAGAGCTCTGCAGCACTTTCCTCCGTGGAACAGAAAGAGGTTTAATTTACAACCCAGTAGAAGAGATTAAGAAGGACTCAACTAATTTTAGACAGGACAATCACGGGAGATTATGGCGTGCTCTCTGTCAGCGCCACAGACACATGACGGATGTTAAATGTGAGCAACAGAATTTCTATACGACCACTGACTTCTCTAAATCCAAACTCTCAGTGGTGTCTCATTAATCCAAATAAAGCCAACAACTTGTTGAAAGAGCAGCACCTGGCATGGATCAAAGAAACATGGAGGATTTGAATAAATGCATTTCAAATAATAAAGTATGATTATGTCTTGTACTTTGGGTTATTTGCGAGAACTTTGAGTATAGTCTGTTATTGCTTGGCTGCCATTAGAAACAGAATATGAATCACTAATTTCTCAGATAAAATGTGTTATTCCTTTAAAATGAGCAGTTGCATTGGATATGGCTCTGGAACTGTAAAACAATGCAGGTGAAAGTATTTTTTTTATTATTATTCAGCATCATACAATTAGAATTATGGATTTTTTTGCAGTTGACATATTTATTTTGGGAGGTCCTGGAATTATGTCTTCTCTGTTGTTTAAAGCCTCACTCCTCCCATCAAAGTTTTTATCCTCTTAATATATTTCAATCATCATATTATATAGCCCTGTGTCCTTCCAATTGCTCATTCTGCCTTTCTACCCAGCTAATTCTTCTCTTTTCTATTAGGTCTATAACATCACGTTACTAAAAACTGACTAGCTGAATTATTCTAATTATTCCATGCAGAAAAAGGGGGGCAATTATCTCTACACAAGTAGTGAGTCACTGGAGCTGGGTCAGGAGTTGAAGAAGGGAATGATTCCTGCATGGACAAGGTACTTCTTGTTTTTATATACAGCAGAGAAAAGAGAATAACTGGGTAGAAAGGCAAAATGAGCAATTGTAAGTGCAATATATTGAGAGGATAAAACTTGGATGGGAGGAGTGCTTCTTTAAGGTAACTTTTCAGAATACATTGTCATTTATTGTATGCACGGGTAACAATATTTCTGACCATTTTATGATTGCACTGCAGGCCTCTGTCATCACTGCACAGAGTGCCACCACGTTGAATATTGTGACGTTACAATGTGCGTCGCCCGGGCAGCCCACATCATAGTGTTGTGGCAGAGCAAACAGTGACGTCAGAGGTCTACTCCGCGTTGGATGTCCCAGCATAGAGTGAGGCAGACCGAAGAGGAAGCAAAAAGAGTATGGGTTGAGAACCGAATGACGGCCTACGTAACAGTGGAGCAGTAAGGTGAGTATTATTGCATTTTTAACCTTTTGCTGATCTTCTACAGTTCAGCAAAATGATGGCTGAAGCTGGCTGTCATTTTAGTGAATCCACGAGAATTGCAAAAGATCCGTATTCTGGAGAATCTGAGTAGAATTCAACTACACGAAAATAAATGTGGCTCCTATACTAATTTAACCACTATTGATATGGAACTAATACTACACATAAGTAATCCATTTCTTTATATGCAACTGCAATTGCATTTCAGTCACAGCAGTTAAGTACCTGATACGGTCATGGCATTGTTCTAGTAAATATATAAAAATACAAATAAAGCTTTTTACACCACCTAGCTGTTAGGGACCATCAATAAAGAGTTGAGAAAAAAAAAAGATAAAAAGAACAAAAAAATATAAATAATTCAAAAGTAGTCTTTATATTATGTAGTATTTCAACAATAGCAAAATATATTACAATTTGTTTTATCATAGTCAGCCCAATGCCAATGACAGATGTTATTAGGAGGTCAATAACAGTTTGACCAAAGAGGAGAATTTCTCCTGACAGGTCTCTTTCCTCTACCACTACTAGTGTCAGATAAGGCTTAATTATATTGTTTATGCTGTGGCCTTGTGCTAGCTCATTTCTATTTAGATGACTGTCTATGATTGTCACATTTGCTCCTGCTGTTTTAACAAGTATAGTATTAACAGCCTTACCATTACATTGCCTATGAGAATGAGAAGGCTTATGGGCTTCACAACCTAGGGAGGTGATCACGAAAACTGGTCAGCAAAACTACTGTAAGTAAAATAAGTACTATCAGGAAAAAAACTATGAATTAAACTATATTTAAGGCAGGGAATTCTGAGCAATAATGTAGAGCTGTACAGTAGATGCCATGTTGTAAAGACGTGAAATTAATATGCTGTCCCTAGTGGGTTTATTGAAATTTATACATAGATTATATATATTATATAGTGAGTTTATATATTTATACATATATATATGTGTGTGTGTGTGTGTGTGTGTTTGGTCCATAGTCACATCTTTTTGAGAATAGTTATTAGGATAAGTTAGATTTAAACAGTTAATAACCAAAGTGTTCTGGTATAAAAGGACCAAATGTCCTACTCTGCCCTTATTCACACAAGAAGTCACTTTGTCACATGGTAGGGTTTTAATATTAGAGGCTAAGATCGTCCCAATTTGGGTACACCTTGAGGTTTGTGGGATGGCTTTTATGCTTTTCTTTTTTTATCAAAAACTGTGTTTACTAAGTAACCTACATTGTTTATATGCACTATTACTTTTACTTATTTATCTGTTTATTTTGTTTTAGGTTTTGTCTGTTTTATGGCCAGTGTGACCATGCTCCTATTTTGCATGCATACCAACTTGACTCCACTTCTTTTCTTTCAGTTTAACTGTCACTATAATAGTGGTTATAACCATGGACACCTAAGCTATTGTAATGCCTGCACATGGTAAGCTAAACAGCGTATCAGAAGAACTATACTACATTTCTAAATGGAGGTATTTTATATTATTATTATTACACCTAGTACATATTGGAATAGGGTCTGGTAGATGGGAATACCCTTTAATTTATCATGCTCCTATTTTTGGGGAGGGAACATTAGTGCCAGTATGACTATTGATATTCACTGTTCTAAGGATGATATTACTGTGACATTTAAGGCAAGTTAAGTAGTAACACTTTTACAACACCTTTAATGTCTTGTTAGCACATTTATGCTATATGACTTTAACACATCACTTACAGAGCAGTGTTCACTGGCATAAAACGTGCTAAAGGCAAATAAAAATGTTCCTGTCTGCTAAGTCTCACCATCTCTAAAAACTCGTTTGCACCCGTGCCCTTGAAATCCAAGTCTGGCAAAGACAGCCTGCAATTAACAATAAAAATGTGTGGGGACAGCTAAATATTAGCTCATTCTCCTGCATTTTATATAATGACTTTCTACCACAAGATGGAGGTCAGTAGGGTCCGTTGCCTAGAAACTGGGTTTGCATCGCTGCATTTAGCTAGCTGAGAGTTGGAATTCCTATATTGCTAACTTTTCAAACGTATATATGCTGTGGAAAAAGATCAAGGTTTTCTCCCTGAACATAGGTATGAGCAGGCTAACTCTTGTTTTATTTGATCGAAAGCAATAATAATAATAATATTAGCAAACACAAAGTCGTCCCTGAATCATCGCTGCGACTTTGCACCAATTTTCCCTGACTCCTTTATACACCAAAGAGCACACATGTTGCTTATGATGCGAGCAGGAGAGAACAGGCGATGTGTGCAATGTCAGTATTACTTACAGTACATACGGGTAATATAAGAGATGAAGGTAATTACCGACCTGTTCTACAAACGAAATGCTAAATAAGCCATAAACAGGTAACAGAACGTATATTACGTCATCACAATTAAGAATTATATGTTTTATTATAAATACAGTTAGTTTATATGGGTCCAAAACCTGACATTGTGAAGGAGAGGGCAGCATGTACCCCACTTTTGTCCCCACTTGGGTTTGTGGCAATGTACACCATACTGTGCTGTGATATGTGGGGCTGGCTCAAGATCCCCTGTTTCTGTGTTTTGTATCTGGGGTCTAGTTCATACCATGTAAACTCTACTTGCCATGTTGGCTTATGGTAAATTTCACTGGCTCTTCGTTATTGTTCTGTAAAATATATTTGTACAATGGTATTTTAATTGAGAAAAAGTAATGTTTTGTTTTATAATCAGTGTCGTAGCTTCACTTGGGTATGCATGGGATTAATTGGGGGAACTGCTTGAGTTCAGTGTGTGCATGGTATTTTGTGTGGCACAAAAGTGGTGAGATCTGTGACTAACAATGATAGAGAGATCTAACCCTGCCAAGGAAGTGTAAGGTACTGTAGACTACAGAAAAGTGTGTACCGCAGAGGCAGGGATAGCTAACATTGCCAAATTGTGCTGAATTTTAACTGAGAACCTCACCATATTTATGGCTATGAGAGACGGAAAATGCACACTACAGGATGTGAAGCTGGTGAAGTTAGTGGGTGACTTCCTACTACCTAATAATGAGTGTACATTGTATTTGGCATTAAATGTGTCCTTACTTCAAGGTAAACATTAGAAGTATCACTACTGTAGTTGACACTGTACATAGGATAAAGGAAGAACGTGTGATTTCTAACAGACCCTTGAAAAGCCCATATTGATTTCCCTATTTCATTTGCTACTAAATAAAACAATCCTTTGAAAAAGCCCATTGCCAGAGTAATAGCATTGTATAAGATGATGGAGTGAGAAAACGAACACCAGGATTTTCTGTCCTGAAACCATAATGAAGGGCCCATTGTGATCCCTGCTTTGGGGCCCCTTTTTATATGTTTGCTTCCTGTAGTAAGACGATCGCTACCAGAAATCAAAATGGATCCAGAGTGTAGACAGTAGCAATCTGTAATATCAATCTTCTACATTCCATACAACCAAATAAGAATGAGGAGAAGGCTCGAGCCACCTCCTTTACAAAAATACCCAGAGGGCTTTATGTAACAATACTATGACACCCACTTTAAATAACATGGAATAAATTAATTTATGAAACGGTCTAAAGATATAGGACTGCTTTATCCATTTGACCTCTTTAAAAGAGTGATAAATGGCTAACATACACGAGCTACAAAATCCCAAAGAACCGATCCATTCCATATGCTCTTCAAAACTAATACATTCCACATGGTCTTTCGGTCCCGCACACCTATTTAGCTTAGTTGTTTCATTTATGAGCTGCGTCCCCAATGCAAGATGAATTAACAGTTTGATCACAGATGGAACTTATTTACTATTAAGAGTAGAGCCCTGTACTCCGGTCTCTACCCTCGTATGTCCTACATCATCATACATCATCATCAGGTAGCACGGCTCCTATAGGAGAGATTATGGCGTTCATTCCATTCCGAACGCTAGTTTTGACACATACTCACGATTTTAACTAAATCCACAAATTTAGGACCTTCCTTTTTTACCATCATAGACATTTTTGATATGTTTGTCTTTGTATATAACACTCATAAATGAAGTTATGTATGTGCTTCTTTGTGAACGTGCTTCTAGCAGTCCATTCAACTGATGTCTCCTCTTTATAGATCAAGGAACAATATCCTAATGTTGCCAGGGCAACCCTGGCTGGAGTAGAATATTCACCTGACAACTGTCATATCAACCGCAGGTACTTATTACTATCAGCTATAATGCTAAAAAAGAGGAATACTGCAAATATATTCCGAGCCTGTATCCACACAGACCCACAATGAAATGTATTGCTTTCTTTTCACAGCTCCAAACCGGTATTCAAATCCATCATGAATGTATAAACTTTTCTAATTTGCGGCAGAAAAATAATTGTAGAGCACATAATTGGAGTATTTATGTTCATCCGTGTTCTTTCAACACTATTTAGAATTTATTAGAATGAAGGTTACACGTTTGCAATAGCTCCATAAGCACAGTGTTATTAAAGTGTCAGGCCTTAGAAATGGAGCTGCAATTTAGTTTTTCTATTTACTTTTATTATTTTGTACTTTCAATCAACAAAAATGTACAGGACTTTTTCTCAGTTACCAAACATTCAAAATATTACGTACAAGTAGCAACAGCCAACAAAAAAGGTGATGAATTCATGGTTTAAAAAAAATCAAGGAACTACGGTATAGCAAAATGCTAATATATATCATCATACCTGTCATTTCAGATACCTTTCCAGAAAAAGCTGCCGAGTGTGCACATGAGGAATAACACTATTTCTGACTATTATATGACTTGTTTCATGCTTTTTCCACCAGTTTTTCCTCCAGTGTTTTCTGTCTATAATTTTAAGTTCTTTTTTAGATAGTGAGTGGAGACTAGCTGCTATGATGTCTTCTATAGACAGTACACATATCAAACTGGATTACTTATCTTCTTTCTCTGTAGCACAGAGACAGAAGGAGCAGCATGGAAGACTTTATACAGCAAAACTGAGCTGTGTAGCTGTGAATCCAGCACTGAAATAAAATAAATTTACTACAAGCTGCTGCTCCTTCTGCTTGTGTCTGCCTAGCCTCTCACTGTGTTGAGTGCTCTGCCCTCCTTCTCCATCTCTCTTCTCCATAGAGTATAATAAGAGATGCAACCTGACACCTCACTGTGCTAACGCTCCATCTTGCTTTGACTAACAGGGATATGAGCCGTTTCTTTTTTAATGAATAATGAGTTAAGGATACAAGGGGGGAGACGATGAAGTGACTCAAACATGAGGAAAGTAGTAGGTTTCTCTGATGAGATATCTTATATTCTCCTGTACTATTGATTTACGCACAGCTTGTTGAAACGATAGTGATGATAAGTAAGCAATTCTAAACATGTTATGAAAATTTCAAACGGTAACATCACTTTCTGAATCAGTACATTTTCCATGCAGCCCTATTTGACATTAGCAAATATATGCATGTTACATTGAAGTCTCCCCAAACTTAACAAAAATTTGCAACTCAGACTTTGTGCAACTCGCTCAACGTGGCTTCAGCAAAATAGCAGCCACCATTTTGCTAACCGTAGAAGACCAAGCATATGGTTAGAGATAATAATAACACACATAACCTGCCATACCTGCAGTTTGTCGTCTCGTCCACTGTAAAGTCACAACGTTACGATATGGTACATAGTGACATCTAAGACTTAGTTGAGCCAGAAGTCAGGGCCTGGATGGAAAAAGCCAAAGCAGATGTGCACAATGGGCGAAGAAGAAAAGTAGAACCAGACAGCAGGCTGTGGGGTTGATGGGAAAGGTGAGCAGTGAGGTGAGTACCATTTTTTATTTACACCCTACATTTATTATGCTCTGGGGTATGGACGGAGATATAGATATGGAGACCCCAGAGCATAATAAGCCACATCTAATTTGCAGATAAAAACTTAGCTGTGAAATCCATGCCTTATGGCATGCTCGAATCTTGGCAGATCTCTGTAGACAGTATGGGTCAGTCATGATGAGAAGTAGTACTTAGAGATGACTACACAACAAACATGCAACAGCTTTACAATATCAAAAAGGTTTCAAAGTATAAGCTTGTGTCTTCATGATTCTCCTCTATGCCAGCATACTGGTACATGTCTTATTGTGCTTGCAGCTCTCCTGTGCTACATGAATCATTAAAGAGTCAGCTTAGAGGAATCAAACTGCCTGCAATTACCATATTAGCATCACTTTGCACAGGCCCTTCCGAGCATGGTTTTTCAGGGCTGTGCTCAGGCTGCTGTCACTGTTTGTCTTGTTTTCAAAGACTCACCAATGCATTACACTGCATTTTTGATAGCTACCCTTCCTGCAGCTGTTTTCTCTACATCGGGATGACAGCCGTGCTTCCTCCCGTCTATATCTCAGATTTAAAGGAAAATGCACTGATAAGACTAGATTGAGTGAAATAAGAATTAAACTTTTGAAAGCTTGCTTGCGCAATATTCACATTTAGATATGCACATATCTGCTGTTTGAAATGGTAATCTGCCGCTGGAAAAGCCATTACTTTATCTGTAATTGTGTTATGCACTTTCATATTAAAATATAAAGACTGCCGACGTCTGTGGAATAGTCTATCTCGCAAACCTAATACCTACACTGAAGGCACAGAAAAACGCCCCCCAAATAGGATAATATCAGGAGTGAATATAAATTCTTCAGTTGTCCTCTTCTGTCAAGCTGTCAAATACTCTTTTCAGTTAACTTTTTCTTATTCTTAGTAAGCTGAGTGACAACTGACATAACTGCCATTTCATTTCCCACTAGTCTGTCATCCAGATTGTCTAGATACCTGAAGGTCGAACAGTTGTCCAATGCCTTGTTTCTCACAGAGAATCACTGAGGTCATAGTCATAATAATCCAGTGACTCAATTGTGTGAGATTAAAGAAGTCTTTCCACTATACTTCTTTTTCCTTACACCAGTGTAAATGTGTATGTAAGGTTAGTATGAGTTTAATAAAATATTAACCAATAACCATCTTCCCCAGATTTCAGGCAGCTCCAGTCCTCTTCTCACTCACTTGACTCCAATTCCACACTGGGGTTTTTCTGTGTGAGTCCGGAAGACTCTTTTACAATTTAAGCCCATTTAGGCTTACATACACTTGCGTTATAAAAGTGACTTTTGACTCACGCATAATCCCCAGTGCGATATGGCAAGCCGCAAGTGAAGTCACAAGAGTGAGATGAGGATCATAGCGGCACTGGAAACTGGGGAAGATGGCAAGCGGTAGGCCGGGATCACACATGCGACGAAAACGTCCATCGCTCGCATGTGAAATCCCAGCTCTGGCGCCGGCACTCGGGAGTGGAGAGCGCGGCTGCATGTAGTTCTATGCAGCTGCTCGCTCCACTCCCGAGTGCCGGCACCAGAGCTGGGATTTCACATGCGAGCGACGGACGTTTTTGTCGCATGTGTGATCCCGGCCGTAAGAATGTTAACGCACTTACACTACATTTCATACACGTTTACAGAAGTTTAGGACTTTAAAAAATGTGTGGGAGTGCTGCTTTAAATGTTTTTATATGGACTATGGTCTTATACGATCTACAAGCATTAGACGGGAGCAAAACCGCCAATATAAAAAAATTAAATCTTTATTGATTACATATTTTAGTTGAAACATATTAATAAGAATAAAACACAGAGAAGATGTCAAACAGAGGCACAGGCCACACAGGATGCCTTATAAACAATTATAAATGTTCATCTCAGTGATACAGAATAGTATAAATGAATGCCTAGTAAGGACCAACTATTGTATAAACATAATTGACCAAATGTGACAATAACAAAAATGTATATATAAAATTTGCATTTATAGAGATGTAATACTACAGTTACAAAGATCTAAGTACTGAAAAATCCAAAAGGTGTGTGGGAAGCGGCACCAGTGTACTTTGTGTTCAATCACTATTATAGAGGGTTGTGTCCCTGATTTTAAAGCTTTTACAACTTAAATGCTTGGATTCAAGGTGCTTTGCATTTTTACAAAAAAAATTCAAAGACATTAGAGAAAGTATGCAGCACTCACCAGGTGGAGCCAACCTGGACCCTTTGAAGCGTAGATACGCAAAACGGCGGTCGTCCTCCTCACTCTCTCTCCGCAAGCCTCCGCACCTTGCTATCTCACAATTAATGTCCTGTGACAGTCTGATGGAGTAAAGAACTTTCTTCATGAATGCAATGCTGAGTGCCGCATACTTTCTCTAATGTCTTGACAATGATCTTAGTAATTGAGGGTTATGCAGAGCTACCGATATGCCACTGCATGTATTTATAAGGTGCTTGTATTAAATTGCAAGGCGAGCTACAGCATAACAGTGGACATTGTCCTTCTGATCAGTGTTGATCAAATGATAACTTTACTCAGAGAAAAATACATATAGTTAAAGTGTAATATAGATCAGTCATGGTGTTAGGCATCAGAGGGATCCGAACCGTCTGTGGTCTCCCATCCAGACCCAGCCAAGGCAGATGCTGCTCAGCTTCGCCATCAATCCCAACACCTAGCCAATACCCAAGAGGCACAAGTTGTTATGAGAGTCTTTGTTCATAGTAGCCTTAAACCTAGGTTACAGAACAGGAAAAGGCTGTTGTAAGCCTAAGTCCAGAAATGCCTGCACTGAGCATGTCCGTGACATAGAGAGCTATGGTTGGTGGTTAATATCAGCTGATCCTCTGACTTGGCATCGCCTGATTGGTCACGGATGACTTCATCGGTGATGCAATTGATGAGATGGCTGGGGGCGGAGCTTAGCCCTTAAATAGCTTGTCTGTCCGTGGCGCAGCACGGTCAGATCGTACTATAGGTAGTGCTCATGTGTGACGTACCAGAATCTGGGCTCCACATGCTCTCTAGCTTTCGCTCTCCAGGACCTGCCGATGCCAGAGTCAGCTCGGCTAATTAGCCCAGGTCCTTCAGGCAGGTTAATGAATGCTACGCAGGTAGACAATGTGGTGCAGTCTTGCTATGAATAGAGGGTAGCTATACATCCTGAGCAGACTGCGGGGCGCGTAACCAGTTGCTAACGTGGCGCAGTCTTGCTACGAATATAGGGTAGCTATACACCCTGAGCAGACTGCGGTGCGTGTAACCTGAAGTTTATGTCTCACAGTCTTACTACGAATATAGGGTAGCTATACACCCTGAGCAGACTGCGGGGCACGTAACCTGGGCATCGCCTGCCAAGCTGAACAGAGAGTTGCTCAGTTCGGTCTCACGCCGGCTGGGAGCACATACACCTGGCGTTAGTTGCACGCACTTCCTAGCGGCTGGCATGTAGCTTCTGTGCAGTCAACAGGGCTACGTCTATACCAGCTGGCAGCACATAGTGCAAACCTAATATCTGGCGAGTGGCTTCTGTGTCATTAACAGGGCTACATCTACGCCAGTCAATAGCACATCTCCTGTGACGTTAACGGAGAAAGTGCCAATTCTACATCTCCCCTAGTGTGAAGCAACACAGGCAAGATCTAATGTTAGATTTCTGTTGTCAGTTTGACCCTCATACTCTAGGGGTGTTCGGCAGCAGTGACTATAAACTGCATCGCGGATCCCTTGTTCGGTTGCAATCCATTATATATTAAAGTTGTTGCTAACGAGCGCATAACACATGGTATGTAAAATCCAGTAGACTGCATACCAGTGGACATAGTCCTACTCAAACATACTGGCTCTTAATGTATATGAGGACTGCAGTGATTTTAAGCAAATCCAAGGTAGCACTATTCAACCAAATAAGCCCATAGAGATAGACTTACATATAACTGCAAAGAAAATCTTTAGTAAGACACATACAAGGCATGTTCAGTCATGAATATGTTAACCTGTGCGGACTTTGAGGAAATTCCCCTGACGCGTGTATCGCGTGGTGCTCCTTCTGAGGTGCCATATCTAAAATATGTAATGAATAAAGATTTGAATTTTTTATATTGTCGGTTTTGCTCCTGTCTATTGCTTGTAGGTTGTAAATACATTAAGTACAGCGTTTACATGCATGCAAACGATTACTATAGCATTCACGCACTATGTGCTCATGTCTTTCTGCAGTAATAATAGGGGTAGCCTGCTCTACATAAATTATATCTATCCACCAAATAAATGGGCATTGTTAGATTAGTGTGGGCTTCCTCACTGGAAGTTGTACTGATTGCCAGTACAGGGGAAGTTAAATGGACTAAACAGTTGTGCGTGCACCTTTTCTCTTTCTCCAAATTCTATGGCACTGACTAACTAGCAGGGCTATGGATTCAGAAATCCAAAGTTCTGACGCCTTTGCCTCTATTTTTCCATAGTGTGACTCTGGCACCAATTCCTTCATAAATGTCTTTACTAATATCACTGTATCACTTTTAATAAATAGGGGCCTTAGATTGAGAAAACATAAACTATATTTATGTTATTAGTATTTCTAAACTTGTCTCAATTCCGATCAAATTGAAGAAATTAACCAATATTAATAATCTATTTGTTTTTTTAAAACGTTTCTACCAACTCCAACTCCATATCTCCCCCAAAACTGGGTCTGAATCCGACTCCATGTGTCTCACTTCTACTCCACAGACATGGAAAACAGTGAGCCAGCAATACTGAATTTAATTCTATTCTCATAGTCTAGCAGCCTTGTGAAAATAGTGAACACAAGTACTGACCATTAGTGGGGGTTCCAAAAGTCAGATCCACACTGATTATCACCTATCCACTGGAACACCACTAAAATGCCTAACTTCACTCCAATATGTTCTCATTCTTCCTTTTATTCCTGGGTGTGCAAGTTCAAGTGGGTGCTAGTATTACTTTTTTTACTTAATACATATAAATGTAATAAGTCCTGGTGCCAGCTCTAAAAATGACAAAAACTTCTAGCCATTAGTCATAAGTAAATTGATGCATTACGTCTTGACTTCTTTGTATAAAAGCGTAATATTATCTCCATTATTTCATACAGTGCAACGAGCTATAATACAGAGTCAGGTTACTGCCTAAAATGTCACATTAGCGAGCTGGCATATCACCGACAAGAAAGCATCCAGTAACCATCTAATTATCACATCATTGGCTAACTGTGTACACCATATACAATGTCAAATAAACAGTTCTGACAACTCTCATAATTGAATGTATTACTGGGAAGAGCTAGTTTTGACAGAAGAGCCTGGATCATTAGAAAGACTCTTTTAGAGGGAGTTTAGTGTGACCCTATTAATGGCATGTTAAATTTACTCCTCCCCTTGTTAATTCATTCTAATAATTGGAGAAGAGTGGCAGCATTAGCAGCATGTCCTCTGGAGGTTTCGTCACCTCAAACAAACCTAACAAGCTCTTTTCTGATAGCTGTGTCATAAAATTAAAAAGAAAACCATTTCACATATTTCTGGAGCGCTTACCCTATGCCTGCAATACATTTTTTCTCTAATAGCATAAGCTTTCGAAAATAGTCTAAAGCCTATTATAAATGATGTACTGTAATGTAACTAAAGTATGGAGCTATTCTGAGATCCTGCATGAAAAAATGCAGTCATTGCTAGAACCAAAGTGTACATGTACGACTCTAAAGAATATTCTCTAGTTTCCGCCTTAATAAAATGTCACATCTATTTGGTTTACCTTTATTTATAGATCCTGCTGGCACAATTTTCCTAATGATTTCTCTGCTCAATGATATGCAGTCTTTTAATAGATGATCGTACCAGTGTGAATCAAAGCACTCATTATAAAGACCTTATATAGCTAAAGAAATCCAATAAGAACACATTAGGTATCATTTTAAATTCAGCTAAATGGTCCAAATTAATTCCTTTATGATATCTGGCACTTGTACAGAATGAGGTCATAGCATCCCCGAAGAAATCTTAACTCAAACATTTGCTGGAATGTTTTAGCATGGCACTCAAGTCTCCATCATGCTTTAGCTAGACTCGAACGTTGACTTGATGATTACTAAAAGTAGATTTAGCAATAAACATTGTATTCTGCTCGGTGTTGAGCCCTTTCTTTTTTACGTTATGTTATTTATTGAGACCACCCATGGAAACTGCTTTTGAGCCAGCATAAAGGACTTATGCTTCAATATTGGACATAGTTGGTGACAACCATGTTCTACCTATACGTTGATAACTAGGACATGAATCTGAAATTTAACTCCAGGGTCAATTTGGATGGCTTACCAGGATTTAAACTAGATCTAGATACTAAATTACTTTTGTATCTGAAATGTGAATGTCAGTCAAAAGTTTTTCAGCTTAAAGAGAAGCTGACATCACATAAAAGCCCTTAATACATTGCCACAGTTTGTGTTACCCTTTCTTTGCAGCATAAAGTAAAACATAAAATTGTAATGCAGCAGACTTTGCATGAATCTGATGCCTCTTGAGACAGGTTCTAATAATACATCCAGGGATATCTTCTGTGAGGTGAGCCAGCTAAGACTACATGACTCCCAAGAAGTCTGGAACCGCCTACCAGATTCTTCACAAATGAACAGCTTTTGTTTTTGCTGCAAGGGAGATCACAGAAAGTGGTATCTTCAGAAGACAATTACAATCTTGAATAATGCTATGGAAGCGGGGAGGACTTTTCCGACACTTACTGAAAGATCACTAGATGTAAGAATTGGGCAGAACCGGTGCACTTAGGTTCTGCAGTGGTAATGGAAATCCACCCAAGTGTAGAAGAAAATAACAATGGCATGCCAAAGAATTCAGTAGGAAAATCAAATGTAGTTTTATTATAGAGTCAGCTCCAATATGTTATAATGGCCACCATTTCGGTCATCCGTAGACAATGATCACAGCCTGTATATCTCAGTGATAATCTTCTGCAATGTTGCCTACAGTGCTCCAGGAGAAGCTTCCTGACACAGATGGGCCATGACCAAGGTCTGCGTAAGACCGAAATGTTAGCCATTATACTGTACATGTTGGGGCTATATGCTGTCTCTATAATAAAATTACATGTATTTTTCTGACTGCATTCCTATGAGTGTCATAGTTAATTTCTACTTACCGAAAGATGTCTTCTTTGATTCTTCAACAGTAGAGTTACGCATTCGACTATATTAACTATCATCTATCACTGATTATGAGAACTAGGGGCCCTTTCCCATCCATAGGCATGTGTCTCTTGCTAAAAAGGAAATTTAGTTTATTCTAGTGTTACCCCTGAAAACTTGTATGCACCAGGAGGTCAAATCTAAAATTTACACCAATTGCTGGACTATACAGCAATGAATTTGCTGTCCTGTAAAGATCTAGCAAATTCCCAAATATACATGTACATTTCAAAAGATAAAAGTTTTCCGTCAAATATGAAGTTCTCCATAATTTGTGACTTATTGTATACAGACAATAATAAATTCCTTCCTATAACGGACTTTAAAAGTTATTTACACACTTCATGTTAATCAAATAATTCTATAAAACGGGCAGCACGGTGGCTCAGTGGATAGCACTGCAGCCTTGCAGCGCTGGAGTCCTGGGTTCGAATCCCACCAAGGACAACATCAGCAAGGAGTTTGTATGTTCTCCCCGTGTTTGCGTGGGTTTCCTCTGGGTTCTCCGGTTTCCTCCCACATTCCAAAAACATGTTGATAGGGAATCTAGATTATGAGCCCCATCAGGGACAGCGACGATAATGTGTGCAAACTGTAAAGCGCTGCAGAATATGTTAGCGCTATATAAAAATAAAAATTATTGTTATTAGATATGTATATAAATATATATAATGTTTAATTACTATACTTATGCATTTGGATTTTAAAAATTAAGACTATTTTTGGAGTACAATAGAGATGTGCGATATTTCAAGCCAAGTATCACACAATATAAAATGTTATTAGTTAATTAAAAAACAAGTCTTCTAGGGCACTGAGCCTCAAATGTATGTAACATTATACATTTTTACTAGTTAAGATTTTACTGGCCTAGCAAACTGTTCTCACATTAGAAGAGATGTTACACTGATACACATTAGACTTGTGTGGTTGAAATTCTTCCTAAACCAATAAAACAGTCATCCTATGTAATCCGCGCAACATGCTTCTGATATGACAATCTCTTTTGGTGGGACTATCATTCATGGGCTTGATAGATCTTGCAGAAAATTAGCTTTCTTTTATCCTTATTTTTTACCAACTTTTATACACAAAAACACAGTTATCATTGTACCAGGGTTGTATAACAAGCCCCTGCTGGCAATCCCCTTCTTCAGTCATTGAAAAAGATGGATGCATAGTGTTTGTGCCTTAAATGGTTTTCCAGTCCTGTGAGCTGCAGCTGATGCTGTTTGTACAATCGGCAATGATCCCATGCTAGGAATGTGATGTATTGAAACACCCAACAGGAACCTTCAGCATTCTCTGTAAATTCTTCTGTTTAAGGCTATGAACAATAATATCTGTAACTACTAAAGCAGATGTACCATGAGAAAGACTAGAGACTCAAAATAAGGGAATGAAACACAGTACATAGTTATCTTACAAGCATCAAAAAATATGACAACCTATCTCAAATCATTATTTGGAGACTGTGGGAAATCTGAAATATAATTCCTTAAAAGACAACTGTAGTTAAACTAGATGATAATTCATTAGTCTTTTAGACTTGTTATGCATATTTCTTTATATTTGTAGGAGGTGCTGAATAGTATTAATAATGATGAAATAGCAGGAATATGCTTGTCATAAGTACATCAGGAAGCAGGACCCAACACCCGATCATAACATACATTTTTACCGTTGGTTATCAAAGGATAATATGTGTCAACTCATAATTATGAAGTAGAAAAGCTAGAGGTATTTTCTAAGTGCCACCAGAACTTCAAACCCTACTCTGTGCAGAGGACTGATGCCTGTCAATGCATGGATTAAGAGTAGAGATAAGCTGAATTTACCAAATCACAAATTTACCAGGAATTCAACTCTCAGCAAAGTTATTTTCCTCAAATTCTATTTTACCTACTAGACTCTGGGATCTCTCCAGACTTCAGAGCATATCAAACATAACATGTAAAAATAAAAATGTATACTCACCACACCGCTCACATGTCTCGGCACCCCTGCTACCTACGATGTCCGATGACCACAATCCAGTCCTCAGGGTCTCTTCTTTACATAATTGTGCACTAGTGTATTCACTCTCGAACAGGACTTCTGGTTGTGACTAGGCCTCAGTGGTCACGACCCATTACCTCCAAGACCTGGTTGCTGTTAGAAGGTTTGTTCTACAATGAAGACACTGATGTGACTGGAAAGAAGAGGATCTGAGGACTGGACGACGGGTGGCAGGTGCCGGGTGTTGTGACAGGTGAGTATTAGTTTTTTTTTGCTCAAACTTTTGATGACCCTCTACAGTTTGGCATGGAGTGAATTACAAAAAATGTTAATTCAGAAGAATGTGGATATTTGCAAAATTTGAGTAGAATACAACTCCACTTGTATAAATTTGCCCACCACTAATTAAGAGTGATCTGCAATTGGGTATTTGCCATCAGGAAAAAGAATAACTTATGGTCAGGTTTCTTTAGTTAACATAGTACATGATTGTAAGTAGAATCTGTATTAGAAGCATGGCTAAAATGAAGCCCAGCATATCACTTATCATTACATTGTACAGATGGTAGAGCATTGAATATTCAATTAATACATTTTTATTAATGTTAGTGTACACTAAACCACAAATATTATCAATAATTTACTGGAAAAATGCTTTCTTTGTAGACAGCCTCTAGTGGCCTTCAGTAGTATTACAATAGTGAAGTTAGCAAAGTCTCAATGATCTAAAGTTAGAGCTCAGAACTATAAAGGGGACTGCTGGTATCTCTAACTGAAGCCATAGGAATTAAGAGACATAGGGAATCAGTCAACCATAGGACACCATGTGTACTTTATTTTCCATGGGATTGATTAATCTCAATGTAGTTGTAGTCTCAGTGTAGTTGCTTTCCTTGTCCTTGGTTTTTATAAATGTCTCCTGCTGTTCTGTCTTATTCACTCACCTCTTATGTGTAACACTTGAAATCTGCTGCTGCATTCTACAAGGATCGGTAGTTCAGTCACTTTGATACTCAAGAGACGGGATCAATAAGTGTAAGACAAACAGGGCACAGTGAACACAAGTGCCTTGATGTTATTTCTATAATTAAGCTCGGTACCATTTATTAGGAAAAAGGAAACAAATGAAAGAAGGAACCTACTAGACAGAGAAAATGGAGCTGGTGAACAAACTAAAGTTAGCACTGCTTCCTGGCACTGGAAACCAATAACCAAGAGCTCCCCTGGTGTTCAGCATTGGAGAGTAGCAGTCATATACTACAGGGAGCTTGTTTTAACATCAATATTGTTATTGTGTTATTTTGATTTAGGTATAATCTTTCTTCCTAAGTGTTGTTATTGCACGGCAGATGAAATCTCATTCTGTGTCTGATCTAAAATAGCCAGTAAAATGGGCTACAGTACAAAACATGTAGAGAAACTATATGGTTCCTTTATGTTTCACATGTACACGGTGATACTTTAGTATTTTACCAAAACAGTAAAACATATCTAACATGGATTATAATTACTTACCGTAATACATAACTTAAGAGTGAATACTTAAAGGAAGCCTGTCAGCAGATTTTTGTACACCAAACTCATGAAATCTATGTTAGGTCGCTGAATGCAGAATAAATCTATACCTTTGTTTTATCAATCCTTCATTGCATTGCAGTGAAATCCTTACTCCAATGTTTCTGTTAATAAACGGCTAGCGCAGGGGGCTCGGTCCTGCACTTACAACTCCCGGCCTCTTTTCCTGTCTGCTGATGGCCTCCTGTGACAGCTCACTATTCTCTGTCACCTGCTACCTCACGAAACATCTCACTCAGGTGCCATCATTCCTGCGGGCGGTACATGCTCAATAAGGTCCTGATGATGTTGTGAGTCCTGGACCATTGATTTGCACGTGTACCACCCCCAGGAATTACAATATTTGTGTTAGATCTGGAGAGGGAGAGTAGGACACAGAGTAGAGTGACCTGTGAGTCTGTGACAGGAGGCTGGCAGCAGGTGGGAAAAGAGCGTTAGAGGCCGGGAAGCTGTAAATGCAGAGCCAAGCCCCTCTTTGCATTTGTGACTCATTACCATAAAAATTAGAATAGGGATTTATCTGCAATGAAATCAAGGATTGATATGGAAAAGGTGTGGATTTATTCTGCATTACAGTGACTTAGCATAGATTATACCAAACTGGGGTACAAAACTGTTATGAATGTGCTTGAGATGGTTTCTGAGCAGAGGCTCCCTCTGGTGGTTACAGACAGTACTGAACCTTCCAGCGAGGAATGGCAATCTGGGATCACTGACTGGACTGATATAAGGGAGGTTCCCTCCCATGATGGTCGCCGGTGATCAATTGTTCTTGTCTCAATTGTGGTTCCTGGTTCATTTGGAAGTTTGCTGGAGTCTTGCCTGCATCTTCTGCTTTCAGATAAGATATTTTCTGCTTTTCTTTTTGTGCTTGCTTTTTGCTTAGTTTTCTGCACTTTTGTGGAGGTCAGCCGGGTCCCCTCCTGGGGCCTGTGCTCCTCTCAGTTTATCTGTAGCCACTGTTATTTGTTCATTTGCTTTTTCCTGTTTTTTCAGTGGCTGCTGCTTAGTTTTGTTACACCAGAGATCTGATTTAGGTGGTGGAGATCGTGTGATCTCAGATGTTTTTGCAATCAGAAGAGTTGGTATTTCTTAGGGTTTTTTGTTGGATTGCAGTCAGAATTCATTCCTATACTTTTCTGTCTAGACAGATTGGGCCCCAGCGTTTGCTCATTCTATTTTCTGTCTGTGTCCGTGCTTTCTTCTTGTCTAACCGCCATTACATGTTTGGGGGCTTCCTATTTTTTGGGGGGATTTGCTCCAGGGCAGATAGCTTTCATCTTTCTGCCTTTAGGTGTAGTTATCTCTCAGGCTGTGACGAGGCGTCTAGGATCAACGTAGGAACGCTCCACGGCTACCTCTAGTTGTGTGGTTAGTTCAGGTTACTGCCATCCAATAGGTTCCAGCCTCTCTGGTGTATTGCCGTTTTTGCTTTTTCTCCTCAGCTACCTAAACATAACACAAAACTCTGCTGACAGGCTCACTTTAAAAATATAAAATACCAAACATTACATTTAGGGGAGAACGTCAAAACCTATAGAAAGTCTAAATCTAAATAAATGCACTTATTTATATTGCAAACATATTTTTTTCTTTTTTTACAATATACAGGTCCTTCTGAAAAAATTAGCATATAGTGCTAAATTTCATTATTTACCATAATGTAATGATTACAATTAAACTTTCATATATTTTAGATTCATTACACACCAAATGAAATTTGTCAGGTCTTTTATTGTTTTAATACTGATGATTTTGGCATACAACTCCTGATAACCCAAAAAACCTGTCTCAAAAAATTAACATATTTCAACCGTCCAATAAAATAAAAGTGTTTTTTCAAAACAAACAAAAAAACCATCAAATAATAATGTTCAGTTATGCACTCAATACTTGGTCGGGAATCCTTTTGCAGAAATGACTGCTTCAATGCGGCGTGGCATGGAGGCAATCAGCCTGTGACACTGCTGAGGTGTTATGGAGGCCCAGGATGCTTCGATAGCGGCCTTAAGCTCATCCAGAGTGTTGGGTCTTGCGTCTCTCAACTTTCTCTTCACAATATCCCACAGATTCTCTATGGGGTTCAGGTCAGGAGAGTTGGCAGGCAAATTGAGCACAGTAATACCATGGTCAGTAAACCATTTACCAGTGGTTTTGGCACTGTGAGCAGGTGCCAGGTCGTGCTGAAAAATTAAATCTTCATCTCCATAAAGCATTTCAGCCGGTGGAAGCATGAAGTGCTCCAAAATCTCCTGATAGCTAGCTGCATTGACCCTGCCCTTGATGAAACACAGTGGACCAACACCAGCAGCTGACATGGCACCCCACACCATCACTGACTGTGGGTACTTGACACTGGACTTCAGGCATTTTGGCATTTCCTTCTCCCCAGTCTTCCTCCAGACTCTGGCACCTTGATTTCCGAATGACATGCAAAATTTGCTTTCATCAGAAAAAAGGACTTGGGACCACTTAGCAACAGTCCAGTGCTGCTTCTCTGTAGCCCAGGTCAGGCGCTTCTGCCGCTGTTTATGGTTCAAAAGTGGCTTTACCTGGGGAATGCGGCACCTGTAGCCCATTTCCTGCACACGCCTGTGCACGGTGGCTCTGGATGTTTCTACACCAGACTCAGTCCACTGCTTCCTCAGGTCCCCCAAGGTCTGGAATCGGTCCTTCTCCACAATCTTCCTCAGGGTCCGGTCACCTCTTCTCGTTGTACAGCGTTTTCTGCCACATTGTTTCCTTCCAACAGACTTCCCATTGAGGTGCCTTGATACAGCACTCTGGGAACAGCCTATTTGTTGAGAAATTTCTTTCTGGGTCTTACCCTCTTGCTTGAGGGTGTCAATGATGGCCTTCTTGACATCAGTCAGGTCGCTAGTCTTACCCATGATGGGGGTTTTGAGTAATGAACCAGGCAGGGAGTTTTTAAAAGCCTCAGGAATCTTTTGCATGTGTTTAGAGTTAATTAGTTGATTCAGAAGATTAGGGTAATAGGTCGTTTAGAGAACCTTTTCTTGATATATTAATTTTTTGAGACAGGTTTTTTGGGTTATCAGGAGTTGTATGCCAAAATCATCAGTATTAAAACAATAAAAGACCTGACAAATTTCATTTGGTGTGTAATGAATCTAAAATATATGAAAGTTTAATTGTAATCATTACATTATGGTAAATAATGAAATTTAGCACTATATGCTAATTTTTTGAGAAGGACCTGTACATTTACACTCTGTCTAATGTTACTATATATTACAATGTTAGTTATTTAAAAAAATGTGCTTTTTACTCTACATTTTCACAAGTCTACCACAAACTGGAAACGATATAAGGAAAATCAGGCTTATTTGCTTCTAAACCACTGATGCAATAGATTGTGATCAATTCGAAACCCTCTAAAATAATCACAATTTTCTCCTATATTGTCATGAAGCATAGACCTTACTAAACTGCCATTTGATCCCTGTGACCTCCCCTTCGCTTAAAAGGTTAATCAAGGCCAATGGTCTCATGAAGATAAATGGCGGCTGGTTTGATCTTCATTGTATATCCTATAACAGCAAAGAAAGTATTGTCTGTTGGCTTCATGTGAACAATCCCCTTATTTCAGTTAGTGAACGATGCACATATGGTCCTTTGTGCACATTGTGGGGTATTCAGAAGCAATAGAACATATTGTGAGTGTGACTTATAGGTTTAGTCTGGATGTACTGACTTCATGAACAGCATCTAGAAAAGTAGTAGTTGTACAAATAAGTTCACTCAAAACCATGATTCAGTATTTGTGATCATTTTTAACATATTTGTGAACTGTTGTTGATTTCATAACATTAAAATTGCATAATATATATATTGAGAGAGAAAGATAAAGATCCGCATATATATAGATATATCTATATCTATCTATCTATGTAAATAGATAGATATAAGCATCTATCTATATATAGATGTGTATTAGATATTTGGATTTTAGTTTTTCTAACTAGAAATTAATACGCAATATATACAATTACTATTTTTCTTCATTTCTCATTAAATGTTAATTTTTTTTATGTAGATGGAATAAATAAAAAACGTATAAGGCCAAAGCTTTGACACATAGTAATGATGATATTATTATCCCTGTGAATTAACTACCCCATTTACCCAGTGAATGGGCAGCAGATGATTACAGCAGATCTACTGACGTACAAAGGTCAAGTGGAATAGGGAATGTTAACACAAAGTGAGGTTCCATGGGCAATCTCATTATGTAAATGGAGGGATAATTTGATTGTGTGGGTTACAGGGCTGTGGAGCCATGTGGAAAGAAAGTTGATTGGTCTCAGTGCCATTGTAATTTGCCCAAATTATATCCACTGTGGTGCATGTTTGCAATAGAATATGATAGTTTTATTTTTCAAAAATGTATTTCTTATACTAGATATATATTAGGTATTATTGTTTCTTGGCCAAAGCACCAACTAGGATTTTACAACAACCAGAAGACTTGGCATTAGCAATAAAGCTGGGCGAATCCTTTAAAGCAAAATTACCTTTGTAAAAACAGAGCAAAAATAAATTTATCATTTACAGTATCTGCTTCTATTATGCACAGTCTTAAATCTCGGAGGTAAAATAACCCAGTAGGCTTACCTGCAATGCTAGGCAAAACTACTTATAATAAATTGTGATGTGATAGAACAATGAGTTGCCCTAAATTACAAGCTCAGCTCTGTCTCCCAAAGTCTGTTATATTAAACCTCTGCTGTCAGAAATGAGTTGCAAAAAACCAGGTGTTAGGGCTGGCGGAACGCACCAAATAAATATATATAATAGGTGCATTCGCAGCCCGGGGTCCACCGTGCAGGCAGAGCCTGCTGCTAGCAAGATGGCACAATATAGCGGTATAAGCGAGCTCTGTTACTCCACAGAGTCGCTGATATAGACACTGTGGCACTATATGGCGGTAAGAGCGAACTCTGTTGCTACACAGAGTCGCTGACATAGACGCCGTGGCACTATATGGCGGTATGAGCAAACTCTGTTATTCCACAGAGTCGCTGTGGTAGAGACTGTGTCCTCTTAGCCCCACAGTAGTACACAGATAACTGCAGAGCGGATAGCAGTCCGTGGTCATGCAGACAGAAACGCAAACAACCAACTCCTCACCGGCGTAGCCGGTATTCTAGAGGCTTTTTCAGCCAAGCCCTGAATACGTGCATACTAAACTCCTCACCGGAGGTGCCGGTATTCTAGGGGCTTATTTCAGCCGAGCCCTAACCGCATGCGTACATGACCACACTGGAGCAAAGCACATAACAGGATTGATACTAGCGCATGGCCGTGCGGCCATGCAACCATTTTATAGCAGCAACTACAAGACCTTCCAGTAAAGGACCAATGAGAAACTGCTCCAGAACACAAGCAGTTTCAGGACCTTCCTAGCGGACCAATAGGAGTTTCTGCAGTACCTGAGCATGTGGCCCCTGATCTCCAATGAGAAATCTTACCCTGGGCATGCTCAGAAGGGGAAAAGCAGGACTTAGTCCCAAAGTCGTCTGCTCGCCGCTGACCAGTACTGGCTATAATGGCAGAACCCAGAAAGGCAGCAGTATTCCTTCGCACAGTATGAGACTGAGCAAGGGGCTGAGACCGACGTCTGCTGAGCAGGAACCACTGCGGGCGGAGACGGATGGGAGACCACAGCGGGGATGGTTCGAGATTCCCCTTGTGCAGAAGCAGGAACTTGACCCCTAACACCAGGTTTCTAAGAACTTATCTGCTCCTCCAAAACTAGTACCATTGTTTTTCAGTAATAACAAAACATGCACACATAAAAAATATACATTTAAAAGAAAAAAAATCAATAATCGATGAATTCACACATATGGGTATAGATTTGCATAGTATATATTGGATATGACTGAAGAGACAAGGCAAAAAAGTCACTTTCCTGTAAGAATTGAACAGATCCAACAACTACATAATAATAATGTATCTATTTTCTATTTATGTCTGCGGTATATTGATGACGTTTCCAGTTTTGCAACCTGTAGTTTCCTATTTTCTAGTTTACTTTATTTTATATGTTTGATGTTGGTCACAATCGTGATGGGAATTGAACCTGTGTGGTCCCAATAGTTTTTTTTATCATACCAATAGGCGATCACCCATCTATTCTCTCAGAAAACACGAACTACTCAAGAGTTTCAATATTCGAACATCAAACTCACAAAATCAAACAAGAAATTAGTATATAGATTTTCCCAATAGCTTCCAGGCTCTTCTGGCTGTTAATTTATTGTGAACTGGCATATTACACATTCAGACAAAATTTCTCATTTTTAACACAGTGCATGAACGCAAACGGTAGAAATCACTGCAAAATAAGCTGTCATGTTTTTATGTTCCGTGACGAGATGTTCAGTGGCAGAACATGAGCTTTAAAAGTCTATTCACTGAAGCTCAGTGTTGTGAACCGAGCTGTGCTGGACACCATATCTGAAATTATTCAGAGCGCCAAACTATTTTCAAACTACAACTGGCTGCCGTTACTTGGCATGGAAATCTGGATCTTACTTGTGTCTCAAATAATACATGAAAGTAGTATAGGAAAGAACTACAGTGCTCCTGTATGGTAGACATGCATATAACCTGGCATGACCATTCTTATTTTGTATCACATGTATTACTTTTTAGGTCCAGTGAAGAATATCATTAGAAAACACAGTTTTTGGAATGATAGAAGAGTTATAATAGTTATTGTACAACGTAACATAAACTTAGTTTTCTAATCTAGCTCAAGGCTCAGATATTTTGACATTAAAGATGCTAATAAATAACAATCAAATTTGTAGTCTGGTAAATAATAAAAAACATCAATATCAAGGCAAAAGTGATCAGCAATATGGTCAAGACAGAATGCTATGTAATGATGTTGTCAGATTAAATAAATATATCAGCGTTTGATTGTATAGGTGATAAATGTGTGACCAACTGCTGGGACCCCAAAGTCCCATGTGTAAATGGAAAATGCTTGAAAAAGCTCCATTCACTTCTATGGGATGGCAGAAGACAAAAGCTCCATCAGTCCCATATAATTAATTGAAACAGTAGTCAAGCAGAGTGCATACTACTGTTCCATTCACTGAGGAAACTTTGAGACTCTTGTTTTTTGGTTCAATGTGTTGGGGTGATCTCTTAAGGTGAGATCTTAGTGATTGCCTGCCCCTGACATGATAAATATGAGCCAAGTGCATGCATAGAAGAAAGACATCGGACACAGGGTCAGATGTGTTCTCCTCTCTCAGCAAGAGCTGGCACAGAACTGAACTTTATTAGTATAAACAAAAGATCATGTAGCAGGCAGGAAGAGGATGTTGAACAGCTTCTCAGCAGCCATTGTATCAGTCTATGTTAGGTCCTTGCTAGGTCTATTTCATACATGGTCTTCAGTGTATCCACCTCATATTCCAAGGATTCCAGGGCATAGTTCCAGGATGTAAACGCCATCTTGCCACACCACATATATTACTAGCTTATGTAAGGTTAATAACTGATTTCATTAGCCATTCTTTCCTTCACAAATGTAGGTCACAGCAGTTGAAGCCACAGCCTTCATACATTTACAGTATTACCAATCCTACGGATAGATGATAAATGTATTTAATGGGACCAGTGTCGGACTGGGGTACCCATGGCCTAACAGTAACAATTTTGAAGGCCCACTCTTCAGGTAAATATAAATATTATTGGCCTTGGATGGAGGATAATATATAGCTTGTAGTTGTTCTTCCATGTAAGTTCATGCACTGCTTCCATAAAATAATACAATGGGTAGTTGGTGGCCTTTGTCTGCATGTCGTGCAACAAGTACTGCTCATATTGCGGGCCTACTTGTGCACAGGGGCCCACCGGGGGATTCTCCTGTTGTTCTATGGATCACTCCGAACCTGAATGGTGCTTTTCACTATATTTAAAAAAGGCAAACAGTATCTTTAGGCTGTGGTTCCACGGTCCGGAACCACAGCGCTTTGGACGGAGCGGAAATTCCGCTCCGTCTAAGCCCCGCCCCCTTTATGACGCGCGATCTTTCCAGAGGTGTTCAGGACACCTCCGGAACACCTCCGGAAAGAGCGCAGGGCTACATAGCCCTGTGTTAATTCTGTTGCGGCAACGCACCGTCGCCGCAATACGCGAGGACATGCTGCGGTCTAAAAAGACGCGCCGCATGTCCGTTTACGTTGGTCTGCCACCTGCGTATTGTTACGCATAGTGGAGACGGGATTTCTTGAAATCCCCTCCACTATGCTGTAACATCTGGACGCTGCGTGTTTGGCGCTGCGCCAGCGCACAGCGCCAAACACGCAGCGTTTCCTGACCGTGGAAACTCACCCTTATCTGCAATAAAATAATCCTGGCCCATAAAGAACACTGCACACTGGTTTAGTGGTGTAATACAGATTCTGTTGATATGACAATTGGATTTTATTCAGGTTATGTTAACAGTTATCAACACTTCAGTTATCACACGTTATATACGAGAAATGATCTCCTAGAGATCTATATACCATAAAAATCCCATATACAGTATATAAGTAACAGCATTTGATGAAATTATTAGGATGTAGGATGTAATTACTTTCTTAAAGTAAACCAGTCATTTATATCATGAATTATATTTTGATCAGTGATGTAGATTAGAAACAAAATGTTTTCATGATTTTTTTGCAGGCATATGGTCAGCAAAAAAAACAGTGACGTGAACAGCCCATAGATTATAATGGCTACATATTCTATCCACTAAAAACACGGATATAACATAACATGACTCGCGGATGTCTAAACGGCCCTAAACTTAACTAAACATTGTAAATTAATTTACTGACTGTAGGTAACAAACTTTAGAGTTTTCTGGCCTTTTAGATTGATAAATCGTAAGATAGGCAATGAATATCAGATCAGCAGGTGTCAGGCTTCCTGATTCCACAGATCAGTTGAGTTGGTTTTCCCATTTTTGAACCTACTATAGGATCGCCAACTTTGGAAGTGTCCCTACCACTCTGAAACATAATGAATTATTGCGATCTGTTCTCAGGGCTGAGAGCTTGTCTTTGGCTCTGCACCTGGGGGTGATGCTCTCTGCATCTCCTTTGTTATGGAGATGACCTGAATGTACCAGGTGACCAATTCCTGGAGTCACTTTATGATCCCGCCGTCCTATGCAATAGTTCAGGTGTCCCTATTATTAAGGAGGCTGTCTGGCATTTACTTAATCCCGGAGCGGAGATTCGACTCTTCCCCCAGATATGATGTTTGCGGTATCTCCATTTACTGTGGAGACGGTAGCAAAGGGGTCTGAATGATTGATACACAGGGTTTTTACACCCTGTTGTGACATGTCTAGCATCCCCTCCTTAATGTGCATACTATCTAAATGTGTGTCATAGACATTTTGGGTATCAACCCATTTTCTATATAGAGGGCCCAACAACCTGTCTCTACATGGGGGGGATTTACATTTTTTTAAACTATTTTTTTATCTCCTTTTTAGTCCTCTTCAGGCCCCGTCTCACATAGCGACACACCAGCGATCCCGACAACGATCAGGATCGCTGGTGTGTCGCTACATGATCGCTGCTCAGCTGCCAAACAGGCAGCTCAGGCAGTGATCAGGACAGTGACACTGCGGGTAACGTCGCTTAGTTACCAGCAGTGTACGTTGGATACCAGCGCCCTGATGCAGGAAGCTGGTAATCAAGGTACACGTCGGGTTTCCAGGTGCTGCGCGGTGCCTGGAAACCCGCTGTGTACCTTGGTTACCAGCTCCCCTACAGCAGCGCGCTGGTATCCAAGGTACAAGTCGGGTTTCTAGGCACAGCCCCACACCTGGAAATCCGATGTTTACCTTGGTTACCAGGAGATCGCTGGTCTCCTGCCTGTCACACGCAGCAATGCGTGCCTGTCAGCAGGAGACCAGCGATCAAAAAAAAGTCCTGGCATTTCTGACACGACCAGTGATTCACAACAGGGCACCTCATTGCATCCATTTTTAACCTTAAAGGGAATCTGACAACATGATTTTGATACATTATCTGAGAGCAGCCTGATGTAGGCAAAGAGATACTGAATCCAACGATGTATCACTTAGATTACTTGGTGCAGCCGTTCTGACACAATCAGAGCTTTTAGACTTAGCAATACAGCAGAGCCAAGAAAGCTAATCCAGCCGACACCAGGCTCTCCATGTACGAATTCCATAGACAGTGAGGTGCTTAGTTGCCAGACTAGTCTGGCAATGTTAATGTCTTAGGGCCCCGTCTCACATAGTGATGCACCAGCGATCCCGACAAGGATATGAACTTGTCAGGATCGCTGGTGTGTCGCTACATGATCGCTGCTGAGCTGCCAAACAGGCAGCTCAGGCAGCGATCAGGACAGCGACACTGCGGGTAACGTCGCTTACTAACCCGCAGTGTACGTTGGATACCAGCCCGCTGATGCAGGGAGTTGGTAACCAAGGTTCACATCGGGTTTCCAGGCGCTGCGCGGTGCCTGGAAACCCGATGTGTACCTTGGTTACCAGCTCCCTGCAGCAGCGCGCTGGTATCCAACATAGACATCGGGTTTCCAGGCACAGCCCTGCGCCTGAAAACCCGATGTGTACCTTGGTTACCAGCTGATCGCTGGTCTCCTGCCTGCCACACGCAGAGATGCGTGCTGGCCAGTGGGAGACCAGCGATAAAATAAAAGTCCAGGCATTTCTGACATGACCAGCGATTCACAGCAGGGGCCTGATCGCTGGTACGTGTCAGACATAGCAAGATCGCTGTTTAGCAGCGATCCCAGTAGCGATCTCGCTATGTGAGACGGGGCCCTTAGTGGACTTGAACCTGCGACCATCTTATCACTTGAGGTATATAATGAAAATCTTGTTCTCCTTTGAAGCTCAACGTATAGCTGACCCTCAGAGGAGAAACAAGAGGGCAGCAAAGGAGGCTTCAGATGGCCCCTGGCTGCTACGGTAACCAATTAGTTTCTTGTGATTGTATTGTGGGTATTCGATGGAAGCCGGTATGCGTGAGTTTCGGAGAACAACATGCAAGTTTGTTTTAAATGTCGCTGTCAGAGACATAGGCCTCGTTCATACATTGAGTATTTGGTGAGTTTTTACCTCAGTATTTGTAAGCCAAAACCAGGAGAGGAGCAATCAGAGAAACACGTCATCACTTCTGTATTTATCACCCACTCCTGGTTTTGGCTTACACATGCTGAGGTAAAAACTCACCAAATACTCAATGTATGAACGAGGCCTTAGGGTCTGTGCATACATTGCAGTTTTGCTTCTCTTTTTCTTCTGCGCATATTTGTCAGAAAACCTGAAGGATTTCCTAGTGTCAGCGAAGTGAATGAGAATCCTGAAGTCTCGGGCACACGCTGCTTACTTGTGACTTGCATATATAAATCTACAGCATGTGGATTCTTTCAGCATTTTTGCTGTAGATTTCATTAATACAAATAAGAGGGGGAAAATCTGCAACAAAAACGCATGTAAAAAATTCTGCAAAAACGTGGCAAAAACCTATTTTACGCAGCTCTTTCTTCCTGCCAAGAGATGCAAAAACGGTGCAGAAATTTCTGCTCCCAATACTTAACGTGTGCACATACCCTAACAGCAGCATTTAAATGGTTAACAGCTGCAAGCAGAGCTG
Source organism: Oophaga sylvatica (assembly GCA_033576555.1). NCBI lineage: Eukaryota > Metazoa > Chordata > Amphibia > Anura > Dendrobatidae > Oophaga > Oophaga sylvatica. The sequence goes on from JARQOD010000004.1 coordinate 323,357,587, forward strand.
AGCTGTGACACAGATGCTCGCTATTTAATTTAGCCTTCATCTACTGTGTGTGGAAAAGGCTCAGCTCCTGAGCCCACTCCACACACCTGACCTTCTCCATGACGGATACATCCATTAGGGGGCACTGAGGGGATATCAAGGTACAGCGCCTTATATCTTATAGTGGCTCTGCCCAGTACTGCAGCTCAGTCACATTCACCTGAATGAGACTTAGTAGGGGCGAGCCGCAGTACCAGGAATAGGCATTGCCAATATCAAAACACCAGAAAACCCTTATGATTATTACTATTCTTGTTTATACATTAATAAAAATGAGATTGAATGCTTAATCCTAAGGATAACACAGAAGTGGGTACAGTTGTCAATCATCACAATCATATATAATCTATATCATATTGATGGAGCATTTCAGAATTGGCTTAATGCACATGTGCTGTTTCTATCCATATTGTTTTGTGATTTGCAATTTTTTGGGGGATTTTAGGACACATTTAAAGCGACTTGACCATCACATGCTCAATAGCTCAGTAGGGTTCTTACAGTGCACACCACACTATGTATATGCCTTTGTCCGTGCCGCTACTGAAACGTTAGCTCTCCAGAGCTTGGGCATTGTATTGAATTTCAATGGGAACTCCCACAAGGAGAATAACAGAAGAATGAACTAAGATACCAGGCACAGCAAGTCTTCCATATTATGCTTTATATCCTCGCGCTAAGCTCTGCGGATCTAGCCATGGAAAACCTCTGCAGTGGATATACACACAGGGATACATCGCCTACACCAGAGGCCTTCTCAGAGTTCTCTGCCAAATGCAATGTCTGACCCAACAGAATAGCAATCTGCTGCCTGGCTGCTCATTTCTCGGTCGCCCTTCTTGTCAGCAGTCCGAAATATGAGAGCTGGTTCCCTGCCAGTTTCGGCTGGCAATCTCTCCTGCTGGACCAGACAGCCAGCAAACTACAGGAGCCGTTTCATAAAAGCATGAAGATGCTAGGAAACTGAGAAGTGCGGCATGAGATAATAAACTCTCAGAACAATGTCGAATAGGGAGGATATCTGAGGTTGTGCGTTCCTTCTACAGACATATGGAAAGTACTAATATCCATTGACAAAATAATCTCCCTTCATGCTAACAGATGAACTCCATAAGTTCATTACTCTTTCAGTTTCCGTCTGGAAAATGTTTTGTGGGTGTGCAAAAAATAAAAATAATCAAAATTTTTCAGTGTTTTACAACACAAATGACCGTATTGCACCAAAACAAAATACTTCACTCTATCATACAACTACCTATGAACAGAGGGTGTTTAGTCAGTGACTAAAACTGGATATGCCCATTGGAGCAATGCCACATTTATCCATTCAGTTTCAACATACCTGTATTAGATAGTTTGGGAAGAAAGGATTGATTCTGCTTGATTTCTATATGCACTGAGATGTTTGCCAGCCTAATTCACTCACAAACATATTAAATTATAGAAGAATATCAATTTTTATGTAAAAGTCAGGTAAGAACTCCCAGCTGGGCAAGTGTATAACTTAAAAGGGTATTCCCCTCTCCAAGATCCTATCACAATATGTAGTAGGTGTAATAATAATAATAATAATATTACCAAATACATCCAATTAGAAATGTAGTATAGTTCTTCTGATTCTCTATGTCTCTTTCCTCATGTGCAGGCGTTGCATGACCTTAAATATTCATGGTTATGACCACTCAAAGAGTGACTGTTAGTTGTTAGTGGTCGTAACCATGGAAACCTAAGCAACTGCAATGTCCTGCACATGGGGTAAGAGACATAGCAAATCAGAAGAACTATACTACATTTGTAATTGTATGACAATTCCCACTACTCCCAGCATAGCACAACGGGACCCTAACCTCATGATAAATGTGGGTCTCATTGGTGAGACCAGCATGTACTACAGATTTATGACAAATCCTGTGGATAATCAATGAATCTATAAATTGGGAATACTCGCCTAACAGCTTTCAGCTTTTGTCATTAAAGGGAATCTGTCAGCAGGATTTAATATCCCAAACTATTTATATAAGCATGCGTTTCTTTAAAAGGCAAGTCCAGCAATGTTTTTACATGGCCAGTCCTTTCCTCCATTAATGAGAAATCAGTTTTTAATTGATATGGAAATGTCTATGGTAGATGTGAAGCCTCTGTCACTCCAGTTCTATTCCATGTCCAGCACAGTCTCCTCCAACTTGATTGACAGCCTCTATGCTGTGTGATTTCCATCAAGCAGGAAGTAGCGCTGGGCGGGGAATAGAGCTGGAGTGACAGATGCGTCAGATCTACCGAACACATTTGCACATCTATTCAAATGCTGATTTCTCACTAATGGATGAATGCACTGGTCATATAACGGAATTGCTGGAGTACTGCTGAAAGCCTAGTGAAATATGATTCCACTTCTGTACTACAGAACAAATATTCTGAAAAAAAATCTAATACAAATAATGCATATTTGTTTCTTACAGAGCCGATCATAGGGAAAGCAATATGTTCATTTAATAGGATAACTTCATGCTTGCTGCTAATCACATGGGACTAGTTAATGAATCTGTCCGACTGTATCATTTCTTAGCCTTCCAGGCAAGTTTTCGATGCCAAGTCAAAACTCACATATCTGTGAAATGTAAAGAATATTTGCTAAAGACCATGCAGATCACATCCCCTATCAGACCAGATGCAGCTTGTGAAATGTACTTGGCATCAGCTTTCCTCTCTATTATTATCATACATGAATAAACAGCATGGTAGTATCCTGCAAAAGGATTGACATTCACATGAAGAAATTGTGAAGACTGAGGAAATTCCTTCTGTTTAAAAAGAAAACTTATTAATAATGTCATACAGAAAAACACATCTTTTCAGATCGAAAGACTATTGTAAATGAAGTGTCTCAGAGTTCAATCTGCTGCTCAAGTCTTTCTGATTTGCTCTGTGTTGACCTTGAAATGAGCATGTTGACCTTGAGAAAGACCATATAAGAGAATGCTTACAATTTTTGTCGCCAAGGTCATAGGATATTAAAAACCTGCAGATGGTCTTCAGAAAGAAAGATCATGTCATTTTAACATCATCCTAAGAAAAAAGTTCATAGCATGCCAATGAAATTATGTTTACACTGGCAGATGTGGTTCTTACATGTTAAAAAGACTTTAGAGGTCAAATCTAATAAATAGATAATGCCAAGTAATGATATGCTTGCCAGTAAACCGTATTACCAGTCCTTATTGCCATAGCTCAGAGAAAGTATGTTGTCTTGCAGGGCAAAAATGAAAATTAATTGTCATCCAGTGCTATAAATAAGTCCATTCATTCTTTTATTTCCATCGCAATAAAACATGTTTAGTTAAAATTCCATAGGTACATGGTGCTGTATGTTTACGCATTTCGAATCACACAGTTAAACACATAATCATGCAGGTTCATGTACCTATTGAAGTTTAATACAACATATTTTTAATTAAGTAAATAGAAAATAAAAATTAATTTTATGTAAAGTACTGGACTGGAAAACAAATATTTGGGATTTTCTGTTAAAACCAACCTGTCAGCAGGATTTTGATAAGTAAACTATAGGCATTGTCAGGTTGGCTCTGTTACACTGATTAAAAATTAGGTTAAGAAATCTGTCTTGAGGTTCTTGTGTAATCAGTGTTAGAAGCTTTCAGTTAATGAGATGCCCGTGCTCCGGGGCCTGACGAGGGACACGTTCTGAAACGCGTGTCGGGGTGTGCGCTGTACTTGGACAGCAGACGACATAGGTATTATTCCCCATTATCTCTTCCTATCTGCTGCTATTGCACATTGTGCTTTATTGCCTGTTGCTTCCCCCCCTTTTGTTGACACATCTGCTTGCACACATGGTGCTGTACAGACACTATTTACATATCATTGCTATATGTTTTTTCTTTATATATATATATATATTTATAGAATGGTAGAACTGGAGAAGGTGTGGAAGGTGAAGGCAACAGTGATTCCAGTGGTGACAGGAGCATTTGGAGCAGTGGCCTCTAAGTTGGGAAAATGGCTACAACAGATCACAGGAGCAACATCTGAGCTCTCTGTCCAGAGAAGAGCAATGCTGGGAATAGCTAAGATCCTGCGCAGAACCCTCAAACTCCCAGGCCTCTGGTAGAGGACCCGAGAATGAGAGAGGACAACAAAGACCACCCAGTGGGGGTGAGAAGGAAGTTTTTATTTGTAATAATACAAAATACCAACCAAAACATATATACCTTGATGTATTACCACCTGTTATAATTTTCCTTTGGTTGATACTACACCATTTAAATCACACACATTTTCCAGGTAAAGTTGATAACATCTGTGCATATTGGAAATCCCTTTGAGGGATAATCATTTTTCTTTCCCTCTCTTGCAGTTAGTGGGAATAGACTTTAATTAATTTAGTTATACCTAGTGGCTTTCTATGCCCATTGTGACATTTATGTTGTTTTTCTTCATTGTATGCTTTTATCGTTGTATTTACTATTGTCTTCATTTCAGTGTGGGCACATTTTTTGTCGTAGAGCTACCATTTACCATATTGATTAATAAATGTACTTTTATCTTTACACTAACTGTTTCTCACATCTTCTTTTAGACCATAAGTTAGAAGTTTTTTGTTTTTGGTTTCTCCGGGGCGGGACTGTACAGTAGACAGAGTTTTATTTTCCTGCTCTAGGCCAGAGAAGCCAAAAAGAGACCTGCCTACAGGCCTCCCCGAAGCACAAACAATCTGTCTCTCTCTCTATGAGGAACATGTTTGTGCTTCGGGGCAGCCTGTGAGCAGGTCTTTCCTTGGTTCCTCTGGCTTAGAGCAGGAAGATAAGACTCTGCGCCTACAGTTCTGTCCCGAAGAACATATCATTAACTGAAAATTTCTAACACTGATTACACAAGAATCACAAGATGGATTTCTTCACCCCAGGTATATTTTTTAATCAGTACAACAGCGCCAACCTGACAATGTCTGCAGTTTATGTAGCAAAATCCTGCTGACAGGTTTGCTTTAAAAAGTAAAAAAATTTAAACACTAAAACTCTGACTACTGTAAGCTATTAAAGAAGTTGGCCACTACTTTTATATTCATGGCCTATCTTGGGATAAGCCATCAATATCTCATCAGCTGGGCTGTGAGACCTGGAGACCTCGCCGATCAGCTGTAACAGGTGCCAGCAGCACACAGACGTTATCGGATGGTACCAGACCACAGCAGCTCTGCCGAAAGTGTAGTGGTTGCAACTGGATACTGCATATCATTTTTCATATAAAGAGACAGTGGATCTACAGTACCCAACTGAGACCAATTTAGAAATGATGTTTCTGATGTGTTTCAGTAGCACCAGAGAACTTCCAGCCAGTAATGCAATGTGCACACATTGCGCAAATGCTCCATAATTTTGCAGAGCATTTGCGCAACTTCCCACCGCGGGTAAAACGCATATGTAATTAGTATGCATTTTCCCGCAAAACACAAGCATTTTGCAAGCGTTTTTAGCTTGCAGAATCCTCGCGATTTGAAGCATTGCTTGGAAAAGTGATTGACAGATTGGTCACACTTGTCAAGCATAGTGCTGACAAGTGTGACCAACTGTTTACTAAATGAGGAATGCAAAAAATAATTAAAAAAATAAAAAATATTGATATACTCACCCTCCATCGGCCCCCGGAGTCATCCCGCTCCTCAGCGACGCTGCCGGCAAGTTCCGTTCCCAGGGATGCATTGCAAGAATGACCTTTGCAACATCGTGGTCACGTGACCGCTACGTCATCTGGGATGATTCTCGCAATGCATCCCTGGGAACGGAACTTGGCGGCAACTCCGCTGAGGAGCAGGAAGACTCCGGGGGCTGACGGAGGGTAAGTATATCAGTATTTTTTATTTTAATTCTATTTTTGACAGGAATATGGTACCCAGGGCCTGGAGGAGAGTCTTCTCTCCTCCAGGCCCTGGGTACCGTCCGCACATGAAGCGCTCACTTCACGCATGGTGGGCATAGCCACATGCATAAAGTGAGCGTTTCAATGCAATCCTATGGCGGCATAATCGCCATGATTACGCAAAAAGAATGAACATGCTGCTTATTTTTACAGGAAGCGATTACGCTCCGCAAAAATAGGCATGTGCACAGCAATGCGTAATCCCATAGGATTGCATGGGATGCGTTTTGTAACCATTTTATAAGCGATTATGCCGCGTTTTAAAAAAAACGCAACGTGTGCAAATAGCCTAACAGTTTATTAACACCCCCCTGCCGATCAGGTATTAATGACCTATCCAAAGGATAGGCCATCAATAAAAAAGGAGTTCCCAACCCCTTTAAATATGAATTGAAATGTCATGCATGAGGCCATAATAATAGTGACTACTGAATTATACTACTGTGTTGTGAATGTGCTAAAAATGGTTTCTGAGCAGAGGCTCCCTCTGGTGGTTACTGACAGTACTGAACCTTTCAGCGAGGAGTGGCAATCTGGGATCACGGATTGGTCTGATATAAGGGAGGTTCTCTCCCATGATGGTTGCCGGTGAGCAATTGTTCTTGTCTCAATTGTGGTTCCTGGTTCATTTGGAAGCTTGCTGAGTCTTGCCTGCATCTTCTGCTATCAGATAAGATATTTTCTGCTTTTATTTTTGTGCTTGCTTTTTGCATTGTTCCCTGCACTTCTGTGGAGGTCAGCCAGGTCCCCTCCGGGGGGCTTGTGCTCCTCTCAGTTTATCTGGAGCCACTGTTATTTGTTCATTTGCTTTTTCCTGTTTTTTCAGTGGCTGCGGCTTAGTTTTGTTACACCAGAGAACTGATTTAGGTGGTAGAGGTTGTGTGATCTCAGGTGTTTTTGCAATCAGTAGTGTTGGTTTTTTAGGGGTTTTTTTTGGATTGCAGTGAGTATCCTTTCCTGTACTTTTCTGTCTAGACAGATTGGGCCCCAGCGTTTGCTCATTCTATTTTCTGTCTGTGTCCGTGCTTCCTCTTGTCTAACCGCCATTACATGTTTGGGGGCTTCCTATTTTCTTTGGGGATCTGCTCCGGGGCAGACAGCTTTCATCTTTCTGCCTTTAGGTGTAGTTATCTCTCAGGCTGAGACGAGGCGTCTAGGATCAACGTAGGAACGCTCCACGGCTACCTCTAGTTGTGTGGTTAGTTCAGGTTACTGCAATCCAATAGGTTCCAGCCTCTCTGGTGTATTGCCGTTTTTGCTTACTCTCCTCAGCTACCAAAACATAACACTACTGATATTCAAATGACAATCTCAACAAATGTCAGAATATAAGTGTCAGAACGTGACAAACAGTACAAGCATCTACATAGCAGTGACCAAAGATCCCTAATGCTCTAATACACTACGGCAAATAATCACTCACATTTAGGTATTTAGAACACTACAATATTAGGATTATTACAATATACAAGGAAATGTATTTTCCTATATAATAAGTATCTTACAGAAATGGGTTTGTGTGATGCAATAATCTGCATTATGCTGTAATGTCCAATATACCATGGATAAACCCAAAGAGTTTTCTTGCACAATTTTCACAATTCACCAGGTGAAAGCCATTGATAAATCATATCTAAGTATGATCAGTTATATGCCACATTTATCTTCTTTTTATAAAATTCCTGGAAATAAACCATTCATCTACACACTTGAAAGTCACAGTGAGGACTTTCAATACATCAAATGTCCAATGTTCCCTTCTCAATCCAGGCTGCAGCCAAGGTTAATGCTCAGCTAACCTGCTTCACATTGAATAAAGGTTCTCAATAGAAGAAGAAAACAACGACTTTTGCTCTATCCTTTCATGGCATTCCCAAGAACATAAAAATCAATCTTACATCTGGATATCACATCTTAGGAAAGCAAAATATGCCTTAAACCCCAGGCTATATAGCCCTTTATCTGAGTCTGCAGACAGAAAAGAAAAATGCTTATATGACCAGCAAATCAAGTGAGAAAGGATATCTGATTATTGAGCTAATTATTAATTTTTTCTTGTAAAAATATAACCATACAAAACATCAGTCACGAATTGTCTACTCATCAGATGTATACCCACAACTTCCTAAAACACACATCGCAGAAGAAATCTTGGAAATTTGATCGTGCAAGGTGCACCTGAAGGACCTGCCTAGTAGTCTGGGTAAGGGTCCGCTCACACTTGCGTATCAATAATTGGTCCCATTCTCATCCAAGAGTGTGACAATTTGGTCCGAGTGCAATCCAGTTTTTTATCGGATTATATCAGTCTGTTTTATACATTATTGTGAGCGATTCCTAATAAAATAACTTGCATTATCCCTAATTAGGAAGTATCTTCCATGACAATAACATAATAAGCGACCACCAGCAGCATTACGGAAGTTGCAGATTGTTTCTTACCGGCATTTCCTACTGCCGAGACCCTTTGCTGAAGAATAAAAGGTTCCTAAAAGAATGATATGGTTTTAACCAGGATATCTTTGTCTATTGCTTGTTCTTTACTTGTAGGTATAAATCAGAACAAGACACGTCTGCACAATGGGTCACGTGTCTGATGCCTCTGACCTTACTTTATTGGTGTAGAGTTACCTTTTTTTTTACATCTGACATATTTTTTTTTCTGGCAAATAAAAGTTGTAGGAATTTCTAATTTAATACAATATAAATTCTGTTATATTACTTTGGTTCCCAATGAAAAAATCTGAATTCTCCTGCTAGCCTATAGTTATTTTTTATAGATGGATATAAAACAGCATCGGCCTAGCATGTTACAGCTGTACAGCAAATGTTTGCCCTATATTATAGGTAGGAGTGTGACACAGTGATACGGTACTTGTATATCCTGCTTATTCACTGTGCAGAACAAGTCCCTTTATATACCTGTGATTTCTGATCTGCAAGACCTACATATGTACATGTTCATTATTATCATTTAATTTTAGCACAGCATAGATTCTCTGGTGCTGTTCTTAAGATCATGTGTGAAGCAATGTACATGAGCATATACAGCAGTATCTGCAGCCATGGCGTCTGGATATTAGCATACACAGCAGTGTCTGCAGCCATGGCACCTGGATAGTAGCATATACAGCAGTGTCTGAAGCCATGGCGAATGGACAGTAGCATATACAGCAGTGTTTGCAGCCATGGCGCCTGGACAGTAGTACATATAGCAGTGTCTGAAGCCATGGCGCCTGGATAGTAGCATATACAGCAGTGTCTGCAAACATGGCGCCTGGACAGTAGCATATACAGCAGTGTCTGCAACCCTGACGCCTGGACAGTAGCACATACAGCAGTGTCTGAAGCCATGGTGCCTGGATAGTAGCATAAACAGCAGTGTCTGCAGCCTGGATAGTAGCATATACAACAGTGTCAGCAGACATGGCACCTGGACAGTAGCATACACGGCAGTGTCTGCAAACATGGCGCCTGGACAGTAGCACATACAGCAGTGTCTGAAGCCATGGTGCCTGGATAGTAGCATAAACAGCAGTGTCTGCAGCCTGGATAGTAGCATATACAACTGTGTCAGCAGACATGGCACCTGGACAGTAGCATATACGGCAGTGTCTGCAACCCTGACGCCTGGACAGTAGCACATACAGCAGTGTCTGAAGCCATGGTGCCTGGATAGTAGCATAAACAGCAGTGTCTGCAGCCTGGATAGTAGCATATACAACAGTGTCAGCAGACATGGCACCTGGACAGTAGCATATACGGCAGTGTCTGCAAACATGGCGCCAGGATAGTAGCATATACAGCAGTGTCTGAAGCTATGGTGCCTGGATAGTAGCATATACAGCAGTGTCTGCAGCCATGGTGCCTGGATAGTAGCATATACATAGGTGTCTGAAGCCATGGCGCCTGGATAGTAGCATAAATAGCAGTGTCAGCAGCCATGGTGCCAGGATAGTAGCATATACAGCGGTGTCTGCCACCATGGCGCCTGGATAGTAGCATATACAGCAGTGTCTGCAGCCATAGCGCCTGGGTAGTAGTATATACAGCAGTGCCAGCAGACATGGCACCTGGATAGTAGCATATACAGCAGTGTCTGAAGCCATGGTGCCTGGATAGTAGCATATACAGCAGTGTCAGCAGCCATGGCGCCTGGACAGTAGCATATACAGCAGTGTCTGCAAACATGGTGCCTGGACAGTAGCATATACAGCAGTGTCTGAAGCCATGGCGCCTGGATAGTAGCATATACAGCTGTGCCTGCAGCCATGGCTCCTGAATAGTAGCATATACAGCAGTGTCAGAAGCCATGGAGCCTGGATAGTAGCATACATAGCAGTGTCATCAGTCATGGCACCTGGAAAGTAGCATATACAGCAGTGTCAGCAGACATGGCACCTGGACAGTAGCATATACAGCAGTGTCTGAAGCCATGGCACCTGGATAGTAGCATATACAGCAGTGTCTGAAGCCATGGTGCCTGGATAGTAGCATATACAGAAGTGTCTTAAGCCATGGCGCCTGGATAGTAGCATATACAGAAGTGTCTGCAGCCATGGCGCCTGGATAGTAGCATATACAGCAGTGTCAGCAGCCATGGCACTTGGATAGTAGCAAATACAGCAGTGTCAGCAGCCATGGTGCCTGGACAGTAGCACATACAGCAGTGTCTGAAGCCATGGCGCCTGGATAGTAGCATATACAGCAGTGTCTGCAGCCATGGTGCCTGGACAGTAGAATATGTAAGGGGAGGAAGTATTATGTTCCCTTTGCATGTCCTCCTTATTAGGTTCTGATATTGTTTGTTCTATTATGATGTGTGTATGTTATAATAGAGTGGTACTGCTACGTGAATACATGTATTACTGCCTACTAATAATTGTGCTGCTACACTTTTAGTGTATTACCATTTCTTGTAACTATGTGTATTGTGTGTTTTAGTAAAGTATGTTTTATTTGCACTAGTATTAAGGAAAATGTAGTGCACCTGTTGGCCACTAGATGGGGTGCATTTTAGTGCACATAGTTTCTAGATAAAACATAAAGTAAGGACATGGTTAATTGTAGGAGGGGCTGCTGCATGGTAAGGTATTGCATAGTGATAGTGTGTGACCCGCACTACAATTGTGGGTTACCAGGGCTATGGGGTACTCGGAGCAGAGCCCATGGAAGTCTATGGGATTTGTGTCACTGGCAGCGGTGGCTCGGTCCGTGGCCCTGGCGGTCAGGCGTATGATGGGGGGGGAATTATTTACAGGGGATTGGTAGATAACAGTTCGTGACGCCACCTGTAGTTTTCTAGTCACTAAGACCAGCGCTGCTGTAGATCTCTGAGGGGATGTTGTGGCAGCTAGATGACGGGTCCCCCACAGGTGGGACTGGTCCCTCAAAGTCTATGGTTATAATGATGTAGGGTGCAGATAAATGAATCAGTCTCACACCATCCAGCGTCTTTCCATACCTTTTACTTGTCAGATGTTAGGCAGGTCCCGGGGAGCTGGTCAGGGTGGAGAATGTGCTTCGAGATAACAGCTGAACAGGTTAGAGGCCTCCTTTACTTCCAATATGATGAGTCCAACTAGCATAGAGCTAAGTTAACTCCGAATACTCCAGCTAACTCCATAGCTGTACTGCCCGGTCAGCATTGTGGTGGAGCCTTCCATATAATGTGAGAGAGCTGAGTTCCTACTGTTGTCCTGCATCGACTCAAGGTTCCCACTCTCCCTGACTCCGGTTACGTACCGACACTTCAAGGGCTGCTTTCTGCGACCTAAGGTCCAGTAAGACTCTGGTTGTTCCGTTACTATGCGTGAAGCGATAGCAACACTTCGGTCCCCAGTGACCGGCTGATAGTGCAGATAATCCGATATCTAAGGCACTTCTCTAATTCCTTCCACTGCGCCCTTCGCCCTGCTCGCGCTCTTAACATAAGCACTCCACACTTCCTATGGTAGTACAAGTCAATCCTTTCTTACTTCTTCCTTGGAGCTCGCTGACAGATTCTCAGTATTCTCCTAGTTCAGGAACACATCAACTGAACTTCACTGTCCTTGGGACAGGCGACTGAAGTTTCTGCTGCAAACTTCCCTTTCTCCAAAGCTGTCTCCGTCTGTCTGACTTTAGCTCACACAGAGCTCTGACAGGACAATGCAATCTGATCTCCTCTGCACACTGGTGGGATGACTCACTCCGGAGCCACCCGAGCTAGACTGAACTCCTTCCTCCCTCCAAGTCCAGACTAGACTGACCTGTCCGACGACAGGAAACTGACTGAGCTCTGCTGCATGTCACTACCTTATATACCCTATGGGTGTGTCCAAGTGTGTGATGGAGTGAATGGATATCAAGCATTAAACTGTTACCTCTCCGCACATCCTCCAGGATTTTATGTGTGCCTTACACACCAGGGCTACACAATAGGATAAGCCAGAGGGCCAGAGACGCCGGAAGGGTCCACACGGGCTATAGGCCCAGGACACTGCAGCAGTCACAAAACGTTAGAAGAGTGAAGCCTAGCCATCCACAGTACAGCAGCGGACCAGTGCAGCTAGGGGCCATAGGTAGTTCCAGAATGTGGCATCTCATCGCTTGGGCACACAGCCTTAAGAATGGGATGTAACGGCCAGGGGAACCCACGGAAGCAGTGAATCCAGACAGTGAAGAAGTGGTGCCAGCGCAGGGGACAATATATCAGGGCAGGTCGCTCTCTCAGTGGCTACTGACTCCGGGAACTAATGATCTTGTGTCTGGGGCAAAACAGACCGAGGGATGCATAACCATAGCAGAGCTGAATAGTGAGGAAACTGAGAAACCATCAGGGACAGTCCGACCTGGGTCCGTGCTGTGTAACGGTGAGAGAAGTGCAGGGAAAGAAAAGGAGCCTTGCAATGTGAAACCTGTTGTAAATGCTGTGAAGACTTTGAAAGTGCTGTTTAACGAACCCAGTACAGATGTTTTTGTTAAAGTTGAGATGGACTGTGCCTCAGTTAATGTGAATTTACCTAAAGACAGTCTCCCACGGCATAGGGAGGACACCGAAGGAGCCGTACCTGAAGACACAGGTATGCTGGCTAGCAAACATTATTTTCCTGTGAGGGGAGGCCTGGCCGAACCTTACACATATACAGCAGTGTCTGCAGCCATGGTGTCAGGACAGTAGCATATACAGCAGTGTCTGAAGACATGGCGCCTGGACAGTAGCATATACAGCAGTGTCTGAAGCCAAGGCGCCTGGACAGTAGCATATACAGCAGTGTCTGAAGCCAAGGCGCCTGGACAGTAGCATATACAGCAGTGTCTGCAGCCATGGTGTCTGGACAGTAGCATATACAGAAGTGTCTGAAGCCATGGCGCCTGGACAGTAGCATATACAGCAGTGTCAGCAGCCATGGCGCCTGGACAGTAGCATATACAGCAGTGTCAGCAGCCATGGTGCATGGACAGTAGAATATACAGCAGTGTCAGCAGCCATGGCGCATGGACAGTAGCATATACAGCAGTGTCTGCAGCCATGGCATCTGGACAGTAGCATATACAGCAGTGTCAGCAGCCATGACGCCTGTACAGTAGCATATACAGCAGTGTCTGCAGCCATGGCGTAAGGACAGTAGCATATACAGCAATGTCAGCACCCAAGGAGCATGGATAGTAGCATATACAGCAGTGTCAGCAGCCATTGCACATAGATAGTAGCATATACAGCAGTCAGCAGCCATGGCACCTGGACAGTAGCATATACAGCAGTGTCAGCAGCCATGACACCTGGACAATAGCATATACAGCAGTGTCTGCAGCCATGGCGCCTGGACAGTGGCATATACAGCAGTGTCAGCAGCCATGGCGCATGGACAGTAGCATATACAGCAGTGTCTGCAGCCATGGCGCCTGGACAGTAGCATATACAGCAGTGTCAGCAGCCATGACGCCTGTATAGTAGCATATACAGCAGTGTCAGCAGCCATGGCGCATGGACAGTAGCATATACAGCAGTGTCTGCAGCCATGGCACCTGGACAGTAGCATATACAGCAGTGTCAGCAGCCATGGCGCCTGGACAGTAGCATATACAGCAGTGTCTGCAGCCATGGCGCCTGGACAGTAGCATATACAGCAGTGTCAGCAGCCATGTCGCCTGTATAGTAGCATATACAGCAGTGTCTGCAGCCATGGCACCTGGACAGTAGCATATACAGCAGTGTCAGCAGCCATGGCGCCTGGATAGTAGCATATACAGCAGTGTCATCAGCCATGACACTTGGACAGTAGCATATACAGCAGTGTCAGCAGCCATGATGCCTGGACAGTAGCATATACAGCAGTGTCAGCAGCCATGGCACCTGGATAGTAGCATATATGTGTAGCCCTGGTACACAATACTAGGAGGATGAGTGGAGAGGTAACAGTTAAGGTCTCTTCATGACATCATGTACACTTCTGACACACCCAGCAGGGGTGTGGAAGGGAGTGATTTTTAGTCAGTCAGTTTCCTGTCCTTGGACAGAGTAGACGTGTCCAGTTTGAGCCTGTTAGCAGTTCAGAAAGTGGAGGCTGGTACAGGTGGTCTAATTCACCTTAGCCTAGTCAGAGCTGTGCCCCACTGGAAGACAGACTGAACTATCTATTAAGAGTCGAGCAAATCGAAGGGCAAAGTGGAAGGAAGATAATTGGAAAAGTGCTTTTGACTTGGAAAAGTCCTGCACATTGCTACCGGTCACTGGGGACCGAAGGATCACTATTAGCTACAGCATAGTGAAGAGAAAACCAGAGATTTACCGGACCCTAGGTCGCGGCAAACAAGCCCCTTATAGTCAGTACGTAACTGGGGTCAGGGGGAGTGAAGACTTTGAGTCAGTGCACGACAAGATAAGAATTCAGCTCCCTCGCAGGAAGGCTTCACCACAAATCTGACTGGGCAGAACAGCTTTGGAAAGCTGGAATCATAGAGGGGACTACGCTTCAGGCTGGTTGTACTCATCTTCATTGGACAGTAAAGGAGGCCCCTAACTTGCTTAGCTGTTGCCTCAAAGCTCATCCTCCATCAACCCCATCAGCCTCCCTGGGACCTGCCTTATCATCTTGCAAGTAAAGGTATGGAAAGACGCTGACCGTGTGAGACTGAGTTATTATTGCATGCCTGCACAATCCCTACCTAACTACCGACCTGAGGGAAGAGTCCCACCTGTAGGGGACCCGACATCTAGCTGCATCACCATCCCCTCAGAGATCTACAGCAGCGCTGGTACAAATTACCAGAATACTACAGGTGGCGTCACGAACTGTATATAAATCTATCCCCTGTAAATATATCCCCAACATACGCCAGACCGCCAGGGCCACAGACCGAGCCACAGCTACCTGTGACAATCCCCATAGACTTCTACGGGCTCGGCTCTGAGTACCCCATTGCCCTGGTAACCCACAATTGTGGTGGCGGGTCGACACAACTTGGCGTCACGAACAGGATACGAAACTTGCATCATTGTGAGCCCTGTGTGCCTGTGGATTGTTTTTGTGAAAAAGGACTGTTTGCATTTTTGGCGCCAAAATCGCCATTTTTGTCGCCATATTCGCGCCCTCAGGCGCTGGAGAAGAAGGAGGGCGTACCTGAAAGAGCGCGCAAAGTCTTGGACACGCCCCCGGCTCTGACTCATCGGCAGGTCCTGCAACAGGAAGTGAACGCTCTGACATCAGAGCGCCTGCGACGAAGGTCCTGTTCCCACTGCGGTGCCTGTGAAGTAGCAGCGTCTGAAACCGGTAGGCTCCGTTTAACCAAGGGGGCGCTAAGATGTCACAACAACCGGCTGACAGTGCGGCCCCGGTCGGAGTCCCCAATCCCGCACCGTCTGGTATTGTAGCGCCAGATGGGGGCGCAGGCCCTGCACCCAGTCCGGTAGTCCCGATCATGCCACTAACGCTCCCATATATGCCTGGGGCGAAATGGCTTCCCCAATACAGCGGTGGGCCAGGCACTTTAGCAGGCTTCAAGCAGAAGTTATGCAGCATCCTAGAAATGTACTCCATGCCTGAGAGACAAAAAGCTGCTGTGCTAATAGGGCAGCTAACTGGCGCTGCTGAGAGGGAAGTGGAGACTTGGGATACCGTTGATCAGGAGTCGGTACCTGCGATCTTCCTGAAGCTACATGCCATATTTGAAGACCGCACAGAAACGGATCTCCGGATGGCCTTCTATCACTGTTCACAACAGCAAGGTGACAGCATCCGGGACTATGCTTGCCGACTACAGGGAGCCCTGAGAGCCCTCAAGCAAATTAACAATTTAAATGCTATCGACGAGAATAGAATGCTGAAAGAACAATTTATACAGGGATTGAGATCCCAAGAGGAACGCAGAACTGTAAATTGGTGGTCCTTAGATCATCCGGATGCTACCTTTGATGCCCTAAAGGACATGGCAATAAAAGGGCTGCGGCCCCTGGGCAAACCTGAGGTGGCCACCCAACATCATCAGGCTGAAGTCACTCCGGAACCGGCAGTAACCCCCTGTTCCCCGTTAGTGGCCGAAGCCAAAGCGCAGGTGACACCTCCTAGTGAATTGGACTGTCTGCGCTCAGAGGTGCGCCAGCTGACTAAAAATCTGGCTGCTGTGATGAGTGCCCTGCAGCTGCGGAAAGAGGAGGAAGGGAAGATCTTGTTAGCTGACTGCCCAGAGGACGTTCCGTGGATGCACCGGAGAAGAAAGAAGACGTCGCCCCCCCGGAGGAGGACAACGCCACCCCCAGGAGCAACCTCTGATCAACACCCTCCTCGTCGAGAGATCATCTGTTATCGCTGCAACCGGAAAGGTCATCTGTCTCCACGGTGTCCTTTAAACGGGCAGAACCTGGGTCCAAGGGCCAACACCCAGGAGAATACCCGTCAGGCCCCCTAGACTGGAACCGCAGGTATGTGGGCGGGCGACCCTACCTGTCTATTATTCTAGATGGTATTGCTGTTCCAGCATTGTTAGACACTGGGTCCCAGGTGACCCTAATACCTGATGCTCTATATACCAAGTACTGGTCAATGGACAGTCTTAAACCTCCGAGCCTTGACTTTACTGTGTATGCTTCTAATGGTCTTCCTGTAGAAGTACTCGGAACAAAATGTGTAGATGTAAAGGTGGGCAGAGAGGAGTTGAAAGACCAAGGGCTTCTGGTAGTAAAGACTGTAAATGAGGAGAACGGTCTAAATATAATTTTGGGTACTAACATTATCGGTAATTGTTTGGGAGAAGTTGTGTTCTTGCTCCAACAGCTCGCTGAGATTGCCCGACCAAGGCAGAGAGGAGTAATCCAAAGAGAGATCCGGGCCCTGGTGTGTCAGCAGCAAGCGAAGCTTACCGACGGCGAAATTGGTAATGTACGGGTCACTGACTCGGATCCTATTGTGATACCCCAATGAGTGAAATGATCATTTGGTGCAGGGCAGCCATAGGTCTGAGAGGACAGAATTACCAAGCTGTAGTAGAACCCCACCATTCAGAACATAGACCTACACTTATGACTGCTAGAGGAGTAGTAGAAGTGGTGAATGGAAGAGTACCTGTACGGCTTCTCAATTGGGGAGATGATGAGGTAAATTTACCCCGTTATGCAACCATTGCTAAACTACATGCTGTTGATAATAATTCTATTCTCCCGGCTGAGTCCTTAGACTCCTGTCAAATAGAGGAGGACAATGACCCAGCAACCCAGGTGGCGGAATGGTGTCAGCAACTCCATGTTGGGACGGACACCACTCCCGCTCACCAGAAGCAAGGGGTATTACGGGTGGTGCAAGAGTACGCCCAAGTGTTTAGCAAAAATCCACTTGATTTTGGGACAATTAAGGGAGTACAACATCATATCCCTACAGGCAGTCATCCTCCCATCAAAGAGCGGTATAGGCCCATACCTCCAGCTCATTATCAGAAGGCTAAAGAAATGTTGAATGATATGAAGAAAGCCGGGGTGATAAGGGATAGTTGTAGCCCCTGGGCAGCCCCTCTAGTTCTGGTTAAAAAGAAAGATGGTAGTATGAGAATGTGTGTGGATTACAGGCAGGTGAACCGCATAACACACAAGGATGCATACCCGCTACCACGTATAGAGGAATCATTAGCTGCTCTGAAAACGGCTAACTACTTTTCTACCCTTGATCTGACTAGTGGTTACTGGCAAGTGGCTGTGGCTGAGGAGGATCGTGAGAAAACGGCTTTCACCACCCCAATGGGGCTCTGTGAGTTCGACAGAATGCCGTTTGGGCTCAGTAGTGCCCCAGGAACATTTCAGAGAGTGATGGAAAACTGTCTGGGACATCTCAATTTTGAAACCGTGCTGCTATACCTAGACGACGTTATCGTGTATTCCAAGACATATGAGGACCATCTGAAGCACCTGGCAGAAGTATTCGAGTCCCTGTCCAGGTACGGGATGAAATTAAAACCCTCAAAATGCCATCTACTCAAGCAGAAGGTACAATACTTGGGGCACATCGTCAGTTCGGAAGGAGTAGCGCCGGACCCAGAGAAAGTCACCGCCATCCAGAAGTGGCCGGAGCCGAAGAACCTTAAGGAAGTGCGACAGTTCCTGGGACTAACGGGTTACTACAGGAGATTCGTGAAAGATTACACGAAGAAGGCAGCTCCTTTACAGGACCTCCTGGTAGGACAATCTTTAAAGAGCAGAAACCCTCCCTTTAATTGGGGTAAAGAACAGGCTGAAGCATTCCAAAAGATGAAGGAGATCCTTACAGGTGATGAAATCTTAACCTATCCTGATTACAGCCAACCGTTCCTGTTGTACACCGACGCCAGTAATGAAGGGTTGGGAGCCGTTCTCAGTCAGAAGCAGAATGGACAAGAAAAAGTCATCGCTTATGCTAGCAGAAACTCAGGCCAACGGAGAGGAATCCGGAAAATTATAGCAGCTTCAAGCTGGAGTTTCTGGCGCTGGTCTGGGCCATCACTGAAAGATTTAAGCACTATCTGGCCTCCAATAAGTTCACTGCGTTTACAGACAACAACCCGTTAACGCACCTGGAAACCGCCAAGCTGGGTGCCATGGAGCAGCGATGGATGGCTCGGTTGTCCAATTATCAGTTTACTATCAAGTACCGGGCAGGTCGAAAGAATGCTAATGCTGATGCGTTGTCCCGAATGCCGCATGACTCTGACACGGAAGAAGAATCGGACGACCTGGAAGAAATTGAGCTACCCGCGTTCCATCGAAATGGGGTAGTCCACGAGCATCGAGCCCACAGAAAGCAGTATGGTGCAACGTTAAATCCTTTACCCCATCACAGTTGGAAAGAGACTCAGGACAGTGATCCAGTGGTCAGCCGCATCAAGGAGTTGTTAAAACAGGAAGGCTCCTCTCTGGAAAAGGATGCACCTATGTCAGCAAAGCTCCTGTGGAACGAGAAAAGCAGGTTGTTCCTATACCGTGAGAAGTTGTGCAGGAGATACGTCAACCCCAGAACCCATGAAATGGTCTGGCAAATAGTGGTCCCCAAGGCAGACGTCCCAATGGTGTTGGAAGCGTACCACGATCAAGCAGGACACTTTGGCTGGAGGAAGCTGGAGACCCTGTTGAGATGCCGGTTCTACTGGGTAGGGATGCGCAGCTCCATCGAGAGGTGGTGTCGGAACTGTGGACCCTGTGGTCTCAGAAGAAAGGACTACGGTAGTCAGAAGGCACCCCTGCAACCTATCCGGACGACTCGTCCCCTGGAGATTGTGGCCCTGGACCATGTCAAATTGTCGCCAAGTAGATCTGGATACTCATACGCCTTGACCATGGTGGACCATTACTCCAGATTTCTGGTAGTCGTTCCAGTTAAGGACCAGACCGCAGTGACAGCCGCGAAAACCTTTCAAGCAAGTTTCTGCAGACCGCATGGGTATCCGGAGCAAGTCTTAACCGATCAGGGACCTGCTTTCGAAGCCGATTT
The DNA here is from genome assembly GCA_033576555.1 of Oophaga sylvatica. Classification (NCBI taxonomy): domain Eukaryota; kingdom Metazoa; phylum Chordata; class Amphibia; order Anura; family Dendrobatidae; genus Oophaga; species Oophaga sylvatica. The sequence goes on from JARQOD010000004.1 coordinate 323,377,494, forward strand.
ATTCAAGGAATTCTGTCACATGTACGGGTGCAAGAAAATAAGAACAACACCATATCACCCTCAAACCAACGGTCTTTGCGAAAAAATGAACCATATTGTCCTTGACTTGTTGAGATCCATACCGTTGGAAGACAGGAATCGATGGCCGGATTTACTGCCTGATTTGGTTGATTTGTATAATCATATACCTGTAAGCTCAACTAACTGCACTCCAGCCTATCTTATGAGAGCAAGGCCTGGAAAACTACCAATGGATTTAGAACTTGGAGTGGTAGAACCGGAGGCAGACGACGCTGTTGAAAACTGGGACGTCAATCGGCAAGAGCAATACAGAAGAGTACAAATCTGTGTAGAGGAAAGTCTTAATAAGGCACGGGAGAAACAGGAAGATGTTTACAACCGAAATGCTCCTGCCAAGCCTTTGATGCCTGGAGAGGTAGTATTAAAAAGAAAAAGGAAGATGCACAAACTGGATAATCAGTGGGAGCAAGAACCCTACGTCATACAAGATTCTAAATATGACAACAGAAAAGTTTGTGTCGTCAGTAAGGACGGAGGAAGAACAACAATCACTGTGTCCAGAGATCATTTGAAGTTGTGTCCAGAACACTTAAAGCGTTGTGAAAAGAACCCTGCCCTCAATCAAGGAGAAAGAAAGGAAGAGGTCATCCACACCGATCTGGGAGATTTTCCTGCGGATTGGCCTAGACTGGGAGATGCTGTGATAATTCCAGTGTTGCAGTTTTATCAGCCACAAGAGGAAGTTCTACCTCCAGTTGTGCCTGTGGTGCCAGTTGAGCCCGCTCAGGAGTTACCCATCCCAGCAACACCTCAACCTATGGAACCTCAAGATGGATCATCTGAAGCAGCGCCCCATACTATGGGATCCCCTGGTGAAGCTGACTCACACCGCCCAGCCATCAGTACGCTTGCCAGATCCATAGAAAGATTAAGGCAGTTCTATAGTTTGCCGTTACGCAGTGCAGACAGATTGCAACTTGATATACCTGAAACTACACCACGTAGATCAGAGAGAATCACAAAAGGGAAATTACCCATTAGATATCAGCAGTAGTTTATGTGAACATTGTAAAAAGTCTATATATATATAAATGTGTTTTTCCCTATTATTTCTTCGTTTAACAATGGACTCAGAGGCTGAGGACTGAGCCAGCCCAAAAACTGTATCCTGTAAATAGTTGCACTAAGCTGCCTTTTTAATGGTTTCACATGAAACCTTGACTTACCTCTGAACCAAAAACCCGTGTGGTGTGGCACTGAGTGAGGTCTGCATTTGGATGTCCTGCAGCCCACCCAGGACCTACGTTGAAGGTTTGGTGCGGGTCCTTCACAAGAATATTGTATATTTATTGAATGTTATTTAATATTTGTGTTTTTCTATAATGTTTGCAACGTTCAAGATATCCTCACCTCCCGGATGGGACGAATTAATGTTATTGTTAATGTTTTCTTGCATAAACAAAAATGTCTCTTTATATTTTACAGCCCGGGAGTGCTGTCGTTTACCATGGGGGAATGTGTAGCCCTGGTACACAATACTAGGAGGATGAGTGGAGAGGTAACAGTTAAGGTCTCTTCATGACATCATGTACACTTCTGACACACCCAGCAGGGGTGTGGAAGGGAGTGATTTTTAGTCAGTCAGTTTCCTGTCCTTGGACAGAGTAGACGTGTCCAGTTTGAGCCTGTTAGCAGTTCAGAAAGTGGAGGCTGGTACAGGTGGTCTAATTCACCTTAGCCTAGTCAGAGCTGTGCCCCACTGGAAGACAGACTGAACTATCTATTAAGAGTCGAGCAAATCGAAGGGCAAAGTGGAAGGAAGATAATTGGAAAAGTGCTTTTGACTTGGAAAAGTCCTGCACATTGCTACCGGTCACTGGGGACCGAAGGATCACTATTAGCTACAGCATAGTGAAGAGAAAACCAGAGATTTACCGGACCCTAGGTCGCGGCAAACAAGCCCCTTATAGTCAGTACGTAACTGGGGTCAGGGGGAGTGAAGACTTTGAGTCAGTGCACGACAAGATAAGAATTCAGCTCTCTCGAAGGAAGGCTCCTAACACAAATCTGACTGGGCAGAACAGCTTTGGAAAGCTGGAATCATAGAGGGGACTACGCTTCAGGCTGGTCGTACTCATCTTCATTGGACAGTAAAGGAGGCCCCTAACTTGCTTAGCTGTTGCCTCAAAGCTCATCCTCCATCAACCCCATCAGCCTACCTGGGACCTGCCTTATCATCTTGCAAGTAAAGGTATGGAAAGACGGTGACCGTGTGAGACTGAGTTATTATTGCATGCCTGCACAATCCCTACCTAACTACCGACCTGAGGGAAGAGTCCCACCTGTAGGGGACCCGACATCTAGCTGCCTCACCATCCCCTCAGAGATCTACAGCAGCGCTGGTACTAATTACCAGAATACTACAGGTGGCGTCACGAACTGTATATAAATCTATCCCCTGTAAATATTCCCCCAACATACGCCAGACCGCCAGGGCCACAGACCGAGCCACAGCTACCTGTGACAATCCCCATAGACTTCTACGGGCTCGGCTCTGAGTACCCCATTGCCCTGGTAACCCACAATTGTGGTGGCGGGTCGACACATATACAGCAGTGTCAGCAGTCATGGCGCCTGGACAGTAGCATATACAGCACTGTCTGAAGCCATGGCGCCTGGATAGTAGCATATACAGCAGTGTCAGCAGTCATGGCGCTTAGATAGTAGCATATACAGCAGTGTCAGCAGCTATGGCGCTTAGATAGTAGCATATACAGCAGTGTCAGCAGCCATGGCGCTTAGATAGTCGCATATACAGCAGAGTCAGCAGCCATGGCGCTTGGACAGTAGCATATACAGCAGTGTCAGCAGCCATGGCACCTGGACAATAGCATATACAGCAGTGTCAGTAGCCATGGTGCCTGGACAGTAGCATATACAGCAGTCAGCAGCCATGGCGCCTGGACAGTAGCATATACAGCAGTGTCAGCAGTCATGGCGCCTGGATAGTCGCATATACAGCAGTGTCAGCAGCCATGACACTTGGACAGTAGCATATACAGCAATGTCAGCAGCCATGACGCCTGGACAGTAGCATATACAGCAGTGTCAGCAGCCTTGGCACCTGGATAGTAGCATATACAGCAGTGTCAGCAGTCATGGCGCTTAGATAGTAGCATATACAGCAGAGTCAGCAGCCATGGCGCTTAGAAAGTAGCATATACAGCAGAGTCAGCAGCCATGGCGCTTAGATAGCAGCATATACAGCAGTGTCTGCAGCCATGGCGCTTAGATAGTAGCATATACAGCAGAGTCAGCAGCCATGGCGCTTAGATAGCAGCATATACAGCAGTGTCTGCAGCCATGGCGCCTGGACAGTAGCATATACAGCAGTGTCAGCAGCCATGGCGCTTAGATAGTAGCATATACAGCAGTGTCAGCAGCCATGGCGCTTAGATAGTCGCATATACAGCAGAGTCAGCAGCCATGGCGCTTGGACAGTAGCATATACAGCAGTGTCAGCAGCCATGGCACCTGGACAATAGCATATACAGCAGTGTCAGCAGCCATGGTGCCTGGACAGTAGCATATACAGCAGTCAGCAGCCATGGCGCCTGGACAGTAGCATATACAGCAGTGTCAGCAGCCATGGCACTTGGATAGTAGCATATGCAGCAGTCAGCAGCCATGGCGCCTGGACAGTAGCATATACAACAGTGTCAGCAGCCATGGCACTTGGATTAAGTAACATATACAGCAATCTCTAAAAAAAAGTTTCTAAAAAAAAAATCTTTCTCAAAATGGCACCTGCTGCGTCTGCGCAGTAACATCTATCGGAAATCCGATAGATCCTAATGCGCAAGCATGGGTGGCGCCACTTTGAGAAAGATTTTTTTTTTAGAATAAATGTATATGACTAAATAATACAATTTAATACATATTATAGATGCAATCATGCTGCAGCACAGGCCCCGCAGGCACCAGACTGCTGAATGTGAATTTTTTTTCAATACATATAATATTCAGTATGTAAACTAGGGGGCAGGTCAGTGAGAGATCAGTGACCTGTCAGCAGTCTGCATTATAAATATCTAAGGAGAGCAGCACATGAAGACCCCCTCCACAGGCTGCCCTGGAGCACAGGAATATCACTAACTCAGAACTAAAAATAAAGACCAAGAAACCGCCAGAAGACAGATTTCATCAACCAAGGTATCATTTTAATCAGTTTAATGGAGTCGACCTGACAGTGTCTGTAGGTTACTGTGCACAATCCTGCTGACAGGTTCCCTTTAACAGAAAACCAGCCAAGTTGGCATCTTCAATAATCGTGTATGAAAATAAAAGTTAAAATCATCTACGTCAGCGTTAATAAAAAAAACAGTTTGCAATTACAGAATCTGTATCACTATATGCTTAATTATTATAAAAATAACATGAATGAACGTTCCATAAATCACACCCTTACTTATGCCGCCTGGCTTTTTTTTGTACTTTTACACTACTGTCAAATACTTCTAGTTGACATTTGTGTTTAGCATAAGCAATTGCGCAGGTGTCGTGGACTCCTCTTGTCTTTTCTACTTTTATCCTGTGTTTTGCTCTTTAAAATGTTAACAGATTTCTGTTTGTTTAATTCCATATTGTACATGGCCAGAAAACATCACATTCATAATATAATTAGCAGACTCGCAGCTTCCCTAATCACAGCTAACAATGCTACTAGAAAAGAGTTCACAGCTTCTACTGCCATGAAAATTTGTTAATTTTTTATTATTCTGCTTTCTCCAGAGGGAAAGAATTTTCCATTTAGTATTTTCTACATCCATATCTATTTCCATCAATGCCAACAAAAGAGCAAAATAAAAAAAAATATAGACGAGACACGGGCCTTACTAACATGCTCCCAACGCTGTGACACTTAAATAAAAGGGAAACGCAAATTGCAAATGTCCAAATAACTTGAGGCCAATGCAGGGAAGCAATAAGCTACTGCTGCTATTTTGCTACAGTGAGCATATAAGAGGAACGGGAACTGTGCTGCTGATAAGGAGAACAGAGCAGAGAGCGCCATTAATCACAAGAAGTAGGGCTGGAGATATGAAACGCAGTATAGAGATCAGGAGCCGCACCTGCAAACATTCGCTGGAAAACTTCTCAGAGCATCAGAAGAACAGGCCAAAGGATGTAAAAGCCACAGCAAGAATGGAATGGAACATGTGCACACATAAAGATGAGCCCATTTACTACATTTACACTGGGCTTACAGCTCACTCCACTTATGTAAGGCATATATTGTACAATAATGTAGAAGAAAAACATGAAGAGGTTGTTTCCTGGAAGCCAACCCCTGTACAAATTCCCCTATGCCATACAATACTTTTCATAATATTTGGTGCTGCCACAGTTAAGTCAGTCATATATACTGTAACTAGGGATGAGCATTGTAATGGACTTCCGGGAGAATTCCTTGTTCAGAATTTAGCACCAGACACTAACTGTCCGGTACGAACTCCAAACTTTTAAGTTAGGGTTCACTCATCTCTATATATAACCTATTCCACATATTACGTGATATATTCTGTATAAGGCCCCGTTCACACATTGCGGTTTTAGATGGTTTTAGATGCGTTTTTAACGCAGCGGAAACGCATCCAAACCGCAGCACAGTGCACATGCAATGTAATCTAATGGGAACCGCATGTCTGCTGTGCACATGCTGCGGAAAAAAACGCGCGGTTTAGCCGCGTTTTATTTTCCGCAGCATGTCAATTCTTTGTGCGGAACTGCAGCGGTTCCGCGCCCATTGACTTGCATTGAGTCGGGCACTTCCGCAGCAAAACCGCAGATCTAAAAAAGATCTGCGGGTTTGCTGCGGGTGAAACCGCTGCAGTTCGGGAGGAGGGAAGTGTGTGGGCGGTGCGTGGGCGTGTATAGTGTGCGGCGCTATGTGTGTGGGCGGTGCGTGGGCGTGTATAGTGTGCGGCGCTATGTGTGTGGGCGGTGCGTGGGCGTGTATAGTGTGCGGCGCTGTGTGTGTGGGGCGGTGATTGTGTGCCGGTGTCTGCGTGATCGGTGTGTGGGGCTGTGTGCGCGATCGGTGTGCGGGGCTGTGTGCGCGATCGGTGTGCGGGGCTGTGTATGTGCGGCGGTATGTGGGCCTGTGTGCGTGTCTCCGTGTATGCAGGCATCGTCGGATGGGACTACAAGTCCCATCCGGCGATGCCTGCTACAGTGACAGTGACTGACACATTAGCCAATGATGGGACAGTAGTAGTCCCATCATCCGGCTAATGTGCTGAATGAAAAAAAAAAAATTACATGACATACAACATATAACATACAACATATAACATACACATGACATACAACATATAACACACACATGACATTCAACATATAACATACAACATATAACATACAGAACATATAACATACAACATATAACATACAGAACATATAACATACAACATATAACATACAGAACATATAACATACACATGACATACAACATATAACACACACATGACATACAACATATAACAGAGTACATACTCACCTCTTCCCCGACGCCATCGATCTGTACCGCTCTGCCGCCGGGAGAGAATGACGTCACTACAGTTCATTCTCTCACGGCAATGCTGGGTGAGAAAATTCCCACGCAGCATTGCCATAAAGTGGAGAGAATGAACTCAGTGATGCAGTGCAGGAGCCATTGTCTCCTGTCAGTGCATCACTGGGAGGCCCTACAGAGCAGTGGCATCACCCGATGTCACCGTTCTATAGGGGACACCGTCGTGGGACACTCATTATTAATTGGACTGCGTTGGACAGGGAGTATACGGTTGTTTTATTTTTTTACGTTTTTTTTACAGGAGATCGAGGGCATCGCTTGGATCTGAGTGTGTAATAAAGATATGAAAACCGTGTTGTGTTTTATTTCATTAAAATAATTTATTCTTATGCGTGTGTTTTTTTTTAACCCTTTATTAATATAAGATTAATAATGTATAGGCGTCTTATTGACGCCTCTCTATTATTAACCGGGCTTAATATCACCTTACAATAGCAAGGTGATATTAACCCCTTATTACCCCACATCCCACCGCTACAGGGGAGTGGGAAGAGAGGGGCTAAGTGCCGGAATTGGCGCATCGTACAGATGCGCCAATTCTGGGGCGGCTGGGTGCTGGTATTTTTTAGCCAGGGGGGGCGCCAATATCCATGGCCCCTTCCTAGGCTATGAATATCAGCCTGCAGCTGTCTGTGTAGCCTTTCTGGCTATACATTATAGGGGGACCCCACGTCATTTTTTTTGGGGGGTCCCCCTAATTTAATAGCCAGTGAAGGCTAGCTGCGGGCTGATATTCATAGCCTGGGAAGCTCCATGGGTATTAACCCCTTCCCAGGCTAGAAATATTGGCCCCGGCTGTCTGCTTTCCCCCTCTGGCGCAGAAAATTGAGCGGGAGCCCACGCCATTTTTTTTCCTAAATTTTTTTTTTTATTAACTATTGCGTTATTTTGTGTATGTGTACGCGTGTGTGTCTTTAACTATTTATGTACCATTCTATCTATCTACCTATATATCTTTCTGTCTATCTCTATATCTATCTTTCTATATATATTTCTAACTATCTATTATCCATCTATCTATGTATTTTCTATCTATCTAACTACTGGTATCTATTATCTATCTATTGCCGGCGTCACACTTGCGAGTGTGATGCGAGTAAGTCGCATGACTTTCTCGCATCAACACCCGGCACGGCCGCCCGCTCTCAGACCCGAGTGTGCGGCTGCATAGAAATACATGTATAGAAATACATGCAGCCGCACACTCGGGTCCGAGAGCAGGCGGCCGTGCCAGGTGTTGATGCGAGAAAGTCGTGCGACTTACTCGCATCACACTCGCAAGTGTGACGCTGGCCTATCTCTATCTGTGTGTGTGTAATGGAGTGTGGGTTGGACAAATGTAAAAGAGGTTGGACAAGAAAAGACATCACAAATCTTTTTTTTTTTTTTGTTAAACAACATATCTTTATTTAGCTGTAAAAACCGCATACAAAACCGCATGAGAAAAAAAGCGTCAAAACCACGCCAAAAACCGCATCAAAACCGCGCCAAAACCGCGTCAAAACCGCGCCTGCGGTTTCTGCCAAGAGGTGCGGTTTCGGCGCGGAAAAATCCGCAGGCAAATCCGCAATGTGTGCACAGGCCCTTAGAGCTCATTCCAATTTTTGCACACGAGTACATGGGTAGCACTTGTACCTGTGATAGTCAAGGCAATCAACTGCGGTCCAGTTTTCAGCGACTGTTAGAAAGGAGAAGGTGGAGAACCATTTTTTTTTCTCCACGTAAGAAATTGAACATGCGAATGAGCCCATACTCTTTGTCTGATATAGAATAGTTCTTCTGATGGCTCGTGTGTGTGACCCGCACCACAATTGTGGGTTTCCAGGGATATGGGGTACTCGGAGCCGAGCCTGTAGATTTCTATAGGGGATGTCACTGGTAGCGTGGCTCGGTCCGTGTCCCTGGCGGTCAGGCGTTAAAGGGGGATTTATTTACAGGGGATTTGGTAGATAACAGTTCGTGACGCCACCTGTAGTTTTCTGATCACTAAGACCAGCGCTGCTGTAGATCTCTGAGGGGATGTTGTGGCAGCTAGATGACGGGTCCCCCACAGGTGGGACTGGTCCCTCAAAGTCTATGGTATTAATGATGTAGGGTGCAGATAAATGAATCAGTCTCACACCATCCAGCGTCTTTCCATACCTTTTACTTGTCAGATGTTTAGGCAGGTCCCAGGGAGCTGGTCGGGGTGGAGAATGTGCTTCGAGATAACAGCTGAACAGGTTAGAGGCCTCCTTAACTTTCAATATGATGAGTCCAACTTGCTTGAAGCTAAGTTAACTCCGAATACTCCAGCTAACTCCATAGCTGTACTGCCCGGTCAGTATTGTGGTGGAGCCTTCCAGTGATGAAACTAGGTTCTTCTATGCTCGGCCTAGCTCAAAGTCCCTATTCCACCTGACTCCGGTTACGTACCGACACTTCAAGGGCTGCTTTCTGCGACCTAAGGTCCAGTAAGACTCTGGTTGTTCCGTTACTATGCGTGAAGCGATAGCAACACTTCGGTCCCCAGTGACCGGGTAAATTGTGCAGGTAATCCTATACCTAAGGCACTGCTCTAACTTCTTCCACTGCGCCCTTCGCCCTGTTCGCGCTCTTAACATAAGCACTCCACACTTCCTAGGATAGTACAAGCCAATCCTTTCTTACTTCTTCCTTGGGGCTTGCTGACAGATTCTCAGTATTCTCCTAGTTCAGGAACACATCGACTGAACTTCACTGTCCTTGGGACAGGCGACTGAAGTTTCTGCTGCAAACTTCCCTTTCTCCAAAGCTGTCTCCGTCTGTCTGACTTTAGCTCACACAGAGCTCTGACAGGAAATGCAATCTGATCTCCTCTCCTCCCTCCGAGTCCAGACTAGACTGACCTGTCTCTGCTGCATGTCACTAGCTTATATACCCTATGGGTGTGTCCAAGTGTGTGATGGAGTGAATGGATATCAAGCATTAAACTGTTACCTCTCCGCACATCCTCCAGGGTTTTATGTGTGCCTTACACACCAGGGCTACACATTCCCCCTTGGTAAAACACAGCACTCCCGGGCTGTAAAATACAAAAAGAAAGACATTTTGTTTTGCATTAACAATAAACATTACAACTCTTCCTATCCGGGAGGTACGAAATCTTAAACGTTACAATATGTACAGTAAGAAAATACAAAAGTATCAAATCATCAAGACACTTCAATAAATACACATAGTATTCTTGTGAAGGACCCGCACCAAACCTTCAACGTGGGTCCTGGGTGGGCTGCAGGACATCTGACTGCAGACCTCGCTCAGTGCCACACCATATGGGTTTTATGTTCAGAGGTAGTTGTGCTGAGGTTTATTGTAAAACCAAGATAATGCACCGTAGCGCAACTATTTACAGGATACAGTTTTTGGGCTAAAAGTGTCCATAGCCACCAGTTCTTTGGCATAATAAAATATTTCAAGTAATTTCACATTTTCAATAATACAGTAAAACTCTGTAAAGTGCAAAAAATCTTCTCATAACCTTGTATATTATCTTACAACTCGTATATCCTCTTACCCAGCCGGGTATTCTACTTATTGCAAAATATGCAAACATTACATACTTATATCAAAGGTGCAAATTATTTTCACTTTTATGAACTTATATACATATTGAATTTGGTAAACCCTGTCTGGGTCCTACCGGTCTTTACTTTTTAATTACTTCAACTACATTTTCCACCCCGGGGGCTGGAACAATGCGATGCTCCTTAGAGCACATGACAAACAGGTCGTGACCTGCTATCAGGGTTTGGGTCGCTACAGTTCTTGTGCGAACCGCTTGGGGCACGCCGGGTGCTTCCTCTTTGTGAGACGCCGATTGCGTCGCTGTTTGCGTAGCAGGGGGCGATTCTGGGTAGGTCGCCTGTTGCGATGTAGAGCAAGTCGCCGATTGCGATGTAGAGCAGGTCGCTGGTTGCGAAGCAGTTTGCGATGCAGATTGGGATGCAGATTGCGATGGGCCTGCAGGGGGCGATGCCGATGCACAATGCTGGTGTGATGCAGAGCAGGAAGCAGGTGTGCGCAATGGCTCAGTTAGGGACGCACTAACCTGCTGCTGTCGCTGCTCCATCACAGATGGCTGGGTTTCCTCCGGTGTCCCTACCGGGGAACAATCATCTGCTGCGGCCTCCTGGCCGGGCGGGCGTTCCGGTACTGGCTGGACCTCCTCAACCTCCTTCGCCTCCACCGCTCCATCGGTGGGATCAGGGTCGGTCCTTTTGGGGGTAGCCTCCGGTTGCTCCTTAGCCTTGGGCAGCAGAAGTTTAGGCAATTCAAATGGCGGAGGGTCGTCGAAGGGAGAGAACACCGCGTCCCACAGCCGCCGCTGTATCTGGTTACGCCGGCGTCTCTCAATCTCCTCCATGCCAGGTTGTTGCAGGATCATTTTCTTTAACCTTGCGTTTTCTTCTCCAATCTCCAGCAAGGTTTGCTGCAGGTGCCGGACCACAGATGGCTCCGGTTCTAGTGGCAGCTTGGCTGGGGAACGGGACCTGCCTTCCACCGCTTCCCTGCTCGGCTGCACACGTCCTGCCTCCATCATGTTCCAGAACATCTCTCGGTTACTTTTAGGAACACACTGGTTCTCTCCGTGGAGGCGGGCTCTGCGTCTCCTCCTCCTTGGATTGGGGATGAAGAGGAGGCGTATTTCTTTTGCAGTAGGGCAGGACCGTATATTGTAATAGCACTTTGAGAGGGCAGGGATTTTCTTCGCGCCTTAGGGGGGCACACGCCCACGAATCCACGCCCACCTTCTTCTCCAGCGCCTCAGGGCACGAATATGGCGACAAAGATGGCGATTTTTGGCGCCAAAAGTGCAAACAGTCCTTTTTCACAAAACACTCCACAGGCACACAGGGCTCGCAATGCTGCAAGTTTCGGATCCTGTTCGTGACGCCAAAGTTGTGTGACCCGCACCACAATTGTGGGTTTCCAGGGATATGGGGTACTCGGAGCCGAGCCTGTAGATTTCTACAGGGGATGTCACTGGTAGCGTGGCTCGGTCCGTGTCCCTGGCGGTCAGGCGTTAAAGGGGGATTTATTTACAGGGGATTTGGTAGATAACAGTTCGTGATGCCACCTGTAGTTTTCTGATCACTAAGACCAGCACTGCTGTAGATCTCTGAGGGGATGTTGTGGCAGCTAGATGACGGGTCCCCCACAGGTGGGACTGGTCCCTCAAAGTCTATGGTATTAATGATGTAGGGTGCAGATAAATGAATCAGTCTCACACCATCCAGCGTCTTTCCATACCTTTTACTTGTCAGATGTTTAGGCAGGTCCCAGGGAGCTGGTCGGGGTGGAGAATGTGCTTCGAGATAACAGCTGAACAGGTTAGAGGCCTCCTTAACTTTCAATATGATGAGTCCAACTTGCTTGAAGCTAAGTTAACTCCGAGTACTCCAGCTAACTCCATAGCTGTACTGCCCGGTCAGTATTGTGGTGGAGCCTTCCAGTGATGAAACTAGGTTCTTCTATGCTCGGCCTAGCTCAAAGTCCCTATTCCACCTGACTCCGGTTACGTACCGACACTTCAAGGGCTGCTTTCTGCGACCTAAGGTCCAGTAAGACTCTGGTTGTTCCGTTACTATGCGTGAAGCGATAGCAACACTTCGGTCCCCAGTGACCGGGTAAATTGTGCAGGTAATCCTATACCTAAGGCACTGCTCTAACTTCTTCCACTGCGCCCTTTGCCCTGTTCGCGCTCTTAACATAAGCACTCCACACTTCCTAGGATAGTACAAGCCAATCCTTTCTTACTTCTTCCTTGGGGCTTGCTGACAGATTCTCAGTATTCTCCTAGTTCAGGAACACATCGACTGAACTTCACTGTCCTTGGGACAGGCAACTGAAGTTTCTGCTGCAAACTTCCCTTTCTCCAAAGCTGTCTCCGTCTGTCTGACTTTAGCTCACACAGAGCTCTGACAGGAAATGCAATCTGATCTCCTCTCCTCCCTCCGAGTCCAGACTAGACTGACCTGTCTCTGCTGCATGTCACTAGCTTATATACCCTATGGGTGTGTCCAAGTGTGTGATGGAGTGAATGGATATCAAGCATTAAACTGTTACCTCTCCGCACATCCTCCAGGGTTTTATGTGTGCCTTACACACCAGGGCTACACACGTGCACTTGACTTTATTTTTGGTTCTAGTGCGACAAGCTCGCAGCATGCCCAAGTTGGATCCAATATTTGGATTGTACTCAGCCATGTAAGTCAATGAGTCTTGAAAACATCGAACTGCACCCAGATGCAGATCCGGATTGACAGAATGCAGAAGATGTAAAAAAAATGTTTCCCATCTTTTCCACATCCTAGAAAATCGGATCACATTCTGATCAAACTCTGATCAGAGTTGGATCAGAGTGTGATGAGCGTAATTGACCCAATTTTCTCGGATGAGAGAATATACACTGGTGTGACCCTGGCCTAATAAACAAAGATTTCAGATCCTTAATTCCGTTGTGGTAAGACAGCATTACTCACATAAAAAAGTTGCAAGTGATTGAGTCACATTGGCATAACATGGCTCTGAATTAATTTAGTCCCAATAACCTTCTGATTTTATCATAAGAAAATATGGAAACTTTACCCAAAATGAAAACAGCATTTATAGCATTTTCATGATAGGACCTAACATATACAGTATATAGCAGAAACAGAGCCATATTATGCTTGTTTGATTAAAGGGATAGGGAGAAAACTTGATTGCTCAGGGGTAGTGATGAGCGAGTATACTCGTTGCTCGGGTTTCTCACGCTCGGGTGGTCTCCGAGTATTTGGAAGTGCTCGGAGATATAGTTTCTGTTGCCGTAGATGCATGATTTGCGGCTATTTGACAGCCTGACTACATGTGGGAATTCCCTAACAAACAAGCAATCCCCACATGTATTCAGGCTGTCAAATAGCCACAATCATGCAGCTGTGGCATCAGAAACTAAATCTCAGAGCATTTCCAAATACTTGGAGACCACCCGAGCGCGAGCAAACACTCGCTCATCACTACTCGGGGTTCAACTGCTGGGACCCCCATCGACTCCAAAACTGAGTCTCTGGAGCCCTAAGGAATGATGTACTGTAGCCCCATATTGAATGGAGTGGAAGAGTGCCTTCTCCAATCCTATTCATTGCCTATGAATCTAATATAGATAGCAGACTGTTGACTTGATTATTTCTGTGAGTCCCATTGACAATGAGTGGAGTGAAGATTGAGCATGCATGGAAGATCCATTCTTAGGGTTCCAGATTTCCACTTTCTGGAATCCCAGCAATCAGTAAGTTATTCTCTACCTTTGGGTATCAGATAACTTGTTTTGTTTTTTCCTTTTGCAAAAAACCATTAAAAATTGCAAGATAGCATAAGAAGAATAATTAAATTTTTTACCAATATTCATGTAATTCTTGTGCACAATATTGGAATACTGTGTATTCTGAAACATGCAGGACATTCCCCGTTAATACTTGTACTCAAGCGGACCATATGCTATAAAAGAAATGATCTCATATAATAAAACGGATAGTGCCCTCCAGCCATTCATAATTCACAAGTGGGCCACATTCATTTTGCAAACCACTGGCTGCTCTGATGTATCAGTTTCTGCCTGTTTTTCATCTTTTAAATCACACATATATTGTTAGTCCCTTGTGATGCATTCGGATTTTAAAGCAGAAGTGCGTACATGGTACACTGTGCTCCATTCAAATGAAACCTGCATTGCACAGTATGTGCTGAAATCCTTGATGAACAGCCCTGACTGGCTGCAAACAGAAGCATATGGAAATGTCTGCTGACACTATATTGTAGCACATAGCATTTAATATTAAACATGGCTGCAGCTTTCATTTATAGCGATTCAGCGCTCTGGCACTAGAAATAATGGAGCTTTTTTTCCGTCAGCTCACATGCTCATAAATCCAGGGAATAAGCAGTGAATAGTGCACCTGCACTCTCTCACCTTTTTTGCCCTCTAATAATTTCATACATTAAATATAAATTCTGTTATTAATGTGCAGAATTACTGCATCATGTTGTACTTATAATATATGATCTTATTATAATCCAGATAGTGCGGTATATCTAATGTTGGAGGGCAGCATAGTACCGTAGTGCAAGGAAATCTTCATCTTGGAGAAAAATGTTTGATCTCCAAGGATTCCCCTACATCTAGGAGATAAGCAACCAATATTAAAATGGGGAAAACAAAAAACAAGAAACAAATATCCTCAAGTGTTAATATGCATTTACATTTTGCATACACATCAACTTACTTTTTCAGCTCAGACCTAGTTTTTCATTTAGTTCTTAGTGCATCTTGTGCATATAAGGGTGGGACCGCCCTGCTTCGGAGCTGAGAAATCCATCCTATCTGGCCTATGCTATTACTGGTGGGTTCAGTCTCTGTGTCCTTGTTCACATTTGTCACTTGACATTTGTCACTTTTGATCAAAATTATGTTTACCAAATACCCTTATTATTATTACTACCTTCATGCATTTTTTGAAATATATTTTTTATTTTATTTTATTTTAGCATATTTGTTTCTTGTTTTTTGTTTTCTCTGTGTAATGGTCATGTGTTAATATGCATTTACATTTTGCATACACATCAACTTACTTTTTCAGCTCAGACCTAGTTTTTCAATATTAAAATGGGACCAGCTCTTGTCACCCCAACTGTATTGTCTTGTCCCAGAACTTAGGAATCACACAGTATGGTTACATTGCTGTGTGATCAGTTTGCCTTTTAGAGGTTTGTCCCATCTCTCTCACTGTAGCCCAGCTCTGATATAGGTAACACCTCCCTCTGGTTCAGAATTGTCTTGTTAAATACAGCAGCTGCTACTATTGTGTGTATACAAGAATCCAGCCTGAGAATAAACTTCTTCTGGAATCTTTATACATGCCTCTGTAGTCGAGTTGAAGCTATCTGATCTAGACCTTGATGCGAATACTGGCTTATTACATCCATACAAATGTTGTCTCAAGAGTAGAGTTGAGCGATACTTTCCGATCTCCCAAAGTATCGGA
Source organism: Oophaga sylvatica (assembly GCA_033576555.1). Lineage (NCBI taxonomy): Eukaryota > Metazoa > Chordata > Amphibia > Anura > Dendrobatidae > Oophaga > Oophaga sylvatica. The sequence goes on from JARQOD010000004.1 coordinate 323,393,193, forward strand.
ATCGGAATGGTATCGCCGATACCATTAAAATATCGGCGATACCCGATACCGATACCGGAAGTCCCATGTAAGTCTATGGGAACAAAATATCGTAACTAAAAAAACCTCTTTCTTTCCTTGTAAACACTAAATATACACACATAGAATACATATATATATATATATATATATATATATATATATATATACATGTCATTGTGACATATATATATACATATATGTATAGTTTATACACTTCTACATAGTAAAATATCCTCTGATTCAATTGCCGGGTAAAGCCGGCTTCTGTGAAAAGACAGAAGCACCCGACATGAAATGACACTTGGTGTACATAGGGTTAACCATGTCTTTTCATGTCGTTTGCTATCTGATTTGCACAAACAATTACATCAGTCTATGTGTGCAAAATTTCACACCTGTAGGGGTTAATTAAAGGTGTAAATTCGTTGTAAAAAAAAAAGGACTTTTTTGCTACGAATTTACACCTTTAATTAACCCCTACAGGTGTGAAATTTTGCACACTTACACTCATGTAATTGTTTGTGCAAATCAGATATCAAACTACATGAAAAGACATGGTTAACTCTATGTAAACCAAGTGTCATTTCATGTCGGGTTCTGCATTTTCACAAAAGCCGGCAATTGAATTAGCGGCTATTATACTATGTAGAAGTGTATGAACTATATATATATATATATATGTGTCACAAACTCAATGACATGTATATATATATATGAGGTGTAAAATTGCTGAAAAAAAATGCGTGGGCTCCCGCCCTATTTTCGCAACCAGACAAAGCCAGTGAGTGGGGGCAGATAATAATAGCCCAGAGAGGGACCATTATTTTTGGCCCCCCCCCCCCGGCTACTAACATCTGCCCCCAGACACCCCAGAAAGGGCAAATCTCTAATTAGATTTGCCCTTTCTGGCACTTTGCCCGTCTATTCCCATTGCCCTGTAGCGGTGGCGAATGGGTTAATAAGGGGTTAAAATGACCTTGCAATTGAAAGGTCACTTTAAGCCAGGTTAATAATTGAGAGCTGTCAATTAGACAACTATCAATTATTAATCCTATTGTATGAAAGAAAAATCAAACACACACACTTTAATAAAAAAGAAGTTTAATGAAATAATCACACAGTTTTTGACCATATTTTATTTACCTGCTAAAACCATTTCCTGTAATAAAAATAAAATAATAAAGCAAAATTATTCTTACCAATCCGATGCACAGTCAGGTCCCACGGTGTAATCCTTCAGAAAGGGTTAATGTTTACTGCAGGAACCGCAGCTAATGCTGCAGCCTCACAGTAAACCCCCAAATGAATGAGCTCCTCTCCTGGCTGACAGGAGAGGAAGTGGAAAGCTTAATTGATTGCTTTCCACTTTCACTTCAGGTCAGCCAGGGACACCATCAGTGACGTCAGAGGGAACTGATTAACAAAAATAGGGGTTCCCTTCGAAAAAAAAATGGCGTGGGGTCCCCCCTATTTTTGTTAACCAGCCAGATGAAGCAGACCGCTGAGGCCTGGATTTTCAGGCTGTTAAGGAGCCAAGATCCATGGACCTTGCCAGCCTGATAATACCAGGCCACAGCAGTCTGCATATCTTGGCTGATTAACAAAAATAGGGGATCCCCTCGAAAAAAATTAGCGTGGGGTCCCCCCTATTTTTGTTAACCAGCCAGATGAAGCAGACCGCTGAGGCCTGGTTTTTCAGGCTGGTAAGGATCCAATATCCATGGACCTTGCAAGCCTGATAATACCAGGCCACAGCAGTCTGCTTAGCTTGGCTGGTTAACAAAAATAGGGGATCCCCTCGAAAAAAAACGGCGTGGGGATCCCCCCTATTTTTGTTAACCAGCCAAGTAAAATGCAGACTGCTGCGGCCTGGTATTAAAAGACTGTCAAGGCCCATGGATTTTGGCCCTCAACAGCCTGATACTACCAGGCTACAGCAGCCCCACATTTGGCGCATCAAAAGATGTGCCAATTGTGGCACTTTACCCGGCTCTTCCCACTTTCCCTGTAGCGGTGGCAAGCGGGGTAATAAGGGGTTAATGTCACCGTTGATTGCACGGTGACAATAAGCCCGGTTAATAATGGAGAGGTGTTAATAAGACACCGATCCATTATTAATCCCAAAGTTTTTAAATGTTTAAAAAAAAAACACAGCAAGAAAAAAGTCTTTTAATGAAATAAAAGAGACAACACAGTTTTCATTAATTTTATTACTCTCTCATTCCTGCGACGCCATCGATCTCCTGTAAAAAAAGAAAAAAAACAAACCAACAGTATACCACCTGTCCGACGCAGTCCATAGTAACGACAGTCCCACGGCGATCCAGCTCTGCTACATCGGAATGACAGGCAGAGCCTGTCATCGCGACGCAGCACAGCTGATTACCTGGTTCCCCGGCGGTGACGTCATCGGACTGACTGCTTTACGGCCGGGATTACCCAGCAGTCACTGCAGTTATCGCGAGATACTGCATGTGACCGCCGGGGAGAAGATAATGGCGGCCATGAAGCAGTCCGGGATGTGACCGCCGGAGATCTTCTGCCGGGTAAGTGCCGCTGACTCCTGACAGACCCGACCGACGGACACTGACAGTGACAGTGACAATTCTGATTCCGGTATCCGATATGACGAAAATATCGGAACTCGGAATCGGAATTCCGATACAGCCAATATCGGCCGATACCCGATATTTGCAGTATCGTATCGCTCAACACTACTCAAGAGCCCCACACAGCCTAGTTATGGAGTCAGAATATGCATATATGAGTATCAAATGTGCCTGGTATCATAGCTCAGTCCTATTCGCCTGAATGGGACGAAGCTGTAATTCCAGATATAGACATCACCAAAACTACTGAGCTGTACATGGTAAACAATGACCTGAAGGCCCTTTAAATAGCCAATCAGGGAAGATACAGAGCATCAAATCACACATCTAATAATGATGGCATATGCAAAGAATTAAGGTTTAGGCATAGCATGGTAGTTACATACATAAATACGTTTTATGTCTTATCCAAAATGCAGAATAGACCAATATTTTCTATATGACCACTGCCACCAGATTTCACAATGCCAACCACATACATTGTAAAACAGGTGAGTTAAACGTGTTGAGGCTGTTATACTTACTTTGAAAATCCTGATCAGAATGGCTATATAGTTTAATATGTACTCTGGTCTTATAATGATATGTATAACTTCACTGTATTGTTTTTTACTTTTCATTTACATCATAATTATAAAGTTAATCCTCTTTCTAAATAGTTTTCCTTACAATTTTGCTGCAGCAGAGCGTCTGCAAATGTTTTATGTAGCTCAGTGCTGTGACCAGTTTTATTGGCTCTTTACTACTCCCATCTCTTATCGTTAGGACAGGTGCAGACAACCGTATTTTCAGTTCGAGAGCGATCCGACAAAACACTGGATTAGAATCGGACCAATGTTAGCCTATGGGGGCGTGCACGTGTCCGATATTTTCCTCGGACAGAGTATGTCTGAGGAGACAAACACAGGATGCACGATATGCATCCAATATTCCGATCACACTCAGCCATGCAAGTCAATGAGTCTGTGGAAGACATCGATTTCACGGACTGACACAATGGAGAAGATGGAGACATTTTATTTCCATCTTCTCCACATTTGTGAAAATGAGGTCACACTGTGATCAAACTCTGATCAGAGTTTGCTCAGAGTGTGATTAGCACAATGGGCCCGATTCTCCTTGATGAGAGAAAATACGCTGGTGTGACCCTAGGCTTAGAGATAGCAGCAGTGAAAGGAAAGGCTTTTCTTGGCAGAGAAAACTGGTCACAGAAAAGTAGAAAAACACATTAAGGCCTCATACTCACTGGCGCCGAAAACGGATGATAATCAGAGGAAAAAAAATCGGATGCAAATCTGACCAATGTTAGTCAATGGGTGAATTCTCATTTGCGATTTTTTTCTCATCAGATATTGTTGTGAGAAAAAAATCGCAGCATGCTGCGATTTGATGCGATTTTGGGATGAAAATCGCCAATGCAAGTCAATGGGTGCGATTAAAAAACGAACAGCACTCGCACCATGCACGTGCTGTCCGATTTATATGCACCAGTCTCCTTTGAAAAGCCGGTAATTCATCCCCGGCTACTGTAAAATCACACTGACAGCTCACAAAACACTAGATACATACACATAGAATACATATATATATATATATATATATACATGTCATTGTGACACATACATATATATATATAATTTATAGTTCATACACTTCTACATACTGTAATAGCCGCTAATTCAATTGCCGGCTTTTGTGAAATCACAGAAGCCGACATGAAATGATACATTGTTTCCACACAGTTAACCATGTCATTTAATGTATTTTGATATACGGTTTTAAGTTACAATTACATAAGTATATGTGTGCAAAATTTCACACCTGTAGGGGTTAATTAAAGGTGTAAATTAGTTGAAAAAAAATGCGTGGGCTCCCGCTGTATTTTCTCCACCAGACAGACAAAGCAAGCGAGTGGGGGCAGATAATAACAGCCTAGGGAGGGTACATTTTTTTTGTGCCCCCCCTGGCTACTAACATCTGCCCCCAGACACCCCAGAAAGGGCAAATCTATAATTAGATTCGCCCTTTCTGGCACTTTGCCCGTCTATTCCCATTGCCCTGTAGCGGTGGCGAATGGGTTAAGGGTTAATGTCACCTTGCTATTGAAAGGTGACCTTAAGCCAGGTTAATAATTGAAAGCTGTCAATTAGACAACTATCAATTATTAATCCTATTGTATGAAAGAAAAATCAAACACACACAGTTTAATAAAAAAGAAGTTTAATGAAATAATCACACAGTTTTTGACCATATTTTATTTTCCTGCTAAAACCATTTCCTGTAATAAAAAGTAAAATAAAAAAGCAAAATTATTCTTACCAATCCGATGTACAGTCAGGTCCCACGGTGTAATCCATCAGAAAGGGTTAACAGGTTACAGTTAGCAGAGAGCTAAATGCTGTCTCCAAGCTGTAACCCCTGAATGAATAAGTTACTCTCCCAGCGAAAGGAGAGGTATAGATTCATGAATGGAGCTTAATTGATTTATTGGCACTTTCACTTCAGTGACCTGACCTAACGTGAAAGTGGGATACAATCAATTAAGCTTCATTCATTAATCACATCCTCTCCTGTCGGCAGGAGATAAGCTCATTCATTCAGGAGCTATCAGCTGAGCACGCAGCATTACTTGCGCTGCTTATCTGATTGCTAGTTAACCCTTTGTGAAGGATTACATCGTGGGACGTGACAGATCGCCAGATAGGTAAGAATAATGTTGTTTTATTATTTTATATTTATTTTAGAAGATCAAGGGCTTCGCACGGATTAAGAGTAAAATAAAAGATGGTCAAAAAAATGTGTTTTTATTTCATTAAAATTATTGATTCTTAAAGTGTGTTTGTGTTTTTTTATTTACTTCAATAGGATTAATAATTGATAGTTGTCTAATTGACAGCTCTCAATTATTAACCTGGCTTAAGGTCACCTTTCAATAGCAAGGTGGGTTTAACCCCTTATTAACCCATTCGCCACCGCTACAGGGCAATGGGAATAGACGGGCAAAGTGCCAGAAAGGGCGAATCTAATTATAGATTTGCCCTCTCTGGGGTGTGGAGGGATGCGGCGGCAGGAGCCGGTGGCTGAGACATCATACTCACCCTCCCCGTGCCATCGCTGAGCGTCCCTGCAATCCTGCGTTCTCCCCGGCTTCCTGCAGCTCTCCAGCGCTGAGCGGTGACGTAATACCCGCTCATTAAGGTCATGTAATATGGACGCGATGCCACTCCCATGGGCGTGGCCTCCATATTCATGGCCTTAATGAGCGGTATTACGTCACCGCTCAGCGCTGGAGAGCTGCAGGAAGCCGGGGAGAACGCAGGATTGCCGGCGGGACGTTCAGCGATGGCACGGGGAGGGTGAGTATGATGGAGGAGGATGGGGGGAGCATGGAGGAGGACAAGGAGCACGGAGCAGGACGGGGGGAGGACAGAGAGCATGGAGCAGAACAGGGGGAGGACGGAGAGCACGGAGCATAATGGGGGGAGGATGGAGAGCACGGAGCAGGACGGGGGGAGGACGGAGAGCACGGAGCAGAATGGGGGGAGGACGGAAAGCACGGAGCAGAACGTGGGAGGACGGAGAGCACGGAGCAGAACGGGGGGAGGACGGAGAGCACGGAGCAGAACGGGGGGGAGGACGGAGAGCACGGAGCAGAACGGGGGAGGACGGAAAGCACGGAGCAGAACGGGGGGAGGACGGAGAGCACGGAGCAGAACGGGGGGGACGGAGAGGACGGAGCAGGACGGGGATGGGCACAGAGGAGAATGGGGGAGTGCAGAGCTGGATGGGGGAGCACGGAGCAGGACGGGGGAGGATGGAAAGCACGGAGAAGGACAGGATAATGGAGCAGGAGGAGGGGAGCACAGAGGAGAATGGGGGCGCACAGAGCTGGATGGGGGAGCACAGAGCAGGACGGCAACTTATACACCCGGCTTATATGTGAGTCAATAAGTTTTCCAAGTTTTTTGTGGCAAAATTAGGGGGGTCGGCTTATACACGGGTCGGCTTATACATGAGTATATACGGTACATTACAACGGTGATCTAGTTTGCCACTTATAATACATTTGGCCATAAGGTACCTCGATCAAATCTGATCTGATTCTACTTGGAGATTAATTAAGTCAAATCTATGATAGAGGTGGTGTATGCTTATTTTTGCAAATTGTAAATTACCATAGGTGAAATTTTTCACATAAAATAAAACAATATATTACTTTTAACAGCTCTCAATTACTAATCCTACTATAATTATAATCTCATAATTAATTCTATAATTGAGAACAATAATGTGTAAAGAGGATAGCATATGCTTGGTGTGGATTTCTGGCATACCTACTGACTGTGCCAGCTGGCACGTAGGAGCTCATTTTACCACCTTTCGATATTCAACAACTCCTATCCATAATGTACATTTCTGCACCAAGGCATGAAAAATGGATGTAAGAAATCTGACCTCACAATAATTTTTAGTTATAAAAATATTTAAAGACAAAGAATTCAATAAATGTTGCTATACAGTATATTAACAATGGTTAAAGAGGATCTGTCACTGTCCATACTCATGCTAGACATGTTGTTTCACGGATAGAATATTTAACCATTATAGTTTATCTGAATGTTCATGTCTGTTTTTTCCCATGTGTCATTCAAAAATATTAAAATTTGAGAGTCCTCAGTGACCGATACCTTTTAACGGTTAAGGCCACGTTCACACGTTCAGTATTTGGTCAGTATTTCATATCAGTACTTATAAGCCATAATCAGGAGGGAGACAGAGGAAAAGTAGAACAGAAACTCGCCACCATTTCTGTATTTATCACCCACTCCTGGTTTTGGCTTGCAAATACTGATGTAAAATACTGCACATTTGAGCGTGGCCTTACTGAAAAGATAGCAACAAATAGCAAGCTACTTAGACCTGAGTAGTCTTGAAAGCTTAACAGGTAGCAACCAACGAAGATTTTCAAATTTTAATATTTTTCTATCTACAGGCTAACATGGTACAAAGATAATTTTTTTCGTATGTGTCCTTCAAGTCATTTTTTTTTGTTTATTTATTTTTTTTGCATATGGGAAAAGCAGATTCCACCGAGGGTAAAAATGGATACATGGGCCAAAAGAGTATGAAAACGTGGATCCATTCCCATACTAGAAAAAAAGTTGTCTGAATAAGGCCTTAGGGTATGAATCCACGTTCTGGAATACATCCGGATTAGCTGCGGATTGAGTGCTGCGTACAGCGTTCAGATGTTACAGCATAGTGGAGGGGATTTGAAGAAATCTGTCTCCACTATGTGTACTAAAATGCAGGTGACAAACCGGACATGCGGCACGTCTTTATAGAATGCAGCATGTCTATTTATCTTGTGGAGACGCTCAATCATGGGGAAGACTGCTGACTTGACAGATGTCCAGAAGGCAGTCACTGACACACTCCACAAGGAGGGTAAGCCACAAAAGGTCATTGCTAAAGAAGCTGGCTGTTCACAAAGTGCTGTATCCAAGCATAATAATGGAAAGTTGAGTGGAAGGGAAAATGTGGTAGAAAAGGGTGCACAAGCAACCGGGATAACCGCAGCCTTGAAAGGATTGTTAAGAACAGACAACTCAAAAATTTTGGGGAGATTCACAAGGAGTGGACTGCTGCTGGAGTCATTGCTTCAAGAGCCACCACACACAGATGTATCCAGGAAATGGGCTACAAGTGTCACATTCCTTGTGTCAAGTCACTCACAACCAATAGACAACGCCAGAAGCATCTTACCTGGGCCAAGGAGAAAAAGAACTGGACTGTTGCTCAGTGAACCAAGGTGATGTTATCAGATGAAAGTAAATTTTGCATTTCATTTGGAAATCAAGGTCCAGGAGTCTGGAGGAAGAGTGGAGAGACAGACAATCCAAGCTGCTTGAGGTCTAATGTGAAGTTTCCACAGTCAGTGATGGTTTGGGGAGCCATTTCATCTGCCTGTGTAGGTCCACTGTGCTTTATCAAGACAAGAGTCAGTGCAGCCATCTACCAGGAAATTTTAGAGCACTTCATGCTTCGCTCTGCCAACAAGCTTTATGGAGATGGAAATCTCATTCTCCAGCAGGACTTGGCAACTGTCCAAACTGCCAAAAGTGCCAATACCTGGTTTACAAACAACAGTATCACAGTGCTTGACAGGCCAGCAAACTCACCTGAAATTAATACCAAAGAGAATCTATGGGGTATTGTGAAGAGGAAGATGAGAGACCCAACAATGCAGATGAGCTGAAGGCTGCTATCAAAGCAACCTGGGCTTCCATAACACCTCAGCAGTGCCACAGACTGATTGCTTCCATGTCACGCCACACTGATGCAGTAATTGATGCAAAAGAAGCCCCGAGTAAGTATTGAGTGCATTTACTGAACAATATACATTTCAGTAGGCCAACATTTTGGATTTTAAAACCATCATTCAAGTTGATGTTATAAAGAATTCTAATTTACTGAGATAATGACTTTTGGGTTTTCATTGGCTGTAAGCCATAATCATCAACATTAACAGAAATAAACACTTGAAATAGATCACTTTGTAATGACTCTATATAGTATAAGAGTTTCACTTTTTGTATTGCAGAACTGAAATAAATTAACTTTTTGATGATATTCTAATTTTGTGAGATGCACCTGTAGCGATTACAGAATGATAGTGGATATTACAATGAATAATACCAGAAATATTATAAAATCCTGAATTAGAAATTGTAAGTGAACACATGGAAATATTAGCACTTCTGTAAGCATAAATCATTCTAGTGTCAAGACTCCCTCTGCAGGATAAAACTCTGTTCCGCATCTTGTTGGACTAAATGCAAATCAGCGATACAGTCAGTGTCTTAATTACCACGCTAATTGTAACACAACACACAAGCGCCACTCTACCACCTAGGGACAAGAACACTGAAGAGGCGAATCTCCGACTTTACTGAACTAACCTCCTACCCCGGAGAGGCTGTCAGTCTCTGTACTGGGAAACAGAGTTTATCCAGGTCACAGGCAATGCTGTGTATGAGACAACTAATCCTACATAGACGGAGCAGATCACAGCATCATATGTCACATAAGGTACAAGGTACACCCTTCACAGACAGACAGATAGATGATATATAGATAGATATGAGCAAGATAGATAAATAGATAGATAGATGGATAGATAGATAGATAGATAGGCATGGTGTAGATAGATAGATAGATAGATAGATAGATAGATAGATAGATAGATAGATAGATAGATAGACAGATAGATAGATATGGTGTAGATAGATAGATAGATAGATAGATAAAGATAGATAGATAGATAGATATGGGATAGATAGATATGGGGTTGATAGATATGGGATAGATAGATATATATGGGATAGATAGATAGATAGATAGATAGATAGATAGATAGATAGATAGATAGATAGATATGGGATAGATAGATAGATAGATAGATAGATAGATAGATAGATAGATAGATAGATAGATAGATATGGGGTAGATAGATAGATATGGGATAGACAATAGATAGATAGATAGATAGATAGATAGATAGATAGATAGATAGATAGATAGATAGATAGATAGATAGATAGATAGATAGATAGATTAGATAGATAGATATGTAACACCTGCACATGGAACTGTCAGAGCAGCTACTGGTATACTGGGATTTACAGACACTAAGAAGAGTTTTGCAGCTGCTGTTAAACAGGGACCTTCAGACATTAATGGTTTTTTCCCTGAGCTGCGGGGGACTACAATTCCCATGGACCCTTGTTTCAGTCAGATGACACAGCTTGGAAGGATAGGAGGGAGAGGGACTTGGGGGAGGGAGCTGGAGAGGAAGAAAAAGAAAGTGAGAGAGCGGATTGTTCATGTAAAAGATGGAGCGCTGTGGACTTGTATTCCTCTAAAGAGCGGAGCGTTCCAGTCCCCTCTGATATACCTGCGAATCTGGAGAGAGCGCAGCCCGGTCACCAGGTGAAGCAAGCAACATTAAGGACTCGGAGAGTTCTACCGGCACTCCCACCGTATAAAGGCCTAAATCCTGCCACCCCCAGTTGGGGTCCAGGGAAAACTACAACCGGTTGAGACGCACCGTGAGTGCCCCTTTTCGAGACTTGTGGTTCAACCAGCCCGTTACAGTGAGTACACTACGCCCCAGACTATTTACCTTTGTGAGCATCTAAGTGCACCAACGGTTATAAATTTGCGCGCCAACATCCGCGGCAACTGGGCCCCAACGTTTGGACTGGGTTAATACAAGAAAAGGGGAACCCTGCTATGTTATATTTGCAGGGTTGGGGAAAGAATTAGGTTGTGATGTGTATATGATTTTTATAGAGCACCGTTACCTGTATTGCATGTTGTTTCTTTAAATACACTTCATTTCTGCTGCATATCCATAAACCAGTTAAACTGTTTTACTCCTGTTTTGGGTTAGTGTGTACTGAGCTATAGGCAGGGGTTTCCCGAATCAGTCCCTGGCAGAAGATAACAGTCCTTCTGCAGTTCTAGAGAGAGCTCCAATCAAGATTCGGGTGGAGGCACTGCGCCCTAAAGAGGTGAGACCCCCCATAACACCCAGCGTACCGTGGTAGCCCTGAAGGGGTGTTACAGTGGAGGCACTGCTGAGATCCAGAACTAACACAGGAGTATTTACTATGGAGACTTTAACAGAGCGAGAAGTATATTTGTGGTGTGAAGAGATGGATGTTACAGCTAGACAAAGCTTTGCAGTGAGTGGTGAGCTCTGTGATGCATCTGATGAAGAGATACTGAAAATAGTTAACCGACTCACTGAACTTGCCCACCTTAAGTGGTCGACCGCAGAAAGGAAAAGGGGGGACAGTTACCCATAGCCCTGATCTCAACCGGGCAGATCTTGAGGAAAGATTACTTCCCATCCATGATAGCCGTGTCCCCAGAGTATGGTCGACAATGGAAGATCACTTGGCCTAATGAGTCTGAAGTTGAGACCCGGCAACAGGAATCAACCACTCAGTCTAGGAAGACTAGTATACGTCCGCCCTCTACTCCCCTTAGAACCAGTCCTGAAGAGACAGCGGCCCCTGTTGATGTGCTTATGACAGCTATGGAAAAGTTAGTCAGTCAGTTTGCAAAGATGCAGCCAGAAGGGAACTACCGTCGTTTAAGAACCTTCTCGGGTGCCCTCCCCACCCCTGCTGGAGAAGAAGAATATGATACTTGGAGGGATGTCACTTTACTGTGCTTAGAAGAGTGGCAGTGCACTGATGCCGTGAAGAAGCAGAGAATAGTAGAAAGTTTGAAGGGTACTGCTATGGAAGTGGTGCAGGCTGCTTGGCGGAGCAAGCCACTAGCAACTTATCAAGATTATATGAGTGCTTTAGAAGATGCTTTTGGATCCCCTGAAGATGCTACTGATCTACTCTATAAACTTCGTACCACCTACCAACAACCAGATGAGAAGATGTCCGACTATCTATACCAATTGGATAAGATGGTTCATAGAATAGTATCTAAAGGTGGAGTCAGCCCTAAAGAAGTTGATCAGTGTCGTCTGGACCAAGTACTCAGAGGAGCTCTCACTCATGATCCAATTGCTCAGCGGATGAGGTCTTGTGATAAAGAGAAGATTCCTGGTTCTTTTCATGAGTTGCTTAAGGAAGTTCGCAAGGAAGAGGTTATTTTGGCCGCAAGAGAGAAGACCTCCCCTCGGGTGACTACTGTTGCCTTGAAGCCAACAGCCGACTGCCGAGAGAGGGAACTGCTGAAAGTCATCGAGAAACAGGGGGAGCAGATTACTCAATTGTTAAGTGCTCAGGCCAAGACAATACAGCGGTTACAAAGTGCTGCAGAGGTAGCCGAGAAGCAGACCCTGGCTTCAGGAAGAGAGAATGATGACCTGTGTAGAGTGGAAAGTAGGAAACCAGAAGGGTGCTTTGTCTGTGGGAGTCCAGGCCATATAGCTCGTCAGTGTCCAAAGAGGTGGAGCTCAAAGAACTCTTCACATTCTCCCCACCTCCCTCCGAGGCAGTCGGGAAACGGAAAGGGGGCCAGTAGAACCCCATACTGAGCCCCCATCAGCAACTAAGACCTACTCTACCTCTCCATCCAATAGTGCCTCATCGAAAACACTGCCTGAAGGGTTAGTGGGACCAGCCCCGCATGTCCCCGCATATATCAATGGTAAATCTTGTTCAGTATTGCTGGATAGCGGATCTCAAGTGTCCATCATTTTTGAAGGATGGTATAAGAGATATTTATCCAATGTGCCTCTGAAACCGCTGTCTGGACTCGTGGTGTGGGGACTGAGTGAACACAGCTATCCCTACCGAGGATACGTGTCCGTGACACTACGATTCCCAGAGACTGTTGTTGGAGTGGATAAAGAGATACCCATTATAGCGCTAATCTGCCCGGAGGCAGAGGCCGATGAGAGACCCACACCTGTCATAGTGGGAACAAATGCCAACATTTTCCGTACGTTAGCTCAGTGGTGTCGTGAAGCTGGGGGAGAAAAGTACTCGCAGACCCTATCCATCCACCCAGTCTGTCTGGAAGCCTATGTGAGGACGGAGGAGGAGAAGAGGGAACTGCAGCCTGAAAGCTTTGACCCTTGTTTTGAAGGAAGTGAGCTGAAAGGAGAAGAGAGGAGGCTAGTCATTGACGGCATGATGATGCGGGGGGCGGCTTTCTACTTGGGCGAATGGGACATGGGCCTCGCCCAAGGAGTAGAGCATCGCATTCGGTTGAAAGATCAAAAGCCTTTCCGAGAGAGATCCCGAAGATTGGCCCCGGCGGATATCGAAGATGTTAGGCAGCATCTACGCGGTATGTTAGACACAGGAGTCATCATAGAGTCTAGTAGCCCATATGCTTCCCCCATTGTGATTGCTCGAAAAAAAAATGGAGCTATTCGGATGTGTGTGGATTATCGTACTTTGAACAAACGTACGGTTCCTGACCAGTACACTGTGCCCCGAATTGATGAAGCTTTAGATTGCCTGCAAGGGAGCCAATGGTTTTCTGTGTTAGATCTCCGGAGTGGTTACTATCAGATACCCATGTCAAAGGAAGATCAAGAGAAGACCGCTTTTATCTGCCCCATTGGGTTCTTCGAGTTTCAAAGACTGCCTCAAGGACTGACAGGTGCTCCGGCCACTTTTCAGAGATGTATGGACAAAGTAGTGGGGGACATGCACTTACGTGAGGTCTTGGTTTATCTCGATGATCTTATTGTTTTTGGGAAGACTCTGGAAGAACACAACCAGCGGTTGTTCAAGGTGCTGGATCGGTTGAAGGAGGCTGGGTTGAAGTTGTCCCTTGATAAGTGCCGGATTTGCCAGACGACTGTGAAATATGTGGGGCACATAGTCAGCAGAGAAGGAATTTCCACCGACCCCGCCAAAGTGGAGGCTGTGGTAAACTGGCCTAAGCCCACCAAGCTGGGGAGCTTAGGTCCTTTTTAGGATTCTGTGGATACTACCGAAGATTTGTACCCCAGTACTCTCGGATTGCGAAGCCATTAACTGCTCTTACCCAGGGGTATCCCCCTTCCGGCGGGACAGCCCGCCTCTCAAGGTCAGGGAAAAGAGACTACTTCCGAGTTAATGAACCTTTTGGGGAAAGATGGACACCCTTATGCGACGAGGCATTCGAGAAACTGAAGTCATGTTTGACCCAAACTCCAGTGTTGGCCTATGCAGACGCCAGTAAACCATATGTGTTACATATAGATGCTTCTCTCGACGGACTAGGAGGGATTCTCTATCAGGACCATGATGGCTGTCTACGTCCCGTTTACTACATTAGTCGAGGATTGACTCCCAGTGAACGCAACTACCCAGCTCACAAACTGGAGTTTCTGGCTCTGAAATGGGCTGTAGTGGACATGCTGCATGACTACCTCTATGGGGTACGCTTCGTGGTTCATACCGACAACAATCCATTAACCTACGTGAGAACCACAGCAAAACTGGATGCCACGGGGTACCGGTGGCTTGCCGCACTCTCTCTGTATGATTTCAGCTTAAAATATCGACCAGGGATCAGTAACATTGATGCAGACACACTCTCTCGCCTGCCTAGTGAACCTTTAAATGAGGAAGAAGAAGGAGGATGGATAGAGGTCCCTGCCCCTGAGGTGAAGACTCTGTGCCATAGACATCGAACTGATGCCCTCACTCTGCAGTGCTGTGCTAAATTCTTAGGAGCATCTAGCGAAGCGCTCCCGTTGTCGTACTGTCGAGTGACAAATGTAACCCCAGACTCTCTCCCTCAACTGACTCATAATCAAGTCAGGACGGCGCAGCAGGAGGATCAGTCAGTGGGGGTAGTTCGATGGTGGGTGAAGAGGGGCTGGAGGCCCGAAAAGAATGCATTAAGAACAGAGGAGTCTGTCCTGCTGACTCGGCAGCTAGAGTCGCTAGTAGTAAGAAATGGGCTACTATACCGAGAGACAAGGGGGCAGAAGGGAGGAGTCCGCAGACAGCTGGTGTTACCCACCCGATTTCGGAAGATGGTCATGAAGTCCCTGCATGATGACCATGGACATCTTGGCATCGAAAAGACTACGAGTCTCGTGGCCGACCGATTCTATTGGCCTCGCATGGAAGCGGATATTGAAGAATACTGCAAATCATGCTCCCGGTGTGTATTGAGAAAAACCTTGCCTTTGAGAACAGCCCCCCTTGTGAACATTACCAGTGATGGCCCACTTGAACTAGTGTGCATTGATTTCCTCTCCATCGAGCCTGATGAAAGCAATGTCAGTAATGTGTTAGTGGTCACTGACCATTTCACCCGATATGCCCAGGCCTACCCCACTAAAGATCAAAGGGCAATTACTGTGGCAAAAACATTATGGGAGAAGTTCTTTGTACATTACGGTCTGCCTGCCCGCATCCATACCGATCAAGGAAGAGATTTCGAAAGTAGACTAATCAAGGAGCTATGCGCTCTCTGTGGGATCAAGAAATCCAGAACCACGCCATATCACCCCCAAGGGGATCCTCAACCTGAGAGATTCAACCGTACCCTTCTGAACATGTTAGGCACTTTAGATCCCAGGAAGAAGGGACACTGGAGCAGGCATGTGAGCCAGTTGGTTCATGCCTACAATTGCACCACAAATGAGTCAACTGGATATTCTCCTTATTTCCTCATGTTTGGAAGAAAAGCCCGACTACCCGTGGATATTAGTTTTGGGACATCCATTGACCGTTCTAATGGGAAGACCTACTTAAAATATGTGTCCCAGCTAAAAGAAGATTTGACAAAAGCTTACAAATTGGCAGAGCAGGCCTCTGGTCGGTCAGGGAAGCGCAATAAGACTCGCTACGACTGTAGGGTTCGAGAACAAGTTTTACTACCTGGAGACAGAGTTCTTATTCAGCTTTTGGGCATTCCTGGGAAGCACAAGCTTGCTGATCGGTGGTGTCCTGACCCTTACGTGGTGATGGAGAAGTTGCCCGGTGTTCCGGCCTACAGAGTGAAGCCCGAAAAAGGGGGTGGAGCTGTTAAAACCTATCATCGACATCATCTGTTGCCTGGGGGAAAAAACATCCCTTTACCCCCATTGCCAACTCAAGGAGGTCATACAACTCTTCAGTGCAATAGGAGAAGTCCAAGGTGTAAAAACCCACCCCAGACTGGAGTTGCCTCAGGAGGATGTGACAGCGAGTCTGGGGATGAATGGGGACCTGGCTGTCAATGGAGCTACAGGTGGATCGAGGACCCATGCCCCATGGGCGTAGACCCTGAAAACCAGACCCCTGAAGTAGAAACAAAGAAAAGGGACATTTGTCAGGAGGCGAGTGCACAGCGCCCACAATTGGAGGAAAGTTCAGAAGAGGGACATTTATTGAATGAAGAGATTCACCTGGTGGAGCCCGTTCTTGAGAGACAAGAGTTGGGGACTGAGGAGGTGGGCCCCTCGGTACACACTCGTCCCAAGCGGGACATTAGGCCACCCATGATGTTGACTTATGACAGAATGGGACATACCACTGAGGTCCCCAGGTTGATACACCCAAATTCAAATTCTGTTTGGCCTTATTTCTCGGTATCTTCCATGTGTCCAGGAGGTGGTTTGTATGCATGTAAATTTGGTGTTAGTCAGGATGCCTTAACCCCCATTCATGTTTCAGGTGGTGAGTCCTCATGTCGTGATGGGACACTTTCAATGACTCACCAGGGGGAGAATGTAACACCTGCACATGGAACTGTCAGAGCAGCTACTGGTATACTGGGATTTACAGACACTAAGAAGAGTTTTGCAGCTGCTGTTAAACAGGGACCTTCAGACATTAATGGTTTTTTTCCCTGAGCTGCGGGGGACTACAATTCCCATGGACCCTTGTTTCAGTCAGATGACACAGCTTGGAAGGATAGGAGGGAGGAGGGACTTGGGGGAGGTAGCTGGAGAGGAAGAAAAAGAAAGTGAGAGAGCGGATTGTTAATGTAAAAGATGGAGCGCTGTGGACTTGTATTCCTCTAAAGAGCGGAGCGTTCCAGTCCCCTCTGATATACCTGCGAATCTGGAGAGAGCGCAGCCCGGTCACCAGGTGAAGCAAGCAACATTAAGGACTCGGAGAGTTCTACCGGCACTCCCACCGTATAAAGGCCTAAATCCTGCCGCCCCCAGTTGGGGTCCAGGGAAAACTACAACCGGTTGAGACGCACCGTGAGTGCCCCTTTTCGAGACTTGTGGTTCAACCAGCCCGTTACAGTGAGTACACTACGCCCCAGACTATTTACCTTCGTGAGCATCTAAGTGCACCAACGGTTATAAATTTGCGCGCCAACATCCGCGGCAACTGGGC
>JARQOD010000004.1:323413141-323447332 GCA_033576555.1 Oophaga sylvatica
TTCCCTTTAAAAGCAAATGTGCTCATTTGAGGGCAGACATAAAGATAATCAATTTTCTAACATAACAAATTTCATCAGAATACAATAGAACAGTATATTACCAGTAAATTATCACATGCCCTACCACCACATCATAACAACATCTTTTAGATATTTGATGTACAGTACAGACCAAAAGTTTGGACACACCTCTCTTTACAAAAAAGTGTGAAACAACTGAAAATATGTCTTATATTCTAGGTTCTTCAAAGTAACCACCTTTTGCTTTGATTACTGCTTTGCACGCAGAAAAGGTGAACGGATGGACTCTACATGCCTGGTTCCCACCGTGAAGCATGGAGGAGGTGGTGTGATGGTGTGGGGGTGCTTTGCTGGTGACACTGTTGGGGATTTATTCAAAATTGAAGCGGTGAGCGGTCCAGCTCACCCCAAACCATCTCGATTGGGTTCAGGTCTGGTGACTGTGGAGGCCAGGTCATCTGGCCTAGCACCCCATCACTCTCCTTCTTGGTCAAATAGCCCTTACACAGCCTGGAGGTGTGTTTGGGGTCATTGTCCTGTTGAAAAATAAATGATGGTCCAACTAAACGCAAAGCAGATGGAATAGCATGCCGCTGGAAGATGCTGTGGTAGCCATGCTGGTTCACTATGCCTTCAATTTTGAATAAATCCCCAACAGTGTCACCAGCAAAGCACCCCCACATCATCACACCACCTCCTCCAATGACCCCAAACACACTTCCAGACTGTGTAAGGGCTATTTGACCAAGAAGGAGAGTGTTGGGGTGCTACGCCAGATGACCTGGCCTCCACAGTCACCAGACCTGAACCCAATCGAGATGGTTTGGAGTGAGTTGGACCACTCACCGCTTCAATTTTGAATAAATCCCCAACAGTGTCACCAGCAAAGCACCCCCACACCATCACACCACCTCCTCCATGCTTCACGGTGGGAACCAGGCATGTAGAGTCCATCCGTTCACCTTTTCTGCGTGCAAAGCAGTAATCAAAGCAAAAGGTGGCTACTTTGAAGAACCTAGAATATAAGACATATTTTCAGTTGTTTCACACTTTTTTGTAAAGTGTAATGTATAATTCCACATGTGTTAATTCATAGTTTTGATGCCTTCACTGTGATTCTACAATTTTCATAGTCGTGAAAATACAGAAAAATCGTTGAATGAGAAGGTGTGTCCAAACTTTTGGTCTGTACTGTATTTTACAAATAGATAGTATTAGTATATGGCACTGAGATGTATACCTCATTGCTTATGGTATATCCTGGGAGTGCATCTGTAACTTCAGCCCTTCCTCCTATAATATTAATACTGTGTGTTCTGGGAGACATTCAGTTTTCATAACGTTGTACCTATTTTTAGTGCAGTCTTATAATTTACTCCCGGAGCCCCAGATCACCAACAGTCATCCCAATATAGCCCCCACCGAAGTCAGCAGCTGAGGGGCTCGATGAGCGCAGCAGTCATGGCTCATGACACTGGCTTACAGACAGGGCATTCTTCCAGTAGCCTGGCAGATCATTAAACTCTACCGGCATTTTGTACGGACAGCTGGCGGTGGGCAGGAAGGAATGTGTGCATCCTCCAGACACTATACACCTCCACACTTGTTTCATCTAGACTTATTAACCTTATTGTTGTTCATGTGGCTCTGGTTTCACTAAGTGGGATAAGGTTCTGCTCCCAAGGTCAGCTAGCTTATTGTATTGCCACCATTTTAGATTAGCAAGAAAAGATATCTCTCCTGTCAATTACTGCATATTTAGCTAGAGAACTGAAAGAGCAGGCGGACACAAAATCTGCTCAATTATTTCCAAAAGAAATGTGAGTCTTCGGATACTCTACGTGATTAATACTTAAAGGGGCATTCTCTTTCAGAAAATCTTGGTCACTGAATGCAGTTTATTGTAAAAAAACAAACAAAAAATACTCTTAACACACTGTCCTTGGGTCCGGGACTGATTCTTTGCTGCTGTTGGCTGTGGCACTGATGTCGTTGACAGCGAGACAGCCATTTATTGAGGTCAGAAGCTGTAAACGGGACATTCGGTCTACACAGAAAGAGCCACTGAGCTCACTGATTGGCTACTGCATTGTTGATGTGATGTCTGTGCCGCAGCCAATACCAGACATGAAGCAGTAGCAGAAACTTAGCAGTGGGCTTGAGGATGGAAAGAAACTCATGATTTTTTTTTATTTTTTTTAATAACAGACTGTATCCGGAGACCAAGATTTTCTAAACGTTGATAACCCCTTTAATGAGTGAACGTGACAGGCAATCTTTCAGAAGGATCATCCCTCTTAGCCATCTATATGGGCATGCAAGTCATTAAAAAAAAATTATTTGTGACCCAGTGGCTTATTGCAGAGAAATCCACATTTTTTGTATTATGTAAACGAAGTTAAGATTCCTGGGTGGGACAGAGATCTTCCCAAGAGTTTGCTTCCAAAACTTATTTTAAATACATAGCTAGGGATGTGCGGACCAGTGGAAATTCGGGTTCTGATATCCAACCAAACTTTAGTCCAAAGTTTAGTTCAAGTACTGGAGCTGTACCTAAAGTTGAACCAGATCCTGAACCCCATTGACATCAATGTGGACCCGAACTTTGGAGCTGTAAAATATCTCTTTTTTTTCTCCCTCCCTCTTACTCCCGAACTGTTAACAGACTTCCAGGAGAAGACCACGTTCGCTGACCGTGACCATGACCATGAACACTGGGTGTCCGGTACGAAACCCAAACTTTTGCTCATCTCTATTAACAACACTTTTCTATGTAAATTAATTCATTCATGAAAGTTCAGGCATGTACAGATTGCCACAGTCTTTCCATCCCCTTCTATGAATACTGGCCTCAACTACCTTCTGTGTGGCTGGGAGACATCTGCACATATGGAAGTTGAAAACGAGTCATTGGGTCTTCTATATCAAGGTATCATTTTATTCAGCTTCCTGTGACTTAAATACCAATACTCACGGTGGGCTTCAGGAAAATGGCGCAGTTGTCTAAACCCCGACATGCCTAACCCTGATGACAGGTTAAAAGTTATTTTTTTCCTATTTTCCGAATCTAAACTTGGGGTGCGTCTTATTTTCCAGTGCGTCTTATAGTGCGAAAAATACGGTACATATATATGTATATATTTTATATTTAAGAGAACAAACATTTCCATTATTCCTATTATTTACATGATGCTACCATCCAGGGGCGGACACTGACAGCTTGGGGCCCCTGTGCAAGAAATGTGTCTGCCCCCCCGCCTGGTACGCTGCTTGTGATGAGGGCAATCTGGGAATGAAGCCTCGGGCCCTCATTATTACTGCCCTGCAAGCAGGGGCGTACATAGCAATTACAGGGCCACATAGCAAAAGTTCTATTTGGGCCCCCACACCTCTAAGAAATATACTGTATATATCTATATTTTTTCACTGAGATGGAGATATATATATATATATATATATATATATATATACTGTATGTGTGTATAATACATAAATATATATACAGTACAGACCAAAAGTTTGGACACACCTTCTCATTCAAAAAATTTTCTGTATTTTCATGACTATGAAAATTGTACATTCACACTGAAGGCATCAAACTATGAATTAACACATGTGGAATTATATACTTAACAAAAAAGTGTGAAACAACTGAAAATATGTCTTATATTCTAGGTTCTTCAAAGTAGCCACCTTTTGCTTTGATGACTGCTTTGCACACTCTTGGCATTCTCTTGATGAGCTTCAAGAGGTAGTCACCGGAAATGGTTTTCACTTCACAGATGTGCCCTGTCAGGTTTAATAAGTGGGATTTCTGGCCTTATAAATGGGGTTGGGACCATCAGTTGTGTTGTGCAGAAGTCTGGTGGATACAAAGCTGATAGTCCTACTGAATAGACTGTTAGAATTTGTTAGATCCTTGTGGTTATGTGATTACTGCTGGAACCGGCAGAGCCCGACCCTGTATTATATTACATTATATGTCTGGTATCTGTATTATCTGGTATCTACTCTATTCATTGTCTATGGAACTGATGGAAATAGCCGAGCACAGCGCTCAGCAGCTCTATAGATAATGAAGAGAGCAGAGGCCGAGCATGCACAAATCTGCTGCATCCAGGACAAGACTGCAGACCCCTGTTCTCAGAATCTCTGGGGCCCAGTGGTTGAATCCCCTGTGATCAGCAAGTTATCCACGATCTGATGGATCATACATACATCGTACATATACCGTACATACATACACACATATACTGTGTGAATTGAATTTTGCTCAATTGTAATAAAAATCCACGTTAGCCAAAATGCAGATTTTTTTTATAGTTCGCTTCTGCATGGATTCCGCAAAATGATGGCTGCTGAACCATAAAATGCCATCAATCGGTTAGAAAATAAAAAAATCCTTATATCCACCTCTCTGGCGCCTCCATTCCACCGCCATCCGAACGGTCCTCGTCTCATCTTCGGATCAGTGGCAGCTATGAAATTCATGGGGCCTTGGTTGCTAGAATTTCTTGGGAAAAACAGCGTGAACAGGCAAATTCAAATTTTGCCTGATCCTCTCATCTCTAAAGTATACGACAAAATACGTATAGTCGCAATACATGACGATAAAAGGAAGAGTACATTTGAAACTGTAGCTACTGCAGAAAACTGTAAGCTAGATTGTATATTAATAGTTATAAACCACACTTGCATTAATTCCTCCTAGAAAATGCAATGTCAATACATATATTATTATAAATGTATCATGCATCCATATACTGTAGCCACTAAACTCTGTATCAATTCTTAATAGAGGTGAATTGAAATGCCCCTCCGTCACTGATACAAACGACTCCTTAGAAGAGGCAATGTCTGGCTTTCTGCCAGCAATTAGAGCTGGACTCAGAAACCCTGCGAACGGTGGTAAACGTGGTGAAATCATTAGCCGGGGCTGGGAGGGAAAGCATATTATTCTTTTTTCTTTTAATTAGGGATCTTAGTCATCTTTAGAAGAGAGAAGCAGAACACTGCACAGGAGGAATTGCCTCATTGATGCCACAGTCGAAACGAAAAAGTGCCATTGGATATACAGTCACAGTAATGAACTAGGGAATAAGTTTAAGACCATTCTACGTGTATTAAAAATATCCATCTTCTGCAGCACTGCATACTTAAACTCATTAATTCATACTCTACTGGGACATGTCTACTACCGAGTAAATATTCCTAAAATAGACGTTAAATGTGATTTCATGCGAAATCCCGAAAGTTGTTTTTAGATGGAAATTATCATGGGTTTTCATTAGATATGGTTTGGATGTATGCCGCACATTTTCAAAGGGACACAAAATTACGGTATAGCACAGTTTAGATTAATGAAACTTCCCCATTATTTTTACTTCTATATGTCTTAGGCTGGGGGTCAGACATGCCAGAAACTCGCATGAGTCTCTCATGTCAATACCCGGCTCGCCGCAGTCACTTGGACAGGAGCGTGCAGCTGCATGTATTGCTATGCAGCCGCATGCTCCGGTCCCGAGTGCCGGCGGCAGTGCCGGGTATTGACAAGCGAGACTCATGCGAGTTTCTCGAAAGCCTGACTCCGGCCTTAGAAAGAACCCAAAAGGCCATTGACATTGCATCTAACAACTGTATCATATGAATTTCAGATCAGCATGCAGACAGTTAATGCATGTGCACATGTTTTTTTTTAAGTCACCAGAACTTAAGCCCATTGCTGTGATTTTGTAGCCAGCTAATTAGCTAGATTTTTCAAAATTGTAATTTAAAGAAAATTGCTAATTATGCGTTACAAAGAAAAAAAGTTTTCCCTTATTAGCAGAACTACACAATGGAAAACGCAAAGGTCAACGAAAGTGTTCTTGGTATGCTTAATGCTGCTGATTAAACCTGCAGTTGGGTTCTTAATTCAATTTTGTGCATGTAGTAAAGTCTCAAGTTGCCATCATCAATTCCTAACTAAAACAGTGTCAGAGCACAAGATAAGAGAAGCTGGATCTTAGTAAAGAAAGCTGCCTGAGCACTGGGTCACTAGGGACAAATACTGGGATAATTTAGATTCACTTCAATTTTCTGCTTGGATTTTTCCCTACTTTTATAATTGGTGAGATTCATCAACAGAATGTGCAATTGAGAAGAAGCCAAAGTCAAAAAGACTAGCTGTTAGATGAAATATAAAACCCAGATTTCTACTTCTCTGCCATAACATAATGAGCCAAATTGCAAGAGAAAGTTACAGAGAGTCCAGAAAATGTGCGTCATGACACCAAGTTTTGTAATTTGTGTTTGAGAAAATGCAGGTGTAAGTAAATACCAATCCTGTTTCACAGTGGCTCACAGATTTGTGCCACAAAATTTCAATAAAGTTTACAACAAAACTTCTAGAACAAAGAATCCACGATTGATGACTACAATAGATCACGACCTGGGATGAGCAAATCAAATTCACTTTTTGAAAAAAAAAAAAAACAAATCCACTCAATTTTTTTTTTTTTTTGTGATTTGCATTGGGCAAATCCAGCTAAATTGTGGCCACCATTTTTCTGCTCTACTATGGGTGAAGAAGGGGATTAAAAAATTATACTCATCTCTAACCTGAAGATCCAATTCTCACTACATCTGAAGACAAGAAGACACCAGAACCACCAGGAAGAGATTAGATGACAAGGTGGAGAGCTTCAGCAGTGGGACAAGTGTGAGGTGAGGTGAGTATAATTTGTGCTTTTCAGAACTATCCAGACTCTAAACATAATATGACACATTCAATTCACATCAAACAAAATAAATGCACATATAACAAAATAAATGCACATATAAATATATATATATATATATATATATATATATATATATATATATATATATATATATTACCAGTACAGACCAAAAGTTTGGACACACCTTCTCATTCAAAGATTTTTCTGTATTTTCATGGCTATGAAAATTGTAGAATCACACTGAAGGCATGAAGACATCAAAACTATGAATTAACACATTAACAAAAAAGTGTGAAACAACTGAAAATATGTCTTATATTCTAGGTTCTTCAAAGTAGCCACCTTTTGCTTTGATTACTGCTTTGCACGCAGAAAAGGTGAACGGATGGACTCTACATGCCTGGTTCCCACCGTGAAGCATGGAGGAGGTGGTGTGATGGTGTGGGGTGCTTTGCTGGTGACACTGTTGGGGATTATTCAAAATTGAAGCAGTGAGCGTCCAGCTCACCCCAAACCATCTAGATTGGGTTCAGGTCTGGTGACTGTGGAGGCCAGGTCATCTGGCGTAGCACCCCAACACTCTCCTTCTTGGTCAAATAGCCCTTACACAGCCTGGAGGTGTGTTTGGGGTTATTGTCCTGTTGAAAAATAAATGATGGTCCAACTAAACGCAAACCGGATGGAATAGCATGCTGCTGCAAGATGCTGTGGTAGCCATGCTGGTTCAGTATGACTTCAATTTTGAATAAATCCCCAACAGTGTCAGTTGTTGTTTCACACTTTTTTGTAAAGTGTAATGTATAATTCCACATGTGTTAATTCATAGTTTTGATGCCTTCAGTGTGATTCTACAATTTTCACAGTCATGAAAATACAGAAAAATCTTTGAATGAGAAATAGGGTATGTTCACATATAATTTTTGAGGAGTTTTTGAAGTAGAAACTGAGCAGAAACTTTCCAAATCCTAATCAACAACTTCAAACTTATGTTGTCAATCTCTGACAGTGGCATTTAACATGCCCGCGCCAGAAGCGTATCACAATCCCCTACCATTGTCACCCTTGTCACATGACCACGGGTCGTCGATGGGTTGGCATGACAGGAGACCCATGTGGTTGTCAAAGCTGGATAGCTATGTGCACTGTCCAGTTGCCGGGGCTCATAGCTGATGAGCATTTTAGCCACACATAGCAGGGCTTAAGCACAAGTGTAGCACAAGCGATCACAAGGTCGCTGTTTCTAGTCTCTCATGGAGACTATTGAAGCCAGTAAAAAATTAAAAAAAATGTTTTTATAAATATAAAAAAAATAAAAAAGTATAAAAGTTTATATCAATATCAATATATGAAAATAAATAATCTGATCAGTAGTTTTTTTGGTCACCGAAACATTGCAATAAAATGTAATAATGGGTGATCAAAATGGTATCAATAAAAACGTCAGCTCGGCATGTGTTGCTATTTCAATGTTGAGGAGTGTGTGATAGGTAGATAGATAGATAGATAGATAGATAGATAGATAGATAGATAGATAGATAGATAGATAGATAGATAGATAGATAGATAGATATGGGATAGATAGATAGATAGATAGATAGATAGATAGATAGAAAATAGATAGATAGATAGATAGATAGATAGATAGATAGATAGATAGATAGATAGATAGATAGATAGAGATATGGGATAGATAGATAGATAGATAGATAGATAGATAGATAGATAGATAGATAGATAGATAGATAGATAGATAGATAGATAGATAGATAGATAGATTTGCTGCCTCACAGAAGATAGTTCTCTTAGGAGTTTTGCACCCGATTAGGCTGTGCTGGTACTTTTTAGATCTATATAGAAATATACACTATATCTATATAGGCACTGCATGTATATATGGAAAATCCTATGCTTCACCTGGACATCTGGCTCGTTTTAGCATTTTATAAGCCTGTTCTCAGACATGAATAATAAAAGCTTGATTTTTCCTTTACATCCCTTGGCACTTGGTACCTGGCATGTGCGTAATCCAAATAATCTCTATCCAGCTCCTGTTCATTAGCACAAAAGGAAGAAAGAGGGATTGTTAAAAAACGGGGGGAAACATAAAAGGAAGGTCCCGTCTGGAATTTCAGACCTGCTTTTGTTTTATATTTTCTATTAAACGCCAGCTCCGGTGAAATTCAAGCCCCTTGTTATCGTCTATTCGCCGTTCAACACGCTTCCATTGGAGTAGACGACAGCTATAAATGTTCTAGTAACCCCAGACTTCCTCCATGCAGACTAAGAACAAGGAGCTTAGAAGGGACCTGCCAGACTGATCTGCTTTACTCAATGCAGAGCTCCAAGCTGACACAACAATAAATACATATATATATACGTACTCCATTATTAAACTGTTGAAAGAAAAGAACTGTTACAGATTCTTTAGAGCTGCCAATTTGATCCAGTTCTATACTCTTTATGCTAAGAATGTATGTTCTTAAAAACAAAAAGCTGTAACCTCTGTTTCCTGGCACTAGCTGGGTGGTGTTGTTAGCTTAGAGGGTCTTTTATTGATATCCTAAGTTTTTTCTTCTTGAATGGAATTTAAATTTCAGGTCCCACCGCCTGATTGATGTTCTCCTTTTGTTCCACCCTGTAACTGTACTAAACCTGTCACTTTCTTCCATTTACACAATGGCTACTATTCATCAACTCTCAATATGATGCAGACTCTATTTGAAAAGAATAAAAAAAAAGAAGTTGGCTGCCTAGGGATCAAGCATCGCATTTTACTTAAACAGTCTACTAAAATTTACTATCTAACAAATATCAATCTTTTCTCCTCTATTCTTCCCATTTCCAGAAACCTTTTCCATGACAGGTTCATTATCTTGTGAGCACTCAGATCAGTGGGTGGCTGAGTGTATTTTACACAAGAGTCATTGCAGATATAATACTCCGTTTCCAGTTACATTCAAGGTGAATACATGCATGGTATCACTCAATATAAGAAATACTAGCGAAACTTTTATTTCACTACCATATGATGTTTGCAACAATTATGATAAATTTACAAAAATTAGTTATATCACTATTAGTTTTTGATCTGTTATTTTTATCTGGTGGTGCGGATATAGATTGCTGCTACATCGCAGCATAATGCAAGTGAATGAGGTGCCAAAAGAATGAGGAGAAACGCAAGGTATTGTGAGTGCAACAAGCAGTGGCAAAAAGTAGGAATCAGTTGGAATTTTGCAACTTGCTTGTCACAGTCGTGTTACTTTGCAGAGCACAATGCCCTTCATTCACCTGCATGTAATATGCTGAGCAGTAACTGCAACATACAGTGAGTCCTTTGCAATATTCGGCGTTCCGGGCGGAGAGAGAGATTTTTTGTTTCAGCTCCAAAGTTCGGGACCCAATTGTTTCCAATGAGGTTTGGGTTGTGGTTCAAGTTCGGGTACAGTTCTGGCACCTGAACCAAACTTTGGAATAAAGTTCTGGCGGGGTACCAGAACCCGAATTTCCATGGGCCCGCTCATCCTTAACAGTGATCTTTGGAAGTGCCACCTAATTTTTGACCAAAGTTGCCATGTAACCACAATCCATAGGTGGCTTTGTATGGAATATAATTTTATACCCCTGACAAATCTTTAGCATACTTATAATAAGAAACATTATAGATTAGTAGTGGAAATTCTGCTGAACTACTAGTTGAAAACCTTAGCAAATTTGTAGCATTTCTGTGACAGCTTCCCTTCAAACATATATTAATATATTAACTGGCTCTTATGAAATTGACCCTAGTGTGTGTCAGATATAGGGAGAAGTATGCCTATAATAATAATAATAATGCAGACATAGGACCAGATAGTACAGATATAAGAAGTATAAACTTTAGTAGTCCTATGTTTCAAAACAGTATAATAAACAAGTGGATTAAAAAGGGTCCATAGAAGAAAGAAAATGGTGAATCATTCCATATCCCAAAAGGTTTCACTGGCAAATATATAGTAAAAAGTAACAACCCCTATGGTCCATATTCATCAAAGTGTTTATGTCAAACACTTTACAAAGTCGCAATACTTTTATGCAACGCAATGTTGCGCGAAATGTGAAACTTTTGACATTTTCACGTCTGCTTCATGAAGCTCCACGAAAATAGGTGAAGCTGGAGAGGAGTTGGAATGGGTTGTGGCCTTATGGCTTACGTCACAAATGTTACTACAGTCACTGGTCGGAGTAACATTTCTGGCGAAGGTCACAGAGGCGCACACCACTGATAAGATGCACTACATCTACATTCAATGAATGAATTTGGCTCATCTGATTTATTCCTGCACGCCCCTCATTAAGGCAGGCGTGCGAAACGTCAGTCTTAATTAATCAGGGCCAGTGCTTCTAAAAGATAAACCATTCATATGATTGCATAATGTAAAAACTGTGTATAAAGAAAGGTTTTCGAAATGAGCAAGAACAGCGAAACAATCACCAGGGTTAGTGGGATTTCCACTACCTTTAACTTGTAACTTTCCGTCTATTGTACTATTGTGTCTCTCTATTTTTTCAGATTGCTTTTGCATTATAATATATATTATTAACTAGTTTATGTTTTACTATTGCCAATACTAACTTTCTATTTACTTTTCAAGCCTGTCTTCAACATGTGATTGATAAATCATCTATATACACTGTTTGCTGCTCTATTGTATACATTTATCAGTGAGACCTATTGGAGAATGGACTTGCCAACCATCTGCCTTCCCAGCTTTTTAAAGGGAACCTTTCAGGTCCCCCCATGCCTTCCAACCCAGCAGCATTGACCTATGTATGATTAAACTCCCTCCCTGTGGGTGTGATAACATAATTTGCTCTAGTTAGCCTCATTTCCAGCTCAAGCAAATCTAGAACATGCTTATTCCGGCGTCACTGAGTCTCTGAAGCCGAGTGTACTCTTCCCGGTTTCAGAGGCGCACTGCGCATGACCAGAAGTTCAGAAGATGTCTAGATTTGCAGGAGCTGGTGATGAGGCCGGCTTGTGCAAATAATAACAAGGAAAGAGGGCTGACTAGTTTGGGTCAACTAACGCCCCATCGACTAGTTAAAGGTTACCTTTTAGTGACATGTTTTTATAGTGATTAAAAGAATAGGTATAATAAAGTTTATATTGTATATATCTGAATTCTCACATGCAATGTTTTGTATTTTGTAGTTATACATACAATACTGGTGTTTTTCCTTAGGGACTTGTCCTTTGATCTCCAAAGGGAATAGTAGACAAAGAGAATTCTGTAAATGGGGCTTTCCATTTATATAAAATGTTGCTTATTGAAACCTTTAATTACAAGCTGACATACCATGTTAAATGTCAACAGGTTGATGAAGTAGTGATGTGTTGTTGTCTGTGATATGAGAATCTGTTAGCAGTGGTAGCTATGGATAAGCAGCTCATGTCACAGCTCTTATGATAGCTCTTAACCAGAGTGGTCAGAAGATAATTTTAGCTTTGGTCTAACTAGGACTAAGGAATGAACAGAATTATGGGATAGCAGGTACAGGCTCCAACACAATACCCTTTAAGGTCTAGCAGGAGACAAAACAATTTGGAGTTGACTTTGAATCCAATTACTTAGGATTTAATTTTGATTAGTTAATTTATTAGTAACCTATTTATTATTGATGAATTTAAAAACATATAGAAAGGAAGGGTTTTGTATTGATAAAAAGGCCATCAGTCATATAGTGGAACCACTGTTTTATGTTTTCTTTATCTATCAGATAGATTTTTTAAACGTTCCTATTACTATCCCAATGCTGTCAATGTTGTATAAGCAATACACATAAATATATTTACCAGGGATCAAGTTCTCATCTCCACTATGTCCATATTTCCATATAAAATGCCTGTACACTTAATGATATATTCACATATTAGTTTAGATTTCCACATCAGTTTTTTTCATATGTTTTCTATTTGTTATTTTTGCTGATAGATCACAGACCCATTATAATGAATCTGACTTTTTTTTTTACGTATCCTTTTTTTTTTAGGGGGAACCCATTGTCTGCAAAAATAAAAACCGAGACATAAACTACTTTCACCCACGTTGTGGGTCAAACTCACCAATGCAAATCAATGGCCCTATGAAAAAAAATAGCACATTAATATCAACCCAATGCTATCTATATTTTATGGTTTAAGGGTAGATGAAGTTATGAATGGTTAGCACTCTTACAGCGGTTAGCACTCTTGCCTTGCAGTGCTGAGGTCTTGGGTTTAAATTCCACCAAGGACAACATCTGCATGGAGTTTGTATGTTGTCTCCATGTTTGCGTGGGTTTCCTTTGGGTTCTCTGGTTTCCTCCCAAATTCCAAAGACATACTGACAGGGAATTTAGATTGTGAGCCCATTGGGTACAGTAATGATAATGTATGTAAAGCACTGAGGAATATGATGGCCCTTCATAAGCAAAGCATAAAAATAATAAAGACTGTAAAAAATGACTCACAGACCAAAAAAATGAGTCCAACAGACTAAAAAGAACATGACCTGTTTTTGATATATAAGAAAAAATTGATGTGTGAAATCGACCTTAAAAAGAATATACTTGATTTGGTTGCTTGTACTCTGAAGGAGCTTTTAGGACTTGGTTCTCTGGACAATTGCCTTTAAAATCATATCATGTTATTGTCAATTTCCACACCCAGACTGTACATTGCCTCTTATAAATGCAGATGGAGATGGAAGCATTAGTATGCAGAGTGAAACAATTCTATGCAGCCAGAAATCCGCAGTTGCATAGTAATTGGTAGTTGGCCATGGAGGTTGGGAACAGAGCCTGAGATCTGGTGCACAGACCCTGAATTGGCAGACCTGAGTAGCCCTTATGACTTGTATATTTTCCTATATACTCAAGGACATATAATAAACTAAAAGAGAATGGATTATATGCTGTTTGCTGGTAGGAAAACTATCACTGTGGTAGCGAAAGGAGATTTGAATTATCCGTTGCCCTCTTTCCGAGCAATTCTTACCGGTGTGTTTACTCAGTAAATATTATGCTGCTTCTGACACTTTGTCTTCTGCCTCTCCATTTAATAGCAACCTTCAAATGTCAATTTAATGTAAAACAAAGTGATGGTTGTCGCGGTTTTCATTTGCCCACTCACTCTGTTATAGAAATACAAAAATGGAAGCAATGTAGCTACAAGCATCACATACTAACTTACTGCAGAGGTTCTAGTTAATGGATCTTGCTATATGTGAATTGACGGATGGCACAGCTAGACTTGATAAGGCACCTCAAAGACTCAGAGCCCAACCTGAGCCCAAGAAACCATACATTACAAAACGCTGCTGCCTCAAAGTTCATAGCGAGGAAGGAAAAGTAACTGTTTAAGTGATAAAACAAAGCTTATATAAGGAATGCATAAAATAACACATTGGGGAGTTCAGTGAGAGCCATTGTCAAAATGAAAGACTATCAAAGGGAAAGCGAACGGTTGCCTTTTTATTTTCAATGTTATTATACTGAATTTAAAATACGAAAAACAGCACTATTGGGTCAAAACCCACAAAATCTCTCACATATATTGGATACCAGCGATAGAGATAATATAAAACATAACTTTTAATAATCAAAATATAAAAGCTACCCCAAAGGAGAGGTGCAATAAGTGCAATTAAAAGTTCACCCTAAAACCTGTGTTGTTGCAGACTATACACAGAGGTGTCCGTACACAATCACATCACACACTTCCAATGCATTATTACTACATGCAACATGTCCCAGTCCTAGATAACCAAATGACTGGACAAGATGACAAAATTAGATCACACAATGTATATCTAGTGATCACAAAAGGGACAAATATCCTGATGAATATCTCTCTTTTTGGAGACAAAACCACTAAATGTTCAACAGTGATCAAAACCAACAAATGTTAAACATTCACCTCTACCCTGTAAGGGCTATAAAGAAAGATCACAGTGCTCACATAAACATACATGTACATCATGAGTGAGAAACAACAATGTCCACATAACTATATGTATAATTCTAATATGGAATAATCTCACCCATTTGTGTAGAAGACGTCAGTTGTCAGATGTCATCTCAATATTGCAAAAACTCATCAGGAGGAATGGGGAACACTTGCCCTATTAAGTCCTGTAAAGGCTGGCATAACCTGAACCCCAAGACTCCCGCCCTTACAAGGGTAGTCCACATCTGACCCTTACAATAGCAGCCATATACTCTCCCTGTGCATCCCGACGCGTTTCATCACTCCGTGAATCTTCAGGGGACCTGTTAACACATAATGGGCATACTGCAGACAAGAGAAGGGAAAACACTCCCGGGCCTTTCCTATAAAAATTTAAAATACATACTAGTACTAGATACAAACATATAAGCATGTTTTAATACGCAATGTATGAATTGGTCCAATTCATTTATTCCATTTTTTTGTTTGCATTTCAAACAAATAGGGTATGTTGGTCACACTGCGTCTTTTTCCACCAATTTTGAGCAGGTCTGCTCATCAAAACACCAGAATAAGTACTCACAAAATGCTAGAATCATACTATCATTCATTTATATAAAAAAAGACTTGCTCTTATGTTTAGGATTTCAAGTGTCTTTAAAAAGCTTCACGTTTTCAAAGACGCCAAGCGTTTAAAAGAAGTAACATGCACTTTCTTCACGCTTTTCTTTTAGGAAGAAGATCATTACTTTACAAGTCAATAGGAAAACTAAAAAGAATTCAGGAAGAATCCCAGGCATTTTTTCACCTAAAATATGCTAGAATTTTCTTAAAGAATCAAGAAAATTCTATTTAAAAGATCTCCAAAAAACACAAAAAAATTCTGCCAAAAATACTGGTCCAAATCAATTCAGGAAACAGCCAAAAACTGCTGAGAAAGGTCAAACTTACAAAACACTAGAAAACATCAAATACAAGGAGCAATTCCTGAATTGTCTTTTGCTTGAAAACCAGGTATTTTTGACGGCCAGAAAAAGACAGTGTGAACATACCCTGATTGTCACCAACCAGCCAAAGTCCTCAAAGAAAGTTCTGAAATCAATTTAAAGGATTATCATGCTTGCATGGTCATGTTTCTAATTATATCAATTAAAGATTAACGAATGTTTTGAAAATTGAATTAATCAGATTCACCGCATCTTACCAGGAAATTCAATTTCTGTCATTGTAAATCTAAAGTGAACCAAAGCCACCAAATTGCCTTGAAAAACAAGTATGACACTCTTCTCTTTTTCTCACACACTAATCTTCTTCATTGCTCTACTGTCACACACATAATCTGTACAGTTTTGTTAGTGATAGGGAGAGAAAGCCATAAAATGCTAAAATACTATTACTAAACGGTGTGTGATGTCCCCTTACTATCTATATACATGACACCACGGCCATCATTCACATTTACGTCATTTGACATATGGTAAAGTTTTAATACTAAAGGTTAGGACAATCCTGAATAGCGTAAGCTATTTACTTATTTACTGGAGGGTATTTGCTCATTTTGCTTTTATCTTAGGTTTTATACCACAAAATGGATCCTGCATTCCCTGCTTCTGCTTGTATATAAGTTATAATAGTTTTGGTGGCCGTTTAAGCAAAGCCAATCTCAAATTGCTCAAATTCAGCAGTTTGAATGAACTTGCCAAAATTTGACACAATATTTATTTGCATCAAATCATACAGTATCTAATATCAATGGCCTTGAAAATGTTAAAGGGTTTTAACAAAACTGATATGTATTATGCATTCTTGCCATTATTTCAGTTTCACAATTCTAAGGTCGAAAGAAGACACAAATCCATCGAGTTCAGCCCATAACATAACATGTTGATTTAGAGGAAGGCAAAAAAGCCATAAGACAGATAATAAGTTCCCCAAATTATGAGAAAAATTCCTTTCGACTCCACATACGGCAATCAGACTAGTTCTCCAGATCAATGTCCCATCACAACATCTAGTACCCATAAACTGTAAAATATTTTTTAAGAAAGGCTTCCAGTGTTTTAATTCTTTCAGCGTTTTTGCAGTTTTTCACCCATTCAAGTGAAGGAAAAAAATACAAGTAAAAATGGGAAAATAAATAAAAATGCAATAAAAAATGTGTGTGTTTTCCCGCCACCACTTTTTTTTTTGGTGCAGAAATTTTTTAGCTGTAAACATGTGCACGTAGACTAACACGACTTAACGACAAAGTTACTGCTTATTATAAGATGCATACCTGTCTTACAACATACGTAAGGTAAATATTCCTATGTACATGTTCTGTATATCATTCCCATGTCTTTACGTAGAGTATATACACCCATGCATTTATCTGCGAGATATATAAATCAGTGGTTCTGCCATATACCTCATATGATGCCGCTCATCCTCCAGGGTGATGCCCTATTAAACATGCTTATTAAAGGTGAGAAATGTATACTCTTAGCTTCTCCACTCTAACATCTCCAGAGAGGAAAGCCAGTCTGCCTCATGAACCACACAACCTCCAGGCCAATGAGGTGAAATAAAACAAGTGCATCATTATTTTTAACTTTGTGCAATACTGCCTTATCATGCACAAACATCCACATAACGAATAAGCACTAAAACAATATACATTTAACATATACATGTTCTGTATGGAAATAAGAATTACTTTTACAAATGATATTTCAAAATATACTATATAATTAATTGGTCTACAGTATAAAGGTACTGCCACACTACACAATCCCGCTAGCGATCTCGTTAGCGTCGCATACTAATGAGATCGCTAGCGGGATTGTTTCTATATCGCTAGTGTCGGCCACATTTAGCGATATCGTTAAGGACGCTATCGCGGTTAGCGATCTCCTTAACGACTTTAGCGGTACAAAAGTACCGCTAAATCGCTAAAAAAGGTGCCACACTCAGCGATATAGCGATACCAGCGGGACGCCGACGATAAAAATAGGGTCCGGAACGATCGCTGTGATGAACGAGATCACAGCAGGGGCCACGTCGCTGGTAGATGCCGCACACAACAACATCGCTAACGGGATCGCTAAATAGTGACGTTTTTTAGCGATCCCGTTAGCGATGTTGTTTAGTGTGGCATACCCTTAAGGCTCATACATGTCATTAAATGATAACTCCTTACTATCTGTGAAATGTTTGGCCCATTGGATGCTACTATATTCTAAAAACATATTCCTGACTTAGAGCTCTGAGCCAGTAGCATCACTATAAGGAGTCCCATAGTGTTTTTTGTAATGAAAAAAAAAGGGCTTCCGTAAATGGAGAAAGCTCATTTTAATGCTACTGACATTTCTCTATTTTCTAAGGCAGTAATAAATAAAAACTGAGTGTCTGTGAGGGTCTCAACAGTGAGACCTCCAGCAACCAGACACATCTACTGTGTTGTGGTAAGATGATACATGTCAATCTTTTGGGAAAAAATTGAAATATTTTATGACCTGCCTTTTTTTTTTCCATTTTTGTGCTTAACTATTTTCCTACTCTTCCTCCAAGAAAACTTTTTTATTTTTGCATTGATGTAGGAGGGATGGGAAGGTTGCCCACACCTCTTGAAAAGCCTTCATGTAATATTGTTCAATGTAATGTGTAGTGTGTACTGTGTGATACGTAATGTTATGTGATGTTAAGTATAATGGCTACAAGATATAATAACGTTGTTATAGTCTGCCCAGCATCAGACAGTAAGTAGGGTAAAATAGAATTAAGTCCAAAGTTTAGCCCAGAGAAGGGCTATGCAGCAGGATGAGAAAGACCTTCCTGGTAGTTACCGTATTTTTCGGAATATAAGACCCAATTTTGCCCAAAAAAAAATTTTGGCGGAAAATGGGGGATGCATCTTATAGTCTGAATATAGGCTTATCGGGGGGTTGTGGCAGTGGTGTAGCAGCGGAACCGGCGGCGGCAGAGGTGTGGCGATGCTGAGGCTCGGTGTCGGTGGTGGGCGGTGCGAAGTGCATTCTTGGTTTCCCTGCAGCCATCTTCCTGAAATCGTGGGCCGCTGGAGGTGGCGTGTGCACAGATTGAAATCTTGGTGGCCCTCGGCTTCAGGAAAATGGCCGCCGAAGGTCGCGCATATGCAGATTGAGATCTTGGCGGCCATTTTCCTGAAGCTAAGGGCCACTGAGATCTCAATCTGCGCACGTGCGGCCTCAGGAAGATGGCCACTGAGAAACCGGTGATGCACTCGGCTCTGCTTGCCTTGGACACCGGGCCGAGTCGTCGCCACATTTCTGCTGCCGGCTCTGCCTCACCGCCGACACCGGTCCCGCAGCATCGCACCCTGGGACTGCAGCATTGCCCCACTTCTGCCGCCGCCGGCATCCTGAGGAAGGGGCCCTGCTCCATGCTCTACCTCTCCACCAACACCGGACCCGCAGTATCAAACCCCGAGACAGCAGCATTGCCCCACTTCTGCCGCCGCCGGCTTCCTGAGGAAGGCATCATGCCTCCTATAACCCCGCTCTACCATCACCGGCCCTCAGGTAAGATACCTTAAAGATGGACCCCCATCTTATAAAAATCTTTTTTCTGCTATTTTCCACCCGAAAATTTGGGGTGCGTCTTATGGTCAGTGCGTCTTATAGTCTGAAAAATACGATAGTCAGAAAGAGTCCAAAGTGTGCAGAGCAAAGACCTCAGGTCTACTGTGAGCAGTGCTGCATGCAGTGGATATCCCTGTAGCAAGAGAGGAACTACCAGAGTACCAGAGCATATAGAGAAGAGAAGCGAGTAGCAGTCTGGAATTAGACCGGAGATAGTGAGAGAAAGAATATTAGGGCATGCAGCAGGAAACCTATCAGAACAGTACTGAGTCTTCGTCAGAGAGGTAACAGAAGGCAATAGTAAAGGGAAGCAAAAAGAAGAGAATATGTATACCATTGTAGCTACTAAGCGTCTACAATAAAGAGAGTCAAGTGTCGCCATATTGGGACATATCCTCTCCTACAAAGAAATCACAGGATGCATTGCTACCGGATGGAGCCTATGACTCTGGGAAACTGAGAGTAGCTGTGAAGGGCCATAGAGTTAACACCTCGACCCTTGCGGTCCCTACAGAGGAAAAGGGGCCATAGCGTTACACCTCGATGCATATACTACCCAGAAAGGAAAATGGCAGCTCCCAAGATAGTGTGCTGGGTACTGCAAAGAGAAGAGGAAGTAGACATAGAAGATAGAGTGTTTTCAGGAAAGGAGTTGTGTGTATTCATGTCGCTTGTGGTTAAAGAAACATCTTTGAAGATAAATTCCTGCTATCTGCTGTTTATAGTTCATATCGAGTTATTCTTCAGTAAAAAGAAGTTTAATTTTAAATGGTGGTCTCCTTTCATGAACTGGTTAACATCTGGTCCTGGCAAACGAGCGTCATCAGTTATATGTGGCTTACCGCCCCTACAACACAAGTCCACACACCCAGTCAGGACCCCCACTTTCGTGTAACGTGCCGAGGCACAGGAAACAATTAGTGCCACGTTACATAGACATAGCTGTATAAAGGTTTGTTTTTTGTAGAATGAGTTGTGGTTTTGAATGATACCATTCACTTTATTATACAATGTTTTGAAAAATGGAGACAAAATTCTTAGTGTAGTATAAAATATATATTTTTTGTTGACACAATCTGACCCATAGCTTCTTCACTTTTCTGTCAATAGAGTTTTATTCAACATATTGTTTAACTAAGATAAATTGAATTAGATTTGATAGATCAGAATACTATGGAGAGGCTATACCAAATTTGTTTATTTCTTCTATTATTCTTACTTACTTATTTTTAAATGAGAAAAGGGAGTTGATTTAAATTAATATTTTTTATACTGTATATTGTTATATTTTTAAATTATTTTTTATTTTTTTTAGCAGGGGACTTGAATCTTTGTTCACTTGATCACTTTCAGAATATTAAGCATTGTAGTATATAACTAAATTGCTGTTCTCCTATGAAGCCCAGCTGTGGGCTAAACGTCATGGGTGGTCCAACATGGCCATCAATGGGGTCTTCAAAAAGGTCCCACCTGCTATGGTAACCCATCAGCACCCTGCAATTGCATTGTGGGGGAGGCAATGGGTGCCAGTGCATGAGTGCACCAGCAAGTAAGCCATATAAATGCCACTTTCAGCGATTGACATGGGTATTTAAATGGTTAACAGCAGTCATCTGAGTTAGCTTTGATGCCACTGTTATAAGTACTTTTCAACTGTGTAATATCTGCTATGGTGCGGGTCCAATTCCTGAGCCCGCCCAATACTCACTCTGCAACCATATAACGTATGTATGGTCGCAAACAGGTTAATGAAAAAGTATACTGAAATGTGCCTGAATTAGAAAAGCTTCAAATAATCAGTGTACATCACTGTACATTTAGATGTCGCAAAGAATGTACTATTTTGAATATATGCTGAACCTCAGAAGAAGTTATTTATAAAACTCCTTCTGTTCATTAACTTGACTGATATAGAAAACCAATTTGAAAAACTTCAGGATTTTTTTTTTCAAAATTATTATTATAGTATATTATAAAAAAAAACGTTTAGGAACCAAAAGCAGTACCAATTGTTCCAGCTTCATTTTTAGATGTTGTTTGTGACATTGTACAATTCTATATTTTTTACTTTTAGAGTAAATGTCAAAAGCAGCATCTTAAAATTGAGCTGAAACAATTGACACTTCTGTTGGTTCCTAAAAGTTTTTCATTATATGCTACGATAATAATTCTGAAAAATAACAAAACAAAACATTCTCCTGTTTCATGAAGGTATTATATTAGAATTTGGTCATATCTTCTAAATCAGTCAAGTTACCGTAATGTTTTCAGGAGCGGAAGGACAACTGTGAATTGCTTATTTTGAGGTCAAGCGAATATTTAAAATGGCACATTACTTACAGCATCAATGATGTACCTGTAATTGAAGCTGCTTTTTAAACAGTCACATTTCAGAATACTGTCTCATTAACCATTTTGCGATCATGTAATGTAAAGATACGTCACAAGGTTACAGGGGAAATAAGGGCTCCATACTTCCAGGATATACAAGCATGTCTTGAAATAATAATATATTATATTTAGGATCATAATGAAGACACACTGTCAAAAGAGGTATAGAGGCACCAATTTTTAGCTTTGAAATGTGTTAATTTACCCGGTTTTCTTGATGAACCTCTTGTAATGGACCTGTAGAAGCGCAAGCTAGGTGCGAAAAGGCCGTAGTCCGTTATGACGCTTGTCTCCCCCTGCTGAAACTTCCCCTATACCTACACAACCACACTTTATGAATATGTCCATTTGAAGGAATTAAAAGACTTTTAGCCACGAAGGATCGGGTGAATGCTGCTTTTTCATTTCTCTTTTAGATATTGTAATGAAGACACATGTGTCACAGATGTTGTGCTTTTGACTCCTTCTATTTCTCCAATACTTAATACAATTGTAGAAGAGATGTTTTTGAATCTTGCTTCAAATTGTTAAGGAAAAAAAATGAAGGAATCTAAATCATTAACACTCTCACTTATTATGACAACTAAGCACCTGCATCCTTTCCCCAATTCCTATACAGCAATGGGTCACAGTGTTATCTGTTAGCAAATCACAAGGTTTGAGGACAGAGGAAGGCATCCACTTTGTGAGACAAAAATGCATTATTCATTGATCTAATTTGGCATAAAATGATGTGAATAGTAATCAAAAAGTTATTTCCCTTTTCTTCTCTACATATTCCATTTTAATTGGATTCTCCAGCATGTATTTATTTCTTGGCCTCTGAACTTAAAGTCAGGTCCAACCAGCTTGTACCCTGAGTTTATCACCAAGATCTAAAATCTCACATTTTGCTAGCTCGATAATCAGTTCAGTATATAAAACACACACATACAGTTTCTGCCATAACATGACAGCTGGCCTGGCTTTGTAACCACAATACAACAAGGTCTGTCGCAGAAACAAGGACCAAAGAATTATCCTGTAGGCATCTCATTGAATTCAAGCTTTCCACCAAAGAGACATCAAGGTCTCAAAGCCGCACCTTAACGAAATGCTCTAATTATAATATAGAAGATAATGCCTCACTTAGACTAGCAATATCACTACTGGTGTAATAGCAGATGTTAATCTTATTACCAGTAACCATAGGTTTTTCCCTTTTTATTTTTATAAATTAGTTATTAAAAAAGCTCAGTTTTAGTTTTAAGATGATGGAAGAAAATAAAAATACAAAACAATTTAATCGCAAACTAAAAAGAGCTAAAAGACATTGGCATGTTGGGTACCAGTGAGGGAAATATATGATGTCATAACTTTGGATATGGAATTATGTGTTTTAAGGAAGTTTTATGCAGGAAGAAATTTCAATAAAATTCAATTCCCAAATCTGACTATCTTCTATTATTTCTAAACACTGTTTTTCTGTGATTACTTTGTATCTCCTTTCATACTGCACTCACACACACAAATGATACACCATTTGAAAGGTAAACTTGCCCCCTTCAGCAAGAAAATAGCCAAACAAACCACACATCCATGATTTAATCACAAAATACAGTTTAAGCATTAATTTTCAGAAACCTGCAGTAAGGAAAAATGACCTGCAGGTGGCACCACAGTACCCCAAAACACACTACCACAAAGCTGCTTACAGACATCACAAACAAATTCAAACATTTGCCTTGGGGCTTTCCAGCTTGCCAAACTGCTTGCCCAACCTATTTTAGCCAAATTGGAGGATTGCACACTTCACTTAAGGTGAGGCACATATGCAAACACATTTGTATACATGCACTGCCTATTGAATTGCACATTTGCTCCGTTCATACTCCACCCACACAAACAAATGATGCACCATTTGAAAGGTCAAATTACCTGCAGGTGGCAGCACACTACCCCAAAGCACACTACCACAAAGCTGCTTACAGACATCACAAACAAATCCAAACATTTGTCTTGGGTCTTTCCAGCTTGCTCAAGTGCTTGCCCAGCCTATTTCAGGCAGATTGGAGGATTGCACACTTCACTGCAGGTTAGTCACATATGCAAACACATTTGTAAACATGCACTGCTTTTTCACTGCTTACTTCGCCCCACACTCACAAATGATACACCATTTGAAAGGTAAACTTGCCCCCTTCAGCAAGAAAAGAGCCAAACAAACCACACATTCACAATTTTATTACTAAATACAGTTTAAACATTTATTTTCATAAACCTACAGAAATACACAATGACCTGCAGGTGGCACCTCAACAGGAAGACATTTTTTGGACTCTACTTAGCAAACCAATTAATTGTATTACCAAGCTACATATATCAGTACCTGTCTGTGTTCATCATCTCATAAAATACATTTACATTTCACCAGCTTGCTTTTTCTGAAATTGCCTGCGCCCTCGACGACCAATGTGCGAAATTTTCGCACGGGCCAAGCTAGTACACAGAAATGAAAATCTCATTGGACCCTTGTAAGTTTTTAGCTTTTGCATCTTCCGTCTACTTGCATGATATAACCATGTAAGAAAAATGCTCAGGCCTTGGTTGCAATTAAAATAAAGGTTTTTATTGCCTCAAGTACATCCAAGATACAATTTGAAACTATTTCTTCGCATTTCAGACTGCGACTCAATCCTTATTCATGGATAACATGAATGGAATATATTCTATGTTCAAATAAAGGTTGCATCTATCATTTTGAAGGTAGAGTCTCTGTGAGGCACCACCTTCAAAATGATAGCTATCATTTACAGAGAATATATTCCATACATGTTATCCATGAATAAAGATTGAGTCGCAGTCTGAAATGCGTAGGAAAGCCACAAATTATATCATGGATGTACTTGAGGAAGTCATTCTTTCAACTTTGTTGAAATAAAAATCTGGACTTTAATTGCAACCATGGCTGGTGGATTTTCTTACTTGGATTTGCGTGGTGCCACATTGGGCGGGAATTGCTTCTTCGGTGCCAAGGATTGCAGTGTTCACATCTTGGGTGTTCTGGTTCTCTTTCTTTATAATATAACCATGCAAATTCCTAATTGTTTGTACTTTGTGTGACAGTTTCAATTTTGACTGGTGGGAATAACAGTAACAGTGGAGACATAAAAACATGGAGATCCAAGAAAACACGAAAATGCAAAAATCCAAAGATAAGGATTTCAATATGAAATGTGACACTCAGCACTTTCATAATATTGTATCATAATAATAAATGCATGAAGGAATAGCAAAACAAAGAGGAACATAAAATTGCCTTATCATATGAATCAGTAGGTAGCAGCATGTTAGAATTTGGGCAAATCTGTTTTCCTGTTATCTCAATAAGAACACTAAAAAGGACACACTACTACTACCATAGATACTGTTTTACAGCGTTCTATTATGTGTCATTCTCTCATTTTTATTAGTTTTTGTCGAGAGAAGAAACAGTTATATTGTGTTAGCATTTTGCTAGAGCTAGCTGTTTTTTTGATATCTGAATGAATGCAACAATTATTAAATTTTTTTGTAATTGCTTTAAGCTAAAGGGTAACTGCTTTTTCATTTTATTTTATAAATCAATAGTACACAGGAAAAGAATAAACTTTGTGATACATCTTATCAGATAAATCTGTATTTTTATCCTCCTAGACTGATCATTCATTCTCAAAACTCTCAATTCCTGGGTAAAATCTGTATTCAGTGAAGACAGATTTTTGCATTACTGAGAATGGAGAAGACAGCTGCTGCTGGGAAAAGTCTATGTAGAGGGGAGGAGAAGAGGAGGAGGGAGGACCAAGAGGCAAAGCTCCTCCCTCTTCTTCTCCCTGAATTCTATAAAGAATGTTATAAAAAACTAACTGCCATCGCCTATCTCATATAAATTACAAGAAGGATTGTGAAACGTGCATCAGGGTAGCAGGGACGCCAGGACATCCACGTGCAACTTTCAGGTAGCTATTTTACTTTATTTAATCAAGGATCTTTGGGTACTTTGATTATTGTTGCAGGTTTGGTGGTTTTCGAGCACTGTGCAATTTGTAGTGACTAGTTTACATATTGAGCACTTGGTACTTTTATTCGTCAATATACTGAGTAGTCTTCAGCCTTTTTGGCTCAGTGCCCGACTTAGGCACTAATTACCAGCGTTTTTGGTCCCTGTATTGCATATTTATTCTGATTTTTAGCTACAAATAACTTATCCATTGTGCATTCTGTGGTGTCTATGGCTATGTCATGGTCTGCTGAGTTTCTGGGATTAGG
Organism: Oophaga sylvatica; assembly: GCA_033576555.1. Lineage (NCBI taxonomy): Eukaryota > Metazoa > Chordata > Amphibia > Anura > Dendrobatidae > Oophaga > Oophaga sylvatica. Next base: position 323,439,130 of record JARQOD010000004.1, read on the forward strand.
TGGTTTTAGGGTTAACCGGGATGGCCTCACTCTGGGATTCTGGGAGGCTTTTTATAGCCTCATTGTGGGGCCATCCTCTGTCGTTTATACTCTGACCCTTGGCCGAATGTGTGTGACCCTGTTGTGCTTGTGCCAGTGCTTTGTGCCTGTGCTACGTTGTCTGTCTGGTTCTGATTTGGCTGTGTCCCTGTTTCGAGTTTTGCCTGTCCCTTTTGTACTCTGCTGCCCTCTACGTGTATGACCCTTGGCTACGTTCTGACTCCGCTCTGCCCTGCTCCTCTTGTACTTCGTCGCCCTCTATGTGTATGACCCCTTGGCTACGTCCTGATTATCCATTCTGTATATGCCCCTTGGTAACTGTGTCCCGTAGTTACCCTTCTAGGAGTTTTCCTTCACCTCATAGCTCTCTGGAGCTTAGGCCATGCCCACTAGCAGTCACGTGCCTGCAGGTCCTCTGGTCTGAAGCATTCTCTATCTGCTACTACTGTCTCTGAGAGACGTGTGGCCGGCTCCGCCCACTAGCAGTCACATACTGAAGGTCCTGTTACTGAGAAGCACACGTCTTCCCTGCTGCGGTTCTGCAATACAGGTATCTTTGGGCATAGTTTGTTCACTCAGGACACACGCACTGGCTCAGTGAGCAAGTGCAGTGCGGTGTCCCTGACAGGCTACATGTCCCTGGTTTGCTGTTGTTTCAGACTTGTTTCTATTTGAATTTTAATCTATTTTTGTCAATAAAAATTTGCGATTTTTTTTATATTAAGCATTCTTGTGTATTACCATTATTTAGATAAATTTGTTTGTGATTTATATGCATTTGTGTAAGGGATGCAGTTCCCCTAAGAGGTAGGGGTTATCCTACTAATTAGGACAAAGTTGTGATCACATCGCCTATTTCAGTAATGTAATAATCTGTATTCAATGAAGACAGATTTTACCTGGGAATTGAGAATTTGGAGAACAAATGATCAGTCAAGGAGGATAAAGAAGCAGATTCCCTTTTTCTTATTTTCATGTGTACTATTGTTTTATCAAATAAAAATTAAAATGACAAGTTTTTTTTAACCAGCTATAAAAATATAGAAAAGCAAAAATAACCAACACAGTTTCAAACTTACATAACATTTTCTAATAGTCACAAAAAAAAATTCAATCATAGCGTTCATCATTTTAAGTCATGAAAAATTTGAACAAAATCTTCTTAAAAATAATGCCCCAATGTAGTTTTCCATAGAAGTAGGTTCTAGAAGAGCTTGTTTTTGGAAAGAAAAAAAAAGGAATCCGTATTTATTAGGCTACTTTCACACATCAGTTTTTTGCCGTCAGGCGCGATCCGGAAGTTTTTGAAAAAAACGGATCCGTTTTTTTTACCGCCAAATCCGTATTTTTCTCATTGACATGCATTAGCACCGGATTGCGCCGCATGTCATTGCGTTTAGTCCGTTTTCTGCCGGATCCGTCATAGATATTAATTCCGACGGCCAGATAGGACGCATGATGTAATGTTTTTTTTTCTGCCGGACACGCCTAACAGTGCCTGAAGCGGCGTGCCAGGCTAGGTCATACAATCCAAGGCTATGGGAGCCGTATCAGGCATAGGACTGATCCGGCCACCAGACTCCGTTTTTTCATCTACGCCAGCCTGGAAGCCGAACCAAGGTCTCTCTCTCTCTCCTCCGTGCCAGACATGCGTACAATACATTTTCCGGGTTCAAAAGTTCACAACGGATCCGGCTAAAAACCGGATCCGGCTCATCAGTTTTTTTCCAATCTAAGCTGGATCCGTTTTTTTAGCAATTGGACGGATTGTGCCTGATTGCAAAAAACTGATGTGAAAGAGGCCTTATAGAAAAACATGTCTACAACTTAGTATTACACCAAAACTAATTCTTACTGACACTTTATTACTTTAACCATATATATTTGACAGTTGCTCAGTTCCACTTGGCATTGTATGTTCCAAGAAGTATAAAGTCTGGTACGCCATGCAAACTAGTGAGCATTGATTATTTTTTATTAAAATTACAAAATGTCTCTGGAATGTGGACTTTAAATTACAGTATTTTTTCTTGAGAGTCCTTTTAATATTTAGACTTGAGAGTCCTCAGTGGTTGATACCTTTTAATGGCTAACTGAAAAGATGGTAACAAATTGCAAGCTTTCGAGACTACTCCGGTCTCTTCATCAGGCAAAGACTAAAACAAAAACTGAAGAATCACATATATATATATACACAAGAGGGCACAGGAATAGTGCAATAGGTAAGACAAGTGACGTGAAGCAGAACTGTCATTATGGCAGAGGAATGAACATAATGACAGTTCTGCTTCACGTCACTTGTCTTACCTATTGCACTATTCCTGTGTCCTCTTGTGTATATATATATATATATGATTCTTCAGTTTTTGTTTTAGTCTTTGCCTGATGAAGAGACCGGAGTAGTCTCGAAAGCTTGCAATTTGTTACCATCTTTTCAGTTAGCCATTAAAAGGTATCAACCACTGAGGACTCTCAAGTCTAAATATTTTTCTATCTACTGGCTAACACGGTACGAAGATACACATCTTTCCTATATCAGTATTTTTTCTTTAACTGGAAATGAACTATATGTCACTGATAATAATTTTCTATTCTCCCATGTAAATGAGTCAGTAATCATTCCGTTCCAGGTAATTTACCATTTATCAAACTGTATTACTCTGAAAATAAACGTACAAATCAGCACAGTTTCTAAAATAACGTTACTTTCAATGCTATAAGTAAGATAATTGTGTGAGCTTGTTGCTTTCTTGGTCTACATGTAGAACCTTACATGCCCCTGCCCCTAACCTGAGTACGTTCTAAGATTGGTAAATCTCTGCACCAGAATGAACACCCTGAATTGGATGTTTGAGCGCAATAGTCCTGTTTGTTGGGGTTAGATTTTCATATTTGAGGAGCACCCGTTCCAAAACAGGAGTACCTTAAGGTGTAAAGTGCACATCCTACTGTAATAAGGTATACACTTTTTTTTAAAAAGTATGGAACAAAAAAAAGACGTGAACAATGAAAATATTAAGAGAATGAAAAAAACCAACATAAAATAAAATGCCAGAAGTTTTTAGAATTCTCGTCAGTTCGGTTGAGGGATTTTTCTTTTTCAGATCCTTTCAAGCACTTTGTCTTCTGGGTGAGTAAGCACTCTTTCAAAATCGCCTTGAGAACTCACTCAAAGCTGGTATCATTTTCAAGGTTTGGAGCAGTGTGCAATTGTTGGCTGCATAAATCATTTCTTATCTGGCAAGTGCATATTGATAAAGCGGACAAAAATCTAAATGTAAATATCTGCAGTGGCTATCACGAGAGAGCACAATTTATGAAAGCACAATAACTGCCAGTCTTCTATTCAGCCTTGTGTTCCTAGAAGAATTGATGTGTCCATCCTATCAATTATCAAAGCAACAACAAAGGAAAACAAAAGTAGCACACCTGATTTTTTTTTGCAAAGATTATTGCCCATCGGGATTAGGAAGACTGAATTTCCCTGGCTTGAAAACACAAACAAGACATCAGCAAGAGGTTGGAACGTTAATCTCTAAGGACAATGGTTGGAATCCTGACGGACCCAAAACACGTCATTAAGCCCTTTGGGAAGGGACAGAAAGATTAAGAGCTTTCAAATCTGACATTTGTTGGATTTAATTCTGTCATGAGCCTTCCCATCTCCCGTGGGGCACAAATATGCCCTAAATAGCTGGCTAGCCAACAAGAGATAATGTATGCTGTCCCAGAGAGAACTGCATAGAACTGGCACCTTGCCACACAGTTGTCTTATGTTCCAGCCTTTTCCTGGGCTGCACTTGCTTTCTAATAAGGTTAAAAAAGTGCAGAGAACAATTAAGAGAATAACGAGAAATAATTACATAATTACCGTCCTCTACACTGGAAGTCTGAAAAGAAATTTGTGCTACGATAGTGTAAAGCTTCTGTATCCACCCAGTTGGTAAAGTCATTATTTAATTCAGCGCAATAAAACCTTCTAGAAGATTAGGAAATCTTATTAAACCTGCTAGATAAATTAAAGGGAATGGGCTAAAATTCACAATAGCATTAATATGACAAATAGGCAAAATTAATTTATAAACCCTGTTTAAAACATTTGCAAAACAGTGACATCTACAACAAAAAAAAAACTTATTTATATGGAAGGCCAATATTATCTAATTCTGTATTGAAGAAGCACTACAAGTTATATTATTTTTATTAAAACTGTTAAGTATCCATGGTTACGACCACTAACACCTAACTAACGCTCACTATATCATGGTTGTAACCATGGATATCTAAGGTCCTGCAATGCCTGCACATGAGGAACGAGACATAGCAAACCCGAAAAACTATACTACTTTTCTAATTGAAGGTATTTGCTAATATTATCATTATTACACCTACTACATATTGGGATAGGATCTTGGAGATGGGAATATCCCCCGAGTCCTAAAGTGGAGACTATGGGTAAGGGCAGCTTCTAGCTCATTCAGGTTTATTTTGTTCCATTAAAGTGACATACACCTTTTTTAACTATTTGTATATGATTCTCTAGTGTTGACTTTCTCACTCATTGTCTCATTTGTCCTACATTTTTAACATGTTTTGTTACATTTTTCTATTACCTCATATTACATAGCGTGAGACAGTGAGTGTTTTCATCTCCATTGAGTCTCGTACCTATATAGAAACATGTTTGATTCTATGTACCTGCACTTTATTCGACCTGCTGCTATATTCTGCTCCTCCCTTCCACTAAAATAAAGGTGGACTCTGTGTGTTACACCTGTGATATCAACTATTCAGCTTTGTCTCTAATTTGATTATTTCTGCTTTTCATTGTTGTGCTTTATATGTTTTTTGAATAAATTATGATATCATTTGGGACTTTTGTGCTCTTTTCCTTTCTGTGTGGTTATGTACTATGGGAGCTTCCTAAGCGACTATAGCCCCCCTCATCACTTGGTATAGGGTGTGATGGATTAAAAATATGGTTATTGTTCTGAAGATTTTGTTTCTATTATTATTATTACACCTACTACATATTGGGATAGGATCTTGGAGATGGGAATACCCTTTTAACTCTTAATCATTAACACAATCCTTCCAAACATAGTACAATAGTCAGATTATAGCAAATCATTTATAAAGTTTATTATTTCTATGTATTTTGTTTACTAAGTAAGGTATGAGCCATTGTGGAGGCCATTTTTTCCAAAATGACAACAAAAAATGTAGCCATATTGGTTATTATTTGTTAAATCAAAAACAAAACATAGTCTGTCATTTTGTCACTTGTTCTATTGATAATCAACTATAATGTATTTTTGTGATAACCTTTGCAGAAAATCGTGGCAAAGCAAATACTGTACATCCCAGCCTGCTCAATTCTTGTTTTTCACATGACTGCCCCAGACCTTAAATACGTAATACATGTATGTTTTATGTCCTCTATGTACATAGTATTCAACAGTGCTCGGAAAGCAATATTTCTATATGAAATGCTGTGTAGATGGTGAAAAAACTAGCAATGAAGCTTTAGCGAGCATGATTTTATACATTTTGATTGGCATAGTTACCATTTTCTTATTTTTATGATGCAGACCGCTTGATAAATGAGGCCAATAATGATTAATGGCTGAACATGAAAGGGTTAAATTGTAAAGCTACACATAGCCACTTTCATGTGACAACATGTCTTGTGTCTATTGCCAAGAACTGATTAAAAGAAAGAGAAAACGGTACCGTAAAACAAAACACAAGGCCATAAAACCTGTTGCTATGACAACAATTCATTCTCACATTAACGAAGGCTTCGGCCTGCTCTGATATCTGAACTGCGTTGACATTGCAGTGTGATTAGTCTGTTTTCTAGCAAGCTAGTTTACGCATAATGGGATGTTATAGATTTGTGGCAAATATTTTAGATGATTTTAAGCACAGAAAGGTATATATAGTCTTAAAGGCAACTGGTGTTAAAGAAAAGATTCCTCAGAAAGGATGAATGTGGGCAGGAGGCTCAAATGTAGCCTGCTTGGTACATGTCCTCGCATTTGGAAACAAAGGGCTACAAATGCTAGTGATACTGTTACAATAGTTTGCTATTAGTATGTTTCTCATCAGGAAAATCATTCTTACCCCATAATGACATACTCAGCAGATGCTGATGTCATTGTAATGTATGAGGAAAGGAGTCTCCACAGTGGGCTTAAAGGGATTGTCCAGACAAACAAAAAAGTTTCCCAATAGATTGTATTGAGAAAAAATAACAAACTAGTTGATACTCACCTACCGGCACTCACCTAGATCGAGTAAAAGCCAATTTATGGTCTGTGGCGGCACAGGAGGTGGAGACATCTCCATTCCTCCAGCTGTAGGACTGCTGCGGCCTGTGATTGGCTGCAGCATTCGGGTGACTTTGAACAGCTTGTCATCAGAAAAGCATCCAAAGACACGCTGCTTAAGTCACCTGACTGCTGAAGCCAATCACAGGCCGCAACGTCCCTGTATTGAATAGACCCCATAGCTGCCTGTGCTGGACTCAGGTAAGTGCGGGTAGGTGATTAGCATTTTTTGTACTTTACAGATCCAAGCTGCTGAGAAGTTTTTCTTTTTGCTCAGACAACCTCTTTAAAAATGTAGGTGAGAAAATGGTTGCTTCCAATGTATAGATATTGCCCACAAGACATTTTAACAGACTAAACTTAAGGAGCATCTAGCTTTTGTATAAGCATATGCGAAAAAAAAACAATGCTGCTTTGGCTCCATTCACACTGTGTGGGTCCAAGTTACCGAACGTACTCATCCATTGTGTATACGCTCGGTTGGTTTACACTATGCAGTATCACTGATCATAGTTGTCTGGCATACAATAGAGGACTGTTGCATACTCCTTATAAATTATTGTGGTGACTTTGCTAGAACTGAACAGATTCTCTTAGTGCAGTATGAAAAGCGCCTAGATGCATCAGGTTTGTGATGTCTGGAGCACATTCAGATCACTTCATACCATGACATGTGGAGAGAACAAGAGCAGAAGTCATTTCCCATTACTGCAATGTAAAAAGTGAGTGATAAGATTGCCCTCAGGCATTTGATGTGCCGAGTCATCTTCTCAGCCTTCTGGAGGAAACACTTATCATTGCTGTGAATAAGGCTGGTTTCACATGTATGCTTTTTTTTTCCATAAGTAAAGAACTCAACAGTTTCCATTAGTGTTCTGGATCAGATTTTCAGCAGCATTTGGTTGTGTCAGTTTTTAACGTCAAACGTGAGTTTTTCTCCCATGCAAAAAAAACAAGTTTCTCAAGCTTCTCAGTCAGTGAAAATTAGACAGCACTAAGATGCATCTACAATGGCATCCATGTGCTCTCCAAGTATTACACTGATCTATAGACTTGCATATTTGAGTTTGATCCATGACTCGAATCAAAAATGGACGTCTCATTTCTTTTTCTTGCAGACACTTGATCTGAAAAAAAACAGACATGTGAAAAGCCCCCCGAAATCCAAGTCTATGACCGGAGCCACACTAGCGTATGGCATCCAATGCCAGAGAATCGGACGCGATATGCTAATGACACTGGGCTCCAGCTCTGCTGCGCGCGTGAGCCAAGGGTCTGTGCTCCGATCCTATTGCATGAGAGAATCGCACCACAGGTGCGGAGACGGAGAAATTAATTTCTCCATCTCGTCCATTGCCGGTGCCCGTGGGATGTTTCCCATGCACCCATAGACTTTTATGGTTGCCTGTGATCCGATTCTCATAGCCATTCACATCATGCTGCCATTGTTTTCGCATGCTGAATCAGCATGAGACAATGATCACAGATGTGCACTTGCTCCATAAAATAACACTGGGCTGAGTGCAATCCGATTTTGTTATCGAATTGTAGTGGTCTGATTTATTCGCTCCTGTGGGTCAGCCCTAAAACTGAATTTTGGCTCACAGTAGAATTGGCACTGAAGAGTGGCAAGAGGGTAGGTGCAAACCAAAAAATGTAATATGAGAAAAGATAGAGCATGCTAGACAAGACTTACATCTGTTAGTACTGTGTTCTTTTGCAGAATGCAATACACATCATTGGCTGATCCATTCATTTGAGATATTGGAGATAAAACAACACTTTCAGGTCTGAATTACACAAGCTTTTTTGGACACCACTTTCCTTATGTA
>JARQOD010000004.1:323447432-323452432 GCA_033576555.1 Oophaga sylvatica
GGCCTGCGAACCCAATGCAAAAGATAGGTGCGCAAGTCACATGTAGCGTCATGCGCCCATAGGCGGAGCGAGCAGGAGGAGGCACGGCCAGGGGCGGAGCTTAGTGGCGGCCGTGCGCTGACCAACGCAGGTCGGTCAGATGCTGGTATGAAACTAGCCTTACTTCAGGTCCCATGGTAACTTCAATAATAGATCAGATAGGCAGCAGTGTGAGCATCCTCTTCTTACCTCTGCACCTATGGTACCTCCAGTAATAAATCAGATAGTCAGGATGGACAGCAGTATAAACAGTCTCTTCTTACCTTAGCATCCTAGTATATCCAGTATTTGATGAGAAAGACAAGGTGGACAGCAATAAGTAACATCTTCTCACCCCAGCATCCCAGTATCTCAAGTTTAAGAACAGAAAGGTATGGACAGCAGTGTGAGGGGGTTCTTCTAACCTCAGCACCATGTTATCTCTATTATTAGACCAGAATAATCACTGGGAGAACATGAAGAGTGGGGACTGCACATGCTCATCTTTTAATGTTATAGGATAGGTTTCTGTCAATGTAACAAGACAGCAGCCATCTTAATTTTATAATGATTACCTCCATAGACAAAACAAGTAGTATCTGCCTATTAAAAGGAATTAGAAATTGATTTACAATCAGAGCTCCTTTCGATATTTAAAGGGGTTATTAAGGAATATTAAATTTTTTCACTGTGGGCAAAAAAGCTAATAGGCAGAAAGCTGCTAACTACCTGCCTGTTGTGGCGTGCGCCAATCTTTGGACAGAGCAGTCACAGACAGCCCATGCTGACGATTCAGTGGCTTTCGATGATATCACATCAACAGAGCAGCTGCTTCTCTTCAGTCCTGAAGAAGACCTGCTCTGCTGATGTGAAGCAGCTGAATCGCCGACAGGAGTGGTCTGTAATCGTTCCGTCAGTGATGGGATGAACAGGCAGGTAGTATCCTCTGTTAACAACTACCTGCCTGTAAGTTTTATGCCCATAGTAAAAAAAATAAAATGGTCCTGAACAATTCCTTTATGATCTTTTTCTGTTCCTTGGAGAACCCCTTTAATTTCTGATTTGTACTAGCCATCCATTTACATTAGGGCATATATTATCAGCTACACAGCCAGGCCACTCCACTCACACATTATTCCTTTCATCATAGTGATTTTTATAAGAAATACCTGGTATTTGCTCTGTGAACTGTAATCTATTAAAATAGCAGGCTACTTACTGACTTGTGCGCGGTCATGTGGCTTGTTGTACAATTTCCTAATACTACATATTAATTACAGTGGATACAGTATATCAGTTACAAAACACAACAGTAAGATACATGACATACCTACAGTAAAATTCAGTCTTTGTACAGCTTTCTGACCCATAAAGAAATAATATATGGATGTTTGAGAAATTGTTTCAAGTATCAGTGCTCGATATTTGGAGATTTGGTGGACTTTCACTTATTTTACAAATACTTTCTTTTTTTTGTTAGTGGTGATATTTATTAAGTGCCATTTTTACCAGTAGTCTCTTTTGTGACATTCTGCACATCATATAAAAAGCTATTCATTACAATGCATAGCTGGCATTAATCTCATTAGAAAAATAGAAAAACTGATAAAAAAATTGAAAAAAAATTCAAGGATGATGCAGATGAGAAAGTCAACAGTAAGCCAAGGATAAACAGATCAGCGGATAAGAAGACACAGCAAGCTCTGGGACACAGACGTTTTATCTCTCTGTCTTTGTGCTATTCCAACTCCCTGATAAGTATGAAGTTTAATCAAATATGCTAATGATAGTCTATTGGGAAGACATACACCCTGTTTAACTGGCATGTTGGAGGTAGAAAAAGATATTGTATTTTCAAGGCTCATTTTTCATTTTGTAGAATTTCACATTGACAATATATTAAACGTATAGCATTTCACCTACAGTCCCACCTGAAATGATGGAGTACATGGAGATCATGCAGTACTGAGCCCAGCAGTTAAAGGGTTTATCACTCTTGTTGCCCATCATAGGTGGCTATGGAATGCATATCTAAAAATCAGTTACGGGACCACTGTAACACGGCAGGGAATACACACAGAGAACATCATCCGCACTTTGATTCCGCAGTTTAAAAACTGAAGTATTCTGATTACTGCAGGAGAGCTAAATTGGATCACCACGAAAGTCGGAAATGCGGAAAAACATTGAACTGACTGCCCAACAAGAAAGACAATATTACCATGGATCTGACTATTCAATGTTTCTTTGGCCTGTTTACTCTTCGAAGAGTTATTGATTTTGTGGAAGAATAAAAGCTGTGAAAAATCGTCCACTGAGAGAGCGTGGTTAGGAAACATTTCTAATATTTTTGTTATAGTAGAATACAATACTGCCTGTATGGGATTATTACTGTCCTACTTTAATGCTATTGGACAGATAATCATACCAGTGCTCCGGGTATACATACAGTTGACGATGGTGGTCACTGGACTTTTATGGATTGCCTTGGATATCTCTGTCCTCATACGAATTCTACTCATATTTTAGTTGTAAAAAGGTAATCTTCACCTTGGCCTTAATCTTTCTTTCCCACTCATGCTCTGTAATGAGTTATAAGCTGCTGTTTTTCAGCCAAGTCATGAGGCATATCACACAATTTTACGATGAAGTCCAAGTAATTCAGATATTTTCAGGGACACCAGTTGTCATGCCGTGTAACTTCTCTCATATTTTGTTATTTTACCAAAAATAAAGATGAGCTCCAGACGAGTCGACTTATCTAGATGACAATTTTTAAAGCATAACATATACTATTTTAATGCACTTTAGTTGTGTATTATGACTTTCGAAGATTTTGTTGCAATTACTACAACTGAAAATCAGTACCATTTACCTGAAAGAGTTTGCTTTGGCAGCCAACACATGGATGTCTGCATGTTCCATCCCATCAATTGGAAAAGTTTCAGAGCTTGCTCAGCCAATATCTATTCCTCTACACTCCCACACACACATGCACACTCAACAACATCAAATGTGCATGGGTAATCAGTATTGGACTGGGGTAGCAATGGCCCAGGAGTAACCTTGACCTTGAGGGTTCAATGTTCAGCTACAGGCAGATATTGCATTAGCCTCATATACAAATTTACCTATACTGCTATACAGTAATAACCAGGGTAGTTTTTAATTAAATGATAAGATGCTGTTTTTCTCTGTATATAGTGAATCAAATGTATTGTGCCAACTGCTGCTCATATATGGAGGTGGGCAGGGCCGGACTGGCCATCTGGCAATTCTGGCAAATGCCAGAAGGGCCTGTCTTGTCATGGCTGCCTTGTCTGCTACGTTGTTAACAGAATCAGTGTTCTCAAGACACCTATACTGTAAGAGTTGTGACGGAGCACAAAGTCACTTACCCCAGCAGGCCATGGGTGTTATTAGAAATATTGGTCTTGTAGTAAGTAAATCTTGCTTTCTTCAATCCAGGGTAATATATCCCATCTGGTGCATGGGGACAACATAGGCCTGTGTGATTTCAAATGCCAGGGCTGAATTTAAGCCCCAGTCCAAACCTGGAGTTGGGCATCCACTCCTGCACAAGGGCCTACTGGGGATTCACCAGTTCTCCTGAGGGCCCATCTGAGCCTGAGTGTACTGAAAAGGTAGATGGAAGTAAGCGAAAGCCCAACACCTCTGGAGCAGATTATCGGTGAGGGCTAAACAATCTGGAATGGTGAAAGTCAATATGTCTGACACCTTATTCTGATGGAAGCGAGTCTGGACATTCCCAAAAAATGCAGCCAGTTCTTTTCTCCTCTTATATCTGGGGAACATCCCAGATATAGTCAGAACATCCCAATAAAACATGTCCAATACTTCCTAATGTCCAACAACATTAGCGAGCCAGGACTTCTCTACATGCATTAAGTGAAGAGCCGGTCCTCTCAGAATTAACAGTTTGGGTACCTAATGTTCATGGCCGCCTTTACCAGTACACTGAGGTACCCGTAATCTAAAAGGCCATCCTTGCTTAGTATATGAGGAGATTTATTATCCTAAATTAATGATGATCGGCGGGCACATGTCTTTAGGTGCTTGTACCGATATATAGAAAGTACTTTTTCATCATGGAATGAATTTGACAGCTTTCAGGACTACATTCTGAAGCTACGTGATGGAAACCGCTACCAGTCTAGTAGATATCTGCTGGGCATCATTATTCTGGCGTATAGTGGGATCCTGCAATGTACCACGTGTATTTTGTGCTGCGCTTTCACAAACTCACCTTTATAAGAGCATAGGTAACAAGAAAACGAACCATAATCATTTCTGAAAACATAATGACACAGCTGAATGCTGGCAAATATTCCGCCTGCTGCTCTGAATCGGCACATATACTATATCTAAGAGACTGCATTCAATTATATTCAGGAACCATTGCGGGCAGCTGCGGAACTAGTAACCCTGCAGCTCTTCATAAGCAGCCTTTATTAATGCCAAAATCTGATTGTACTTTTTAATATGCTGATATTATTATGTCTCGAAAACACATAATGAAGTCACTGCCCCTATATCTGTGGTCTCTATCACAAGCTCCGTATTGTATTCTATGCCCCTTTCAACCATCTATAGAAGGTCTCTGTGAGAATACTATAGCATTTCCATGGCATTACCCACCCCCAGCTTTTCCTACAGGAGTGACAGTGTGTAAAAAATGAGCTCATGAAAATGCTCTAATTTGTCACAAGATTGTAGGTTGCAGCTAATTGCAGAGACACCTAGTGATCCCGGCCGATTGAAGTGCACTGCATGATTCCCTAATATATAGAGACTTAAGAATCCTACACCTTTCATAGCTCCCATGGGGCACCTTGTGGATGACAGCTCCATGAAAGTTGTTACCAGGAGCCTTCCTGGCTCCCTCCCTGCACCTCTGCCTATAAAACTCTTTATGGCTGTACTGATACTATTGCAGAGCAACAGTGTACTGTATTGTGAGA
>JARQOD010000004.1:323457432-323484932 GCA_033576555.1 Oophaga sylvatica
TCCTACCACCCCATTTACAAGCAACATGCCTGCTCAAGAGGACCTGCCAGTTTTTCCGACGAACATGTCTATTTTAGTAAATGACTATACTCCCCTTAATATAATAATTCTACTTTATATTTTTTTCATAGTATTGTGTTGTACCAGTCCTCAGTTATTCCTCCTATAAATTCTTGATTGTCTTTGACAACAAAATGTTTCCAGTTGGGGGTGTTTTCTGTAACTTCTGTAAAATTCCCACGCTGGGCATACGGAAGCTCCCCAGTAGGTGGCTTGCTGATGCTTACTGTGTCAATAGATTTATATATGCATTACAAAGCGGAGAATGACTCATAGCAAGTATCAAAAGGGAGTGTTTTACACGGGTATTGGCTTTGGTTTGCACCCTAGGTTTTCCCATCAAGAGGTTGCAAGACACCCTCATCTCTTGCAAGAGAAAGAGGGAAAGATGGCCCTCTGGATGGGTCTTCTATATTTTTAGTGCTGGGAAGAAGGGTGGGGGGCTTGAATCGGTCATTATCCGATGTTGAACTGCGTAGCCCTTACTCTTTTCACAAAATTCTTATGAAGGTATTACCGTACCTGTCTGCTTGTTGCAGCACTCAGCAGTGCTTTTATCAACCGTTTTTTATTTCAATTTTTAAACATTATTTATGCAAGTGGCACAGACTACCTTTTGTACATGCTGTTGGGCCCACACATTGCCAAAACCAAGGTTAATAAAAGGGTGCATGGCTGCTTACAAATTGGACATTATGAATTTGTAGCACTAAAGGTCCGTTTACATCACCCGACCTGCGGCACTAAATGACCGCTGATCGGCGGTCATTTAACAGCCAGTTTACAGGGAAAACCACCATTCAGATGGGATATGTAGCAGATTTTTCAGTGCATACAGGCTAATTTATCGGGCGATCGACATCCTGTTTAGTCTACATGATTATCATAAAATAAGAGTTCCTAATGACTCGCTTCACGATAAGTCTGCATTCTAAATGCAACTTAAGTCATACCTACTTCCCATACAAAACCTTCCTGTGGTTGCTGATGTGATATGATTCACTTGTACAATGTCAATTAACCTTTATACTGTGATTTTGAGCAGCCTACTTGTAACGCTCCCTTTGCGTCAACATCTCTTATCACGTACAAGTGGCCTATTATCCTGAAATCCTCTTTCTACCTTCAAATGGTAATGTATTTCCTCTGAAGTGCCAAAAAGTTTTATTATGTATGTTTTTCTTATAATTGGTCCAATATGAGTCATTTCCTGAGTCTACAGTAATCTCATCCTTGATCTGCAGATCAGTACAGAAATCACTTCGCTACTTTTATAAAAACTTTATGACCAAAATATTTTTTTCCTACAGTCATGGACAAAAGTTTTGAGAATGACACAAATATTAATTTTTACAAAGTCTACTGCTTCACTTTTTCTAATGGCAATTTGCATATACTCCAGAATGTTATAAAGAGTGATCAGCTTAACAGCAATTACTTGCAAAGTCAATATTTGGCTAGAAAATGAACTTTATCCCCCAAAACACATTTCAACATCATTGCAGCCCTGCCTTAAAAGGACCAGCTAACCTCTTTTCAGTGATTGCTCCATTAACACAGGTGTGGGTGTTGATGAGGACATGGCTGGAGATCAATCTGTCATGATTAAGTAAGAATGACACCACTGGACACCTTAAAAGGAGGCTGGTGCTTGGCATCATTGTTTCTCTTCTGTTAACCATGGTTATCTCTAAAGAAACACGTGCAGTCATCATTGCAATGCACAAAAATGGCCTAACAGGGAAGAGTATCGCAGCTAGAAAGATTGCACCTCAGTCAACCATCTATCGCATCATCAAGAACTTCAAGGAGAGAGGTTCCATTGTTGCCAAAAAGGCTCCAAGGCGCCCAAGAAAGACCAGCAAGCGCCAGGACCGTCTCTTAAAAGTGTTTCAGCTGCGGGATCGGGCTACCAGCAGTGCAGAGCTTGCTCAGGAATGGCAGCAGGCAGGTGTGAGTGCATCTGCACGCACTGTGAGGCGGAGACTCTTGGAGCAAGGCCTGGTCTCAAGGAGGGCAGCAAAGAAGCCACTTCTCTCCAGAAAAAACATCATGGACAGACTGATATTCTGCAAAAGGTACAGGCAATGGACTGCTGAGGACTGGGGTAAAGTTATTTTCTCTGATGAATCCCCTTTTCGATTGTTTGGGACATCAGGAAAACGCCTCATTCGGAGAAGACAAGGTGAGCGCTACCACCAGTCTTGTCTCATGCCAACTGTTAAGCATCCTGAAACCATTCATGTGTGGGGTTGCTTCTCAGCCAAGGGAATCGCCTCTCTCACAGTCTTGCCTAAAAACACAGCCATGAATAAAGAATGGTACCAGAATGTCCTCCAAGAGCAACTTCTCCCAACCCTCCAAGAGCAGTTTGGCGATCAACAATGCCTTTCCAGCATGATGGAGCACCTTGCCATAAAGCAAAGGTGATAACTAAATGGCTCAGGGAACAAAACATAGAGATTTTGGGTCCATGAACTGGAAACTCCCCAGATCTAAATCCCATTGAGAACTTGTGGTCAATCATCAAAAGACGGGTGGACAAACAAAAACCTAAAAATTCTGACAAAATGAAAGCATTGATTGTGCAAGAATGGACTGCTATCAGTCAGGATTTGGTCCAGAAGTTGATTGAGAGCATGCCAGGGAGAATTGCAGAGGTCCTGAAGAAGAAGGGTCAACACTGCAAATATTGACTTGCTGCATTAACTCATTCTAACTGTCAATATAAGCTTTTGTTACTCATATGTTTGCAATTATATTTCTGTCTGTGATAAAAACATCTGTCAAACACACATAAAAACCAGAGGGCAGCAGATCATGTGAAAATATAATATTTGTGTCATTCTCAAAACTTTTGGCCATGACTGTATTTTAAGAGTTAAATGAGTAATTCAGCAGTCCCAGAACCAAAGAAAGTTTTGGCTCTGACCATGACCCCCACTGATCACGAGATCACTGCTGCCTCCCTACTGACAGAATACAGTATATTCCTAATAGTCACTCCATTAAAATGTCAGATCCTAATTCTAGTGATCATTGGGAGTCCAGCAATGGGACACCCAGTGATTAGACACTTGCCAGCTATCCTGTGGATAGGTGATAAGTGGCGGTTCTATGAAACATTCAACCACTAAACCAAAATATGATTTCTCAAGTGACTAAAATTATGTTTTGAAAAATGTTAAAAGGAGAAAACTAATTAGTTGCCATGGACAGTGACTTAATTCCTTTATAACAGAATTCATAAAAGTTTCCTATTGCGTGCAGATTAATATTAGCACAGCACCATATTACATACAGTGCATCTCATCACATCAGACTTTAAATTGCACAAAAAACCATCACTGGAGTATGTTCTCTTTAGTATCAAATTA
Organism: Oophaga sylvatica; assembly: GCA_033576555.1. NCBI lineage: Eukaryota > Metazoa > Chordata > Amphibia > Anura > Dendrobatidae > Oophaga > Oophaga sylvatica. The sequence continues at coordinate 323,460,870 of JARQOD010000004.1, forward strand.
AGTGACAATGGTTGAAAGAAGTACATTGTATATACTGGAGAGAGGCAACGGAGAAAATTCTCTCTTTTCCTCTTATTTGGAGGCAGAAGAAATACCCATTATGACAGGAAGTAGCTCATTAGACAGCAGGTCCCGATTTCTTACAGTTATGGCTATGAAGATTTGTACCAAAAGTAGGTCACAAATAAATCAGAGACATCTAACGCTGTGGCGTATTAGAAACCATTAGCACAGACATTTACATGCTATCGTTTGGGCATAGCAAGCTATTTCTTGTTCAAATGCTCTTCTTGTGAAATCACATGCTGTTGATATAAAATATGCATAAAATGTCCTCTTCGTTCTTGTGACTACCATACTCTAATGCTGGATTAACAAGTAGTTACGCCACTGCAGACATGTGCTTCTGCTAATAACATTTAGGATGTGACACCACTTATAAAGAGTAACATTTAGGATGTGACACCACTTATAAAGAGTCACATGGCTATAGTGTGTGGTTTTCACAACCATGAGACATGGATCATATACAACACCAGTGATAGGGAAAGATATATTAGATGCTCATTGTGAAGATGGGTGCTTCACGTTAAGGAAGTTCTACAGACTGGGGAGAGGGGTACTTCACGTTTAGGAGGTTCTACAGACTGATTGGGAGTGGGGTACTTTACGTTTAGGAGGTTCTACAGACTGATTGGTGAGTGGGGTGCTTCACGTTAAGGAGTTTCTACAGACTGTAAAATCTAGGGTACAAAGCTTGGGTCTCGACAAACTGATCTCAGTGACCTGGTCTGCAGAACAGCAAGATTGTTTCATGGGCTCCCTGCACTATAAAATAAGGCATGTGGTGATAAGATGTCTACACGTTTCTTTATGGCGGTAACAATTGTAAAAGGCAAGCCAGATAATAGAGGGGGCTAATTTTTAAGTGGTTTTCAAGCATGTATTCCTCGACTCCATTATCATAGGGACTCTTGGAACTCCATTCTATGGATTAGTGGGGTCCCGATGGTCTGTCTCTGAGAAGCATATTTCATTGGAAAACCCCTTTAAAGGAGTTTTCCAAGACTACATTATTGATGATCAATATCTACAAATGAAAAGGTCATGGTTCTCCCCTTTCTTGTTTACCAAGTATTGTACTTTTGGCAGTGGATTTGCCTGACATCATAGTGAACAGTTTTATTCTAATTTATCATACAGATCTGCAATACTATGAACAGATGTCAAATGCACTGCCCTTGCCTAGTAAACAATAAAGGGGATGTGGGGCTTGCTATAAGGCCAAACCCCTTTCAGTCAGCTAATTTCCTGCAGTGCTGGGAGTCAGTCCCCTACCGATCTCATATTAATTTTGTATTAATGGAAAGCTCTCTTTAAATTGAAGCATCAAATGTGCACATATCTCTACACGACTTACGCAATCCTCCCACAAGACGTTGGAAACAAAACATATACTATCTCAATGATTTTCATTGATGCAGATCATGAGAAAGCTATTTACGATTAAGAAGGTTGTCTCCTTCATTAAGAATGCCTGAATGAATCCAGAAAATAGAACTGGGGGACTCAAGCATCTTTGTACTTGCCAGAGCCCCTTTAAGGGTTACCAGTCACATTACTTGTGCTGCCCAACCCAGCCAGCATTAATCAGAGACCAGCTCCTGCATTCCAAATGTCTATGGTTTACTTTGAAATGCTGAGACTTTTCAGAGAAAATGTTTAGCCTAGGACAAGGCCTAGAATGAGGTGACTAGTCATTAAGTTACATCCCAACTCAAACCAGTCTCTTTCTATGTGTGCGTAGGAAGAGACCAGTCAGTCTAGCTGAGTAGGCAGGCAGAGTCAGGAAGAACACAGCTCTTGGACTCGTCACCTCATCTCCCATCATGCTTTGAACTGGGTCCTTCTCTGAAATGCTGCAGCGATTCAGAATAAACCATAGATGATTGCAATTCAGGAGCTGGTCTCTGATTTATGCTCCTTATGGTTTGGGCAGTACGAATCATGTAACAGGTTCAGGCTGTGATCTAATTATTATTATATAATTATTTGTATACAAATATGACAATATTGAAGTCAACAGTAGTAGGTAGTTTTTTCAGCTGGATTGTAGCATGTGCAATCATGATTAGATAATAGGATTTGTAGAAAATCTGTAGAACTGTAACAGTGTTGTCCAACTTCAAGCATGCACGTTGTCCGTAATTTTTACAACTCTTTAATTTATTGAAAGATACTTTGAAACATCATACACATTACAGGTGATTAAAAGCAAACAGTAAGCCTACCTTTTTGAGTTTTCCACTTTTGGTCCCCACAAACGCCAGTGAATGATTTTTATACACATAGGCTATAACGGAAGTCATCCTGTCCCGATCTTCCGTAAAGACAGGGTACCCTCGAACCATTTCAGATACTCCCAGAGGGGCATTCATGTCCAAACCACAGAAGTCATCGTTAATTATTATGAGCTGTAAACACAGAGAATGAGAACATGAGAAATGCAAAGTTCCTATAAGGTATAACATGTCTAACCAAACATTATTGTAATGTTAGATAGATAGATACTATCTGATCTATAAAACATACACATTTAAATACATCATAAGAATATTCTGGGGTAATATCATCAAGCCCATGTTTTACAAAGTGGAGAGTGCTACCAAAATTATCTCTCACTCTGAAGGGCCCCACATGTCCATCCATTACACAGACAGTCCTTTGAAGTCTGTTAGTACTGTTGCTGTGTAATACTTCATCTGCACTCTGGAGGTGCTGTAGTGAAGAAGGCAACACTGTTTCATCTACTTATCATGAAGTGAATCTAACAAGAACCTCTTTAATTAATTCATTCATTAATTAGGTCATTTCTACAGCATGATCATCTTTCATATTTCCATAAGTGAAGTTTGTAAGACTAGTATATAATAAAAATTCATTGTATTTATAATCTACAGGGTCATGGCCAGGGCTTCTGGCCAAAAGTGAACAGGTTGGATCTACGATCACAGAAAGAAGAGATCCTCAGGACCAGACAGCAGGCTTCCTGATGTACAGTTCTTTACATTCTGCTGTAACATCTTCAACCTCGTCGCTCTAGGTCAAAACCTCCGCCCACGACCAGGCATCAGAGGTCACTGCAAGCCACACATCCTGATGTCACGGACCTTTAAAACCTGGTGATGGCTTGAAGTCTAGGTCATAAATTGATCAGGCTGGGAGAAGTGACACGAGATGGGAGAAAGAAGAAACCGTTCTGAGGACCGGATAATGGGCAGCAATCAGCAGAAGGACCGGACAGGTGAGCGATGAGTTGATTAAAAATATTTATTTTCCTTATTCTATTAAGCCAGTCATTTGCTATCTATGGTTCAGAAAAATGGTGGAAAGCATTTTGCTGAATCAGGGGAAAGCAAATTTACAAAAATCTGTTTCTCAAAAATGCAGAGTTTTTTGCATAATAGAGTAGAATTCGATTCAACTCCAAAATATTCGGTCATTTCTACTAACCACAGATATTCAATGGATGTAGGCAAGCGCAATACTTTCTGTCTCTTTAAGTAATTCCATGCATATTTAATGATGTTGAGATGAGTGCTCTGTGGTGGCCATACTATCACTTCTAAGGGTCCCATCACACTCTTCAATGACCCAGTGATCCCACCAACGATACGACGTGGATGGGATCGCTGGGACATCGTTAGCTGATCGCTGGTGAGCTGTCACATGGGCAGACTCACCAGCGATCAGGACCAGCGAGCACGCTGGTATCCAATGTACACATCAGGTAACTAAGCACCGCGCGGCACCTAGTTACCCGATATGTACCCTAGATACCGGCTCTCAGCTTCTGCTGTAGAGCGCTGAGAGCCGGTATCCAATGTACATATCGGGTAACTAAGCACCGCGCGGCACCTAGTTACCCGATATGTACCCTAGATACCGGCTCTCAGCGGTCTGCAGCAGAAGCTGGGAGCCGGTATCCAGGGTACATATCGGGTAACGAGGTGTTGGGCAGTGCTTAGTTACCCGATATGTACATTGGATACCGGCTTGCTGATCGTTGGTCTCCCGCTGTCACACATAGTGATGCGCGCTGGCCAGCGAGACACCAACGGCGAAAAAATGGTCCAGGACATTCAACAACGATAAGCGATACCCAGCAGGGGGGCTGATCGTCGCTGTGTGTCAAACTAAGCGAGATCGCTGGCTAGGTCGCTGTTGCGTCACAAAATCGGTGACGCTTCAACGATCTCGCTAGCGATCTCGCTTAGTGTGACGGGGGCTTAACAGTACTTAACTTATTTTTCTTTGTGCTGACAATAGTACTTAAAGGCTGTATGTTTGGTACAGAGATGATACTTTCCTTTGATAATCAGATGTCCAGCAGTGCCATCAGCACAGAACTAGCACCAGAACTAGAGTGGGTCCCAGCTACACCCATTTGCTATTTGGAGAAGCCTGGACAGAAGTGGTCTTCATGGTAGAATTGCAACCAAAAACTCATATATTTAACATGGAAACAGGGCTAAGTGACTCATCTGTGCACAAAAACATAGGAACTTGAGTGCAAAAAAAGTGACAGCAGGTGCTCTTTCACAATTTGAATGAAATATTTGTGTGCAACAAAAGGCAGTTTGATTGTTGAAGGGCTAGAGAGTAGTACAATAATGAGTGACTGCAAGAAAGATAGTAGAGATTCCTTGCAAGCTTCGGGCTACATTTCAGCAAATGAAGTTGGGAATTAGGTCAAGATTAATGGGGTATCAACAGGTTCCCTTTAAAACAGTCCTACAGAATATCACTGAGGTTTTGCAATGCATTATGGAACTAAAAAACTATATAAAAACATATATTTAAGCAATTTTATGAGTTTGTGCTGAATTTACAAACCACTCCCAGGCTTATTGAATAGATTACTGCTTTTACAGTCTGTATTTGTACGAAGAAGGCGTTAGAATTGAAGTATATATTGTCTTTCGGGATTCTGTTGTCATTTGATTTCTAGAAATAAATAAATCAAAAGGCTGGTGGAAAGCTTGTGGGATGGCAATGTTCGAGGGCAGAATACTAACAACACAGGCTTGGGATGTACAACCTGTGATATTAATGCTGCGGCCTAAGAGCCCCAGGTTGATGTGTAGCTTACTCTTCTATATAAAATACCATTGATACATGTGTTTTGTATGTTTTTTAGAAGCAACCCATCTATTGGGAGATGTTCACAAAAATAGAAAAGCAGAGATTTGTCACGCGGTCTTATGATATGTATACAATGTCAGTAAACTATTCTTAAAAGAACAACACTCTATACAACATATAGATTAGCAACATCAGCATGTAAAATATAGAATAGATTTACCTGACACGATATCCGTTGAACTCAGGGTTAATCTTGAGGACTTGATACACTGTCACAGGAAAGAAGAGGACCGGGGTCTAACCTGACCCTAAACTGGGGTCCTAACTAATCCCTCACCTTGGAGGTACTGATAATGGTTCAGAGGTCCAAGTCTCCAGCCTAACCCTGTCTCCTATCAGTCCCTGAACCCTGTAATCAGTCCTAAGAAGGATTCTGATTACCACCAAAGGGATATGGGCTGATCTCTGCTAAATACACAGATTAGACATATAAGACAGACTGGAGAAAACACAGACTTGCATACACACTCAAACACAGAAGGAACATAAATGATCTGGGATATTAAACTCTAAGAAAGGTGAGCTTAAAACAACTAAGGAGCTCTTTAACTTAAGTCTATACAGATACAATCCTATCTGTGGTCTGCATGAAGAATTTCACTGGCAACTCCCAAAACAGACAACCAGAGATTTAAAGGAAACCAATCAACAAATAATTAATTGCAGCCGGGAGAAACTGCACCCAGTCCCAGAACTGAGCACAGACAGAATTAACTCCCTAACTGCCAAACACAAAGAAACAGCAACTCAGCTGTGAGAAGTCAGAATGTGCAACCGCGACGATCTTCGTGGCGATGCACACATGACAGTACCCCCCCTTCTACGAGGGCCTCCGGACCCTCAGGGCCAGGTTTGCCCGGGTGAGTTCTGTGGAAGGTCCGCACCAAACGATCTGCGTTAATGTCAGACGCAGGAACCCACGTCCTCTCCTCTGGACCATACCCCTTCCAATGCACCAAGTACTGAAGGGACCGGCGATTCAGACGTGAGTCAATGATCTTTGACACTTGAAACTCCAAGTTACCATTGACCACCACTGGAGGAGGAGGTAGAGATGATGGTATGACTGGTGCCACGTACCTCTTAAGTAATGACTTGTGGAACACATTGTGGATTTTAAACGTAGGAGGGAGGTCCAGACGAAATGCCACAGGATTAATTATGGAACTGATCCTGTACGGCCCGATGAATCTGGGGCCCAGCTTCCAGGAGGGAACTTTAAGTTTTATATTCCTGGTAGACAACCATACCAGATCGTTCACATTAAGATCTGGACCAGAAACTCTCCTCCTATCAGCCATACGTTTATAACGGTTCCCCATAGCACTCAGATTATTCAATACACCTCTCCACACTGAAGCAAGTGACGACGAGAAACGCTCCTCCTCAGGAACCCCAGAAGGGCCCCCCCCATTGAAAGTACAAAACTGGGGATGAAAACCATATGCCCCAAAAAACGGGGATTTACCAGTGGACTCGCTCCGCCTGTTGTTAAGAGCGAACTCTGCCAGAGGCAAGAAAGAAGACCAGTCCTCCTGGTTCTCTGAGACAAAACACCGAAGATAAGTCTCTAGGCTTTGATTCAGACGCTCTGTCTGACCATTGGTCTGCGGATGAAAAGCCGAGGAAAATGACAATTGCATCCCCCGACGTAAACAAAATGCCCTCCAAATCTTGGACACAAACTGAGACCCCCTATCTGACACCACATCAGAAGGCAACCCATGAAGTCTCACAATCTCCCCAATGAACACCTGCGCCAGAGTTTTAGCATTAGGGAGGGCAGGAAGAGCAATGAAATGTGCCATCTTACTGAACCTGTCAACAACCACCAGTATGACAGTCTTCCCTGACGACTGAGGAAGGTCCGTGATGAAGTCCATAGACAAATGAGTCCATGGACGCTCCGGAAGTTTCAAGGGTAAGAGGGTCCCAGACGGACGGGTATGAGGGGTTCTTAGAGCGAGCACAAACCCCACAGGACGCGACAAAGGTTAAAACATCTTTATTAACGTTAGGCCACCAAAACCGGCGAGAAAGGAGATCTAAAGTAGCCTTACTCCCTGGATGTCCTGCTAAAGCAGAATTATGATGTGCCTCAATAACCTTTTGTCTCAACTGATTTGGGACAAACAGTCTCCCTGGAGGTCCTGCAGGGGCGTCCCCCTGAACCTCTAATACCTCCTCCTCAAGCTCAGAACATACAGCCGACACTACCACCCCCTCCTGAAGGATAGGAATCGGGTCATCCATTTTCCCGGCCCCTGGGAAACTGCGAGACAAGGCATCCGCCTTAACATTCTTAGATCCAGGGCGATAAGTGACAACAAAATTAAACCTGGTAAAAAACAACGACCATCGAGCTTGTCTGGAATTCAGACGCTTAGCAGATTCCAAATACAGCAGGTTCTTGTGATCAGTAATGACGGTGACCGGGTGGACTGCCCCTCCAAAAAGTGACGCCATTCTTCAAAAGCTAACTTAATGGCCAAAAGTTCCCTATTGCCGATATCATAATTCCTTTCGGCGGACGACAATTTCTTAGAAAAGAAAGCGCACGGATGCCATTTACCAGGGGACGGACCCTGGGACAATATTGCACCCACCCCTACGTCAGACGCGTCCACCTCCACAACGAACGGCTGTGATGCATCTGGTTGGATGAGAACGGGTGCCGAAGCAAAACATTTTTTCAAAGAGGAAAAAGCTTGGCAAGCTTTGTCCGACCATTTAGAAAAATCCGTCCCTTTTCTTGTCATGTCAGTGAGAGGTTTGACAACAGATGAGAAATTACAAATAAATTTCCGGTAGTAGTTAGCAAACCCAGAAAACGCTGCAGAGCCTTAAGATCCTCTGGCTGATCCCATTCAAGCACTGCTCTCACCTTTTCAGGGTCCATACGGAAACCGGAGGCTGACACCAAGAAACCCAAAAACTGAAGTTCCTGTACGGCGAATACACACTTTTCCAGTTTGGCGTATAGTTTATTGTCTCGCAAGATCTGCAACACCTGTCTCACATGCTCCTGGTGAGACACAAGATCGGCGAGTAAATTAAAATGTCATCCAAATATACGACCACAAACAGCCCCACCAGATGACGAAAAATGTCATTAACAAAATGTTGGAATACTGCTGGTGCAGTAGTCAGACCAAAAGGCATGACAAGGTTCTCATAATGTCCCTCCGGCGTGTTAAACGCCGTTTTCCACTCATCCCCCTCTTTTATCCTAATCAGATTATACGCCCCCCTGAGATCCAATTTAGAGAACCATTTGGCGCCAACAATTTGATTGAAGAGATCAGGAATCAGAGGGAGTGGATACGGATCTCGAACAGTAATCCGATTAAGTTCGCGGAAATCCAAGCAAGGGCGTAGGCCTCCATCTTTTTTCTTCACAAAGAAGAACCCCGCGGCCACTGGGGAAGATGAAGGTCTAATATGCCCTTTGGCCAGACTTTCCGAAATATAATCTTTCATAGCCTGCCTCTCAGGACCAGAAAGGTTATATAACCTAGCTTTAGGTAACTTAGCATCAGGAAGTAAATGAATAGAGCAGTCATACACGCGATGAGGAGGCAACTCCTGACACCCCTCCTCAGAGAACACATCCCCAAAGTCCTCCAAAAAAGGAGGCAAAGTACTAGGCACGACCGCACTGATGACTGTGTTCATGCAGTTACTTTTGCAAAACTCACCCCATTGGCTTATCTCTCTGGACTGCCAATTAATCACAGGGTTATGTTTAACCAACCAAGGAAGTCCCAACACAATAGGAGTAGGTAGACCCTCCAACACATAACAAGATAATAGTTCCCTATGTATTGCCCCTACCCGAAGGTCAATGTTATGAACCTCATGAACAAAGCTACCTTGGCCGAGAGGCCTGGCGTCAATGGAGAATATAGGGATCGGTTTGACCAATACACTCAGATGCATACCTTGAGCCTGAGCAAACTGAGCGTCAACCAGATTAGCCCCGGACCCACTATCAAGAAGAACAGAAAATCTCTCCACTCTCGTACCAACCACCACCTCCACTGGTACAAGGAACTGAGAAGAACTAGCGGACGAAATACATACTCCCAGGTTGTCGTCCACCACACAACCTGGGATTAACAGTTTTCCGGCGACTTCTTGCTCAACAAGGCACGGGACGGACATCCCCAACAAAATGTCCCTCTTTCCCGCAGAAGAAACACCTTCTAGTCCTGCGGCGTACCGCCAATCCCCTCCTACGAAATGATGTCCCTCCCAACTGCATAGGCTCCTCCGAACAGACAAGGGGAACCTCAACATAAGGGACTTTAGTAGTAGGTGGAGTAACAACAGGGGGCGGAGTTACCTCGCACCTCTCCCGGAGCCGTCTATCAGTACGGATAGCCAGGGCCATAGCAGCCTCCAGTGATGGAGGAGAATCATACTGAGCCAAAACGTCCTTTAATTTGTCAGAAAGCCCATGACAAAACTGGCTCCTAAGAGCTGGGTCATTCCACTGAGTATCTGTGGCCCATCTACGGAACTCAGAAGCAAATTCCTCCGCCGGACGATCTCCCTGCTGTATCTTACGTAATTTTGTCTCAGCAAGAGAGACCCGATCTGGGTCATCATATACCAAACCCAGGGCAGTAAAAAATCGATCTACTGACTGTAGAGCCGGGGATCCCGGAGGAGAGGAGAAGGCCCAGGATTGAGGGTCCCCTTGTAGGAGCGAGATAACAATTCCCACTCTCTGCTCTTCACTCCCTGATGATCGAGGCCGAAGCCGAAAATACAATTTACATGCTTCCCTGAAGGTAAAAAATTTGTCTCGCCCACCAGTGAACCTGTCCGGGAGAGCTACTTTAGGTTCAAATCTGGTTTGCTCCGAGGGAGACAAAACTTTGGACTTAATGTCCGTCAGCTCCATGGATAATCCCTGCAACTGCAGAGCCAGCTGGGCTACTGGATCCATGGCAACTGGGAATAATTTTATGGGCCAGTGAAAATGTCACGCGGTCTTATGATATGTATACAATGTCAGTAAACTATTCTTAAAAGAACAACACTCTATACAACATATAGATTAGCAACATCAGCATGTAAATATAGAATAGATTTACCTGACACGATATCCGTTGAACTCAGGGTTAATCTTGAGGACTTGATACACTGTCACAGGAAAGAAGAGGACCGGGGGTCTAACCTGACCCTAAACTGGGGTCCTAACTAATCCCTCACCTTGGAGGTACTGATAATGGTTCAGAGGTCCAAGTCTCCAGCCTAACCCTGTCTCCTATCAGTCCCTGAACCCTGTAATCAGTCCTAAGAAGGATTCTGATTACCACCAAAGGGATATGGGCTGATCTCTGCTAAATACACAGATTAGACATATAAGACAGACTGGAGAAAACACAGACTTGCATACACACTCAAACACAGAAGGAACATAAATGATCTGGGATATTAAACTCTAAGAAAGGTGAGCTTAAAACAACTAAGGAGCTCTTTAACTTAAGTCTATACAGATACAATCCTATCTGTGGTCTGCATGAAGAATTTCACTGGCAACTCCCAAAACAGACAACCAGAGATTTAAAGGAAACCAATCAACAAATAATTAATTGCAGCCGGGAGAAACTGCACCCAGTCCCAGAACTGAGCACAGACAGAATTAACTCCCTAACTGCCAAACACAAGAAACAGCAACTCAGCTGTGAGAAGTCAGAATGTGCAACCGCGACGATCTTCGTGGCGATGCACACATGACAAGATTAAACTCAAAATAGAAGATTAGGAGAAATCAATGAGTGATCGAGACAAGAAACTAGAGGTACCCGAAACCTTGGCATACTAATATTATCGTTGGGTGAATGCCCTCACAGCATACATTACATTTACCTTTACTTCTTATTATTTTTTATTGTAGAAATTTCCAATGAAAACACAGTATAAAATGTTTAACAGTTTTCCAGTGGCTTAGTGTAGTACCTTGTTAAAACTGTCACATACATCTGAATCAGAAATGTGACCGGCTGCTTTAGTGAAATTCTAGTGCTGTATTCTCATTATATTGCCTTCTGGAAAAGAGATTGGTACAACAACTGAAAAAAGTTCTAAGTTGTAGAGTCAGTGAACCTCGGGTGCATATATCTGCCCTCAGGGACTCACACACCAAGAATATTGCCTTTACTGTATGAATAACAATTGTATTCATCTCAGCTTTTAGACGTAGGCACATTTTTCCTTGAGTTTCTTTCCAAATGGATGTTGACATCATTTTCATGAGCTGTGTCTTACTGTTGTTGATGTGGTCAACATAGGCAGACTGGCACACAAAGTAATGTCCCATTTATTTCTTGATGGTTTTACCAGGCTCCTCATATATTGTTGGTTCATATAAACTGTGCTGTAATAATTTGTGTTTTACCATTAAACCTAAAGTACAAAGTATAAAGCTAAAAACAGATTGGTGAATACTAACCACAAAAATTTAAGCATATGTGTATTTTTTAGAAGATTTCCAAACTGGAAATGTGATATTAGTTAGTGGTAGATATTGTCCGGACTTCTATTCCGTAAACTCATTAGAGAATGTTACAGTCACATAAAATCTTAAGTGTTGCTATACTTATAAGTAGAGTTGAGCGAATTTGTTTGGGTTCCCTCTTATTCGGCAAGCTATAGCGCTTACCGAATAAGCTGCAGAGGGAACCCGGCTTCCTGGATCGCTCCGGCTGATCAGCTGTTCGGCGCCGTAGCTGCATGTGTCGCAGCTGTGACACAGCCGCGACACATGCAGCTGCGGCGCTGATCAGCTGATCAACCAGGGATCATGATCATGGTCGCCAAATTTGCAATATTCGTCAATTTAATCGTCGATTAAATCGCCGAATATAGCTGAACATACACAGAACAAAAGCCAGTGTTTCCAGCGTAGCGTTTCTGACTGGCGGTGAAATCATCCCCGCTGGTCAGAGAGCCATGGTTCCCACACTGTGAAAAGACAGCGCGAGTGCTCAGCTGTGATCGGAGGTATAAAATTTACCTCCTGTCACTGGTGTCAGCGGATGGGACTACAGCTCCGATCATCTGGCACCTGCTGCCACTAATAACAGCGAGAGATGGGTGTATTTATTAGCCGGCTCCTGCTCTGTAAATAAATAATTTAAAAAAAACATGGTGTGGGTGCCCCTGTATTTTTGATAACCAGCCAGGCAAAACTCACAGCTGGGGGCTGAAACCCTCAGCTGTTAGCTTCAACAAGGCTGGTTATCAAGAATAAAGGGGTCCCCACGCCATATTTATTTAAATAAATAATTTTAAAAACGGCGTGTGGTCTCCCCCATTTTTGACAACCAGCCTTGCTATAGCAGACAGATGGGGGCTGGTATTCTCAGGCTGGTAAGGGGCCATGGATATTGGCACCCCAGCCTAAAAATAGCACCCCACAGCTGCCTGGCTCTTCCCACTTGCCCTGTAGCGGTGGCAAGTGGGATTAATATTTGTAAAGTTGATGTCACCTTTCTATTGTCAGGTGACATCAAGCCCACGGCTTAGTGATGGAGAGATGTCTATAAGGCACCTATCCATTACTAATTCCATAGTTGTATGGTAAATACACAACCAGAATAAAGTCCTTTATTAGAAATAAAACAAAACACACTTTAACTTTTTATTTACAAATAATAAGCACAGTTATACTCACCTAATGCCTAATTCCACCGAAGCCCTCATCTTCTGCAAGAAAACAAAAATAAAAAACAACAATATCCCTCACCTCTCAGTTGTTTTGTCCATGTCTGGGGGAAAAACAGTTTTCAACCTGGACGGTGCCAAGATGCAACCGTCCAGGCTGAGAACCACTGGTGACTGAACTGCTGCGAGCGCATACTCAGTTACTGGTGGTGACGTCATCGAGGTTACATCTGGCCATTGAGGCTGTGTTCCCAGCCAGGCTGAACTGCCGTAACCTGGTGAGATCACTACTAGTACTGTGAGAACAACTGTGGTAAACTGTGGTTTATCACATCTTTGGGAAGCAGAGTTCAAATTCCCTAGCCACATGCAGGCCTGATTGCTGTCACACCTGTTCTCAATCAAGAAATCACATAAATAGGACCTGCCTGACAAAGTGAAGTAGACCAAAATATTTTCAAAAGCTAGACATCATGCCGCAATCGAAAGAAATTCTGGAACAAATGATAAACAAAGTAATTGAGATCTATCAGTCTGGAAAAGGTTATAAAGCCACTTCTAAAGTTTTGGGACTCCAGCAAACCACAGTGAGAGCCATTATCCACAAATATCAAAAACATGGAACAGTGGTAAACCTTCCAGGAGTGGCCAGCCTACCAAAATTACACCAAGAGCACAGCGACAACTCATCTAAAAGACCCCACAACAACAATCAAAGAACTGCTGGTCTCCCTTGCCTCAGTTAAGGTCAGTGTTCATGACTCCACCATAAAAGAGACTGGGCAAAAATGGCCTGCATGGCAGAGTTCCAATATGAAAACCCCTTCAGAGCAATACAAACATAAAGACTAGTCTCAGCTTTACCAGAAGACATCTTGATGATCCCAAGACTTTTCAGAGAATACTCTGTGGACTGACGATACAAAAGTTGAACGTTTTAAAAGGTGTATGTCCATTACATCTGGCGTAGAAGTAACACAGCATTTCAGAAAAGGAACATCATACTAACAGTAAAATATGCTGTGGTAGTGTGATGGCCTGGGGCTGTTTTGCTGCTTCAGGACCGGGAAGACTTGCTGTGGTAAATGGAACCATGAATTCTGCTGTCTACTAAAAAATACCTGAAGGAGAATGTCTAGCCACCTGTTCATGACCTCAAGCTGAAGTGCACTTGGGTTATTGAAACAGCAAGCAAAAAGGCAGCAAAACTCACCTGCCCAGGTCTTAGAACAAATGCACTAACGGGTGCAGCCAGTCCATAAAGCAAGATGTTAGCTACCCAGGTGCAAAATACCAGATCAACAGCCACTCACCGCATACCCGTTCAGGGAGGGCATGACTGCCCAGTATACAATAGCACAATGAAGGCTCACATAGGGTTCCGTTCACACAAGGTTAATGCATAGTGTCTGGTTGATAGCCTATTAGTCACGCCCTTACTATTCGACTAGGCGGGCTGGCCAGCACACTCTTAATGCATAACAGTGTGAACACCACTCATGCGAGACCAGACGTGTTTGGGCTTGGCTTCACCCTGAAAAAAACAGTGCAAAAAACACAAAAAAAGTTTTGAGAGGTATTAGTTGATATTTTGGCCAAAATACGTAAGCTCGTAACCTGCGCCAAAGTTCCTCACGCTTACGAGTACCTACACTAAACTATTCAGCAAAGCCACTAAAAAAGACTCAGCGTCTCCAAAAATTCAATTGAAACAGCAAGCAAAAAGGCAGCAAAACTCACCTGCCCAGGTCTTAGAACAAATGCACTACAGGGTGCAGCCAGCCCATAAAGCAAGATGTTAGCTACACAGGTGCAAAATACCAGATCAACAGTCACTCACCACATACCCGTTCAGGGAGGGGGTGACTGCCCAGTATACAATTGCCCTATGAAGGCTCACATAGGGTACCGTTCACACAAGGTTAATGCATCGTGTCTGGTTCACAGCCTATTAGTCACGTCCTTACTATTCGACTAGGCGGGCTGGCCAGCACACTCTCAATGCATAACAGTGTGAACACCCCTCATGCGAGACCAGATGTGTTTGGGCTTGGCTGCACCCTGAAAAAACAGTGCAAAAAACATAAAAAATTTTGTGAGGTATTAGTTGATATTTTGGCCAAAATACATAAGCTTGTAACCTGCGCCAAAGTTCCTCACGCTTACGAGTACCTACACTAAACTATTCAGCAAAGCCACTAAAAAAGACACAACGTCTCCAAAAATCCAATTGAAACAGCAAGCAAAAAGGCAGCAAAACTCACCTGCCCAGGTCTTAGAACAAATGCACTACAGGGTGCAGCCAGCCCATAAAGCAAGATGTTAGCTACACAGGTGCAAAATACCAGATCAACAGCCACTCACCACATACCCGTTCAGGGAGGGGGTGACTGACCAGCATACAATTGCACAATGAAGGCTCACATAGGGTACCGTTCACACAAGGTTAATGCATAGTGTCTGGTTCACAGCCTATTAGTCACGCCCTTACTATTCGACTAGGCGGGCTGGCCAGCACACTCTCAATGCATAACATCTACTATATAATTGTCTTATCCCGTCTGTCTGTCTGTCGGTCTGTCTGTCCAGGAAATCCCGCGTCGCTCATTGGTCCGGCAGCGGCCAATCAGTACCGCGGGATTTCACAAAAAAAATGGCGGCCGTTAGCGGCTCATCTGCGGGACGGAGGTCAGTGGCGAGGCAGCGGGGAGATGACCGGCGCGAGGCGCTCATCTCCCGGCCTCTAGCAGCAGAAGGACCTCGACCGACGGCGCCACTGACCTCCATGCGGAAGGGAGGACCGGGATACTTCTGCTGCGAGCGCCCGCTCATGTCCCGGGTTCTCGCAGCGGAAGTACCCTCACAGGCAGCGGCGCTGACATCCATGCGGCTAGGATGTCAAGAGAGGACGGGAGCTGCGCTGCGGGTCGGGATACATCTGCTGCGAGCGCCCGCTCATGTCCCGGGTTCTCGCAGCGGAAGTAGCCGCATGGGAAAGCAGCGCTCTCCGGTCCTCACAATACAATGCGATGATTGGTCGCGGTCTTTCACTGCACCAATCAATGATCTTGCCAGCAAATAGTCGTCATGTCAGCGGAAACAACAGACGGCTGCAGCCGGGAAAATTACGTGCTAGCTGTGCGTCGTCTGCGATGTTGTCACAAGCACTATTCACAACGTGACGTCATAACAAAATTCATTCGGTGCCCTGGAGAGATACATAGTAACGTTAATTTAAAAATAGTGCACAACCATTTAAACACTGCTTCACTGCTTAGGCACGCACGGTCGGCCGCATACATATTCTAGAATACCCGATGCATTAGAATCGGGCCACCATCTAGTTTTCTTAATAATAAAGAACTTTGTTTAAAAACTGCATGTTGTGTTTACATGTGTTATCTTTGTCTAATATTTAAATTTGTTTGGTGATCTGAAACGTGTAAGTGTGACAAATATGCAAAAATATAGGAAATCAGGAAGGGGGAGTATTGTCAAATATTCTATAGTGTTATTCGATTGTTTTCTTTATTCAAATACTGAACTGTGAATTCAATATTCTGTTATGTAACTCTGTAGCTAACTTTTCTATTATTCTGAATGCAAGAAACCTTGGTTCTGTCCCATTTATTTCAGGCAGCCTATATTTGACTGTGTTTAACCTAATTAGAGAATAAAAATATATCCAAGGTTAATACAAGGATCTGTAAGAATTATTTTTATATCTTTCATTATTATGAGGACATTCACTATGTCTATGGAAGGACAGCTTTACTTCAAACATAGATTGGGGTTTCACACTTCTCTGGATAGATAACACAACGGAAAACTACTACCAGTTCAGTCAACTGTCATACAACCAATTTTTAGAGTTTGTGCTATGGCCAACATCGTGGATTGGGACAAACATAGATTCCCATATAGTTTTATGGAAGCAAAAGTTATATTTTTCCTATATTTGTAGCATGATTTAAAGGGGAAGTTGGGAATAAAATAAATCTTGCAACGCCTGTATTCTGCTGACAGAGATGACAGGGCAGTAGGGTGGAGTTTTGTATTCCTGACTTTGATCCGCTACATTACAACAGTCAAGAAAGAAAACGTCTATGTGTATTGTATAAACTGCTCACTATTAGATTAGTGACAACGAAGCTGTTGCAGCAACAATGCCTATTGTGAGATTTGTCAGTTTGTGTTTCCGGTCATTCATTTTGTTCTGCATTTATGTGGCTGACATACTGGAAGTATAAAAGATGTTCTTGCAGTCACTGTGATGATCTGGATCCTCATAAATCTGTGCAGAAAGAATTTATGGGGACTTTTCTTCTCCTCCTATACACGCCTGAAATTTCCAAGTAATAACATGCAGGCATTTGTCATCTGGCGGAGTATACATAAGCGGCATACATAAGCATTTAAAATGTTTTTCTAAGAAATCCCATCAAGTTATCTTCACTAGGTTACATAAGAGTCTAAATAGGACGCTCTTCGTTCTATTGGTAATCACAAATTGGTGCTCCGTTAGCACCATCACATTTATGGCCACTACAAAGGCGAGCAGAGTAAATGAGTATGAGCACACGCCTACACTTTTGTCAGATAGTGCTGATCAGCAGCAAATACTTTTAAAGTAACTGTGTAATTACACATAACTGCATGAAATGCCATGGTATTCATTGGATGCTACCGGAGTGGCTTTTGGGATGGAAGGATGTACCACATAACATCATCTTCTATTCTAGGGCTATTAACGGCACTCAGATCGAAGTATTAGATTGCTCATGGAGAAAGGTGCTATTGATTTAACACTTTCCTCTACAGCATTAGATATAATAGGCTCTTTCTTGGAAACCACAATACCAACCAAGCCTTATAAAATATGGATAGAGCCCTGATGAGTATGGACTTAGTTTGAGCTATCAGTGGAGATGATAATTCATTGGCTTCAGACTAACTTCTGTAAGTGTGTGATATTTGATGGAGACGAAACATCATGCAATTTAAATGAAATTACCTACAAACCGTCCTCTTTATTGAAATGTAGTTTTTTTCCAATGTAAGAAGAATGTTCATTTTATCTATGTATTCCATCATATAAAAGGCACTACATTACACTAAAGTAAGTCTATACCTCTCCAACACAGGTTTTCAGACATATCCTATAATGCGCTACAATGGTATCCTACTCAACGTCACTGCATACTCTCTATCAATCAGATCCAACATCTCCTGCCAAGTATCCATGAAAACATGAGCAAATCCATATCAGGTGCATAAAGGCGCCTATACACATGAGATAATGGTCAGCTAAAAGCTCATACGGAAAAGAGCCCTCTCTCCCGATTCCACCATACATATGAACATTTGACTAGCCTGAGCTTTTATGTGTTTTCAGTGGGGACAGGGAAAAATGATTGAATGAGATCCTTAAAGAATTTTTTCATTCTCTATAGGAATGCTAGATATAGCCAAGTTATGTACTTTTCTATCTCTGGCAAAACCATAGAGAACTAATGGAGCTACTTCTCCATTCTGATGGGTATTTCAGAGCCTCCATGGTTATGGCCACTCATATAGTGACAGTTAGTTGTTATTGGCTGTAACCATGGATATTTAAGCTACTACAATGCCCTGCACATGGGGTAAGCGACATAGCTTATTAGAAGAACTATACTACATTTCTAATTGGAGCTATTTGCTAACATTATTATTACTACGCCTACTACATATTGGGATAGGATCTTGTGACCCCTTTAAGTCCTGTTCCAAGTGATTGGCAATAGCTGGAGAAATCATCAGGTTAAAAAGAACAGGTGTCTTATATTCTTATATTCGCTTTGAGCTATTCTTTGGGCTTCACTTATAGATATCTTCGGGCAGTGAAATATCTGCCCATTGCTCATTTTCAAGTTGCCCTATAGCCAATTCCCATTTAGTATGTCATGAAAGAGACTGGACTTTTTTTCCTTATTTTTATGAAAATTTGACATTATTTTAGAAGCACAAAGATAAGTAAATTATAAATGTAAAAACCAAACAATATAAAGTATAAATGAACATGTAACACAGCTCTGTTGATATTGTTCCTGTAAACAGGCAGATTTAGATGATACTTAATCTTGGTGTATTTGGTGATCATATGTCTCCTTTTTTATTATAACTTAACCAAAATCCAGAAATCCAGATGCTTATAGGCATAATTGTAAATGCAGTATTTAAACATTGATGAGTCATTTAGTAATTAAATTAATGTCTCCCAAGCTTCATCTTGGAACAGTCCTTCCTTTTAACATGTTTCTATTGTTGAATTTGTGACATTGAGCACAAGCCTTTAGGGAAATAATTAGAATCCGGGTGGCTGCAATAATAAAATTATATGCTTGCTGGGCTGACCTCCCAATCAGTCATTCTGATTCTTGTATGTCATTTCCTCATTAGCAGAAATAAATTGGATTTTAAGAGACCACCCTTTCTCACTTATTATATCTGGAAAACGTTGAACATACAAGTGACTAATTTTTTGGAGGATTTTTTTATTTTTGACAAATAACATATGCTTTAGCTTTCCTTTACTTCCCAACAGAAGAGGGGCTATTGTTTAGTAATTGTTTATTAATTTTATAATATCTATAGATAATATTGTAACCACTTCACAGACCCTCATTTTCTTACCAATATACAAATTTAGGCCTACTTTTAACTTACATGTAGAATCAATATGTGACAAATGCAAAGGTCTTTGCTGAGAGAAGAGGTTTATGGAAAGCTCATTCACAATTACATCAATGGAAACGCATGGAAACGATAGGGAAACCGACCACCTAAGTATAGATACAGTGGGGGGCATGAAGACTGTCATACTGGCAGGGAGTGGGTTGCATGTATTCTATTCCCTAATGCCATATTTGTTATAATTACACCTAATGTAACCTGTCTTAGCGTTATTTCTTGTCATACTAATTTCACACCGGTGCAATATTTTCACTGTTCGTTGCTGCAGCCACATAATATATTTTATGGCAATTACTCGATTTATCTGCAATCCACAGAAAAGGAAATAAATGTCAGATCGCTGGGGTCCAACCGCTAGAACCCCATGGTCAATAGTAGGATCCCTGAATAGAGCCACATGGTCACACAAGCCACTTCATTCTTTGCTTGTAGGACTGAGTGCTGTACTCATCTATTGCCACCAACCCCATAGAAGATTGAGCATCCTCAAACATGTATGATCAGACTACTATATTCAAACTCGACTCCAAAAAAAGAAATAAGGAATAGGTGCCAGTGATCAGGGGTGGTCCCAGTAGAGATCAGAATTTATCACATACTCTGTGAATAGTTCAGTGGGAAACCTCAATAACTTCTTTCTTCCATATATATTGGAATACAAGGTGGTATTTTTTTAAGAGGCTGTCAAGCCTTAGGCTACACGTCTGCAGTCAATCAATGAGACTGTAGACTTGTGAATCCTTACATTGCGCGTACTGCGCACTGTCAGAATTCTGCTGGCGCCTGAGTGGCAGGCATATGACCCGCTGTTAGGGCCTGCGGAACGCACCAAATATATGAGGTAGAGAGGTGCGTTCGCAGCCCGGGGTCCACCGTGCAGGCGGAACCTGCTGCTAGTAAAATGGCGCAAGACGCGAACTCTGTTATCCCGCAGAGTCGCCAAAATAAACACCGCAATGCGCTGTGGCAATATGTGCGAACTCTGCTATTTCACAGAGCCGCTAGAAGGAGTGCCGCAACGCTTTATGGCGATGTGTGCGAACTCACTAAACACACTGAGTCGCAAAATAAACACGCTAGGGCGCTGTCTAGCATTGAAAGCGAACCCTGTTACGTCACAGAGCTGCTGAGACAAACTTCTGTGTCCTGTCAGGCACCCAGGTACACAGTGAACAGCTAAGCGAACATAGAACGTGATCATGCGCTAATGTCCTCGCGGGAGTCACCCGCAATCTATGGCGTCTGAACGCCAGGCCCTGAATACGGCAATCAAACTCCTCACCGGATGTGCCGGCAATCTAGGGCATCTAGGACACCGACCCTGACCAGCTACATACCAAACTCCTACCGATTAAGTCGGCATTCTAGTGGCTTATTTCAGCCGGGTCCCTAACCACACACACACATGACCACACTGGCGCATAGCATACAATGGTTGATATTAGCGCATGGCGGCCCAGCCATGCTACCCTTTTATAGCAACAGCTACAGGACCTGCCAGAAACAAGGACCAATGAAACTTGCTTCAGAACACCAGTAGTAACAGGGCCTTCCTGGTGGACCAATAGGAGCTGCCGCAGCACCTGAGCATGTGACCCCTGATCTCCAATGAGAGATCTCACTCTGGGCATGCTCAGAAGGGAAAACGCAGGACTTTGTCCCAAAGACGTTGCTCCAGCACTGGCTATAATAGCAGATCCAGGAAAGGCAGCAGCAAGTCACTGCACAGTACTGGAGTGGGCAAGACTCTTGGACCGACGTCTCTGCAGAGCAGGCTCCACTGCGGCCGGAGATGAATGGGAGACCGCAGCGGGGCTGGTTCGAGACTCCCCTTGTGCAGCAGCGGGAACTCGAACCCTAACACCCGCAAGTATGAAATTTGCATACATGTATTCACGTGTTGACTATATGGGTGCGGCCTCACTCAATGCTAGTGTATCGAGCAGGGCCAGACATGTCTAGTTGGAATGTGGCCAAAAGTATGTTAATTGCATACTTGAGGTTACATGGCCACCTGCTCTAGCAACAAAGAATCATGACAGCGCCCAGTGGTGTGAGGATTCACAAGTCTACAGTCCCATACAGTGACTGCAGACTTTCACCCCAAGGCCAAACAACCCTTTTAATGATTGGTCGTAGCATCTTTGTCTCTATGTACACCTAAAGTGATGATGACTCCAATGACCTGGAATCAACATTAATGTATATACAGTATCTTCTGTATGGATTCACAAAACACAGTGGCACTAAAGTAGAATATTATATAGTACAGAAAAGCCATCTTTTTTCCATTCTGATTCCTCACTGAGTATTACTTTTTTATATTTCACCTAGAAGCCAAAATTGAAAAATTCAAATGAAGCAAACTTCGCTCTCGGAACGACTTTACTATCTGACTTTCCTCAACTCTTCTCACATGTCCTTTATATGGGCTCTTTCTTGCACTTTTCATTTATTCAACCACTTCACTATATTTTTGCAGCATTCTAGAAAACAGGAAAGGCTTGAATATAGTAATTTAATTGTCAAAACTTGATCTCTTGCTGGAAAAGTAAGAACAGTGCACTTGTTGTACCATTTTTTTGACCAACGAGTGATTTATTCGGACAAGGCATCATTAGAGAATACTGTTAGCAAGCAGAAAGGTGACACCTTCTCATCTTAAAACTCAACTTCCCATTAAATTATATTATATGTATTTTTCTATAACAGAACAATTTTCTTTATTTCCAACTGTTCTCAAAGCACTTTTTGCTCTGACTTCTATTGCTGTCCATGCCTGACTGGTAAATGGAGTTTTGCATCTTATGTTGTACTAGAATAACAAGTTTAATTCACAAAGTTTTGTTAATTTCACAGATCGTTGGCATAGTAGAGGTCTAGAATAATTTCATCATAGAAACATCATCTGACCACTAATTTAAAATGAGCAAATCAGGTCATTTTTATGTTACACAGCCGTCTGACATAAAGTTATGGCTGCCATACGAATGGTCAATTGAAGATCTTACACTTTTATAAAATATTTAACGTCGTGCTATGACCCAAGCATGACATCGCTTACATAACGTTACAGTCAACGTTACATGATGAAGATCATAAAATAACCAAATGTTTGACTAAAGTAAAAATACATTGATAGGTACTAAAAGATAAAGTACTATGACCCAAATTCATCAATACTGGCGTTCTTTAAGGGAGCCTGTCATGTAAAAATGCTATTGACCTGCAGATATGGTGTTAATCTGCAGCCGCACTGAGAGTCTTGCTGCTGGGAGAAAATTAAATTTATTCCTCCTGGCAGGCTCGCTCTTTCATTCATAGGGGTGGTGCCATCACGGTTACAGCCACCGCTGTCTATGCACAGATCGCGCCTCCCTATGACTGAAATTGTGAGCCTGCCAGGAGGAGTAAAGATCATCAGGGCTCTAAGGGCAGGTTCAGAACGCCATTAACCTGCAGACTATCCCCATATCTGTAGGTTATAGCATTTTTTTACTTGACAGGTTCCCTTTAATGAATCAGGCATGCCTAAAAATTGGTGTGCGCCTATATGGACTGGAGTAAGATTTGTGACATAAGGTATGCCAAAGCTCTCATGGATTTGAAAGAGCTGTGGCATTACATCACGTTCCACTCATGTCTTGCCTCGTCCCACCCAAGCTCTGCCCAATTTGTCCAAGCTGGGTGAAACTGACCGATAATTGACTTATCAAAGTGTTTATGCCAAATTTCTGGTGAAAATACTTTCCTGAATGAGGGATAATATTTTTGCCAGTTTTCCACTCTCTAGTCTTTCTCCATTTATACATTTGTGGTCATGGGTATTAGCTTTGGGCCTTATAGCAAATTTAAAATAGGGTCCCCACTCTACTACAAAAACCTTCAGAAACCAGTACATTATTCCCGTAACAGAGTGGCTAACTTTTCTTTCGTGCTTTCATTTTTTCCCGCTCCTCCTTCTTACAGCAATAACTTTTTTATTTTTCTATCGACACAGCCACATGAGTGTATAATGTACTGATAAAAAGGGAAAAAATTCCAAAAGAAACTGAAAAAAGGAAAATTCAATTCGCCAATGTTTTGGGGAGTTTTGTTTTTACATGATTCATTGTGAATTAAAAATGACCTGGCAATAAGATGCTCCATCTCTGTATATATTTTTTTGTATTTTCGGAAGTGAAAAAAAATCCGAAATTTGTAAGAAAAAAAAATTGGGGGTTGAGCGCCTATTTTCAGAGACCTCTAGCTATTTTCTCTCTGAACATTGAGCTATGAGAGAGAATGTTTTTGGTGGCAAGCTGACATTTTTATCAATACCATTTTAGGGACAGTAGGACATTTTGATAGCTTCTTACTGCAGTTTTGTGTAGACCAAAAAAAAGTAATACTGGTGTTTCAATTTCTTTACATTACAGCATCTACCGTATCAGTTGTTTACATTTTTTG
>JARQOD010000004.1:323489932-323509273 GCA_033576555.1 Oophaga sylvatica
TTTCTCTAAAATGTAAACCAAATTTCAAAAATAAAGTTATGGCTGTAGTGAGAATTAAAGTGTCTTTATATAGATGGCATTAATTTGGGGTATAATAACCTGACAGGTTCCCTATAAAAAGCTGTTAGGCGGCGGGATTTTCCTGCTGCACAGGGTAGATCCCAAGCCTTGACTGCCTCTGCGGTCTCCCATTCAGCTTCAGCGGGTGCTGCTGAGCAAAGACGTTGGTACCAGTGTCTTGCTCAGGCTTGTGCTGTTCGCTTGGTTACTGCTGGCGTTCCAGCCAAGTCCATAGTAAACATCGATAGGCAGCGGCAAACAGACGCTCTGGAGGCTAAGTCCAGAAATCATCCTACTGAGCATGCTCATGATGTGGTGACGTCTCATTGGTGGTCGGTCGTCAGCTGCTTTGGTGATATGGCAGCTTCGGATTGGTCCACAGGCAAGGTCCGGATTGGACATGAGCAGAACATATAAAAGGTTCTCAGGGACGCATGCCGGGGCGCTAGTATCATTTGTGTTGAGTGGATACACTACCACTCTGCACGTGTGCTGCTCTTACAACGGCGACTGAGTGTCTAGGCAGGCAGTGTAGGGTGGGAACTCCCACTTGGATAAGCATCTAACTCCGGTTGTGTGTGCGGTTGGCACAGCTGAGTTTCAGAGCAAGCACAACCACCAGCCTAGACTTCCCTGGGGGGAACAGATAATGAATATATAATCACACGTGGTCCGACCACTGGAACTCCTATCACCCACTAAAATCTCACGCTCTAGAGGTATCTGAATTAAGTGCAGCACTTCAGTATTTCTATCAATTATGTGGTCATTGAATTGTGAGGCAGTACACATATGTGACCAACACTTCTTTCAAATACCTCCAGAAAGGGGGGATTTGGACCCCTGTTCTAGTGATTAGTGCGGGTCCCATTTCATTGGGTGCCCACCAATCATAGATTTAACACCAATATAGTGGATGGGTGAGAACTGTTTGTTGTAGAATAACCCTTTTCACCTTTACTTCACCAAAACAAGTACATGCCTACATTAAGATATTGGCTGTATACTGTATTCTCACGATGAATGATACTTTAGGCTCTGCAATATCTATCCTTTATATCACATTAGGCCTTAAATGTGCCCCATTCATTTTCTTGCAAGTACTTTTATAAAAAAAGGAGTTAAATGTGTTTTATGCCATCACATCAAGGCATATTTGAACACGTTTATGATGGTAGCCTCTTTACCCGCCACTTACAGTGCATTATGGGTCATTATATTCATTGTCTGCATTCAGCTTCATGTCATTAGCGGTACATCAGTGTCTAAGCAGAAGGAAATATTAACATTTTAGTGCTTCCTGTGCTGTTTTGAAATAGCTTTCTATCAATGTAGTGCTTAACTTATCCCCTCATCATTAGTAAGTGAAGGTTATGGACAGATATCTTTAGCACATCTTCAGCTTGACGTGACCTTGATAACCCCAGGGAATCACAGAAGCCAGAGGTGATAATCGGGTTGCCAGAAAATTGACAGCAGATAAGCTAAAAGGAGTCCAACTATCCTAAATAGAGTTACCCCCATATTGCCTGAGGGGACTATTTGTAAGTGGATGTCTGATCTTCTCCCTCTCTTGGGAGCCTAACTATTACTGTGAAATAATAGTAGAGTATCTGCTTCATTAAATGGACGGCAACATTGGAAAATTATCTTTGATTTCTTACTTATGCATGTTTTATTCTGTAAGTAAACCTCGGGCGAATGTCTGCTTGGCTTCCACTTTTCATAGTTTCCCATCCCTGCTTCCGATCATTATGTCCCCTGGCTTTTTTGTCGGGACCCACACTGATTGTTTTACTTTTCCCTATCTGTCTCTACAATGGCTCTAAAAAAGGAAGAAGAAAATCTGCATGGAAGCATGAATACAGGAATGTTTCATGATTGTAAATTTAGTTCAGATACATTGCTGTTTTATTTCCAGGAGATACTGTTACAACTGAGCTACGATATTACTGTAGATTTACATCAATTTATATGTAGAGTCACAGATAGCACATTAATATCACCAGAAGTGTGCTACATCTAAAGTATACATTTGTGTACAAATTTACATATATGGTAACGAAAGTGTGTAATATATAAATATATTAAATACCGTAACTCTATTTATGAACATAATAAATTTTTTAGGTCAAAAATTTTATGCCAACACTAGCACTTTGTCTTTTTGAAACAGAGAATATTTAAACTTCTGGTGACCTGCCGATCCCACTAGGGAAAGCCTGATAATAACAGATTTTTACAGCTACTTTTGAACTTGTCAGTGTTCTCCTTGATTTACATTTTTTTGACATCAACAAATGTGAAAAAAAATCCAACACCAAACAATGCTCAACCATTAACCCCTTTATCCCCAAGTCTGTTTTCTGCTTCATGACCAGGCCAAATTTTACTATTCTGACCAGTGTAACTTTACAATTCTGACCACTGTCACTTTACGTGGTAATAACTCTGGAACGCTTCAACGGATCCCGCTGATTCTGAGGGTGTTTTTTTGTGACATATTGTACATCGTGATAAAGGTCAAATTTGTTCAATATGACTTCAGTTTATCTATGCAATAATAGGAAATTTGGCAAAAATGTGTAAAAATGAGAAATTTTCAAACTTTTAATTTTAATGTCCTTAACCCCTTTACCCCCAAGGATGGTTTGTACGTTAATGACCAGGCCAATTTTTACAATTCTGACCACTGTCACTTCATGTGCTTATAACTCTGGAACGCTTCAACGGATCTTGGTGATTCTGAGAATAACTTCTCGTGACATATTGTACTTCATGTAAGTGGTAACATTTATTTCATATAACTTGCGTTTATTTATAAAAAAAATGGAAATATAGCGAAAATTTTGAAAATTTTGCAATTTTCAAACTTTTAATTTTTATGCCCTTAAATCTGAGACATATATCACAAAAATAGTTAATAAATAACATTTCCTACATGTCTACTTTACATCAGCAAATTTGGACAATTTTTTTGTTAGGAAGTTATAAGGTAAAGTTGACAGCGATTTTCATTTTTACAACAAAATTTACAAAACCATTTTTTTAGGGACCACCTCACATTTGAAGTGACTTTGAGGGGTCAATATGACAGAAAATACCCAAAAGTGACACCATTCTAAAAACTGCACCCCTCAAGGTGTTCAAAACCACATTCAAGAAGTTTATTAACCCTTTAGGTACTTCACAAGCACTGAAGCAAAGTGGAAGGAAAAAATGAACATTTAACTTTTTTTCCCCAAAATTTTTCTTTCGACACAATTTTTTTCATTTTGTCAAGGGTATCAGGAGAAAATGAACCACAATATTTGTTGTACAATTTCTCCTGAGTACACCGATACCCCATGTGTAGAGGAAGACCAATCTTTAGGCGCACGGCAGTGCTCAGAAGGGAAGGAGCATCATTTGAGATTTTGAATGTCAAATTGGCTGGAATCGAGAGCGGACACCATGTCGCGTTTGGAGAGCCCCTGATGTACTTAAACAGTGGAAACCTCCCATAAGTGACCCCATTTTGGAAACTAGACCCCCAAAGGAACTTATCTAGATGTGTGGTGAGCACTTTGAACCCCCAAGGGCTTCACAGAAGGTTATAACATAGAGCCGTAAAATTAAAAAATCATATCTTTTCCACAAAAATGATCTTTTCACCCCCAATTATTATTTTCCAAAGGGTAACAGGACCGCAAAAGTTATTGTGCAATTTGTTTTGAGTACGCTGATATCCCATATGTGGGGGGGAACCACTGTGATCGCCTTACTGTGATCTTTGGGAGGCAGAATGAACAAATCCACAAAAGGTGAAGAATTGGTTTTCTTTTTTACGCCGTTCCTCGTGCGGTATTAGTGATAGGCGACTTTATTCCTCGGGTCGGTGCGATTACAGCGATACCAGATTTACATCCTTTTTTCATGCTTAGCTTCTGTCACACACTAAAAGACGCTTTTTTGGAAGAATTTTTTAAAGAAAATTTTGCATCGCCGTATTTTGAGAGCAATAATTTTTCCATATTTCGGTCGACAGAGTTATCTGTGGGCTTATTTTTTTGCGGGATGAGCGGACGTTTTTATTGGTACCATATTCGGGCATATAACTTTTTTGATCGCTTCCTATTCCGATTTTTGTGGAAGCAGAATGAACAAAAACCAGCAATTCAGAAATTTTTTTTTTTTTTCCTCCGTTCCGCGTGTGGTAAAATTGGTAAGGCAGTTTTATTCGTCGGGTCATTACGATTACAGCGATACCTCATTTATAGCTTTTTTTTTGTTTTGGCA
Source organism: Oophaga sylvatica (assembly GCA_033576555.1). Taxonomy (NCBI): domain Eukaryota; kingdom Metazoa; phylum Chordata; class Amphibia; order Anura; family Dendrobatidae; genus Oophaga; species Oophaga sylvatica. The sequence continues at coordinate 323,494,271 of JARQOD010000004.1, forward strand.
TTTTTTATACAATACAAACTTTTATTGAAAAAATAATTATTTTTGCATCACTTTATTCTGCGAGCTATAACTTTTTTATTTTTTTGTTGATGATGCTGTTTGGTGGCTTGCTTTTTGCAGGACAAGATGACGTTTTCAGCGGTACCATGTTTATTTTTATCCATCCTTTTGATTGCGCGTTATTGCATTTTTTCCAAGCTGTATGATGATACCGCTTGGAAAAAGTATAATTTACTATTTTTTTGTGGTTTTTTTACGGCTTTCACTGAAGGGGTTAACTAGGATTACGCATTTATAGATGGGATTTTTACGGACGCGGCGATACCAAACAAGTGTATTTTTTTTGGTTTTTGGTTTTTTTTTACAAAAAAATGTGTATTTATTAGGGGAATTTTTTTTTTTTATTTTTTAATATTTTTTTACACATTTTTTAAAAAAATGTTTTTTTTACCTAGTCCCTTTATGGGACTTTCACTTTTTCACTTTTGTTGCAGGTATAATGCATTGCAATGCTCTGGCATTGCAATGCATTATACCAATGGAGAAAGCTGCTGTGACCATGTTGTGAGCATGGTCACAGCAGCTTTCCGTAGCTGGATGACCCGTAGGTTGTCATGACAACTCCGGGTCATCAAGGCAGAGATCAGGCCCTGCAATTACATTGCGGGGATGCCGATCTGAGGCAGAGGGAGCTCCCCCCTGAACGCTGCGATCGCACTCGATCGCAGCAGTCAGGGGGTTAACAGTCAGGGGCGGCGCGGACGCCGCTCCCGGCTGTCAGTGCAGGAAGCTCGGCCACTGCAGCGCTGAGCTCCTGCACTGATCGGGCAGAAGAGGTTGAAATTTCAGCCTCTTTTGCCCGATCGCTGCTGTGTTTGGTCAGTCAGATTGACTGACCAATCACAGCGCTGTGGGTGCGGGGACCGACTGCAAAGGTCCCCGCACCTCTTGCCGTGCCTGTCAGCTCTCATAGACAGCTGTCGGCACTGAACTACCACTGCGTGTTTACACGCAGTGGTAGTTCAAAGGCATGACATGCACAGTCCGTCCTGGTGCTGGAACTGACACCCGGCCATGACGGACTGTGCACGTCAATGACATTAAGGGGTTAAACAAGAAAGTTATATAACACAAAACAGTTAATAAATAGCATTTTCCACATGTCTACTTTACATCAGCTCAATTTTTGAAACAATTTATTTTGCTAGGAAGTTGGAATGGTTAAAACGTTGACCAGCAATTTCTTATTTTTCCAACAAACCATTTTTTTAAAGACCACATCACATTTGAAGTGACTTTGAGAGGTCTGTATGATAGAAAATAGCCAAAAGTGATACCTTCTAAAAACGGCACCCCTCAAAATACCCAAAACCGCATTCAAAAAGTTTATTAACCCTTCTAGTGCTTCACATGAATTAACAAAATGTGGAAGGAAACATAGAACATTTAAGTTTTTTATCACAAAAATGTTACTTTAGACAGTTTTTTTTTTATTTTCCCAAGGTTAACAGGAGAAAATGGACCTCAAAATTTGTTACTCAATCTCTCCCGAGTAATTACAACTGATTGGCGGAGCTGCCGGGTGTCCTACCCACACTGATCTGATGCTGATACACTATCTTAAGGTCATCAATACTGGACAACCCCTTTAATGGATTAATATTGTTTGTTTTTTTATTCTATTGTACTATCTGCAGCTAGGCAAGTTTTTTTTATACTCTAGACAACCCCTTTAATAATGCAATAAGTTCTTGAGTTCCTAATTGTGGTAACTGAACACAGGTAGAATTCTATAATATTTTCCCTGACTATCCTGGGAATAACAAGAGGAAACAAATCTCCAATCCATATAAACATATTTTTAAATTTATCAGTGTTTAATTTTTAACACAGGAAAATATATCTAATATTGCACATGAACTTCAAGACAAGCAAAACATCAGAAAGCAATTATTATTATGCATCAATACATGGTTACAAAAACAGAAGAGACTCTAACAATGCAGAGTAACATGGAAGGTATGTGTGTATGCACACTGGTAAGGTGTCGGTACATAAGAACCAATACAGGTGGGAGAATAATACTTTTTTTAAAGGGAATCTGTCACCCCAAAATAGCCATATCAGATAAAGATATGGCTGAATAGTGCGTCCCATAACTAAGCTAACGGTGGGTATCATATATCATGATACCCCCGTTTTCATATCAAAACACCTTTGTAAAGTTGGTGATTGTAGGTGTCAATCACTGCAGTCAGGTCAGGAGGGCAGCGGTTTTCATGTCCTCCCCCGCCCCCGCTCCTCGTCATCTGTTGTGTTACGCCGTCTGTGAATACCACAGACGGCATTAGCTTCCCGCAATTGCGCAATTCAAAATCCGGCCCAGCGCATGCGCAGTATGCTTTGCCAACAGTGGGCAAAGCATAAAATGACTACAGCGCATGCGCTAGTCTTTCCTTGCCCCGGAAATGACTGCTTGCCTTGGACGACTTCCGGGGCAAGGAAAGACTAGCGCATGCGCTGTACTCATTTTATGCTCTGCCCACTGCATGCGCTGGGCCGGATTTTGAATTGCGCAATTGCGGGAAGCTAACGCCGTCTGTGGTATTCACAGACGGCGTAACGCAACAGATGACGAGGAGCGGGGGCGGGGGAGGACATGAAAACCGCTGCCCTCCGGACCTGACTGCAGTGATTGACACCTACAATCACCAACTTTACAAAGGTATTTTGATATGAAAACGGGGGTATCATGATATATGATACCCACCGTTAGCTTAGTTATGGGACGCACTATTCAGCCATATCTTTATCTGATATGGCTATTTTGGGGTGACAGATTCCCTTTAAGATGTCAGGATTCGTAAAGTGTTTTGAGAAGCACTGCGATTCTACTAGGTTCTGCTATTTAACTTAGTAATTTTTTTTCTTCTTCATTGATACTTGTGTAGCATTTTGCAGTGGATATCTAATTCTTCAGGGGGATAAGAAAACTATAAATTGTATTCTATTTTCATGCAAATGTTATCTAAACCTCTTATGTTCATGTATCCTAAGAAAAAAAATGTATTTACTGCTTGATGCTCTCACATATCTAGCAAAATATAACTAGCACCTTGCTTACATTAATAGTATTGGATAGCATAATTGATTCAGTAGAAAAAAATAATCTCTAAAGGATTACAAAAAAATTGTAAAGTAATAATGGAATACAAATCTAGTCTAAACTAACTTCCATGTTTGAGTGCAAGAATTGGAAGAATTGTCCTAACTGAACAACTCCTGCTCGTGTCAATTTTAGGGCATAAAGACATTGTAGTAAGGGATCCAAGATTGGAACCACCTCCCTTTTTTAGTCATAGCACAAAGGTAGCTTAAATACTCATGGTCCCTCATTCATTTATAAGAATGATGTGTAGCCACAATGGAAATTGTTTTGTATTTCTTGTTATTTTGGTGCAAAATGATTCACAAGACCAGTTCCATTGACCACACCAGTATTCTATGGCTGCTGAATGGGAGCCATGAGTCGCGCCTCCTACCCGACGGCATCTGTTTCACTTCTTTTGATTAGCCAGCCTGGGAGGATGTCACATGTGCATCAAGCCGCAACGATGATGTTACGCAAGGCCGAAGAGTCACGGTTTTTTGAATGTAGAAGGCTGTTGTCAGCGCTTGTGTCCAGATTACTGATGTGGTTGAAGGAACATGTTATGTGAATCGATTTGGACCAACTCTAATTTCTTGATTAATTACAGTTTGGGTAACCCAACAAAATCCCCATGGGGGGACGTGTGCTTCAGTAAAACCGACCTATCTACTTAATAGAGTTGACACCCCAGAGTGTTACTAATTGATATTTAGAATCATTCAGGCAGTAAAGGAACAGAATATTTAATGTTTAGTAATACTCCACTAATTTAATTCATAATAAAAGTTGTGTTTTAGTACTTGTTACTGAGGGCTCTTGTTGGGTTATCCCAAACTGTAATTGATTTGTATCTACAGTATATCCCTCCAAGCCCTTACAAGGTCTTCATAATTTGCATATTAATACCTCTAATTTCTAGCTTTATTTTTTAGACAACTTTGACAACAGAAAATGGCTTTATTTTACTGTATAATTATAGTACTTTTGTAAGCTCTCACATCAATTCCCATCCACAGTGGAGCAACCACTAGGTGACCACACAGAAATATTTAGTATGATCATCTACTAAAGAGAACCCCAAATTCAAGACTAGTCCTCTCGCATCATTCATATCAGGATATGCTGATCCAAGTGGAATGGTAAGAAAGGATGTTTTTGCAATTGTGTATGATTGGAGTGTGGAATTACACGTTTGCATCTACAAAGGGAACCAAGGAAACTACATCTAGATGGTGCCTCAATTTATTTCAAATCTGGCACCACAATATTGTAAGGTCACAGTGCTAGCCACAGAAACACCATTAATATATAGTATTAAGAGAAATGTTTTTTTACAAATGGCTAAAATACTTAAACTTTTCTTAAAGAGGCAATCCTTCTGGAAAAAGAAAAACAGATCTGTTTTTCGTTCTTACAGAGAAAGCCCTTTTAGGGGGTAATTAATCATAATTAGCTTACAAAATCCATGCTAAATGTCATTGTAATAAAGTTATCTAATGACTTAGACTACAAATATTCCTTACTCATCCCGCCAAATTGAAATATAAAGCCATGTCAATGACCAGGCGTCTCCATACATGACATCTCTACAATTGTGCATGGTAGAATACAAAGAAGTTTGACATGTTATTGGCATTTGAGGTTCACCTGCAAACAATGGCAAAAAAATGATTATGCTGGTATTCTGTATTAGGAACTGGGATAACTACAGGGCTCAGCTGTTTTGACCCACGATTATACCGTCTTTGGGCAGAGATGGAATAATGAACCAATAAATCAATGTCGACATATAACCATATGTATCACAACCACACATAATACTGCTAATCCAAGTTATCCATTGATTTACCAGTTATATTTGATAACTGAACCTTTAAAGGGGTTAGAAAAATATGACTTCTTTCTTCTAAAAACAGCATCACATATGTCTACGGTGTGGTACTGTAGTCCAAATTCATTCTAATGGGGCATAGCTTCAATACCAGACACAACAAGAGTGGAATTGTTTTTGTAAGATAGCAGCCATGTTTTTCTAATCTCAGAAAGCCCCATTGGGATTTTCTATTCAAAGATCAGAAAGAATTTGCTGCTTTTAAAACACCAAAATGATGGGAAATTACGAAGCCTACCTAAATATAATAACATTAAAACCTACTCTACGCAAACCATTACATTATTTGTTTTGTCTGTAGAATCCTCTACATTAGTTGCTGTAAGCAATCATTACTGTGAACAATCAATGTCCATTTAGAACTCTGAATTTTATGATTTTAATGGTTGTAACCCTGGAGGTCTAACCAATGTCATCTTTGGCACCTCTCACTTTCCAGCTGTTTTGGACACTTGCCATTCTTAACTGTTTCCTGCCATTTACCTAATGATCCTGCACTCTTCTGCTCTCTTCCATTTTCATTCGGAAATTGTAAAATATGATTCACTAGGCCAATGTGGATTTAAATGGCATTTCAGAATACTAGAAAATTATTTACGTTAGTGGGCTTTCACCATGGAAATGTGGAAAATATATTGGCACTAGGAAGGAATGCCAATGACCAACACGATACATTTTAGTGAGCAAGGACACAAGTGACTTTCACAATATCATGTGGACTACTCATGGACAACCATCTCAATTATTCACATACAAGGTAATTAAAAGATAAATAACTTGACTTACCGCATTACTGCAAGGAATGTCTTTCACTTTCAGCCATGCAAGATCTAAAGTGCCTTCACCCTTGTAGCAAGATTGTAGTCTTTCTTTAATTCTATCATTAATTTGTTTAAGAGCAAAAACGCATAAGGCAGACTCATCCAGTGATTTGGTTCGCCTCTTCTGACCCTTAGAGAAGATGGTAAATAAGACATCATCACCAGGTTTGATCCCTAAAGATCTGGAAAGAATTGATCCAGCTTTGGACAAATAAGCTGCCTGAAGGAGCCTATACTCCACACCATTTTTCTCACACCCAATTGGAACCTCAACGTAAGAATTAAAAGCTGTGTCCTCTCTGCACAAACGTACTAACTTCGAAGTATACACTTGCTCCTTTGTGGTGGAACCAGGTGGAGAAGTCATCTCTGGTTGAAGTGTCAAGAAATATACAAAGTTTGCACTGCTAAAGCCATATATATAGTAAATATCAAAGTCTGGAATAACATTAAATGTGTCCGAGGGTATTTTTATCATTGATGCAACAAACTCATCATGGAACACATATGCAAACATCCCATCAGCCTCTGAGTTCCTTGTGAGTTTTCTGCTAGAAATTGTAGGAAAGTATTCTGGTTTCCCATCAACAGATGTGGCAATAAACAATTTATCATCCAAGTTGTTGTTTGAAACAATAACTCCAAAAACAGAGCCACTCTCATTAACCCCTGAAAGGTAATGTTCTTTTTTATGGAATGGCTCGCCAAGCTTAAAGAGGTCTTCTAATCTGAGAAGCTTGCAGATGCCTTGATACAGGCTACCACAGGCTATTAATCTGTTTTCTTTATAGTCAATTAGCAGCATTTTGTTGACATTGTTAGTATACACCAACGGCTCATTGCACGGTTGGACTATCCTAGGAGGATAACACTTTGGGTTGTCTTCATCTGGTCCAGTCTGGTGGGTCAGTAAGACCTTCAAGTCTTCAGAAAGTTTGTAGATTCTGTTAATAGCTCCTAGGTAAATGTGTCCAGTTCTTTCATCAACTACCAAGTGGTTAAAAGTCCAGTCAGCTTGCTCAGCGTAGAATGTGGTAAAATTTATTTTTGTCTGTGAAGTCTTTTGGGAGACAGCTGACACAGTGGCTAATAGCATAAAGAGGGAAATGATCCAAATCCAGCTCCATCTCACAGATGCCATATTTGTAGCCAAATATTGTTTTGTGCTCTTTAATATGATGGGTTTGCTCCCTTTGGTCCTGTCAAAAAAATAAGAACAAATGTCAGCACATGGACCAACAACAAGTATTTTATGTTACTGACAGAATAGTCTGAATTAACAGTACACTCAATTTAAATAATCCATTTGTCACAGCTATAATCTGTTGGAAATTCATCAACCGGTAAAAATTAAATTCTGTTAACATCATAAACTTATTCTAGTATGCATCACAGCAATTCAGTATTTTTTTCATAGTATTCACATTAATTTTCATATTTTGTATGATAACATGCCAAGTTTGTATGATAACAAGCCAGTTTCTTAAAGAGAAACTGTCAGTAGGATCAACTCTAATATATGGGCATACAGATCATAGACAGTTAACTATAATCATACTTTGATATTTGCAATCCAAAGTTTTATTCCAGAAAAATAAAACATTTTCTTAATATGTAAATGAGCTGTTAAGAACTATGGGCCGGAAATAAATTTCCCAAAGCATTTGCCTCCAGAACTTATTTAAAATGAAAAGGGGCGTTACCAGTGTGAGACATGTAATGACTGACAATCTTCTCTCCTGATGTACATGTCTCACTCTGGCAACATCTCTTTTTTATGTAAGATAAGCTCTGAAGGCAGATTCTCATGCAGATCAGTGTCCGGTTCATAGAACTTATTTACATATAAGAAAAATAGATTTCTCAGAAATAAAACATACGATCGCATATATCAAGGTATCATTTTATTAAATTTTCTATGACCTGCACGCCCATATAGATGGTTTAGGAAGGACAATCCTGCTTACAGATTCCCTTTAAAGTGTAACTTTTATTTCAGAAGAACTTGCAGCAGAACGTCTTTGTCTGCCTTTAGCTCCTTCTCCTCCTCCACCACCCTTCTCCATAAAACTTTATGAGCACCAACTCCTATCCCAGTAATAGGAAAGTACATATTTCACCCATGAATTACAAATATTAAGGAAGAAAGATCAGTCCAGGAGGAGAAAGAAGCAGATCTTTCTGATAAGATAAATTACAAAGTTTCTTATTTTCACATGTACTATTGATTTATGAAAAAAAATTCAAACTGTTATTACTCTTTCTTGCTTGCTGGCCTTATTTGCTACACTATCATAACGGTGCCTCAGAATTGGCAAAAAAAAGAAAACAATATAGATGTGAATAACATGCAGTGGCAAATTTCTTAGATCACACAGTGTTTTCATAACAGTTTCAATCACAGTGCTATCCTCAGTGCCTGCAGTACAAGCCAGGTCACAACCTGCCTCATCAAGGGGGGACATATTTCAGTTTGAAAAGTACAGATTCCCCAGCATGTCAGGATATAGATTTCTGTTTTCCTTAAAAATGTAGTTACGAAAAGGGAATATTTCCAAGCATCTGTCCAAAAAAAACTATAAAATGAAATATTATGGTCCATGTACACACCAATAGAAGTCCAAGATGTCCTACTGTACCCATGCACAGCTAATTTAAAATAAAAGCAGTATTTTTTTCTGTTGAATTTAGAGGAAAATAAAATTGTGGCATACTACATGCCATATTACCAAGATAGTATAAAGGTTTTTATTAACCAACCCGTTTCGAGGTAATAGACCACATTTGTTTTTTTTACCTTGAAAACAGCACTATTCCAGGACCGAAACGCGTTGGTTAATAAAACTTTCATTTTTATATGTCAAGGATTCATTTCCGCAAGCGAAGCCGAGGTACCGTGATCTCTACACTAAAGTGAATTGCTATTTGGAAGAATTTTTCCTCCAGCCACGGGGCCACAGCCACGGATTCCAAGGCTCTTATACAGGTGTTGTATCAACACACGACACCCCCAGGTGAGCACCACCATCACTCTCACCCTGTCTCATTTCCCTTGCGGTATTGCCCTACTATGATTCTCTGTCCAAACCAGACCTCGGCATATTACCACGATATTCTCTGCTAGAAGACTGTTTCGAGAGAAGAATATGTTAGGAACATGCTGAACAGAGAACAAGGAGGTCTTGGTACCAGCTCTACATACAACAAAACTAGACCCTAATAGGTTTTTAATTAAATAAGCCTATTAGTTTTCATTAGCATATTCAGATGGGACTAATACAAACTAAACAAATACATACCCTTATTGCAGCTGAATTTATCATTTATAATAAACTTTTACTATCATTCATTTGCATTATGTGATGCTCAGCTACATACCTATTCACACTGACTATACTGCTGGGTAGTCGTAATTCTATGGGTTTAAGCTCAAATCAAGCGGCCGTAATGAACTAACTGCTTCGTTTTTCTGCCCCGTCCTAATAAATCAGTTCATACTAATAAACTTGTATCTTCAGGGTTAATTATGAAAGAAAAGAACAGACGGATAGAAAGTCTTGGTCTACGTGGAATGGAGGTACCGTGCTTCATTACTGACACATATCATCTCACTAGTGGATTGAGAGCAATGCCTTTAATGAAAAGAATTGGTATAAACACTTCTGTTAATTATTCTTCTACACTGTAATTAAAAATAAATTATGCTTGGAAATTAAAATGGTCTTAAAGTTCATTGCGGTTTTCAGTGTAGCCTATCATGAATGATTAGATTGTCAGGCCCTAAGTGGATAAGCAGCAACCAGTGTTCGGGATATCTCTCATATTGTCAACTAATTTGTATTAAATGACCACAATCCAATGTAATGTATTATCTCAGATTAATAATAATATTACTGCTTAGTGCACATAGTACTTCTTACTGGCCCAGTATAAAATATACACTAGAAATATCATCAATGCGGTTAACCTCTTTTCTCCTGAACAAAGCATGCCCATCAATCTGGAACCAGATGGTAATACCACTAGATCTAACAGACCAAGAAAGATTAATAACCTCTGTTGCCAAGCAACTCCGCAAAGATGCTATGGTGCTATGGGCAGTGTTGGGGTGAAAGGGTTAGAGTGCCAAGCTAGGGCTATGTATCACTGCAAGGATCCCTGTGGCATTGTTATTATGTTGTTGAAACATCTCTCTAGCCTGTAAAATGTCTCCGTACCCTGAGATTTTGAGGATTGAAATGGCTTTGGGTCAGTAACCAGGTCTCAAGTGGGACTTATAAAACCACATCATGTGAAGTGGAGACTGCACTTTGAAGACACATATCCCCAAGCAACACTTGTCATGTCTTCAACGAGTGAATAAGTAATAAAGAGAAAGCAAAGAGTGCATGTACAGTACAGACCAAAAGTTTGGACACACCTTCTCATTTAAAGATTTTTCTGTATTTCCATGACTATGAAAATTGTACATTCACACTGAAGGCATCAAAACTATGAATTAACACATGTGGAATTATATACTTAACAAAAAAGTGTGAAACAACTGAAAATATGTCTTATATTCTAGGTTCTTCAAAGTAGCCACCTTTTGTTTTGATGACTGCTTTGCACACTCTTGGCATTCTCTTGATGTTTCACACTTTTTTGTTAAGTATATAATTCCACATGTGTTAATTCATAGTTTTGATGCCTTCAGTGTGAATTTACAATTTTCATAGTCATGAAAGTACAGAAAAATCTTTAAATGAGAAGGTGTGTCCAAACTTTTGGTCTGTACTGTATGTGCGTATGTACTATATGTGTCTACACATGTATATATAATGTATGTATGTGTGCGCATGTGCACTGCACGTTTATAAAGTACATGTGCAAGTCCATATGTACTACTGGAAATGTATTTTCATATTTGCATATGTACTGTATGTACTGTGTGTGTACAGTATATAAGGTATGTGTGCTAGTGTGTGTATTATATGTATCTGTGCATATGTACTGTAAGTGTGTGTACAGTATATAAAGTGTGTGTGCTAGTGTGTGTATTATATCTATCTGTGCATATGTGCTGTAAGTGTATGTACAGTATATAAAGTGTGTGTGCTAGTGTGTGTATTATATGTATCTGTGCATATGTACTGGAAGTGTGTGTACAGTATATAAAGTATGTGTGCTAGTGTGTGTGTATTATATGTATCTGTGCATATGTACTGTAAGTGTGTGTACAGTATATAAAGTGTGTGTGCTAGTGTGTGTATTATATGTATCTGTGCATATGTACTGTAAGTGTGTGTACAGTATATAAAGTGTGTGTGCTAGTGTGTGTATTATATGTATCTGTGCATATGTGCTGTAAGTGTATGTACAGTATATAAAGTGTGTGTGCTAGTGTGTGTATTATATGTATCTGTGCATATGTACTGTAAGTGTGTGTACAGTATATAAAGTGTGTATGCTAGTGTGTGTATTATATGTATCTATGCATATGTGCTGTAAGTGTATGTACAGTATATAAAGTGTGTGTGCTAGTGTGTGTATTATATGTATCTGTGCATATGTACTGTAAGTGTGTGTACAGTATATAAAGTATGTGTGCTAGTGTGTGTGTATTATATGTATCTGTGCATATGTACTGTAAGTGTGTGTACAGTATATAAAGTGTGTGTGCTAGTGTGTGTATTATATGTATCTGTGCATATGTACTGTAAGTGTGTGTACAGTATATAAAGTGTGTGGGCTAGTGTGTGTATTATATGTATCTGTGCATATGTGCTGTAAGTGTATGTACAGTATATAAAGTGTGTGTTCTAGTGTGTGTATTATATGTATCTGTGCATATGTACTGTAAGTGTGTGTACAGTATATAAAGTGTGTGTGCTAGTGTGTGTATTATATGTATCTGTGCATATGTACTGTAAGTGTGTGTACAGTATATAAAGTGTGTGTGCTAGTGTGTGTATTTTATGTATCTGTGCATATGTGCTGTAAGTGTATGTACAGTATATAAAGTGTGTGTGCTAGTGTGTGTATTATATGTATCTGTGCATATGTACTGTAAGTGTGTGTACAGTATATAAAGTGTGTGTGCTAGTGTGTGTATTATATGTATCTATGCATATGTACTGTAAGTGTGTGTACAGTATATAAAGTGTGTGTGCTAGTGTGTGTATTATATGTATCTGTGCATATGTACTGTGTGTGCACAGTATATAAAGTGTGTGTGCTAGTGTGTGTATTATATGTATCTGTGCATATGTACTGTAAGTGTGTGTACAGTATATAAAGTGTGTGTGCTAGTGTGTGTATTATATGTATCTGTGCATATGTACTGTAAGTGTGTGTACAGTATATAAAGTATGTGTGCTAGTGTGTGTGTATTATATGTATCTGTGCATATGTACTGTAATTGTGTGTACAGTATATAAAGTATGTGTGCTAGTGTGTGTATTATATGTATCTGTGCATATGTACTGTAAGTGTATGTACAGTATATAAAGTGTGTGTGCTAGTGTGTGTATGATATGGATCTGTGCATACGTACTGTAAGTGTGTGAAAAGTATATAAAGTGTGTGTGCTAGTGTGTGTATTATATGTATCTATGCATATGTGCTGTAAGTGTATGTACAGTATATAAAGTGTGTGTGCTAGTGTGTGTATTTAGTATTGTGCATATGTACTGTATGTGACAGTATAAAAGTGTGTGTGCTAGTGTGTGTATAGTATCTGTGCATATGCTGTAAGTGTTGTACGTATATAAGTGTGTGTGTAGTGTGTGTATTAGTTCTGTGCATTGTATTAAGTGTGTTAAGTATAAAGTTGTGTGTGTGTGTGTATAGTATCGTGCATATGTCGTAATGTGTGTAAGTATTGTGTGTGTTATGTTGTATTATGTATCTGTGCATATGTACTAAGTGTGTGTCGTATGTTGTTGTATGTGTTTATGATTGTGATAGTATTAAGTGTGTGTAGTATAAGTGTGGTGTATGTTGTATTATAGTATTGATTGTTGTAATGTATGTCATTTTATTGTTGTAGTGTGTGTATTATATTATGTGTTGTCTGTGTGTGTAAGTATTAAATATGTTGTAGTGTGTGTATATATTATGTGTTGTTGTAGTGTGTGTAAGTATTAAGTATGTTGTAGTGTGTGTATATATATTGTGTGTGTATGTGTTAAGTATAAGTTGTGCTGTGTTGTATAAGTATTGTGTGTCTGTATGTGTTAAGTATTAAATTGTTGTAGTGTGTTGATAAAGTGTATTGTGATTGTATGTAAGTGTGTGTACAGTATATAAAGTGTGGTGTGTGTTATTGTATCTGTATTGTGCTGTAAGTGTTGTACAGTATATAAAGTGTGTGTGTAGTGTGTGTATTATATGTATTGTGCATATGTACTGTAAGTGTGTGTACAGTATATAAAGTTGTGTGCTAGTGTGTGTATTAATGTATCTGTGCATATGTACTGTAAGTGTGTTACAGTATAGAAGTGTGTGTGCTAGTGTGTTTATAGTATCTGTGCATATGTCTGTAAGTGTAGTACAGTATATAAAGTGTGTGTGCTAGTGTGTGTATTATATGTATCTTGCAATTGCTGTAAGTGTGTGTACAGTATATAAGTGTGTGTGCTAGTGTGTGTATTATATGTATCTGTGCATATGTACTGTAAGTGTGTGTACAGTATAGAAAGTTGTGTGCTAGTGTGTGTATAATGTATCTGTGCATTGTACTGTAATGTGTGTACAGTATATAAAGTGGTGTGCTAGTGTGTGTATTATATGTATCTGTGCATATGTACTGTAAGTGTGTGTACAGTATATAAAGTGTGTGTGCTAGTGTGTGTATTATATGTATCTGTGCATATGTACTGTAAGTGTGTGTACAGTATATAAAGTGTGTGTGCTAGTGTGTGTATTATATGTATCTGTGCATATGTACTGTAAGTGTGTGTACAGTATAGAAAGTGTGTGTGCTAGTGTGTGTATATATGTATCTGTGCATATGTACTGTAAGTGTGTGTACAGTATATAAAGTGTGTGTGCTAGTGTGTGTATTATAGTATCTGTGCATATGTACTGTAAGTGTGTGTACAGTATATAAAGTGTGTGTGCTAGTGTGTGTATTATATGTATCTGTGCATATGTACTGTAAGTGTGTGTACAGTATATAAAGTGTTGTGTGCTAGTGTGTGTATTATATGTATCTGTGCATATGTACTGTAAGTGTGTGTACAGTATATAAAGTGTGTGTGCTAGTGTGTGTATTATATGTATCTGTGCATATGTACTGTAAGTGTGTGTACAGTATAAAAGTGTGTTGCTAGTGTGTGTATTATATGTATCTGTGCATATGTACTGTAAGTGTTGTACAGTATATAAAGTGTGTGTGCTAGTGTGTGTATTATATGTATCTGTGCATATGTACTGTAAGTGTGTGTACAGTATATAAAGTGTGTGTGCTAGTGTGTGTATTATATGTATCTGTCAATGTACTTAAGTGTTTAAGTAATAAGTGTGTGCAGTGGTGTATTTATGTTTTGCAATGTACTTAAGTTTGTCAGTATAGAAAGTGGGGTGTGCAAATGTGTGTATGATATGGGGTCTGTGCAATTACTGTAAGGTGTGTACAGAATAAATGTGTGGGGGTAGTGTTGTGTATGATATGGATTTGTGCATACTATTAAATTGTGAAAAGAAAAAGGGTGTGCAGTGTGTGTATTATATGACATAAAAGTGCTGAAGTGATGTACAGTATAAAAGTGTTGGGCTAGTGGGGTATTATATTTATCTGGCTAGTACTGTAAGTGTGTGTCATAATAAAGTATTGGCTAGTGGTGTATTTTATGTTCTTCATTTGTACTAAGGGGTTACATATAAAATGTGTGTGCTAGTGTGTTATTATTATCTGGCTTTTTACTGTAATTTCCTTTTACAGTAAGAAAAAATGTGTGTGAGTTGTGTATAAGTATCTGGCATATTGCGTAAGTGTTTGTCAGATATAAATGTGGGGGGCAGTGGTGTATTATTTATCTGTAATTTTACTGTAAGTGTGTGACAGTAAGAAATGGGTGCTAGTTTTTGGGGATAAATCGGCATATGGGTAAGTGTTGTACGTATATAAAATGTGTGTGCTAGTGTTTATTATATTA
>JARQOD010000004.1:323509373-323800167 GCA_033576555.1 Oophaga sylvatica
TGGGTATGTAAACTTTTGAGGACAATTGTATATAATGTATCACGTTATATTACAAAGTCATGCAATTCTTTGATTAAAGCATGACTACTATTAGCCACTCCAATTTTAGAGTTATTAAAACTGTCAAAATAGGAAAAAGTCTAGAAAATTATACATATAGTTCAGACAAGTACATTTTTTGATGTTTAATTAATTACAGAATTCCTCCATAATTTTAATTTGTACACCCTTCCTCTCACTGTATAGTATAATAATGTACAGATTTCAGAAACAGTGTTGCCAATACAAATCTCTCTTTTTATGTATCTGCTTATAGAAAAGCTAATATAATCCTGAAAATAAGATGAATTTCATCACAATGCATATCCCCTTGTTCACACCTATGTGAATTACAGTCTTGCAGATGATTGTGTTGTAAGTATAATTCATTACATCTGAGAGAGGTTTCATATACGGTAATTGCTTTACCTCTCTTCACAGTCTTACTGAAAGGAAAGCAAATAATGTTCTTTACTGTTATATAGCCGTTATGTGTGTGTAGTACAGTAGAATGTCACCAAAGTCTATTGTCAGGCAATTAATGGAGTTTATATTTATGTGCCTATGTTTTCACTTTGTGTTGAATCCTTGATTGCGCCACAGAATATTAATTGAACTTACAAGTGTATAATATAGAGAATTATTCATTGTCTTATAGGAAACATCAAAATGGAGCATTGGGAGATCCTACACACTAAAAAGTTAGTCTGATCTTAGAGAATTTCATTATTTTTTTATATAGACATGCTTATCTATCTGGATAACACCTACATGTACCAATTGGTCAAAGGTGAGACAAGTAGAGGGAAAGCATTTATTCACCAAACTAGAGACTTCTACTTTCGCGTTGGTCATTGAAATGCTATATTACTATGCATCAATCCCTTTTTGGTGGACCTGCAGGATTCATAATTCAGAACACTGTCAAAAATGCTCTCGTGGACTCCATGAAAAAGGAGATTTTGGCAAATGCTGAATTAGAGAACATACACCATAGACATGTAGAAACATACATATTCAGAACATAAAAAGCACACGTGAAGCTACTTTTGAGGAATGAGTCTTGTCAACATGAAATATGGAGGATACCTCTAATTTACAAACCTCATTGTAGCCTGTTTTATTTTAACTCAAAAGGTACAGTAAAAAATATATTTCAAAATTTATCTAAATTAAACCCTAACTAAAAGAACATATTGGAAAAATAAATAAGATAAGAGTAATCAAAGTTTGAGTCTGGGCATAAAAAAGGACTAGTGCTATCACAGTCATAGGCCACCAACAGGTTGTTCCCACATTAGCCAATAAATGAAATAATATGACAAGTTTTTGGTATCAGATTAGACAAATTTTTTTGTTAAACTTTGAGTCAAAGTACAATTTTTTTTCATGTAAGATGATAAAAATTGGTTTCTGGCTTATGTGGATTTTTGCCTTTTGTAAATTTATGTTTTTTCTCAACAGTCAATTTTTTTAAGGACTTCAACTTTTCTCAATGTAAAATCAATATAATATCATGACCTGTTAGAAAAACTCTCACCAGGCTGCAATTCACATCACAACCACTGAGAGGCCACACATATATAATATACATCATCCGATGGAGTACCACCAAATCATGTGATTTATCAGTCGGTCGTCTCATGTTCCACATCTCGGGATATGTAGACCTAAGAGGAGAGGTGAGGTAGGACGTATTTGTATGTGAAGGAACTGAAAATATGTAACAGAAAATTGGGATTGGATAAGAGTGTGGTTCTCTTAATGAGGTGGTCTTCTGAAAGCAGGTTAATGGGAACAGTCTTTATTTAAATGGTTGGTCAATTGACTTTGCATGTATTTTTGTCATAAGGAAACTAGTTTATATGTTCTACTGGGGTAGAGAATGATATGCAAAACCTGTCAGAGTGTTGTGGAAAAACAATAATGAATTACAATATTTTAACTAATTGGAATTCCTTTGCTGCTGTCAGATACATGACACATCAAGTCCACCATCAGAATTTTTACATCTGCTTTAGTGTTAAACAACATATGGTTGAAGAATAACACAATCCTATAGCTATTCATCCATATCCAGCTGCAAATATCACATCTCACCTACAGCAGAATTCATCATTTGCATACTTTTATGGATCTGCAAATCTAATTCTGTTTCACAAACCTACAGACATCTTTCACGGGTGTCTGGAATTCACTTCTTGTAGCTACTGTTAATTTTTTTTCCAAATGTCCAGCTGGCGGATATAGTGTGAAAGGCTGACTACATTGTCACAGCCCCGTGAATGGGAAATTCAAGGCGGAACTTTTTATCTGGATCAAGCTATTCTCTCAGTCACATCTCACTCTACCAATTTCACACAGAAATGCACAGGCGGGTACCTCCATGCAATATAACAAAAGAGCCTTCATATCTTTTCTGCCATCATTTATCAAGCCAGTGAAGAGAGAAATCCCAGCAAGAAAAGGAAGATGCTTCTTATTATTTTTTTATCACAGTCAGGAGAGAATTGCTAAAAGTCAGGGGAAAGGAACACAAATGCTAAGACTTGATGTCACTAATTGCAGAGGAATTTTAATTAAATTGTTGAATGTTACATAGTGCTATATTATACCAAAACTGTAAACATACATTTTAGGTAGGTGTAGAAAAATGTTGCAAAGCAAGACAGCTTTCAAAAATAGAAGTATTAATGATTTCTTTTATCAGTTAACAAAATACAAATTGAATGAATATAAGAGGAATCTAAATAAAATCAATATTTACTCTGACCATTCTTTGCCTTCAGTATCAATTCTTCTAGGTACACATTCACACAGTTTTTGAAGGAAGTTGGCAGGTAGGCTATTCAAAAAACATGTTGAAGAATTAACATCAGGTCTCCTATGATGTAGGCTTACAAAATCCGTCTGCCTCTCAGATTAACTCAATGGTGTTGAATTTGTCTGGGTTTGTCATATCATCACTTCCAGGAATCCTTGTTCTTCTTTACATTGAAGATAGTTTTTAGTGACACTGCCTGTAAGGGTTAGGCACCAGGGTTCTCCCTCTGCACAGGATGGATCCCAAGCCTTGTCTTCTCCTGCGGTCTCCCATTCAGTTTCAACCACAGTAGATGCTGCTCAGCAAAGAAGTCGGTCTCAGCGTCTTGTTCAGACTCGGGCTGTGCGTGTTGTTACCGCTGCCTCTCCAGGTCCAGCTATGGTAACTTACAATAGACAGCAGCGAACAGACATTCCTGAGGCTAAGTCCAGGATTTTCTCTACTGAGCATGCTCCTGAGGTGGAGACCTCTCATTGGTGGTCGGTCGTCAGCTGCTCAGGTCCTGTGCCGGCTCTGGATTGTCCCGTGAGCAAGGTCCAGTCTGACTGGACTTAGGCGCAGTCTATAAAAGGATCTTTGGGTGCACGTCGGCGCACTAAGATTACACTCGTTTTGCTGTGTGTTTGTTGGTGGGACAGTTACCACCCTGTATGCACATGTTCAGCTACGGGCACTGCTAGTGTGTTCTCTTCAGGCAGTTTAGGGTGGGAACTCCTGCTTGAGCTTAGCACCTGCACTGGGCAACTTTATTGCATGTGCATGTTTCACAAACTGTGTGAAAGAGCAGGCTCAATCACCAGCGTTGTGGGGTGAGTTATAGGGACCCCAACTAGCGTCATTACTACTGTGCAGCTGTGACGTTTAACAGGGCACAGCTTAGAGTACTCTCAGTTTGGTTCTGCTCTGTGAGGCAACAGAGTCAGGTACGTTGCACTCTATTCACATCGAATGACATTTAACTGTGTGTTTATGTTACTTGTTCACCGCTTCGCTTTGCCATTGCATCAAGCTGTGGTTTTTCCATCACCACACGGTGGACTCCGGGTTACGATCGCACCCTATCATAATTTATATTTGGTACAATCCACAAACCCTAACAGTATGTTTGAAGCCATTGTTCTTCTACAGAATAAATTTGGAGCCAATCAGATGCTTACTTAATGGTATTCCATGATGGATAAGAATCTTCCGGTATTTCTCATTACTGAGCACACCAAGAAATTGGCAATATTAAGGACCGTAAACCCAGTGGTTAGACAAGGAAATTTGGAAGAGCAGTTGAAAGACTCATGAGGCTCATATTCCTTTGACGATATACAGCGGTGTCATTAGCTCAAAGCTAGAAGCAATCAGAGGAACCCAGCTACATCCATCTATTGTTCAAAGAAGTCTGGCAAAAAGTGGTCTCCATGGAAGAATTGCAGCCAAAATCATACATTTAACATGGAAACAAGGCAAAGTAATTCAACTATGCATTAAAGCATAAAAATGGCAGCAGATGTTCTGGACTGAGGAGTCACAATTTCAAATATTTGGCTGTAACAGAAGGCACTTTGTTCACCAAAGGGCTGGAGCACAGTACAATAATGAGTGTCTGCAGGCAACAGTGAAGCATGGTAGTTATTTCTTGCAACTCATGAGTTTTTCAGCAAAGGGAGTTGGGAATTTGATCAAGATTAATAGTGACATAAATGCATAGAAATACAGGCACATACTTATCCATCAAGCAATACCATCAGGGAGGCTTCTGATTGCTGGAGGCCTACATAAAGCCTGGGTCTCAACATCATGGAGTCTGAACAGTTCCTTCAAAAACTGTGTGCAAGTCTAGAAGCAACAATGCTTTGATGCTGTTCTGAAGGTAAAGGACGATCACACCAAATATTAATTTCATTTTGATTTCTCTTTTGTTCACCCACTTTGCATTTTGTTAAGGGGAATCTGACAACAGGTTTTTGCTATTTAAATTGAGAGAATAATAACATAGGTCAAATAGCCTGATTAAATGGATGTGTCACTTACAAGGCTGTGTGTTGTAGTTTCAATAAAATCAGTATTTTATCATCCAGAGATTATTACTACAGAACAGAACTAAGTCTCATGTGCATGACAGTACAGCTGATCTGTGTAACCCCCCCCACCACTGATTGGCAGCTTTCTAACAATGCAAAGTATACTCAGGAAGCTGCCAATCAGGCGTGTGGGCAAGGTTACACACAGGTCATCTTTCTGGGCACTGCACATCTATAACAGAGAAAATAAGAATTCTAGAAAAACTGCACTAAGCGGTCCAGTAAGTAATGCATCCCTGGAATTAGGCTACATTATGCTGCTCTCAGATAACATAGCAAAACCTGCTGAAAACTTCCCTTTAATTGATTAATAGAAATTATTAAAACTTCTATTTTTAAAACCATTCTTACTTTACAGCATTGTTTGCACTCCTACCTAAAACTTTTGCTGAATACTGTACAGTGGCATTTAAAAGTTTGGGCACATGTGGTCAATATTACTGTATATTTGCAGTCAATGGGAGGCTCTGATTTGCCTTTCCAGATGAGGTACATTGTTCTACTGTTCAGAGACACCTGCACAATTATGGACTTCATGTAAGTCATCAGAAGAAAACCTCTCCTGCGTCCTTACCACAAAATTCAGGAAGAATGGATGAAAATCCCTCAAACAAGAATTGAAAGACATTTGTCTGGCTACAAAAAGTGTTTGCAAGCTGTGACACTTTCAAAATGCGGTGCTACTAGTTACTAACCATGGAGAGTGCCCAAACTACAAAAGTAATGTGTCATCTTTAACTTTAGGACTTTTAGAGAGCATTTCATCTTCAACTTGCGTAACTGTTCACAATACAGCAATTTTGACCAATGGTGCCCAAACTTTTACATGCCACTGTAACCATATACCATTTTTTACATAACTTAATTCTATCATCACCTACCGATTGTCCCGTTGCACTTTTCATTTTTTTCTCATCTTGTATTGAAGGGCCATAACTACTTTAGTTTCCATCAACACAGCCTTATGAGGAACTGTTTAATGCATGATGAGTTGTAGATTTTAATGTGTCAGTAGCATAATGCTACTTGCTTATGATTGGTCATCAACATCATGCTTGGGAAAGAAGTACATGCCCCAAAGACAAATCTCTAGAAACACCAAGTTGAACTACAATATAAATTATAACCTAAGCATTACAAGCTAATATGTCCTCAATGGAAAGATTACAAAATAAAAATTACATTTTATTCAGCTTTGTAGTCACTATTTTATGATGCGGCCAGGTTAGAATGCTCACATTGGTGAAAAGGCCTCTTTAATTTCTACCCTTATTTATTCATTGTAAAGCAAGAATTTGTAACTTGCTAAACACTGGGCTTGCATTGGTAACCCTGGGCCCTGCATTGAATGGAGCAGTGGTCGAGTATGCACCTTTCCTCTCCTTTCATAGTCTGCTGTAAACTGTACTCCGTTATCTCTGTATAAGTCCTCAACACCGAGTTATCACTTATGCTGTAGAATTTTGCAACAATCTCTTTAAAGTTACAATATCAGGTGCTGGATTTTTACATTTTAACTCAATTTCTTAATAAATAATGTACAAAACAATTTACATTTTAAATATATATGGTTTTAACCATAATGGTTAAAGGTGCGATGCACTCGGGGACACTGAAGATGGCCAGATCCAGACACTTTCTGAACAGTTCTTGCAAGAGGAATAGCAAATTGGTTTCAAGTATGCGGTCCTTGCCTAATAAACTGGCCACCTCTGATAAACTGCAGCGGTGGCTGGTAATGTTGGCAACGAGCTGAAAACTATAGAATTAAAAATCCCTCCGTTATTGAGATGTAAATTGCAAAGTTACTTGTTTTTACAAGCATGTTGCACATTTTACCCATATCATAGGATAGGACAACTCTCTTATCAGCACCATCAACAAGATAAAAACAGGATATTTAAAGATTTAGAATTTTCGCACAATCTGTACTTAGTCTCTATAAAATGATGCACAAAAAAAACACCATTTTATTTGTTCAGACTAATATGTGTGCATACATTCACGTTTAAGATATGATCAAACCATGGCCACCAACTATAAAGTCAACCTTTGGAAAGAGAGAGGGGTATATGCAGGTTAATGCAAGTTTTTATGGTTGGATAAGATTAGGAATGGGAAAATCATTCTATAGTTGTCCAAATATTCTCCATCTTGTACATATTACTTGAAATATTTCAATTTTTCTCCTGCACATACTGTATATTAGTCCTAATGCTAAAAGACTTAAGTTCCCAAACAAAAATGGAAAACTGGCAGAGATGAATGTTAGCATTTTTGGATTTCCTTTTGCCACAAATCGTGAATGGAGTTGATGGATGATATTACCACTTATCATCGTTGGAGGCTGTTGGCAAAGCTTCTCAACTAATTGAAGTATAATTAGCCTCCCCGCTTCAACAGTATTTGAGGTTTTCAACAGACATAACCAAAGGTGGCTGGGGGAAGAAAAAAACAATTCAAGCTACGCTGAGAAACCAAAGGTGGCCAACTT
The DNA here is from genome assembly GCA_033576555.1 of Oophaga sylvatica. Lineage (NCBI taxonomy): Eukaryota > Metazoa > Chordata > Amphibia > Anura > Dendrobatidae > Oophaga > Oophaga sylvatica. The sequence goes on from JARQOD010000004.1 coordinate 323,516,803, forward strand.
CTGCTGTTAATGGACTATAGACACCAACCTCATGCCTTTGGCATGGGGAACAATTTTACATCTGGTTTACATAAATAAATGACACTTTTACTGTTTATCTGTGATATTATTTTACTTTACTTTAAAAAAGCTGAAGGTTATTTTGGTCAAAAAACATTGCCGCTAAAGGCTGTATTGGCACAGGGATAGTATAAAATGCTACTGGCACGGAGACAGGTAAACATTTCATGTAGCCTTGCCATGCCTGGCATGTGACAACAGCTATCTGTTGGCTCACCTGTCTGTGCCTTATCAACAAACCTTCAATTGAGGGATTTAACAATTAGCAAATGCTTTTAATACAATTACAATGAGTGTGTAAAAGTAGCAATTTTTGGCAGCCATATCAAAATTCGTCTAGATGAAAGGAATGAGGATTTCACAATGAAGTCAAGGAAACTGAATATAAAGGGAATTCGCACATTATGGAAAATGCGTTATGCTCTTGAAAAACATGAGGCATTACACCTATACTTACCGGCTCATTTACTAGCAAAGCATTGAAGTGCTGTAAGTAAAGCATTTACCAAGAACACCCAATAGGAAACAGGCATTATCAGAAAATGAATTGGTTGCCATGCCCCGCTGTCTAAAGCAAATAATGGATTCATTTTAGCTAAGAGTATTGAATGAGTATTGAATTCAATGAAAGCAGCGGGTTGTATTCTACAATTATTACCATTCCAAATTTAAGTCATCATAGGCAACATTCTTCGTCAGCATTTCTAATGCTTACTGCTTAAAGTGCACCTGTTGTTTCAGGAGAACTTGCAGCAGAATGTCTGTGCCGGCCTCTAGCTCCTCACTCCTCTTCCTCTGTCCACAGAATATTATAAGCACCAATAATCTCAGTAATGAGAAAATCAGTCTAAGGGCTGGTTCACCTGACAGAACTGATCGTCCTACTAGGCAAATGACACTGATCATAGTGCCAGCATAACGTGATTTGATTCTCTTGGATGAGAGAGTCGTAGCACTCTGAGGAGAAGATGGAAAACAACATTTCTCTATCTTCTCTATTGTATCAGTGAGCGGAAATCGGACTGCATTCAGATATCATCTGAGTGCCGTCCGATGATTTCCACACACTCACTTGCACAGACGAGTGCAATCCAAATATGGGATCAAACTCGGGCATGCAGCGACATTTCCCTTGGACCAGCTCTGTTCAAAAAAAATTGGACTTGTGAATGGCCCCGTAGACTAACATTTCCGGATCACACTTGGACCGATAATACGGTCGTCTACATGAGCCTTAACTGAAGACAAACTTTACAGATTTTACCCATGAATTGAGAATGAATGATCAGACCAGGATGAGAAAGAAGCAGATTTCTCTAATAAGATACATTACAAAGTTGCCTATTTTCATGTGTATTATTGATTTATGAAATAGAAATTAAAACGACGGTTACTCTTTAGTAGATGATTGTACTAGTTGTTGAGGGAGTCAGACATAAAAAAGACAAACCATCCAATATTGCCTGATAAGCAAACTGCTTCCTTTCCTTAAACTACTGTTTAGTTGACTGCACTGCATTCTCCAGTTGTATGTAACCAGCGATGTCATGCAGCAGACAGTGGCACTGCACTACACTGGCACTACACATTCAATAGCTATTGGCTAACCACTCACTCAGACAGAAGCTATTCCACCTCACTTCTCTACACACACGTATGCTCCACTCAGTTCAGCCTAGTGAGGATTGTTCACAAGTGGCAGAGGGCAGTAATCCACTGTAATACCTCTGGTGGAAATTTCATCTTTGAGAACAAAAACATCAATAACTGAAATTCAGCATGTCCAATTCCTTCTTTTCCCTGACATTTATTATTTGTTAGGGGAGGATAGTCACACACTGTTATACATAGGTTAAAACTGACAATTTTAATGGGACCCGACAACTTTTTTCTTGAGTGGATAGGCACCCTTGGAGCAGTAATCAAGGTTAGAAGTTATATTTGTTTTACTTGAAGACATATTGATTTTTTTAATTCAGTTAGTATGGCATTTTACCAAAATGATAACATGAAGTTCAACCATATTAGTTGTTACTTTTGTATTAATGTCTCAAAAACTGATGGAAAATTTTCTGTTATTTTGAAATACTGCCTAATATAACTGAACAGAAAATACCTCTGTAAATGAATAAAATGCAACAAATAAGCTTTGCCTTCTACTTTTCAAACACATATTCTTTAGCTCTACGAGCAACTGAATAATAAAATAGCGACAAGCACAAAGAGGCCATCTGACATGAGGTTGGTCACATACAGTTGTGTGAAGAAGTGTTGGTTTCCTTCCTGATTTCCTATTCTTTTGCATTTTTGTCACACTTAAATGTTTCAGTTCACCAAACATATATAAATGTCAACGAAAGATAACACAAGTGAACACAAAATGCAGTTTTTAAATGAAAAAGAAATCCAAACCTACAGGGACCTGTGCGAAAAGTGACTGCCCACCCTTTGAAACAAAAAATTAACTGTAGTTTATCACGTCTTTGGGAAGCTGAGTTCAAATTAACTAGCCACATCCAGACCTGATTACTGCCACACCTGTTCTCAATCAAGAAATCACTTAATTAGGACCTGCCTGACAAAGTAAAGGCACTGTCACACTTAGCGATCGCACCAGCGATCACGACAACGGCACGACCTGGCAAAATCGCTGGTGCGATCGCTATGTGATCGCTAGATTCCAAACACAACTCATCAGCGATCTGTATACCTCTGCGGTCGTTGGGAAAACCTAGTCCCACCTGCGACGCTGGTGAAGTCGTTCATAAAGGGTGTCACACTCAGCAATTCAGGCTCACCAGCGGGACACTAACGACCAAAAAACGGCTCCGAATGTTCTTGAGCGATCAGCGACATCGCAGCAGGTGCCACATCGCTGCTACATGTCACACACAGCTGCATCGCTAACGAGATCGCTACTGCGTCATGAAATCGGTGATGCATTAGCGATCTCGTTAGCGATTTAGTTTAGTGTGATCATTATTGCTTGCCTTGGATGACTTCCGGGGCAAGGAAAGAGTAGCGCATGCGCTGTACTGATTATATGCTTTGCCCACTGTTGGGCAAAGCACACTGCGCATGCGCCGGGCCGGATTTTGAATTGCGCAATTGCGGGAAGCCGAACGCCCTCTGTGGGATTCACAGACGGCGATACGCAACTGATGACGAGGAGCGGGGGGGGACATGAAAACCGCCGCCCTCCTGACCTGACTGCAGTGATTGACACCTAAAATAACCAACTTTACAAAGGTATTTTGATATGAAAACGGGGGTATCATGATATATGATACCCACCGTTAGCTTTGTTATGGCACGCACTATTCAGCCATATCTTTATCTGATATGGCAATTTTGGGGTGACAGATTCCCTTTAACCTCTGCAGCAATGCTGGCAGCACTCATGTTTTGAAAACACAACCTCTGGATATGATGCTGAGTACGTGCATCCAACTTCTTTGGTCGACCATGGCAAGGCCAGTTCTGAGTGGAAACTGTCTTGTTAAACTGCTGTATAGTCTTAGCCATCGAGCTGCAGCTCAGTTTTCAGGGTATTAGCAGTCTTCTCATGGCCTAGGCCATCTTTATGTAGCGCAAATAATAACATTTTTTTTTAGATCCTCAGAGAGTTATTTGTCATGAGGTGCCATGTTGAACTTCCAGTGACCAGTATGAGATTGTGAGAGTAATAACACATTTACCACACCTTTGGGCACAATTTGGCCATTTTCACTTAGGGGTGTACTCACTTTTGTTGCCAGCGGTTTAAACATTAATGGCTGTGTTCTGAGTTATTTAGAAGGCACCAAATTTACACTGTTATACAAGCAGTACACTCACTACTTTACATTGTATCAAAATGTCATATCTTCAGTGTTGTTCTATGAAATAATACATAGTAACATAGTTATTTTTATTAAGGTTGAAGGAAGACTTTAAGTCCATCTAGTTCAACCCATATCCTATCCTAACCTGCCCTAACATGTTGATCCAGAGGAAGGCAAAAAAAAACCCAAGTGGCAAACAGTAAGCTTCACATTGGGGAAAAAAATTCCTTCCCGACTCCACATACGGCAATCAGACTAGCTCCCTGGATAATATAATAAAATATTAACAAAAATATCAGGGGTGTACTCAATTTTGTGACATACCGTATATATTTTTTACTACACATATATATATATTTAAAAATTCTATTATTTCTCTACATTTTTCAACTGGACATTTAGACTGATCTATATGTGGGCTTGAGTTAACTAGCAGCTGAAAATGATTTTTGAGTTTTCTATTTGAAAGATTTGGCCGTGATATTGATCTGCTTTACGGCAATATACGGTAACTATCCACACTTTCGGGTATTTCGGAATCACGTCAGATACCATGCTGCGTTCTACAGTAAGAGCGGAGACTGTTCGCAGAATCTAAATGAGAAGGCTCTTTCAAAACCCGAGGATTGTGTTAAGGGCTGATTTTAGTCGTTTTGTGTCTTTAGGTCATTCTGGAACTGAAAGAGTCTGGCAGCTGCATGTTGCTGGAAATAAAATCTTTCTATGTACCCGAGGCACTACCTTGTTAAGAGAGTGCCCGTCACCGTCTAAGGAGCCAAACAAGCAGTCTCAGCAATGATGCAAATCACAAACAATCAGTGTCACAGCATTTATCTGCAGAGTAGCAAAGAAAAATAAGAAAATCGAAAGAATCATAAAAAATGAATTGTGAAATTGGCAATAAAAGGTACAATTTCTTCTGTCTTTTTGCCGGTATCCACAAGATCTTCTTTTTGATAACAATAATGATCCATTTTCATATACAGCAGTGACACTTTTGTCTGACCAGTAGTTAAAGTGATGAAGAAAAAGGGATGGATCAATGCGGTGTTAAGTGTCAAACTTCATTTAATTGACTCTAATGAAGGAAACATGAGAGGTTTCTCTGTGTGTAGGTTCATTAGTGACAGGTCAAGACAAACTCCAGCTTTCTAAGCAGTGTTATTTAGAAAAGCATGGCCACTGTCTTTGTTTTAAAAGGTGATAGTGGAAAGGAGCATCTCACGCCTCTTCATAGCGTACTTTAGAAGTCATAAAGGGATCTTTGGATTGTACAAATAAACCTGATTAAAAATGATTATGTAAGGCAAAATATGAAACCTCTTGATAAGATCACTTTTTTATAATGCTGATAAGAAATTAATTACTATAAAAAAATCTACCTTTTGTACACATTCCTCTATTCTTACTAGAACAGTTTAGAAAAACAACCTTTTCCACAGACTACGTTTTGGGAAGATTAAAGGGGTTGTCCACTACTAGAAAAACCCTTCTTAATCTGAATGTTTGTCCCCGTGAAAATAAAAACACTTAGGCCTCTTTCACACATCCGTTTTTTGCAGTCAGACGCGATCCGGCCTTTTTTTAAAAAAAAAGGATCTGTTTTTTGCTTCCGCCGAATCCGTTTTTTTCTCATTGGGTTGCATTAGCACCGGATCGCGCCGCATGTGCTTCCGTTTTGTCCATTTTTTTCCGGATCCATCTAAAATGTCGATTACGGGGGCCGGACACAAAGCATCTATGAATGTTTTTTTGTGCCTGCCGAAAAAAACGGACAGCAGCGGATGCGGCGCAACTGGCTCATGGGTACAATGCAAGACAATGGGCGAATCCAGCCACCGGATCAGTCTTGTGCCTGATCCGGCCACCGCATTCCGTTTATCTGCTCTGAGCATGCCCAGACCATTTACTTTTCTGGTCACTCTCTCTCTCTCCTCGTTCCAGACATGTGCACACTACATTTCTCGGGTTCAAAAGTTCAGGATGGATCCGGATAAAAATCAGATCCGTTGCATCAGTTTTTTTGCAATCTGCGCCGGATTAGTCTTTTTACATAGTGGACGGATTGTGCCTCACGGTGAAAATCTGATGTGTGAAAGTAGCCTAATACTCGCCTACAGTGTCGGCATCATTCCATCAGTATCGGCACTCGTGTTCCTGGGGCTCACGTAACGTTACTGTATTATGTCACGTGAGCCCTGCACCCAATGATCTCTGACGTAGCCTTAACCACCTGCAGGAATATACATAATCCAGAGGTAGTGAGAGCTGAGGCTCAAAGTTCACCATGTACCACATTGCATCACAAGACAGATAAATAAAATCGTATTGCCATCCTGAGGGTACTGGAAACCGTGACAAGCAATGTGCAAGAGGTCTAAATGCATCAGATTCTTTGCAACTCCCATTGGAACCCCATTTACTTGCATTACGCTGTGATGTAGCATCAACACCTAGTGAACGCTGGTCACTGTAACCATAGCCTAGAATCCTTGGTTCATTGCCTGGGAAAGCCATATTCCTTCAATGAACCTCGCAGTAAGTACAGCAATGTACATGATATGTAAAAAGTGTACACGACATTTTCAACTGCTAAAATGTGTCAGTTTCTAACTTTAGCCCCAAACATATAGTGACAGCTGTCAAAGAGATCCATTAACATGAATTAAAACCGTAGTGTGAGAATTAGCGTTAAAAATCACATGTGAGTATACTGTGCAGAAAAATGCTACTAGATGCCAAAAATAATCAATTAACTCCTTATGCAGAAGGTGCAATATTCCCTAAAGCTGAATATGTAGAAGACCTAATATGCATAGAAGCATGTCATGTTTCATTCATAGTGAAGTGAACGGAATACTAGACAGATACTTGTTAAAACTAAGCAAGTTAATAACTGCCAACTAAATACCTAAATACCCCAGTGCATTCCTCACTGCTTAGCTCCCAATGCGGCAAAGCTTGGAGACAGATGACCAGGGACTACGTACATTACTTTGGTGTTTCATTCTTTTGGAAGATCTACCTACCAAAGATATACTGTATCTGTATAATTTTTTGCAAATCTTCTAGAGGTTTTATTGACAAAGCGTATTCTTACCTCCAAGGCAAGCTTGAATTATTGCCACCTCTTGGCTGCAAAACTTTAGCTCTGTCTTGGCAATACTTGACTTAGTATTTTGTTCTATGGACTTCTATGCATCTGAAGATAAACATGGGTGGCAATAAAAAAGAGTTTGGAGGATTCAGAAGAAAAGGTGAGCATGTCATGGACAAAAAATATAAGGAAAGAAACAATTAGATTTTTTTTCTTGCATTAGGTTTGATGACATTTAGAGCTGAAAAATAGGTAGTTGTTTTCTGGGGCTAGAACACATCTCTCTGCACAGGACATTCACTTATGATAATCACAAAAATCAGCACCATAATATGTGCCTAGTCTGTATTAAAGTTTCCTCTGGGTAATCATCTCTTGGGTGTGAAGAGGTGTAAATTATGCTGTAGTCTCCCTGAATGGCTGAACAAAAGTCCATGATGTCCAGCACCTCTCCGAGATAGAGAGAGTCCAATTTTCAACCAGTCTCCTGGGGTTGTGTACACTATAAAGGAAACCTGTCATGTAGTGTTGAGCGATACGATAATGCAAATATCGGCTATCGGCCGATATTAGCTCTATCGGCCTTTCGATAATTCGTTTCGATATTTTCGTCTTATCGAATACCGGAATCGGATTTGTCACTGTCACTGTGAGTGTCCGTCGGTCGGGTCTGTCAGGAGTCAGCGGCACTTACCTGGCAGAAGATCTCCGGCGGTCACGTCCTGGACTGCTTGATGGCCGCCATTATCTTCTCCCTGGCGGTCACATGCAGTTTTTCGCGATAACTGCAGTGACTGCAGGGTAATCCCGGCCGTAAAGCAGTCAGTCCGATGACGTCACCGCCGGGGAAGCAGGTAATCAGCTGTGCTGCGCCGGGATGACAGGCTCTGCCTGTCATTCTGATGTAGCAGAGCTGGATCGTCGTGGGACACTCGTTACTATGGACTGCGTCGGTCAGGTGGTATACTTTTTTTTTTTTTTCATTTTTTTACAGGAGATCGATGGCGTCGCAGGATGAGACAGTAATAAAAGAAATGAAAACTGTGTTTTGTTTTTTTTTTATTAAATTAAAAAACTTTTTTAGGAACATTCACCCGTCCGGGTACATAAACAATTTAACTATTTATTTACATACAGGGACCCTGTCCGGGTTATTTAGACTTCTTTGGCTGGCCTCTTCCAGGTACCACCTGGTACTCTTCTTGAGATTGCCAAACATCCGAGGCACCAAGGACCACCAGGACCTGATGACGTCGTGTGGCCTGTACAGTGACGTCGTGACCCGCTATCTGGGTCTGTGTGGCCACCTCTTTCATCTCCCTCCCGGGTCTGGAGCCCTATGTCCCGGACTGTACGAACCCCAGGGTGCCTAACAGGCGCCGGGTACGGGCCAGCTATACTTATCATGTCCATAGCTGGGGCTGCTGAGGAGACCACTGAGGGAGGCTTGGGAGATTTACGGTGTGGGGTGGGCACTTTTGCAGAGGCCTGGATGTGGGAGGCTGAAGGCTCTGAGGGTCTCACAGGTTCCTGACACACTGGGGAGTAGGGGTCGCACCTGGTAACATTTAGGGCGTACCACCCATTGTAACCCCAGTGTCGGGTGTAAGTCACCAAGTCTCCTGGCAACAGGTCCCTCCCCGGGTGTCCTTCTGGGAGGTGAGCCTCCACGTCCCGCCGGTTCACAAAAACTTCTAAATAAAGTCCAGGCTCCTTGATGAAGCCCCACCCACCTTTCAATTTAAAGCTCCGTACTGCACCCTTACGCCGCGGCTCACTCAGGGTTCCTTTATCCTTTCTCATCCGGTCCTTATCTGCCCGGTCCTTCTCCAGGTGACGTTGGCGAAGTTTTAGGGTTTCTCGCTGCTCCCTTTGTCGCTCTGCTTCCCGCTCCCAACGTCTCCACTCTTCCTCCTGACGCCGGTTGTAATTCTCCTCCACCAGCTGCTCCATGTCTCCACCACTCCACTGCAGCTTACAGTGTCCGGTTTGCGGCAGCTCTCCTGTCGCCCCCCAGTCCTGGCGGCGCTCCCCTGCGGAGGAAGCAGACGGCTCTAAATCAGATGACAGTCGGGGCTCCGGTACAGGCAGGTAGTGCTCTGGTGCCTGCGCGGCCTCCTCCATGAGGACGGGTGTCACTTCTTCTGTCTCAGCGACGGGGCAGACAGCGGGTTCTGGGGTGCTGACGGTGCTGCGGTTTTTGCAGGAACGGGTGCCTCCACTGCGACAACGTCAACCGGATCACATTGCAAGGACTCCTCTACTAGAACGGGTGCCTCACCTTCCGGTACAGACACTTCAGGTAAGAGGGATTGGCGCCGCTCCAAGTTTATTTTTAGGGCACCCAGCTGGCTTCCATCCTGGCGACCTCCTCCCGGTGCCGGGCCAGGCCTCTTAGGGTATCCGCCGCTTCTTGCAGCGTAGGAGGGTTTACAGGCCGGGTGCCCAATGGTGGTTCCGTGGCGATCGGGTCGCTTCCGTGGGGGGAGAGCTCTGACTGCTCCATCCCTTCCCACTTCTGCTCGTCGTGTCCATTAGCCATCTCTGCCAAGTCACATGTGTCATTAGCATCTGGAGAGGGCCCCTCTTTTGTAGTGAGGCGGGACCTTCGTGTTAGTTTCCGCACACTGAGGAGGATGAGGAGGCGGAACTCCAGAGCTGTGGGGCACGATGTTACATTGCAGTACCATTTACAGTGGGCGGCCATCGTTTTCACGCCACTGAGTGAGTGACACCCACGAAGAGCACGCCCTTCTTCTTCACCAGTGCCTCGTCGTGACGCAGATATGGCGGAAAAATGGCAAATACATTCTCTGATGATTTTAGCAATTCTCAAGCACAAAACCAGTGCAATTCAGGCACACAGGACTCGCTTATAGCGAGCTACAGAATCCTGTTCGTGACGCCCAAGTTGAGTCGCACAGAGCCAGAGGTTTTCGGGGTACTCGGCACCGAGCCCGTCGACTTCTATGGGGTATGTCACGTCTTTACCCGGCAATTGAATTAGAGTCGATTTTACTATGTAGAAGTGTATAAACTATAAATATATGTATATATATATATGTCACAATGACATGTATATATATATATGTATTCTATGTGTGTATATTTTGTGTTTACAACGAAAGAAAGGGTTTTTTTTGTTGCGATATTTTGTTCCCATAGACTTACATGGGACTTCCGGTATCGAAATCGGATATCGACGATATTTAGTGCTATCGGCGATACAATTTCGATACGATATTTTTAGATATCGAGCAATATCGCTCAACACTACTGTCATGTCAGATAACGCTATTTACCTGCAGATATAGAGCTATTCTGTAGGTAAATACGTTAAAAAAGTGCCTGTCCGAACACTGCTCCTGTGAGAAGATGAACTATTTTCCACCAGTATACAGGCCTTACAGCATGTCACTGTGATCGCCGACTGTAAGCACATAGCGGCACTTTGACTGACAGCCATCTCTGTAGTGTATTAGTGCTGAGAGCTTTGACTGTAGTCTTGCAGGCACGCCTGTATGAGTGAAAGATGGGGTTGATTTAAAAAACAATAATGTGTCAGTAAGCCCAAATTTAGTTCCATTAAGAAATTAACAAAAATATTTGAACTACCATAAGCTGGCAACCAGTATGGTCTTCCATGGCAACCAGACAAGGGCAGTGTTCACTTCTATGCCGGCAATCCCTCATCTGACATCTTTGGTGCTTCTGCAACTTATCAGGTTCCCACAACTTCATGACATCACGTGAGGCCTAGTTACCTCATGAAATCGCAAGGGTCTAGTAAGCGATAAAGATGCTGGGCAGAGGATTGAAGGCATAGAAGTGAACACTGCCCTGGTGCAGCTCCCATAAAGAACAGAACTTTAAGCTGAGCCAAGGTAGTTCAAATCTTTTTGCTCATCTCTTCCTTTTCATTTTCTAGAGTAAGAGGAATCCTTATGAACTACAGTTTAAAAGTTTTATGTTGGGACAAAGGACTCAATCGATCTTTCACATTGCAGATGGACAAACAATTGTTATTGATACCAGATGGACCCCTGGTTATAAATGCAGAAAGGCACGTGGGCAGTGAACACTGTACAGGCCCACCTGGAATCCAGGATCAGAAGAGCGGTTGCAGTTCAATGCAAGCATGAACACAAAACATAAACTGAACAAATGGTGGAGCACACCTAACATGGAATTATGAGTCTTAGGCCGGCGTCACACTGGCGACAGAATCGGACGACTGCAATACGATGAAATATCGTATTGCAGTCTGCCCTATGTTAATCTATGGAGCAGCTCCCAGTATCCGATTTTTTGTGGTCCATTTTAAACGTCCGTGTGCAATCGCAGCATGCTGCGATTGTCACCGATTGTGGGTCGACTATCGCCAATGCAAGTCTATGGGAGCGATGAAAAATCGGATTACAAACGGACCGCACGTGTGACTTGCGATTAAATCGCACCACTATCCCAGGTGTCAGGAAATTGCATCAGGATAATTGGCAGGAAGGGCTGTCATGCTAATTAGGCTACGAAAATTCAAACCCAAACAGGAAACCGCCTCCACGGAGTCCAGAACGATGTCCAGTCACATCAATGTGGAGATGTTGATCGTTCTGGTCCAGGAGAGACCAGAACTTTGGGACCAGCGGGATCCAAATTATTCTAACCGCTTGCGGAAGGACGCGGCTTGGAGGAGAATATGTTCCCAGATGTTCCCGGATTTTGGCGACAGGTCTAGGGAGGACCAAGAACGCATTAGTAAGTAACGTTTTGAAAACGCTTACAATACGGTTTGACTACTCAGTATGTACCAACAACAATGTGTTATAATGTCCCTGTACCCTTATATGTGAAACCGAAATGTGTTTAAAAAAACAGTTATGCCTGTTGAACCCCCAGTGCTATGTGAGTACTCCAAGCACATCTAATATTTAGCTCCTGTAATTTGAAAACCAGCCGCAATAAAACAATCTTTCAATGCAAGTGAAAAAAGTGTAATTTTAAAACACCACAGCCGAAAAAACATGTATAGGTAACGTTTCGACCCTGCAATGGGTCTTTCTGAAACCTTAAGGAACATAACACAAAAGGAACAGAGGAGGCCACTGTGGATATGAGAACTTGAAAAGGCTCCATCCCATATATACGGTAATCCCACAGGGCAGGGACCAACTGAAGGTCCTGGTAGGATGAATGTTCAGGTGCCGTCTGTGTTGGTGTGATATTTAGCTCCAACTGCAATGGTCGCAAAGTAAACTTTAAAAATTTTGGCCTACCCAATAAATGCGTAGGTGAAGTACTTAATATGTGTCCCTTTTGGTAATCCCATCGCTGTGTCGAAAATAAATGCTCATTATTGTGACACAAATGTCATAGAGCTTTGTATGTATGAACCCTTGTAATATTTAATTGTTATTCTATCTACATACAATTTGTATTGGTGTTCTATACCCCTATAACACGTTAAAAAAGTATAATATTGCTGTTGTACGGTATTTATTTTTAAAATACATTACAAGGGCAGATAATTTTAAATTTGTATTTTATCCGTTACTTTTTCAGCCTCAGATGTTACAAGGCGTTGGCGCAGCTGTAGAGACTGCTACAGGAGAGAGAGACAGCTGAGGGGGCGCAGTGGGGCAGCAGCAAGCACTAAACGCAAATATGTCTATTATGATGGACTGAATTTTCTTGCTCCAGCTCTGGATTTGCGACCGTAAGTTCATGTCTGTACAAAGTGTATTGGTATTTTTATGAATAAATTGTAATAAATTTATTTTATTCTCTAGCACCGAGTCAAACTTTACAGACAGAGAGCCAGCTTCGGACTCTGAGGCAGTTATCGACCCCGTGGGGGATGTTGAGGAGGCTGGCCCATCATCAGCAGCAAGTGCAGCACCAGCATCACCACCACCACCACCAGCAGTGGAGTCACAGAGCTTGCCTCTACAGTCCCAAGACCCTCCCCTGAGCAGCAGCCCTGGTAGGCCCCTGGATGTGGCTTCGCCTCCAGCAGATGTCGCACGGAAGGAGAAGGAGTTGGTTCTGCCACAAGGAGGCAGGTGGACCGAGGAGTTCTGGACTATTTGTCCAGTGTAGCAAATGATGATGGGGAGGAGGGATTTTGCCGCAGTCTGGCCCGTTACCTCCGGGCTATTCCAAGACAGCACAGACTGCGGATCAGAAGCGGACTGCAGATTGTGTTGGATTCTGGAACACCGCCTAATGATCCAACCAACCTACTAAATTATCTTGATAGATGGGTGGTTGGTCCTGAGAATGTCTTAAGGTTGTTTGGACCAAATCCCTCACAATCTGCTTCAGCCTCTGATCCTTCTCCTCCTCATCATCATCCTCCTTCTCCACCTCCTCCTTGTGTCCAACAGAACCCAACTCCTCCTCCTACTCATCCTACTGCAGCTCCTTCTTTATACGGAGCTCCCCAGCTCCAATCCATGGGACAGAGTGGCCATTCACAATATGCCCACTCGACCATACCCAATGTTCAATGCTGGCCACAACATGGGTATGGTCGACATGGGCATTTTGGGGGCTACAATGTAAGTGGGCAGTCATATTATGACTACCCACAACAGTTCCCAAACTTCCCTTACCCAAACCCACATACAGAGCCAGCAACAAGCAGACAGCAAACTACACAGTCAGCCACCACTCATGGTGACACAGTGGCTGGAGAGCAGTCAAGGCAGCCCTCACAATCTGGGCCTCCACCTTCACCACCCCACACCTACCACCAGTTATAGGTGTAATGTATTTTTGTTCAATTTGTTTTAAGTTATGAACATTATAGTTTGTTATAGTCCTTCAATTTTCTCAGGAAACATGTTTTAAAGCATTTATGAGCCAGTTGTAATTGTTCATTATGTTTACAGCGACAAAACATGAGCTACTACATAAAAAATTGTTTTGCCTCGCATTAATTGTATGTGATTATTTAAATATGTAGCTGTTTAGTTAAATATGTTATGGTGTGCCAAACTGACACACAATATGACACAAAAACAAACACAACATATACAATTAAGTGAGCATAAATATCTTTATGACACAGCAACATAGGCACACTACATGTGTAATAATGCCTCCTCTTGCCAGGCAGTAGCACCCTCAGGGGACACAAAATATTGAGTAAACACATCACGTACTTTTAGGCCTGAAGGGGGACGACGAGGATGGATGGGTGGTGACATAGGCAAAGACACATTCACAGAGGCTAACTCAGCCACATGTTGTGAGGAGCATTCATGGATTCTACAAAAATTATGTAGGACCACACATGCTTTGAGGACCACATTAACATTGTCTTCACTGAGTTGAATTGCAGATTGAAGTACCCGCCATTTAGCACAAAGAATTCCAAATGTGCACTCCACCAGACGCCGAGCACGTGACAGCCGACAATTAAATATTCTACGCCGATGGGTGAGATAACGACGGGGATATGGCCTCATAACATTACGGGTTAATTGAAATGCCTCATCCGCAACTATAACATAAGGCACATGTTCTTGAATAGAGTATGTAAGTTGATTTGCTGGTGGTAGGTCCAGTTGGTTATTGCGTATCCGCCTACCCATGATGGAAGTATTGAAGACTCTTGAGTCTCCAGTCCTTCCATAGGCCCCAATGTCTACAATTATAAACATGTAGTTTGTGTCGACCAAGGCCAACAAAACTACTGAAAAATATTGTTTGTAATTGAAGAATTGGGAGCCTGAGTTAGGAGGTTTACGAACACGTATGTGCTTGCCGTCCAGGGCTCCTATACAGTGTGGAAACTGGCAATTTTCGGCAAAACCCTGTGCTATCCTCAACCAGTCACTCATTTTTGGCTCAGGCATGACGTCTTCATGTAGTCTGTTCCAAATTTCAACACAAGTTGACCGCACAATGCCTGAAATTGTTGATCGGCCAATTAAGAACTCTAAGTGCAGAGCAGCGTAGGACATGCCAGTAGAAAGGAACCTGTAACACACATAGAACATGGAGAAATCAGCACCAAAAACAACAAACACAGCATGCACAACACTTACAATGCTTGAGTTTGTAAGACCACACATGCTTGAAATTAGATTACAAGCCATGGCTTCTGTGGAATACACCAAAGCCAATCATTTCGATAGGTAATCTTCAGAAATACATTATTCACATTATAATTTTCCAAGAAGTGTGCTCAAACACTTGCAAAGTCAATATGTCGAGGAAAACATCATCAACATATCGTTCACACACATACCTTATTGTTAGGAGAAGGCGTTCCTCTGCAGAAATTGTTTTTCTCATCCTGGTGTCCTGAAATGTGATCCCAGGGCGCACAATGTCAAGCAACTTATCAAAGGTACAGTCAGGGCCAGAAATATTTGGACAGTGACACAATTTTCACGAGTTGGGCTCTGCATGCCACCACATTGGATTTGAAATGAAACCTCTACAACAGAATTCAAGTGCAGATTGTAACGTTTAATTTGAAGGGTTGAACAAAAATATGTGTTAGAAAATGTAGGAATTGTACACATTTCTTTACAAACACTCCACATTTTAGGAGGTCAAAAGTAATTGGACAAATAAACATAACCCAAACAAAATATTTTTATTTTCAATATTTTGTGGCGAATCCTTTGGAGGCAATCACTGCCTTAAGTCTGGAACCCATGGACATCACCAAACGCTGGGTTTCCTCCTTCTTAATGCTTTGCCAGGCCTTTACAGCCGCAGCCTTCAGGTCTTGCTTCTTTGTGGGTCTTTCCCTCTTAAGTCTGGATTTGAGCAAGTGAAATGCATGCTCAATTGGGTTAAGATCTGGTGATTGACTTGGCCATTGAAGAATGTTCCACTTTTTTGCACTCATGAACTCCTGTGTAGCTTTGGCTGTAAGCTTGGGGTCATTATCCATCTGTACTATGAAGCGCCGTCCAATCAAGTTTGCAGCATTTGGCTGAATCTGGGCTGAAAGTATATCCCGGTACACTTCAGAATTCATCCGGCTACTCTTGTCTGCTGTTATGTCATCAATAAACACAAGTGACCCAGTGCCATTGAAAGCCATGCATGGCCATGCCATCACGTTGCCTCCACCATGTTTTACAGAGGATGTGGTGTGCCTTGGATCATGTGCCGTTCCCTTTCTTCTCCAAACTTTTGGCTTCCCATCATTCTGGTACAGGTTGATCTTTGTCTCATCTGTCCATAGAATACTTTTCCAGAACTGAGCTGGCTTCTGGAGGTGTTTTTCAGCAAATTTAACTCTGGCCTGTCTATTTTTGGAATTGATGAATGGTTTGCATCTAGATGTGAACCCTTTGTATTTACTTTCATGGAGTCTTCTCTTTACTGTTGACTTAGAGACAGATACACCTACTTCACTGAGAGTGTTCTGGACTTCAGTTGATGTTGTGAACGGGTTCTTCTTCACCAAAGAAAGTATGCGGCGATCATCCACCACTGTTGTCTTCCGTGGGCTCCCAGGTCTTTTTGGATTGATGAGTTCACCAGTGCTTTCTTTCTTTCTCAGGATGTACCAAATTGTAGATTTTGCCACTTCTAATGTTGTAGCAATTTCTTGGATGGGTTTTTTTCTGTTCTTGCAGCTTAAGGATGGCTTGTTTCACCTGCATGGAGAGCTCCTGTGACCGCATGTTTCCTTCACAGCAAAACCTTCCAAATGAAAACACCACACCTCAAATCAACTCCGGCCCTTTCATCTGCTTAATTGAGAATGACATAACAAAGGGATTGCCCACACCTGTCCATGAAATAGCCTTAGAGTCATTTGTCCAATTACTTTTGGTCCCTTTAAAAACAGGGTGGCACATGTTAAGGAGCTGAAACTCCTAAACCCTTCATCCAATTTTAATGTGGATACCCTCAAATGAAAGCTGAAAGTCTGAACTTCAACTGCATCTGATTTGTTTTGTTTCAAATTCATTGTGGTAATGTCTAGAACCAAAATTAGATAAATGTTGTCTCTGTCCAAATATTTATGGACCTAACTGTAGCTATGCTCATTCGACAATATAGGAAAAACTTATCTCCATGCCTACGCAGTGACAAATATAGCCGGTGAAAATGGCCTTTAGTTATCCTTCTTGTCAAAAGTGGATGTACCCACATTCTTGTGCGTCTTCTTGGATCTGCTATTACAGGATATGGCTCTCCAAAACGTCTGGATATAACCCAATGGAACAGCACACGCTCAGTGGGAGTAAATCTGAGTGTGTCGCTCATGTTTGGATAAAGCAGCTAGCAAGCACTAAGCACAAGGAACAAAATGACACCAGTGCAAAGGTGGGAGAGTCACACCTGTAGCAGATCACCTAAATATAGCTCTGTCTGATTATTTCAATTACTATCAGGCCTCAAAACCGTTATTGGTCCTTTTTGGTAAGCTGCAACAAAAAAACGGTGGTCGGATGAAAATCGGAGTTACAAGGTACACACACATGCGACTAAATCGCATCTTTGAAGGAAAATCGGATGCCAGGCGGATATGTGATGTTTGCATTTTGTTCCGATAATCGACCGACTAAAACGGTCCGATTTTTTGTAGTTGTGTCTGACGCCGGCCTTAGAAACTCAATCCCAAGGCACAGATGTGTGTATCAAATAGGTCTAGAGAGATAAGGTAATTAATCCTCACCATGAAATTTGCAAAACCCAACATGGACCCAAACAGAGGGCAGCAGACTCAAGTGAAGGAAGCATGGACCGAGATAGTCAGGACAGGTGCGTAATACACATCATATTGTAAACCTCCAAGTGGGTGGTGTTCCAGTGTTATTGACAGTGTGTCTGTCAATACTCAATGTGACATTATATCATCTGAGTACTGTAGCCTATCAGAGCCCGCTGATCAGCTACAGGGCTCATGTGATAGTTATGCTGGCAGACATCATTAGAATAGCATTCATCCAAGCGGTGAGTATATGTTTTTTTATTTTACATGGAGCATTGTTACATTTATGAAGGGGTTGTCCAAGCAGCAGACAACCCCTTTAAGATAGGAGGAGAAGAAGAAATAGCAAAGAGGACATGGAGAGGGGCCCTCTTGGTGACCAATTGACAATAATAGCCCAATAATAGCATATATGCATATCAGGAAAAAACGTTCCTGTCCTACAAACTGAAGACAGGAAAGGGTATAATAGAAATGGTTTCACTCAATGGAGCACTTTCATGTTTTCATCGTTTTTTACCTAAAAATTAAGCTGAAAATCTCATGGAAACTTTTTTTTCACTATTAAACTATTAGAATTCATTATTTTTCTTGATCAATCCTCCAAGCCTTCAAACTTACTTTAACCTTAATATTCAAGTAACCTTAAAGAAGCACTCCTCCAATCAAAGTTTGTATCCTTTTAATATATTGCAGTCATAATATTATAAGGTACTGTGCACTTACAATTGCTCATTTTGCCTTTCTACCCAGATAATTCTTCTCTTTTCTCTGCTCTATGTAGAAATAGGAAGTCTCTATTTCCTGCAGAAATCATCCCCTCTTCAACTCCTGTCCCAGATGCTCCCTTCTCCCCCCTGCCACGGACTTCTGCAGTGATTCATACAGGGAAAATTGACCTCCTGTTTCCACATGAAGCTTAGAATAATTCAGCTAGTCAGTTATTAATCACGTGATGTCATAGACCTAATGGAAAAGAGAAGAATTAACTGGGTACAAAGGAAAAATGAGCAATTGTAAGTATGCAGTGCTATATAATATGATGGCTGCAATGTATTAAGATAAAAATTTGGGTTGGAGGAGTGCTTCTTTAACGTTACCTGACAGATGACATTTTACAGCAATATTAAAAATGAGTTTTTCAATTTATTACACTGTATAGGTCCTTCAGGCTGACAGATTTGTTATTTCTGAACCTGCACCAAACAGTAATTATGTGGCAGAATTACTACAGTACGGCTTTTTAATGCCACACGTGGAGATAGACAGGTGATAGGCGGCACACTGCAGCTTACAGTCACTACACAAAAGACTCTCTTAAACGTCCATTTAATCTTTAAGACAATGTTCCCATCTTCACGTTATGATTTGCATATGTAATGCTGCGCTGGAGAAAGTTGATTTGTTTTACAATTAAACAAAACTACATTAGGTCAGATGTGCCAAGAGTGTCATTAACGGCACAGCAAACAAAGGAAGCGCCGAGATGCTGCGGGGATGCGGCTGCTGTGCTCAGTCTGCAGACTGCTTGGAGCAAGAGCCTTTCACTGCCAATGAATGTCCTGGCTCCCAGCCACTCACATATTTACTAAGCTGTCTATATTTTTAATGGTTTGTGAATTTGAAAAGATCATTTATCTTCAGTGATAAAAACATCTTTCTATGCGGTTAGATTTCTACGTTGTTGGAACATTATCTAGAAAACCACTTTACTTCAATGCAGGACATAAAACATTGCGTGGAAATGAGTCTTGGGAGAAATGTTATATCCAAGACATACAAACAAAAAGGAATAAAGGCCAACTTACCAGTATCAACACTATCTAGGAGGTATAACATCCCCATTTTAACCATATTGTCTCCTTTTCTAGTTTTTCATTTTGTCAAGAGTAGCACTTACAAAATAGGGGCTATATTTGAAATTTGAATTATCTTTTTTCTCCTCCATTTATGTTTGAAGGTATACATCCAGTAAAATATCCTTGGGATAAGTCATCATTATCACAACGAGGGGAGTCTGAGCCTCAGTACCTCTGCCGATCAGCTGTTTGATGGGTCTCCTTCATTGCTTAGGCTATGTTCATAGGTCGAGTAATCATCAATTAGAACGGACCCAGCAGCAATCAGTTCTCCATAGATTCAATGTTAAAAACATTGATCCAGCTGAAATCAGTTTTTTGTACATGGACAAAAAGTTGTATCGGCACAACTTTTTTGTCAATGGATTGCTTCTGGGTCCATTACTATGGATGATTACTGGACATGTGAACATAGCTTTACCTTGGTTTATACTTTAAGACTCAAGAGCAAGTTATTTCAGTAGTGTTCAAGTGAATGGGACAATGCTGCAATACTCTCTCCGCTACAAAAGTATGGTGCTTGGAAGTATGACCCAGCCTGAAAAACAATGGAGAGGCCGCAGCACTTCCATGACATCAATTTCTTTAAACAGTTCATTGGCAGAGGTGCTGAGAGTTGGACTTCCCCCATCTACTACTAATCCTATCCTAACATGGTTATCTGTGAAAAGTAAATGTAAATCCAAGGTAAGTTTAGGAGATAATGTCATGAATATGATACTTGTTAATGAACAGACGCCACCAGTTGCATTAAATTTATGGCCTAAACTCAGAGGTTTAATAATAAGCATAGGAGAAAAAAGGCATATTATGTTGCTGCATTCTCTAAGAATGTAATCAGTCAATAATATTCCTAGAATATTAATTAACTGAAAGTAAAAACTGGTCTTGTCTTGACCTCACGGGGGTGTTTACCGACATTCATTGTGTTGTGGTGCACACTAGTGCTCACCTTTACATACATTCACGGTTAGGAATCCAGTGACTGCTATTCTCTTTTTCCTGCATGAGTCATCATTAGAACTACAATTCTACTCTCTGTAAAGTCTCTAGGAGATGGGAGGTGCAGAGCAGCTGGGTTAGAAGTTAAAAGGGGGATGACTCATGCAGGAGAAAGAGACTTCCTGTTTGTACATAGACCTTATAAGGAGTCAGCTAGTCTATTTTTAATCATGTGAAGTCGTAGATCTAATGGAAAAGAGAAGAATTATCTGGGTAGAAGGGCAAAATAAGCAACTGTAAGTACACAGTGCTATGTAATATGATGATTGTAATATATTAAGAGGATAAAAACTTTGATGGGAGGAGGAGTGCTTCTTTAACCATAAACAGCACTGTCAGTAATTAATAGTGGTATTCATTTGACACCTACACAGTCCACACTTGAACCAAGCTAACAGTACTTCAGTTTGCTTTTATCATTGGGCCCCTTATCAGAATTCTGGCATTTACATAAGCAACACAGTGTAAGAGCTTAGTGGAAAAGAATATCAGGAAGGTTTGTCTTTTCGGTGCTCATTACACATGTTTAAAATACTGTAAAGAGCTTTTTTCTCCTGAAAAAATATGACATTTTCAAGTATGTCATATTCTTCCATTCTGATTCTCTAAAGAGGCACCAAACTGCTGGACATTATATACCTACTACATGGTGGCCCGATTCTAATGCATCGGGTATTCTAGAATATGTATGCGGCCGACCGGGCGCGACTAAGCAGCGAAGCAGTATTTAAATGGGTTGTGCCCTACTTTAAATTAACCCCCCAATGTATCCCCCGGGGCCCCTAATGAATTTTGTAATTACGTCATCAGCGACGCGGGATTTCCTGGACAGAAGGACAGACAGACAGACGGGATAAGACGATTATATATATTAGATTGCACATGCCCTATAAAGCAGCGATATCATGGGCACATACCCTAAGTGGTTAAAAGACGCTGAAAAGACTGAGCATGTGAACAGCAAGCCGATGATACATACAAATGCACCTGCTTAGTCTTTTGAGCGCTCTCCTGCCACTTCTAGAGCAGAATCCTCCTGATAAAGCTGTGGTGTGCCCCTACCAGCACCGCCTCTGCCCTGCAGTGACATCTTATCCGCACACTCGACCTTTCCACTCTAGTTGTATACATATATAACCTGCTGATAAGACCCGGCCCTGCTCTCATTCTGACTGGGAGACAGAAGGGTTAAAGCTCGCGCACAGTACCAAGCCCGCTGCCGTGATTTGCATGGGGACCACGCTCCCTGGTGACGTTGCGGAGTGGGCAAGTGTGTGCATTCTGTAAAGGCAAACGCGACATGTTACACAGGAGGCTCAGAGGCCAGCAGCGGTGCCTGTGTACGCGGGAGTTCGGACCTGAGCCGGCGCTCGGCATGCCGGAGCTCGGGTACATGGAGTGCGGTCGGTGAGCGGTCACCTCGTGTGTGGGGGCGCCTCATCTCATCTCTGCAGCATGGCCACCCAGCAGCACGGCGCCAGCGAGCCCCTGGACCTTCAGCATCATCCCCCGGGTTACTCAATGGCTGCGTCCCGCTGTCGCATCAGGTGGCTGGCCACATGTACGGCAAGGATAAAGTTGCTGTATATTGCCGAGCGCCTCTGTTCTTACAGCAGCACTGTGGGGATCACATGGGCAGCTTTCACAGTGATTTCAATCACGCGTCGCTGATTGGCCGCGGCTGGACCAATCAGCGATGCAGGATTTCCTGGACAGACAGACAGGATAAGGCAGTTATATATATTAGATGGCTCCAATAGGAACTGAATTGAGTGAGCAAAGTTTGTGAACCTTGAAAACGTAATTTTTCTTGCAGATCAAAATATTTTTGCCACCAAAAGTCAATCGTTTTTGGATGCATATCATGCCAAAATCTGGCGACTACATTATGAATTGGAACTCTTTTCATAAATTGCTCAGGAATAAAAGCGGCCTAGATAATAAATACTCAGAAAACAAAAAAGTTATCTAGTGAATAAATCATCTTTTAATTAAATAATTCCCATTAGCTGCAGATATATAAATGCACAATGAATACGGTCTATGAATAGAGTCTGAAAATTAAACGGTTAAATGTTAGAGCCAGCAATCTAGGCATAGTGCATAATACTCGGAAATTATGCATAGTTGCCATTTTATCTTTTTATATTTGAACAAAAATGATAAATATACATTAGCTGCGAGTGTGTCTCCTTTATTAACATGGCTTCAAGCACTGTGTTTATCGAGCCAGGGAGCTCTGCCATTACGAAAGAGAGAAATACAATTAGTTCAGACTGCAAATGTTTGACATTTTACCGTCTCTGTAAGGGCGGTAACAGAGATTGTCAAAATGCCCCCTTTATAGAGTAGTGTAGAAAGTAGAGTGATTAGTCTCTGCAATAGCAAAAACTAGGAAAAAAATGTTTATTAATTTATTTGTCAGTGGACTTGGTGTACCCATGAGATTTCACCTCTAATTTCCACAAAAGAAGAATTGCATGAGGTTTGATATTCAGGGGGTTTTAATGATTTCTGAACAGTTATTATACCAGGTAAAACATTGAATAGGTGTCACCAAGGACACTTCCACCTGCAGTAACTTTATAAGGTACAAGATGGATCTCAATGTAACATTTGTAAGCAAATAAGTTTGAACAATGGTGCAATCTAATATAAATCAGCTGCAACATGAGCAGTAAAGGAGTATCAAATTTACATAAAGTTTAAAACGTTAGAGGGTAGCTATTACCAGAAAATGACCCATTGTTTAAATCAGGTTTTTGTGTTACATGCATTTAAAAAATATTAAGTTTTTTTTCATTTCACAATCTTTATTCTACAATAAAATTAGTAATCTTGAAATTTTCTTAATGGCTACATGTGTTTTTTTAGACTCATACTTCCTGTCCTTTCAGGAGGGGTTGTCAGCAGGCTCCTTATCAGTAAAGGCAGGATTACAATGACTGATAACACCTCTATACACAACAGAAAACAAATTCACAACAGGCAATGTCACAGCTGACCCTGCTCTGCCATTCCCTTCACAATGAACTTTATATGTGCTACTTAGATACATGAATACAAAAGATAGAGTTGGGATAAGTTTATTATGGCTATGTGCATGTGTTGTTTCTTGAAACAAGAGCTTAAGGTACTGTCACACTAAGCGAGATCGCTAGCGAGATCGCTAAAGTCAGCGATTTTATGACGCAGTAGCGATCTCGTTAGCGACGTCGCTGTGTGTGACATGTAGCAGCGATGTGGCCCCTGCTGAGATGTCGCTGATCGCTCATGAACGTTCTGAGACGTTTTTTGGTCGTTGGTGTCCCGCTGGTGAGCCTGAATCGCTGAGTGTGACACCCTTTATGAACGACTTCACCAGCGTCGCAGGTGGGACTAGGTTTTCCCAATGACCGCAGAGGTCGTTATACAGATCGCTGATCTCTGATGAGATCTTTGTGTTTGGAAGCTAACTAGCGATCATATAGCGATCGCACCAGCGATCTCGCCAGGTCGTGTCGTTGTCGTGATCGCTGGTGCAATCGCTAAGTGTGACAGTGCCTTTAGAGTCTTAAAAAAAGCCTCAGGGGCCAGTGTGAAAATTGCAAGAGTTCAATTTTGTATTTTTACTACAGATTATAACATGGAAAAAAAATATACATGTGAACACAAAACATGTTTTAAACAATAAGAAAATTACTGATTATAGTTAAGAAGTCTGAAGGGTTATTCCCGTCTTTAGAAGTCATCACCTACACATACGTTATATTTGTAAGGGATATTAATGATATCAGGATGGATGTTAAAGCAATTGTTTGTAAGAATTTTCTGTTAGTCTTTATTGAATAAAAACATCCAGTAGAATTTGGATTTTAACTGTTTTTATGTTTTTCAGAGCCATTATTTTTATTTTGGCACTGCACAGTAAAATAACGTGGGCAGTATTTGGGTTGGAATTTGGAGGAAAAACTGCCTAAACATAGCAAGTGGGGGGAAATGGTCTACTTCGTGCTATGTCCAAGGCCCATTTTCTCATTAAAAAACAATTCTTATAGTAGAGCCATATAAATCGCCCAAGACTTCCTAGGCCCCTACTGCACTACCACATGCCTCTGGTTTCATGCAGAGCCACACAGGGGTCTTTTCAGGCTCCCAAGTACTGATTCTAAGTGAGACTCCAAAATACAGAACTGTACAGGTGTGTCATACAGTGGCCCATGTGGCATCTGTGGTTTCATATTACAGTAGGACCAATATTTGTCATATTGTACATGATCTGCCATGTGCATGAGGCCTTTGTCATAACCATGATCTAATGTAAAACAGCTATAAATGAGAATGGATACATTAATAACAGCACATTTAAAAGTATAAAATTAAAAAGTCATTTAAATATTATTTATTTATTTGATGTGACTATTGTTCCATTTTTTTTATAATCACCTTCAAAGGCTTATTTCCTCTAATTAATGCTGCAGTTGTCTTTTCTCCATTTTTTTTTAATAAAATACCATATTTTTTGGACTATAAATGAACTTTTTTCCCCAAAAATTTTTTTGAGGGAAACGGGGGTGCATCTTATAGTCAGAATATACCGTGCTTACAATTAGCGAGGTGGCAGCAGGAGTCGAGCGATTCTTCCTGTGGTCCGATGCTGCAGGGCAATGATCTCACTACCATCCCAGTGTGGCAGGTACGGCAGGCTCGGCGGTGCAGGGGGCTACGGTGACATTTTGTGAAAGCCCCCCAAATTTTCAGATGGAAAATGGGGAAAATAAATTAATGCATCAAATGGGGGTGCATCTTACAGTCCTGAATTCAGCTTACCCGGGGGGGGGGATCAGCAGCTCTGGTGGAGCAGAGTCACAGGGGGTGTTTGGTGGTCCGACGATATGACCCAGACTGGTGCAGCAGGTTCGGTGGTGCGGGGGCTCTGGCAACATTTTGTGAAAGCCTGGAGCCCCTGCACATCCATTGCTGCGATGCGGTGGTCTCCGGGAAATCCCATCCGAGATGGAGATCTCATTGCCGAGATATCAATCTGCGCATGCACTGCCTCCGGCAGCCATTTTCCCGGAGGCCACAGCATCGAGGCAATGGAAGTGGGGGGCTCTTGGCTTTCACAAAATGTCGCCGTAGCCCCCTGCACCACCGAACACTGCCGAGCCTGCCGCACCAGCCTTGGGATGGGATTTCCCGGAGACCACTAAACTGCCCTGATCATTTTATAGCTGGTAGTAAAAGAAAAAAAATCAGAATCACAACTCGAGAGAACTGTACAACAGTTTACAGTGCTTAAAACAACATTAAAAGTTTGATGCAAATCACACAATAAAAATACGCCTTGGGTAATGCGCAGGCAAGAATATATTAGCACAAAATACCATACATCTCCCTCTATTTAAAATGCATCATTCTCTATATGTTTCATTCTAGGAATGGTTACAGGAACAAAAATGCTTTTTCTCGTTAAAATAATGAAGAATAATAATCAGGACTTTATTTTTGTATGGTAAATAAATCTTCATTTTTTTGTTCAATAAAACAATAACTGTTGGATAGAAGATAAATGTCTGATCACAGGGGGTGACACTGCGAGGACTCCCATAGATCCTGAGATCGTGACTCTATAGGCTCAGCCTGAATGGAGTGAATGTGCACATGTTCGGCTTCAGCTCCATTCACTGTCTATAGCACTGCCAAATACAATGTTCAGCTATTTCTTGCAATGAAAAAAGTAGCGGTCGAGCAATTTGCACCTTAACATCATTGAAGTTGGGGCTCTATGGATAGGGGGTAACTTGATCTTTTGAATGGACCGCATGGCACCATTTACCTTGAAAGTACTATGGGATTGAAACTACAGAAGAAAAAAGAACAGACGAGGTAGAGTACAGGGATCTGCCCGTTGGCCACTGAAACTGCAAATGTGATAAGGCACTTAAAGGGAATCTGTCAGCAAGTTTTCGCTACCTCAACTGAGAGCAGCAAGATGTATGCAGGCAAAGAGATCCTGAATCCAATGATGTATCACTTAGATTACTGAGTGCAGCCGTTCTGACACAGAGTTTTTAGATTTAGCAATACAGCAGAGCACAGAAAGCTGCCTTCGCCCACATAAGGTTCTCTATATACAACGTTTATAGATAGTGAGCTGATTATCACAGAAGAGGGCATAGTCAGACTAGGGCTCAGGCACTGCTGAGTTCGAACAATGATAAACTCCTGGTGCTAAAACAATCATTGCAAATAAACAACAGCACAGAGCTTGATAAGAGAGTCATCAATGAAATCTGTGTTTTAACACCTGCAACATGCTGCATTCAGATTACATAGCAAAACCCTGCTGACACATTTCATCAAAAGATTAACAAAGAGGCAATCCCTGCATGTGTTGCGGTTGTCGAACAGCCATGAGACATGCATATGCGGGGACTCAAACATATTTTTCCAGCACGCCGAAGTCACTTGGTTAGCACACGAGCATGCTCGGATAGCACCTTATCTGAGCACGTTCGCTCATCACTAATCAGCACTTCTGTATATTGATTCAATTCTTGAAAGTTTGTTAATGCCATTAAGTAACTCAGCAACTAAAAGTTTCTATTATTTAATATTTTTACAAGGTAACATTTTATCGACCAGGTTTTCACCAGAAAAATATACAGTGGTGAAAATCAGTATTTCATACAATGCCGATTTTGTAAGTTTTCCATGTTGTAATTTTCATCATAGGTACACTTCCACTGTAAGTCTTTCTCGGTCTGGGTCTCCGGGCAAAATCTCACCTCTTGGAGTAAGGATGATTTTGACAAAGGTCAGTAATCACCCCAGAACTACACGGGAGGACCTGGTCAATGACCTGAAGAGAACTCGGACCAAAGTCTCAAACATTACCATTGGTAACACACTACGCCATCATGAATTAAAATCCTGCAATGCAGGCAAGGTATCCCTGCTCACGTCAGCACATGTACAGGCCTGTTTGACGTTCACCAATGACCATCTGGATGATCCAGAGGAGGCATGGAGAAAGGTCATGTGGTCAGATGAGACCAAAATTGAAGTTTTTGGTATCAACTCAACTTGTCATGTTTGGAAGAAGAAGGATTAGTACAACCCTGTCCCAAGAACACAGTCCCAAACATGAAGCATAGTGGGAAAAACATCATACTTTGGGGACAGGACGATTGCACTGTATTGAAGGAATGATTCATGTGGTCATGTGTCACGAGATGGTGGCCAACAATCTCCTTCCCTCAAGTAAGAGCATTAAAAATAAGTTGTGGCTGAGTCTTCCAGCATGACAATGACCCAAAACACACAGCCAGGGCAACTAAGGATTGGCTCCGTAAGAAGCATCTCCAGACCTGAACACAACAGAAAATCTTTGGAGGATGCTGAAACTCAATGTTGCCCAGTGACAGTCCCGAAACCTGAAAGATCTAGACAAGATGTATATGGAGGAGTGGGCCAAAATTCCTGCTGCAGTGTGCGCAAACTTGTTCAAGAATCACACGAAACATCTGACATCTGTAACTGCAAACAAAGGTTTCTGTACCAAATATTAAGTTCTGTTTTTCTATTGCATCAAATACTTATGTAAATTAATTATGTAAAAATCATACAATATAATTTTATGTATTTTTTAAAGATTCTGTCTCACAGTTAAAGTGTACCTAATAAAAATCACAGACTTGTCCATTCTTTGTAGGTGGGAAAAATTGCAAAATCATCAGTGTATCAAATACTTATTTCCCAGACTGTTTATCAGTTCAGAATTATAAGTTTGCTAACAGTGAACCTGGCAGGTGATACATGCTGCCTAATCCAAGGTCAGCATGTATCAGACACTGTATGACTACAATCATGTATGTTTGACTCTGAAACTCTGCAGCATTTCAGAGAAAGACATAATTTAAGAGCCATTAGGGTCTGAGCCAAATGGGAGAATAGTCTGAATGGCAGGACCCCAGCAGCTTCACCCTGCTCACTCCCCTTGAATGACATGTCTCTTCCTATGTGTGTGTGTAAGGGGGTGAAGGGGTATTCCTGTTTCGCCCCACCCCTTAAGTGTACTTAATGTTTTATCATGTAAAGTCATTGTGTAGTTATAAACATTTGGAGGTATTGCTACATAATATTATTTATTACTGCTAATAGTTATGGTACTGCCACATCCATGTGTTAACATTATATATGTTTTGCCTATGTTTCGTATTCCTTTGTATAACATTGTATTATGTAATGTTCCTGATATAGGTATAGCTTAGGGAAAGTTAAGTGCCTCCTTTTGGGACATTAGAGGAGGGCACTTTAGCATATAGTTTCTATATCTGGGTAAGTGTAGTTCTGTTGCAGGTCACTAGGTGGAGGCATACGAATGGGCCTTGTTAAGTACAGTTGCTAGGTAGTTTCACATAGGGTTACGTGTAGGAGGGACTGCCGGGTAGTAGTGAGAGGTTCTTAGGAAGTTAGTTCAGATGGGCCAAGCATGCCCAAGTGTCCACAAGGGCTTAGGTCCGGACAACCAGCAGCCCACCCATGGCCGCTGCATAGTCTCGCAGTGGGCCCTTACAGAGAGGAAAGATGTGGCGTCTTACAGCCTGGGCCAATGCTTTTAGGGCAGAAGTTGGCTGGACTAAGGAACTGAGGGGAGCTGGAGCTTTGACGAGTTCGGTACAGATGGGCCAGATGCTTCATCGGGGGCCACCAAACGTAGTGATTGATGAATTCAGTTCTGAGGCGAAGCAGGCTGAAGGAAGTATCATTATGGTGAGGTCAGGCCTGCAAGGAACTGGGGAGCAGTCTAGGACGGTCCAGTCGTGTACTGCACAGAAGCGACAGCAAAGCAGGGAGACATAAGGAAACGAATGAAACACCTGTTGTGTCAACTGTGGATGTAACGTGTGAAGAGTTAAGTAAAGAATGTGTTCAAGTTATTACTGGGGGTCTCAAAAAAGAGGGACCATTGATGCCTGGGAGGTGCTCAGGAGAAGTGGAATCTGGAGATGCAGGTACACCAGAGGGAAGAACACCGTTTCATGTAGGGGAAGGACTGGACATAAATGTTACAGTAATCCAGGTCACGACTACAGTCTGGGCCCTCACTTACATGTGTACAGGGAGAGACCTAGCAGTTACTAGCATCGGGTTGAAAGATGTCGCCAAGGATCCACTTGTCCAACCAGTCTCCTGTGTGGGTCAGTCCCTTTGGCTTTTACAGTATGTTTTTCCCTGAAACGCTGCAGAGTTTTTGAGTCAAACATAAATGGCTGAAATCATGTGTCTGGTATATGCTGCCTATGGATCGGGCAGCATGTATCAGCTGTCAGATTCCCTTTGAAAGGAACCTGACAACAAGATTTGCCATCATAAAGTGTTAGGAGTGCTATATTAGTCTCTTAATGACAGGTATTTCTAACAACATTATTATAAATATTAGTTTTTGCTTTTGCTGCAAAAGTAAGATTACATTTTGGGAGTGCCATCACTCATCTCTGATATATCAGTGTGCGTAGAACAGGGAGGAGGAGAAAAAGTCATACCTCTGCTTCTCCTCCCTATGTAACAATCATGCTGCGGGGAGCATGATGCCAGGGAAGTGCAGAGATGAGTGACGGCGCAGAGACAGGAGCGGCAAGACTAAAATTCAATTTTGCAACAAATACAAAAACAAATTTCTAATAAAGACATCATTGCATATGTTGTTAGGAGGCTAAAACAGTGTTCCTATCTCTTTTTGGGGGTAAATCCTGCTGTCAGGTTCCCTTTAATGAAACATATTAAACAGCATGAATGCTAATTTCTATCTTAGCTTTAGAATAAAAATAACATTAAGTTTTAATCAAAGACTGAATCACATTTTGGAATTTCCTACAGTTGAGGCTTATAAAAATAGAAAGTGAGGAATAGAAAATCTGCAGCACATACAAGATTCTTCCAGCTCTATGTTGTTTTTCCCTCATGCTGCTACACTCCATCTGTTTCTTACCGTTTCATGAGTATAAAAATGTTCTCCTGTTTATATAACAAGAAATGGCAGGGCACCGTCTCTAAGAGGAGACAGAATCTGCAAATGCATCTATATATGATGATATCTCCTCCTGATACGGTATATCACTTCAGATATTATAATTCTATGTGATTGTCTTTGTGCACATTTAATCCTCTAACATCTATGTGTTGTACTGATAATCTTGTCTTCCGTACTGTTGATGACTAGTGTTGAGCGATACGATAATGCAAATATCGGCTATCGGCCGATATTAGCTCTATCGGCCTTTCGATAATTCGTTTCGATATTTTCGTCTTATCGAATACCGGAATCGGATTTGTCACTGTCACTGTGAGTGTCCGTCGGTCGGGTCTGTCAGGAGTCAGCGGCACTTACCTGGCAGAAGATCTCCGGCGGTCACGTCCTGGACTGCTTGATGGCCGCCATTATCTTCTCCCTGGCGGTCACATGCAGTTTTTCGCGATAACTGCAGTGACTGCAGGGTAATCCCGGCCGTAAAGCAGTCAGTCCGATGACGTCACCGCCGGGGAAGCAGGTAATCAGCTGTGCTGCGCCGGGATTCTGATGTAGCAGAGCTGGATCGTCGTGGGACACTCGTTACTATGGACTGCGTCGGTCAGGTGGTATACTTTTTTTTTTTTTTCATATTTTTACAGGAGATCGATGGCGTCGCAGGATGAGACTGTAATAAAAGAAATGAAAACTGTGGTTTTTTTTTTTTTATTAAATTAAAAAACTTTTTTAGGAACATTCACCCGTCCGGGTACATAAACAATTTAACTATTTACATATGTGTCGACCCGCCACCACAATTGTGGATTACCAGGGCAATGGGGTACTCAGAGCCGAGCCCATGGAAGTCTATGGGGTTTGTCACAGGTAGCGGTGGCTCGGTCTGTGGCCCTGGCGGTCTGGCGTATGTTGGGGGGGTATATTTACAGGGGATAGATATATTTACAGTTCGTGACGCCACCTGTAGTCTTCTGGTAATTTATACCAGCGCTGCTGTAGATCTCTGAGGGGATGGTGAGGCAGCTAGATGTCGGGTCCCCTACAGGTGGGACTCTTCCCTCAGGTCGGTAGTTAAGGCAGGGTTGTGCAGGCATGCAAGTAAATAACACAGTCTCACACAGTCAGCGTCTTTCCATACCTTTACTTGTAAGATGTTCAGGCAGGTCCCAGGGAGGCTGATCCAAGGAGAATGTATTTTGAGATAGCAGCTGGACAAGTTAGGGGCCTCCTTTACTTTCACAACGATGAGTACAACCAGCATGAAGCGTAGTTCCCTCTATAACTCCAGCTATTCCATAGCTGTACCGCCCAGTCAGTTTTGTGGTAGGAGCCTTCCTGTGAGAGAGCTGAATTCCTATCTTGTCGTGCACTGACTCAAAGTCTTCACTCCCCCTGACCCCAGTTACGTACTGACTATTCGGGGCTGCTTGCCGCGACCTAAGGTCCGGTAAGTCTCTGGTTTTCTTACCACTATGCTTGAAGCTAATAGTGATCCTTCGGTCCCCAGTGACCGGTTACAATGTGCAGGACTTCTTCAATCCAAAAGCACTTTTCAAATGTTCCTTTCCACTGTGCCTTTCGCCTTGTCCTCGCTTGTAGCATAAACACTCACACTTGCAAAAAGTCATATAATCACTCCCTTCTTCTCTTCCTTTAGAGTTAGTTAACAGACTCTCAGTTATCCACTAGGCAGGAGCACGTCTCTGAACCTTTCACTGTCCTTGGGACAGGTGACTGAAGTATATCTGTACTAAGCTCTTCTTTCTTTGTCAATGTCTTCAAGTGAGGTACAGCTCTGACCAGGCTGAGGTGATCTATATCTCGCCCTTACTGGCCTCCACTTGCTGAACTGCTGCAGAACCAGGCTGGACTGCTTCCTCCCTCCAAGTTCCAGCTAGACTCCACACGTCTGCTCTGTCCGAAGACAGGAAACTGACTACTAAAATCACTCAACCAATACACACCGACCACTCCCTCACAAGTGACTACACTACCCTAAGGGTGTGTCTAGTGTATGTTGAGTGAATGGGTATTGAGCATTAAACTGCTATCTCTCTACACATTCTCCAGGGTACTGCGTGTGCCTAACACCAGGGCTACACACATACAGGGACCCTGTCCGGGTTATTTAGACTTCTTTGGCTGGCCTCTTCCAGGTACCACCTGGTACTCTTCTTGAGATTGCCAAACATCCGAGGCACCAAGGACCACCAGGACCTGATGACGTCGTGTGGCCTGTACAGTGACGTCGTGACCCGCTATCTGGGTCTGTGTGGCCACCTCTTTCATCTCCCTCCGGGTCTGGAACCCTATGCCCCTGGACTGTACGAACCCCAGGGTGCCTAACAGGCGCCGGGTACGGGCCAGCTATACTTATCATGTCCATAGCTGGGGCTGCTGAGGAGACCACTGAGGGAGGCTGGGAGATTTACGGCGTGGGGTGGGCACTTTTGCAGAGGCCTGGATGTGGGAGGCTGAAGGCTTCGAGGGTCTCACAGGTTCCTCACACACTGGGGAGTAGGGGTCGCACCTGGTAACATTTAGGGCGTACCACCCATTGTAACCCCAGTGTCGGGTGTAAGTCACCAAGTCTCCTGGCAACAGGTCCCTCCCCGGGTGTCCTTCTGGGAGGTGAGCCTCCACGTCCCGCCGGGTCACAAAGACTTCTAAATAAAGTCCAGGCTCCTTGATGAAGCCCCAACCACCTTTCAATTTAAAGCTCCGTACTGCACCCTTACGCCGCGGCTCACTCAGGCTTCCTTTATCCTTTCTCATCCGGTCCTTATCTGCCCGGTCCTTCTCCAGGTGACGTTGGCGAAGTTTTAGGGTTTCTCGCTGCTCCCTTTGTCGCTCTGCTTCCCGCTCCCAACGTCTCCACTCTTCCTCCTGACGCCGGTTGTAATTCTCCTCCACCAGCTGCTCCATGTCTCCACCACTCCACTGCAGCTTACAGTGTCCGGTTTGCGGCAGCTCTCCTGTCGCCCCCCAGTCCTGGCGGCGCTCCCCTGCGGAGGAAGCAGACGGCTCTAAATCAGATGACAGTCGGGGCTCCGGTACAGGCAGGTAGTGCTCTGGTGCCTGCGCGGCCTCCTCCATGAGGACGGGTGTCGCTTCTTCTGTCTCAGCGACGGGGGCAGACAGCGGGTTCTGGGGTGCTGCTGACGGTGCTGCGGTTTTTGCAGGAACGGGTGCCTCCACTGCGACAACGTCAACCGGATCACATTGCAAGGACTCCTCTACTAGAACGGGTGCCTCACCTTCCGGTACAGACACTTCAGGTAAGAGGGATTGGCGCCGCTCCAAGTTTATTTTTAGGGCACGCCAGCTGGCTTCCATCCTGGCGACCTCCTCCCGGTGCCGGGCCAGGCCTCTTAGGGTATCCGCCGCTTCTTGCAGCGTAGGAGGGTTTACAGGCCGGGTGCCCAACGGTGATTCTGTGGCGATCGGGTCGCTTCCGTGGGGGGAGAGCTCTGACTGCTCCATCCCTTCCCACTTCTGCTCGTCGTGTCCATTAGCCATCTCTGCCAAGTCACATGTGTCATTAGCATCTGGAGAGGGCCCCTCTTTTGTAGTGAGGCGGGACCTTCGTGTTAGTTTCCGCACACTGAGGAGGATGAGGAGGCGGAACTCCAGAGCTGTGGGGCACGATGTTACATTGCAGTACCATTTACAGTGGGCGGCCATCGTTTTCACGCCACTGAGTGAGTGACACCCACGAAGAGCACGCCCTTCTTCTTCACCAGTGCCTCGTCGTGACGCAGATATGGCGGAAAAAATGGCAAATACATTCTCTGATGATTTTAGCAATTCTCAAGCACAAAACCAGTGCAATTCAGGCACACAGGACTCGCTTATAGCGAGCTACAGAATCCTGTTCGTGACGCCCAAGTTGAGTCGCACAGAGCCAGAGGTTTTCGGGGTACTCGGCACCGAGCCCGTCGACTTCTATGGGGTATGTCACGTCTTTACCCGGCAATTGAATTAGAGTCGATTTTACTATGTAGAAGTGTATAAACTATAAATATATGTATATTATATGTCACAATGACATGTATATATATATATATATGTATTCTATGTGTGTATATTTTGTGTTTACAACGAAAGAAAGGGTTTTTTTTTGTTGCGATATTTTGTTCCCATAGACTTACATGGGACTTCCGGTATCGAAATCGGATATCGACGATATTTAGTGCTATCGGCGATACAATTTCGATACGATATTTTTAGATATCGAGCAATATCGCTCAACACTATTGATGACTTGATTTTTCGTCACTCTGGCATATATATTACATTTCTAACCATTATGGCTCTAACCAAGTAATGGCTCAACAAAAATGCAACAGTTTAATATAACAAGATATTAACTCCTCGCAAGGAGGTAAATGGTTAAAGTATGGATATTAAGAATAGCAATGCAGCCCGGTGCTCAGGGGATGGAGCACGCTCCTCACCCGGCTGCTCGCTGCTGCTCATTGGTGCCAAACTCCTTGCTGCTGCTTGCGCTTTTCATTTTATGTTGCCCCCCTTCCCGGGTCATGAGGTTGGTCCGCCTCCTCATTTCTTCCCCCAGGCAACATGGGAGGCAGCCTCAACAGTTCCGGACCCGGCTTGATACAGGTACACACAGTCCGGTCTTCCTCCTTACATCTTAACCTAGGAAATATTCTTCTTGGGTGCAGAAAATGTTTTTTCAAACTAATGGCATTTGCATCATCATAACTCTTTGTAGTGGCAAAAGGGTTTCATGTCCTGATTACTTCCATGACTTGGCAGGACTAGGTAGGCATTCTGCCCACTCCCCTCACTTCCAAGGACATGGTTGAACTAATTGATGGGACACTGTGCTTAGTATGGCAATTCTATATATAATTCCTCAAAAGTTAAGGAAGTATTTGAAGTGCAATTCCAATTATACTTCAACTTTGGTGACAACTTGTATTGCTCCTGAGTTACAGAAAAGAGAATTTACAGTGCCTTGCAGTCTGATGTCATGCATTTACCCCTCCAATCCACCTTATTTACATTCTGATGCTTCCTTCACCCTAGCAAATAATGACTTCATTTATCGGTGATTACCTATACATGTGGTAGTAGCAATACCAAACTACTGAACGGTGCACTGCATTGGAACGTCTAGTCTATAGTACTCGGCTAGCACTGGCTTATTACAAGACCATGGCTGTTTGACATGAATTAAGCATAACCTGCTGAAGCATGTAAGTCAGTTTATGCACTCCTTTATTTTTTTATACCTTATTTTAGTCTTGATGGAAGAAACATTCTTATCTCTGCATTACTGGAATTTTTTGGCAAACTAGAAAACATTGTCCCATAACTCTGGTCTAGTCATAACTTGAAGCTCTTCTGTCTCAGCACAAAAAGTGTAACAGGCTCAGCATACTATTCCTCATTTATAATGCTGGTGCCTTCATATGTGGCAGAGGGCCATTGGGCATGCTCAGATTCCAGAGCCTGGGAATGACTGTCTCTACCACGATAGAAAAATATTTAGAGTTGAGAGTCCTCAGTGGTTGATACCTTTTAATGGCTAACTGAAAAGATGGTAACAAATTGCAAGCTTTCAAGACTACTCAGGTCTCTTCATCAGGCAAAGACTAATACAACTATAATAATATAATATAACTAAAACCACTTCTGAACCAGAATCTACCACGATAGTCATTCCCACGGAGAAGAGGCAAAAGGGATAGAGTGTATGGCCAACTTCAAACTTTAAAATGTGGATACTGAATTTTTAGATGTGTAAGTGTGTTACCGATAGGAAGTAGTCGGAGGACTGAACCTACCCTTATAATGTGGTTGTGTATATGTCTTTGCCTTCCCGAACTGTATAGAAATGTTGATCCCCTACTAGATGGAACAACTGTGATTCAGCGTAGTAGTTTAATATACATCATATTTTGAAGCTGTATCTTTCTAAATAAGCTATTACCGTAATTACACCTGTATTAATTCAGTGAATGTCTATTATACCGTTATAGCTTTGAGCACGCTAACATCGCTTTATCATTTTGCTACTGTGCTTCCTATAAGAGTGAATTATTTGTCTCCCTCTGGTTCTGAAGCCTCTCAATGTGAGATGTGAGAGCTCCTCCTCTATTCATTCTCTATAGCCATCTGCTCCCGTGACAGATCATTTTAAAAATACATATTGAGTGCTCCCAGTGGTCAAACAACTCTTCTCCTTTCCAGCAAGACAGAAACCCATACAGAAAAAAAAACATGCCACCGTGTCTGTGAACTTGTATTTCTATCTCCAGGAGCAGGTGGACGTGTCGGCTGTTATAACTGAGCGGACACACACAACATATATCATCATGAGGTGAACAAAAGTGAAGTAACAATGACACTGACTTGTGTCCTGGTCCAGATGGCAACACACATCTCCTAAAGCAATACAAACTAGGCTTAATCTAATGTTCTCATCAAGCCGAGGTATCAGATAGCAATAAAATGCATGAAGTATGGAGAAGCAGGGTATTCTACACCAGAGGCAACTCCACGCAACCTCTTCATAATCTCATTATCATCACCACACATCCAGACGGTTTATGCAGCAGCATTCACTTCACTGCACACAGCATCGATGGAGCCACACAGTCAAGCGTACAGCAATACAGCTTCCTACGTCTTACTTATGCTAAAAGGGCATGCAAATAAAACTTGCTTAGCCTCAAGGAACTCAGCATTCCTTGGTTTTCACCATCATGGTTAATGACCTATAGGATAAATAATGAAACATTGACTTAGTGGGGTTGCAGCTCGTGGGGCTACCACTGATTTCAAGTATGGGACACTTTTAGTCTTGTTTGTTGTTGGACAGCGAGATTCACATGGTAGCCTCCACCTATTGAAATCAGTGGGATACGCATCAGTATTACACAATATTAGGCTAGGGAAACCTTATTAAAGGGTAAAGCAATTCTAATGTATTTGAGAGATATTTCAGATGCCCTAAAAAGAGAAATTGTATGTCTACAGAACTGAAAGGAGTTGACAAGTGACCCCAAAGGGTCCTCAATCTCTTTCATTACCATAATATTGGTAGACATTTTTTTGCCCTGATGTATATAGGTCCTTAGTTAGAAAATTTTATCTGTCTTGACATCTTACTGTTCAGTGTTGTTTTGACTGGAGATAAATAGAATATCCTCACTTATTTAAGGATAAATGGTCAGATCTGTTATCTTGCCCTGTCTTAAGGGCCCGTCTCACATAGCGATATCGCTACCGAGATCGGTGCTGAGTCACTAGTTTTGTGACGCAGCACCGAGCTCACCAGCGATATCGCTGTGTGTGACATTCAGCGACGATCAGCCCCCCTGCCGGGTATCGCTGATCATCGCTGAAATGTCAGGACATTTTTTTGACCGCTGGTCTCCCGCTGACAGGCACGCATCGCTGCGTGTGACAGGCGGGAGACCAGCGATCCGCTGGTAACCAAGGTACACAGCGGGTTGCCAGGCGCGGGGCTGTGCCTAGAAACCCGCTGTGTACCTTGGATACCAGCGCCCTGATGCAGGGAGCTAGTATCCAAGGTACACAGCGGGTTTCCAGGCACCGCGCAGCGCTTGGAAACCCGCTGTGTACCTTGGATACCAGCTCCCTGCATCAGGGCGCTGGTATCCAACGTACACTGCGGGTAACTAAGCGATGTTACCCGCAGTGTCGCTGTCCCAGATCGCTGCCTGAGCTGCCTGTTTGGCAGCTCAGCAGCGATCATGTAGCGATACACCAGCGATCCTGACAAGTGCATATCGTTGTCGAGATCGCTGGTGTATCGTTATGTGAGACCCAGCCTTTAGGGCAACTTAAACTTTGTATCATGCTGCTAGCAAGGAGTCTACTCTACAGTAAAGGCCCCCATACACATTAAAGCAATGTAGCACAAATCCGCCGATATCAGTGAACTCGGCTGACTGTCTAATGTGTATTGAGGCCTGAGGACTCTCCACAACAGATAAGGATCCAACAAGTCCGATTTCTGAGTGCGAATCCTTTGTTATCTTTGAAATACGATAAGTCTGTCAGCAACTCTCTTGTAGAGAACAGAAAAGCACTTGTTAAAGCAAGCTCTCCTGAGGATGGAGGAGTTGGGAGAGAAAGCTGCCGACCAAACAATGGTTCGACCAACAGCTATCTATTGTATCTGGGTCTTCTGACAGCCTGATGAACTTCATGAAATGCACATTTCTTCTACCCTTCAATCTTATTACTGAGCACACAACACATTATTGACCCATGATCCCCATAAAAAAAAATTAAGAGATATGTCCTACTTAATTTTATGGACAAAAGTCACCCATTCATGTGAATAAGTCAGTTAAAAACATGGAAAGAGCATGTATGGCATCCTAGTTAATTTTTTCACTGACTGATTGCTAGGAGAAGCTTGGAAAACCTTAACCTAATGTTTTGAGAAAAATGGATGACACTCGGGTGGTAAAAACTGATGAAAAACAGTCCATTTACGCAGCTAGATATAAAGTAAAAAATAATCTGTCACCAGGTTGTTGCTATCTAATCTGAGAACAGTATTAGAGACAGAAACCCTGATCCCAGCAATGTGTCACTTAGGGCCCCGTCTCAGATAGCGATACACCAGCGATCCCGACAACGATCAGGATCGCTGGTGTGTCGCTACATGATCGCTGCTGAGCTGCCAAACAGGCAGCGATCAGGACAGCGACACTGCGGGTAACAAGCGACGCACGTCGCCTAGTTACCCGCAGTGTACGTTGGTTACCAGCGCGCTGATGCAGGGAGCTGGTAACCAAGGCATACGTCGGGTTTCCAGGCACAGCCCCGCGCCTGGAAACCTGATGTTTACCTTGGTTATCAGGCGATCGTTGGTCTCCAGGCTGTCACACGCAGCGATGCGTGACTGCCAGCGGGAGACCAGCGATCAAAAAAAGTCCTGGCATTTCTGACACGACCAGCGATGCACAGCAGGGGCCTGATCGCTGGTACGTGTCAGACATAGCGAGATCGCTGCTGAGATCGCTGTTTAGCAGCGATCTCGGTAGCGATCTCGCTATGTGAGACGGGGCCCTTACTGGGCTGCTTAGTCTAGACGTGATAAAATCACAGTTTTATCAGCAGGAGATTATCATTAGAGGACTAGTAAACCTGCAGCCTGGTAGTCAAACATATTCTTGAGCACTTTATAACCCCGCCCCCATAAGTGATTGGCAGCTTTCTGCCCATGTACAGAATTCTGCCAATCGGTGGGTTGGGGAGGGATTATACAGATCTCATCATTCTGAGAACTGCTAGATCTACAGCAGAGAAAACAGTGATTTTAGCAAATTGACAACAAGCAGCCCAGAAAGCGGTACATCAATAAAATTAGGGCCTCTGCCCCTATATATTCTGCCCTCAGATGAAGTAGCAATAACCTGGTGACAGATTCCATTTAAATTAAATTATAAAGCACTGGTTGCCTGAAGATACC
This sequence comes from Oophaga sylvatica, assembly GCA_033576555.1. Taxonomy (NCBI): domain Eukaryota; kingdom Metazoa; phylum Chordata; class Amphibia; order Anura; family Dendrobatidae; genus Oophaga; species Oophaga sylvatica. Next base: position 323,556,828 of record JARQOD010000004.1, read on the forward strand.
ACTTGGGAAAGCTCAGGAACTTGAAGAGTCCCTATAATTTTCTTTATTTATTTGTTAGTTTAATGATAGGTACTACCTAATATTGGCTGCAGATTCGTGGGGGCACAGATCCTGAGAGCCAACACTAATTGCTCGGAAAGGTGAAATTGCTAAGCAGGCAGAAGTGCAGTGCTTCTGTTTTAGTGCATGCAGAGTGGTGTATAGGCTCAACAGAAAGTGTATGCGCTCATACTTCACTCTGTGTACAGGCTCATAGACTTTCTAGACACCACTCAATGTGTGAACTCTGACATCAGACTAGTGTTTCTTCCTGCTGAGCAGCACACTACAAAGAAGCCTTCTTAAGGTACTGCCACACTTAGCGATCTCGTTAGCGATCACGATAACGACGCAATCGTTGGTGTGATCTCTTTTAGGTCGCTAGTAGCTGCCAAACAGGAGATCTCATAAACGACTCATCAGCGGTCAGCGATCTCTTTAATGACTTTGGCGGTCGTTAGGACGTCATTAGCATGTACTGAGCGCTTCTGATTCATAGGAATTTCCAGCATCGCTCCTGCTCTCTGCGTCCTGCTAGCCTGCTTTGCAACTTCTGCGATCCTCTCTGTGACGCAAAAGAGAAGTTACAGATATTGCGATCCACTCCGTGATGCAAAACAGTCATATGCGTCACAAACGAGGTCGCTCGTCGTTCGCAAAAGGTGCCAAACACAGCGATTCAGGCTCACCAGCGGGACGCCAACGATCAAAAAACGGTCCAGAACTCTAGTGAACGATCAGCGACATCACAGCAGGGGCCACATCGCTGCTACATGCCACACACAATGAGGTCGCTAACGAGATCGCAAAATAGTGACGTTTTAGTGATCTCGTTAGTGATCTCGTTTGCGATCTCGTTTAGTGTGGCATACCCTATAGTGATCAGTAGGGTCTCAGGACCCAGACTCTTATCCATTCCTGTGCATTTACCTCCAGATAAAAGGTCTCCTGAGCCCCATGTCACAGCCAGTGTGAATGCTCGACATCAGATTGTGGATATGAACTGAATGGCACTGAATGTTGCACTTGAAAAATACATTGTTTAAAAAGGCTTATGAATAGGGTTGTTCTTCTTGTCTCTTCTTCAGGAGTACAGTGCTCCCCCTCCTCTGCAGGGGCAGTGTGCTCCTGAAGATTGACGGTTTGGGCAGACAGCAAGGTCGCACTTAAAGAAAGTGTATGAGCTCATACTTCACGCTGTGTACAGGCGAAGCAGATTTACCTTTTACAGCATATGAGAAGCCATGGGGCACTAAAGCTGGTCGGGCTAGCTTCAGTGCAACAAGAGCAGGGTCTAAAGCATAGAGCCTACAAGCAGGACGTACGCCGTACCTTGATACATAACCACTCCGAGGACTGCAGGGTGGCCAGTAACCTAGGCAACAAGCTGTATACTATAAAATAAAAAATCCCTCCATTTTTGAAAGTAGAGAGGATTTTTTACAAGCACTTTGCAATCTTAACCATTTAAGAACTCAAGACAACCCCCTTGAAGCTAATACTGATGAATTTTCTCCCAAGGAGACCATTGTAAGAAAATTACACAACAGCCTTCATCATTTACAGTCAACATGAGTTCATTTTCTCTTTTTTTTTTTTCTTTTCATACAATGAACCAAAATGTGTTGAATGCAACTCCTACGAAAAGTTTCCCTTTATGTTCTGTGAAAAGCGTTCTATTTTCTCTTACTACTATTCCATCATAAAAATGGGTTATTACGAGCCTATTGCTGGCATATGTCATTTGCCTTTTAGTAGACAATCAGGAAGAAAACACTTTTGATGGAAATGTCGGTTCATCTCTTATCTTCAATCAGCTTCTATAATGGCACGACACCCATAGGAATACTGTGTGTCGGCGGCAAGCATGCAAAATATTTAAAGGTTTGTACCATGGAAAACTTTAGATCTTTCACATGTGTAGTAGTAATATGTCACAGGTGTAAACGAGATTTCCAGTGCTTCAGATCACAGCACAACACGGAGGGGCAGCTATGGAAATCTGCAATTTAGTAATCATGTTTTTCACCTAGATGATAGGATATAATCAGTCTAAATCTTGTGCTCGTCATATAATCAACAGGGGACTGAACATTGAAGAGATAAGGACAATTAGCTCCCTTTAATCTACAAACACTGCATATTTAAAAGGATTTTATGAAATAATTTGCAGAATAGTTATAATTAGTCGCCCTTACTCCTGATCTCTAAGGATTACATAGCAGAGAAGGAAGATTATCTACCAGAAGAATAATCATTGTCCTACAGGTCATGCAGTTTGTTTGTTTCTGTGTTATCCTGTTCAGCGAATAAATTAAGTCTCAAACCAATCTTCCTGATCAATATGGGACTGATCGAAATTACACACGGCCAGAACGCACGGGGCACGGAAGAGCCAGGCTTTGATATTGAACTTTTATAGACAGGACTCATATTTGTCATTGTATAATGAATGCACCAACGCACGGCGCATTAAAAGTGGCGCTGACAATTCAGATTAGCGACGTCTGGTTTAAGAACATGCATGGAAACATTTGTCCTATTAATTAGTGATGGGAGAGTGAGCTCGGCAGTTTAGAATCGGGGTGCTCGATCGAGTATCCAACAGTGCCGAACATCGCGTGGTGCTCGAGTGCTCGGGTCCCTGTAAGAAGCTCATTTTAATAATCTGAGCCACATTGAAGTGGGGTAGAAGACAGAGAGACAGAATGCTCAAGTTTCACATTCACTTCCATTATGCTTCTCGAGGCGAGAGTCCGACGTCCTCGATTCGAGTAACGAGCGCTCGAGAATCTCAGTGCTCGATCATCACTACTAGAAATGCATCATTTTTCCTACATTTGTTGGTCTACGTAGGGTGGTATTTTGGGATACGTAGGCATAGACAATGCGAACACATATTTAATGCTTAACCCCTTCACATCACAGCCAGTTTTTGTTTATTTTTCAATCCTGAATTTTTTGTAAGAAAAATTTCATTTTTAATGCAACCAATTGGTGTTTCCACATAACATATTGAGAAGAGTAAAAAATATGTCCCTAGTTAGGTGAAGTGATAAAAAAACAGCAATTCTGACATTGTTTTTTCAGGTTTCTTGTTTTAGGCTAAGTTCACACGTTGCGGAATTGCCGCGGAAATTTCCGCGGCAATCCCGCACTTCTCCTGCAGGAAATACGCACGTTTTTTGTATGCTGATTCCCGCCAGAATAATAGCGTTTTGCAAGCGTAATTAGCTTGCAGAATGCTAGCGTTTTCCTAGCGATCTGTAGCATCGCTTGGAAAACTGATTGACAGGTTGGTCACACGAGTCAAACATAGTGTTTGACAAGTGTGACCAACTTTTTACTATTGATGCCGCCTATGTCGCATCAATAGTAAAAAGATCTAATGTAAAAATAATAAAAAAAATAATAAATAATGATATTCTCACCTTCCGGCGGCCCCCGCAGCCTTCCGCCTTCAGCGACGCTCCCGGCAACTCCGGTCCCAAGGATGCTTTGCGACAAATCACACCGATGACGTACATCTCGCGAGACCGCTATGCCATCTGGGTGATTCTCGCAAAGGACTCTTGGGACCGGAAGTTGCCGGGAGCGTCGCTGAAGGCGGGAAGGCTGCGGGGGCCGCGGGAAGGCTGCGGGGGCCGCCGGAAGGTGAGAATATCATTATTTTTTATTTTAATTATTGTTTTACCAGGGATATGGTACCCAGGGCCTGGAGGAGAGTCTCCTCTCCTCCAGACCCTGGGTACCACCGCACATGAACCGCTTACATTCCGCAAAATTAATGAACATGTTGCTATTTTTTCCGCAAAGCGTTTTTTTCGCGGAAAAAAACGCAACATGTGGCCAAAACATGCGGAATCAATTAACATGTATAGGATGCTTAATGCTTGCGTTTTTATCGCGTTTTTACCGCGGAAAACCGCGGAAAAACCGCGAAAAAAACGCAATTATTCCTGATCGTGTGCACTTAGCCTTAATGTGTGCTAAAAAGAACATGTTAACCCTTGGGTTGTGGATATACTGCTTATGTGCTAGTTAGCAGCAGTTTAACCCTTAAGATACCCCTGAAAACATAGACTCCGACATCCAAGTAGTTTGACAGATCTGTCACCCCTTTAGTCCCTCCGTAACATGATTGCAGGATGACAATGAAGTTGTCATGGCAACCAGAGGCCTTCTGAAGACCCCATGCTTTCCATGTTAGTACTTCTGTTTGATAGTACTATTATATACTATTATATACTGGTATATTATGTACTATGTTAGTACTACAGTAATCAGGCACCATAATCAGGTCACCTTGCAGAAATGGACAGCATGTGACTTAAAGGGAATCTGTCAACCTAAATTGGCGGGATATTTAAATGATGGCAGTCAGGTCAGATGGGCGGTGTTTTGGATACTTGCCTTAACATGTTGTTCGCCGCTGTCTCTATTATTTCTGGGAATTGTAGTCGTTGCCCTCCATATAACGCATTTGCGCATTGCAATCTTGAATTGCGCACGTGCAGTATGCTTTGCCCGCAGATTGCAATGCACAGGCGCGTTATATGGAGGGCAACGACTACAATTCCCAGAAATAATAGAGACAGCGGCGAACAACATGTTAAGGCAAGTATCCAAAACACCGCCTATGTGACCTGACTGCCATCATTTAAATATCCCACCAATTTAGGGTGACAGATTCCCTTTAAATATGAGTGTCTGAGCAATGGGTCTGAATATTTATGACCATGTGATATTTCAGTTATTCTTTTTTAATAAATTTGCAAAAATTTCTACATTTCTATATTTTTCAGTCAAGATGGGGTGCAGAGTGTACATTAATGAGAAAAAAAATGAACTTTTTTGAATTTACCAAATGGCTGCAATGAAACGAAGAGTGAAAAATTTAACGGGGTCTGAATACTTTCCGTATCTACTGTATATGTCTAAACTGAACTTGGTTAAACAGTCAGTCTTACTTTGTAGCCTTGACCACTATGCTGCAGACCGCCTTGCTTGTGTGATCTTTAATTCAGCCATGTGTTTATCTGCTCTTGGTGATAAGTTATGGATGGCCCCTGCTCTGTGGCCAATCACCATAAATGCTGTTAGTGATGGGTCATGAATAACCCGAGACAGCGCCCTGCTCTGAATGACGGGAGCCGACACACCCAGCGAGAGCCCTTAAATTCTCTTAATGGATGTCACTAGGCATAACCTTCTGGTGTTTGGTGGGCATAACTCCACCCACTCAAACCAAACCACACCCACTCATCTATATAACTGTCTTCAGCCTTGAGTGGGTGGGATTTCAGTTGTGTTAACGTGATCTTAAATACGTGTTCAGAAGGTGAGCCAGTGAGCCAGACCACCAAAAAGGGCCGAACTGCCCATCACTAATACTGCCCTACATCTTCTCACAGCTTTGTTCTCCATGTGTCTAATTTAGCTTTGAGAGTGATTCAGTGACCCTGATCTTTACCAACATGGTTAACGCTATATACGTTTGACTATAACTTAACTCTTTCTAATTAACTCTTTATCTGTTGTTCTTCACCTGCAGTTCACCCTTCAGTTGGGACATTCCTGTAGCAATGTCCAAATCACTGGATATAGGTGTAAGGACTAATACAAGAAATACCCATTAACCTTCAGTTAGTCATGCCAAAATACTTACACTATTAGTCATAAGAACTTCTCTGTGGCACGAGTAGTAGAGGAAGGAGAGGCGCCCTAGCCAGGAAGCCACCAAAACAGTTACCTACGTGCCATACTTGCAGAAATGTGCCAAAAACAAACTCGCTGGGAACCAATGGACGCTACATGACTCTTTAAAGGTTAAGTTTGTACCACTGATTAGCCTATGTACCCTTGGCTAGCCCTTGTACCACTGGTTAGCCTATGTACCCTTGGCTAGCCCATGTACCACTGATTAGGCTATGTACCCTTGGCTAGCCTATGTACTACTGATTAGCCTATGTACCCTTGGCTAGCCTATGCTGTCCTGAATATGGCCCTTCCTCTTTCAGCTTGCTGCAGTACAAGTCCTTGAAGTGCTATAAACTCTGTTTTGCCCCTGACTAGAACCGTTACTAGAACCGTGACCTGTGTTGTTGCCTTGCCTACTGGGTTCCAGATCAAAAATCCAACATTGTTAGAATTCTTTTTTTAACACAGTAATGAAAAATCTAATAAATGTATACCTTAATCAATATTCAGCATTGTGCATCCATCTCATTTATCAAAGCAAAGTGTGCTGACAAGTAGGTTCCTCCTGGACCCATGAGTATAAATCATTCTGCACACAATGTCTAACTTCTGTAACCCTTTATGGACATGAAATTTTTTTTTTTGCATTCTAGTTTTTTTCCACCCTTTCTTTCAAGAGGCCTAAATTTTATTTTTCCATTCATATAGCTATACGAGTGATGTTTTTTTCCACACCGACTTGCAGTTTTAAATAACACCATTCCATTTATCATATAATATATTGAAAAGTGGAATATAAATCCAAGTAGGGTGAAACGATGAAAAGAAAACAAGTCCATCACTTTTTTGTGGGGTTTTGTTTTTACAGCATTCATTGCTCAGTAAAAATGACATGACAGTATGATTCTCTAGGTCAATATGATGACGGTGCTACCAAGCTTATACTTTTTTCATATTTCAGTGGTTAAAAAGTTTAAAACCTTGCAAAAAAATGGGTGGTTGCCATTTTTTATTGCATTTCTATTAGGGAAGTGCGTTTTCTGGGTGTTTTTTTGGCATTTAACATGCAGTTTACATTTTTTGACACAATGTGAAATTTTTTTTACTTATTTAATTTATTTTATTTTAAATATTTAAATGGGGAGTCATTTTAATTAAAAAAAAGTTAGTTTTTTTTATTTTCAAGTCACAGAATGGGAACTAAATCTGCAATATTCCAATATACGATGTAATCTTATGAAGCCCACGTACGCGCTTCTCAGCCTGTGACGTGGGTACGACTGCAAGGGGTTGCCACTCAATGAATATTGCACTCATCTTTTATTCAGGCTGCAAATAGAGCATACTGTACATCAACATGCCCCAGAGACACAACCTGCTGCTACAACTCATCAAACAGGGTGATGAGCCCCCAAAATGCATACGGATGTCGGAAAGGCTATGGATTCTTTAGAGCATACAAGGACCAAACTTTTCAAATTTAATTAAAAAAGTACAGTATTTAGAGGCAAAATAAAGTGACATACAAATATGCAAAACAGTTATAAAAAAGAGAAATAACAGAAAATACCTCAATCTATAGATGATCCTCTGTTTCACTGGGTGCAGGATCAAGTGTAAAACTGGACAGTGAGTTAAAAAGGGGCAAGCAAATTTATTATTTAATAGTTCCACTTCCTGTATCCCCATATCCCTCACTATAGAGGATGGTGTATGTCTACTTTGGAGACCATATGTTCATCTGCTCCTCTTTTCAAGCCTTCACCAACTAGGCCTTGCAGTGGTGGACAAAGAAAAAAAAGGACCCTGTGCAAAAACAGTATATGAGCCCTTCGCTGTCCAAGAATTTTGTCTATAATAAAAACAACTTGCTCCTCTATAGGTGAAATGGGCCCTCTTACCTCTTGGGCCCCTGTGTGGCTGAATGGGTTGCACCAATGATATGTGCGCCCTTGAGGCCTTGGTGTGAAGAAGAATGGCACTCTTGAGATATCCCACTTTAGCTCTCATTCCTGCTAATCCCAGGGCATAGCCTGCAATAAAAGTGCAAAGTTTTTCTTTGCAGACAATTTACCGTATGGATGTCAGACATATTCTAAAATTATATTTTTCCCTACACTGAGCTTCACAGAAGAGCTTAGATCACAACCACGGGGGCCTTCAGCAGGCACCTGAATGCCATGCCCTGTTATACCCCCATTATTTTGATTTATTGATGAATTTGTACTTGCTCTAATGTTATTTACATTTGACCACACTGCCTACCCTTTTTTATTTCTGTTTTATGGGGTGTTTTGTAATGTTTGGATATATTTTGAATACTGCTTCTCGAGTATTTAATTCAATTATTTTTGGTAAGGAATTTATAGGTTTACACCTGGATGTCATGGTCAATCTAGCTGCTATTGGTAACCCATCGGCTGCCCACAATTGCTTACCGCTGGGCCAGGCGCACCGGCAAACAGGCAATTTAAATGCCATTGTCACTGTTAATGTACATTGCAGTTAAAATTACATTTATTAATATGGGAGGAATTGTCATAGAACTTTTTTATTTTCATGATTTATCAATTTCTACTTCCAGGGGTTATCTGAGACTTTTTTCCCTATGGGGCTAAACAAATATCAGCAGTTAATTGCTAACTACCTGCCTGCACTGCTCTGCGACAATCTCTTTTGGCTCAGAGTGGTCACTGACTGCTCCTGCCGGATATCGACAGAGCGGTTCCTTTTCCTACACTCTAGTCTGTCAATGCAGCATTACTGCCGACGACATGTTAATTGACAGTCAGATCAGCCTACCGCAACAGGGACCCAGCCAATCAACATGACATAAGATGGTGGTGACGCTGTGACATCAGAATAAGAGCTGTGACCTTAGAACATACAGGGAAAACTCCTAGGCGTCATGCTGCGCAGCAGTAAGGAGAAGTGCCAAGGACCGTATTGGGGACGGTGAGTAATTGTGAGGTATACCCAGAGCAAATAAGAAGTGACATTAAATTCATGGGAATCAAATTTACAGGTAAAAAACAGCAGTTATATTGAATTCAAATCTCATCAGATTCGCTCATCTCTACTTCTCAGCAAAGCCAGAAGATCGTAAAAGTAAAGTAAAAATATAAAATGTATATGTGTCTTAGCACTGTACCAAAAACAAAATGTGTGAATGGTGCCTAAAACTGCTCAGATGCGATTAAGCTAATCAATAAGTGTTGTACAATTAAAATTTAGTAATAAAATATAATAAAATTAATGTGAAACCAATAGAATAGAATAGAATCCTGCCAGCCCAGGTCTATTTGGCCATTCTTTAAACTTAGCATTTGTGGCATAATAAGTATGATTTTGGTTCAAGGAAATCTGGGTAGGATTGGAAATGCCCTATTACTGACCCTGCAATGTGTCAAATGCTTTATAGATAGAGATAATGATTTGATAAATAGCATTGTAAGGGTTAAGGACTATGCCCTAAGAAAGCTCTGTATTAGAGCAGATAAAGAATTTATTCACTAACCAAAAGCCAAGATTGCAGACATGCATTATTTATTTTCTGTATGTGTTGAATGCCAAGGACAGACTATCTGGTTGGCTATTTAATAGCTGTAACAATATAATTGTCACATTGATTTAGAAGATAACAAAGAGAACAGCGGAGCTGATCCATCGTTCTACTACTTAGTAGGATTTCAGCCATAGGAACATAAAAAACAGAATAGTTTTCATCTGTAATTTTTTAAATCCCCTGTATGAGAGCGCAAGTTAAATCAGTCTTTCGCAAAGATACACCATATCAATGTCACTGAATTCATGATAATCACTATTAATAATTATATAACCCCTGTGACAATCCAAGTGAGAGAGGCCTCATATATGAGTAGTTTTTTTCCACATACGAGAAAAAAACATCATTTTTCATCCGTGAGCTGGATCCAACTTTCATCCATTTTTAGTCCCCATATTAATTTTTACCATCAGTGTTTCACACATTTTCCTCATATGCAAAAAATAAATCTAATCTTCTTACACCCATTAAAAAGTAAAAATCAGAATTTGGCTGACACATATACAGTTGTGCTCAAAAGTTTACATACCCTGGCAGAATTTTTGCTTTCTTGGCCTTTTTTCAGAGAATATGAATGATAACACCAAAACTTTTTCTCCACTCATGGTTAGTGGTTGCGAGAAGCCAATTACTGTCAAACTACTGTGTTTTCTCTTTTTAAATCATAAAGACAACCCAAAACATCCAAATGACCTTGATCAGAAGTTTACATGCCCCATTTTTTAATACCGTGTATTGCCCCCTCTAACATCAGTGACAGCTTGAAGTCTTTTGTGGTAGCTGTGGATGAGGTTCTTTATTTTCTCAGATGCTAAAGCTGCCCACTCTTCTTGGCAAAAAGCCTCCAGTTCCTGTAGATTCCTGGGCTGTCTAGCATGAACTGCATGCTTGAGATCTGCCCAGAGTTGCTCAATGATACTGAGGTCAGGAGAATGAGATGGCCACTCCAGAACCTTCACTTTGTTCTGATGTAGCCAATGACAGGTTGACTTGGCCATGTGTTTTGGATCGCTGTCATGTTGGAAAGTCCAAGTACATTCCATGCGCAGCAGTATTTGCTGATTACGTGCTGCATTCATCTTTCCTTCAACTATGACCATGTTTCCTGTGCCTTTGTAGCTCATACATCCCCAAAACATCAGCAATCCACCTACATGCTTTACAGTAGGAATAGTGATCATTTCATCATAGGCCTTGCTGACCTCTCTCCAAATGTAACGTTTATGGTTTTGGCTAAAAAGTTAAATTTTGGTCTCATCACTAGGGTTGAGCATTCCGATACCGAAACCCGGTTCCGATACCTGAAATCCAATGTAAGTCTATGGGAACAAAATATCGGAATATTTTTAATTCCGATATTTTGTTCCCATAGACTTACATTGGATTTCAGGTATCGGAACCGGGTTTCGGTATCGGAATGCTCAACCCTACTCATCACTCCAAATTACCTTCTTCCAGAAGTTTTGAGGCTTGTCTCTGTGTTGTTTTGCGTACTGTAGTCAAGATACTTTGTGGCATTTTCCCAGTAATGGCTTTCTTCTGGGACTCGACCATGCAGCCCATTTTCCTTCAAGTGCCTTCTTATTGTGCATATCGAAACAGACACACCACTGGTTTTCAGAGAGTCCAGTATTTCAGCTGATGTTATTTGTGGGTTTTTGTTTGCATCCCAAACATTTTTCCTGGCAGTTGTGGACGAGATTTTCGTGGGTCTACCTGACCGTGGTTTTGGTTTTATAGAGCCCCTGATTTTACATTTGTTAATCACACTTTGAATGCTGCTGACTGGCATTATCAATTCCTTGGATATATTTTTGTATCCCTTTCCTGTTTTATACAGTTCAAGTACCTATTTCCATAGATACGTTGACAATTCTTTTGCTTTCCCCATGAGTCACAATCCAGAAACGTCAGTGGCAGGATGAAAGATGCAAGAGTCTGTCTGGATCCCAGAAACTCACTCACCTTTTATGCACACACTGATTACAAGCAAACAGGTCACAGGTGAGGTAGTTACCTTTAGTAGCCAGTCAAACTCATTTGTGTCAACTTCTGTGCATGTTATCAGGCCAAAATAACCAGGGTATGTGAACTTTAGATCGGGTCATTTGGATGTTTTGGTTTGTCATTATGATTTAAAAAGAGAAAACACAGTAGTTTGACAATAAATGGCTTCACCCAACCACTAACCATGAGTGGAGAAAAAGTTTTGGTGTTATCATTCATATTCTCTGAAAAAAAGGCCAAGAAAGCAAAAATTGTGCCAAGGTATGTAAAATTTTGAGCACAACTGTAGCTCATTGATGCCATATATGTTTTCTTTATAGACCCATTGATTTCAATGGCTAAGTTAGATCCATGGCTTTGATCAAAACTGAACATTTTGTGTAGACTCTGTATTTGAAAATAAACTAAAACATGTGAACAGCCCCATAGGTTATAACATTTAAATTTTCTACCTGTGAGAGACACGGATAGAACATGTGCTTGAAAAATGAATGTCTGAATAAAGACTCATAGGACATGGTGGTGCCTGTGTATCTTGAGTATATAACTTATATTTATAATGATTTTTGTAAAAGGGAACCAGTATACCTTCCCTATACCACCATGCATTTTGAAGTAACAGTAATCACTAGTAAAATTGTCTGATGTAGGTCAAAGAGTATACGATACGATATGATACACTTTATTGATCCCGAGGGAAATTATTCATTATAAAGAATGAAATAATATAACAGAGACCTGTACAGTGTCAAAGGGGCTGTCCCAGTCTCATCAAGAGTCATCTCATCCTTGCATTTAAAGGCAGCTTCAGAAACATTTGGCATGTGCCAGATTCTGCTAGATATAAGTTATAATGCTATAATTAAGGGTTTTCTACCTGAAACACATAAGCATTATGGGTTTTTTAACACGTGCACATTCTGCCATTTTTTATCCTATTAATTATTGGCTAAGTTTTCACTACATCCTTTGGTGCTGGAGAACATCCCCTTTTGGACCATTGAGAGCTATTTGACCTGGAAGCCAGGCCACTGCATACTCCCTGCACCACTTCCAGACCACAGACTGTCTACCCTGGAAATCTCCTGGAATACAGAGGAGGTGAGCTGAATTAACACTTTTTTTCTATTTTTACAGCTAGTTTGTAATGCCAGGACTGCATGATTTTGGTACTATATTTTAGAAAGGGGGATATCTTTAGAAAGCTTTTAACATGCTGTATAACACTATAGCGGTTTAGAGACAGGATATCTAATGAAAAGTTCCCTTTAAATAAGAAATGTGTCTAATATCCCTATATAATTTTAATCAGAACTATAAAAGAGGCTAAGTTGTACTGACAAAGTGGGTGTGATCTTAGGTGGGCTCTAGAGATGGGCTTAATGACCTTTCTAATTCACACCTTTGAATTACAGGCCATCTGCTGGCTGAAACCTGGCAATCCTGTCATACAATAATATATGGGAGATGACACTCGTTGTTAGAGGTTATAGGCAGAGGTGGTCTTCTAAAGAACAGGTCAAGAATACAATGAAAAATAAAAGCGGCACTCACCACTGCTGGTCCTACATATTTGGTCATAGATGTTACAAAGACACTACAGATCAGGCAACAGCTGTTTAATGTGTTCACATTTCTTTTGGCCAGAAGAGTGAATACATGCGAAACACTGGTAGGCTGATCTGTAGAAGCTTTGCAAGATCTATGACCACATATATTTTTTCTAGTACAACAGTGGGGAGTGCCGCCTTTCTTTTTTGTTGAAATCTTGTATACTTTTGAGTTACCCTTAAATTCTCAACAGAAAAATAATATTTTACTACAGGGCCATAGGAGACCATTGACTAAATATAGGCTTTAGTATTGAAAATCAAGTCTGTGGACAAACTGGAATAATAGAATTTGTCATATGTTTTCATAGAAGTTTATGAAAGACCTTCTACCCCAATATTTCTTGTCATCACATTTACATAACAATTACCATAGAAGTGAAGAGCATATTGTATTGAAATAATCTGATCAGAAGAAAATTTGTACTTTAACGAAACAATTCTCAATAAAACATGAAATGTTCAGTCAGAAGGCAATCGTGACAAATAATATAGTAAAAATGCAAGATGCTCTGCTAAGTACAGTAATGATAACTTACAAAAGGCAATTAAAATCAGTGCAGAACACCAAATCCATACAAAGCAGCCTCCGGCAGCCGTATGATGTCATAAAATTAGACAGACAGCTCGACAAAGAAGCAATAACAGAGTAACATGAATGTTTATATGCAAAATTTCACACTGCTGCACTCTCATTCTTACAATGGAACAGTTTGGCGTGATTTTAGTAGGGATGGCTCAGCAAGTAGAAATTACAGAGGATCTAGACAAGACCGGGTTCTTTGCATTAATCTCTTATTTGCGGACATATCATCAGTGGTCTAAAGATCCTGATGAGCATGATGGGATCTATAGTTTGCCAACATCTGGAGCAAGCACAGACTTGCAATTTCTGTTTTCGAGTCCAATTTAATCCCCCGCTTTAAATACTATGACATTTACTGACGATAGATGATATATGGCAATCACAGGAAATTGATGTAAAACAAATAATTATTATACTCATTTTGCCAGGTGACAGATGGCATCAAGAAGTATCCAGATTAGGAAACCAGTATATTATAAGAAATATCACACAAGAAGCAAAAAACAAAAAGGAGAATATTGGGTTCCTGCTGTAACCAGGAATATGATAAAATAGTATCATGAAAATGAATTTGCCACCAGTAGAACCACTGTAGATTAGGGCAATCCTATGGTAATGTTATATGTGGATTTTCCTTTGTGAATTCACTTGCAGAAAAGATGCTGTGGAGATGATTCTTGGGGCTTAGTATTTGGTATTAATCTAACCACCATCCAAGAGTCAGGGAAAATGTATTCACAAAAGAGCACAACAGGCTCTTTACTTCAGGAAAAAAATTGACAGTTTTTCAAGAAATGAAAAAAATTGACTAAAAGGAATAAATGGCTTAAAGTCACAAAACAACCTATAATCCACAACATAAATCCACTATAGTGCCACCACTTTGGGTTCCCATCAGACTTAAAGTGATTGTCTACCTATGTGACCATTGCAGCCAATCTCCAGCCAAACACATTGATTGGCTGTTGCTGTCAGATGGTAAACAGGGCATCACTACAGCAAGGTAGACAAGGACTGGTGATGGTATGAGGGTATGTGCATACGATATGTCTTCGTGGAGGGAAAGCCCGACAAGTTTTTCAAGAGGAAGACACATCAGGAAATGTCGACCTTTTTTTCCTGAAATGTTTTTTTTGTGTTGTGTTTAATGCTATTTACTGAGCGCCTTATCTATGTTTTTGGCTGCTAGAATTTTTTAGCATTTTTCCAGCATTTTTGGGATGCTTGTTTTACTGATGCTATCTAAACATTATTGTAACTCCATTCCACAATGAAGAAACGACTATCAGTTTTTCAAGCAAAAACTTATGCAAAAGGCTCTAAAATATTTCTGGAAGTCTTTTGAGCCATCCCATTGACTTCTATTGTACAGACCACAATGTCTTCCAAGCGTAAGATGCCTGAAGAATGGTCAGGTCACTTCTGCTAACTGCTTGGCGACTTTTTAGAAACTTGAAACCGTTAAAAGATGCTCAAAAGACTGAACAATTTCACAGTAATTCGTTTTTTACAAAGAATTGCATATGTTCATTCTGTTGAGCATTTAGTTTGTGCTTTTTCAAGCGGGTCCCAGATTTGACCTGCGTGGAAACAGCATTATGTGCACACACACTTAAAACAACAGCTTGTATATCTGGCAAGTATACGTTCTTCTGTTATTTTAAGCCATTTCCTCCATTTAGCTAATTTTCTTCTGGTCTTGTAAAGTTGTCTCCAAATGTTGATGTTGGACACATTATAAGGATTGTTCTATGTGCATCTAAATAGCATTCTTAACTGGCCAATAGAGTAACCATATATCCAGACAACTTATTCCAATTTCCACAATCAGTTGGTAATTTATGGCAGTAACTGCAACACTATCTTTTTTAGGGCGACCAGAAAGAGATTTTATTAATAACACAATTGTAAGGTACACATCTAAAAAAAAACAAGAAAAAAAGGTATTGCAGCAACATTTATGAGCCAGCTTTCAAATAATCCATGGAAATTGTAGTCTTGTTGCAAACCGGACTATCCTAGCCCAGTAGTGTTAAGAAGTACCGGTCACCTGGGTCTAACTAATCTTTTTGTCTTTTTCTGCATCAAAACAGTGAAACATTATCTTAGCTTAATTGAGAGTATAAAACATATTAAGCATTGTTTCAAATCTTTTTTTGGATGGCCGAAGGAAGGAAAGAACAACGATAATATATATGTGATAATATATTTTTCTTCAATTGAAGAAAAAGAAGAAGATTTTTTTGATAAATACAGTTGTGTAGTGTTTGAGTAACAAAGATAGCCTTTTTTTATTTTGGGTGGTGAGAAATATTCAGCGTCTATTCTTTATGGACACAATTAGATAATTGTTGTCCATCGCTATAGGCAAAGTAGCAAATTTGAAACTTTTTCTTAGCACAATAAAATCTAGACAGAGAACTCTGTTCAATCATACTAATCAGGTCAATTAGATTTTAACAATGTAGGACAATTAACCTTCTATTCATTTCTACACTGGAAGTCAGTTTTCTGTGGTAGAAACAGAAAAATGGAATGCACTCAGGGAATCCAATCCGTCACATTACAGACTCAAAAAGCTCCAGACAGACCCCATTGACTATCATGATGTTTGTACAGTTTCCAGTGTGGTGGTCCTCATTTTACTGCAAACAAAAAGGGCAGCAAATTTTATTATTTTGCCTGGTAAAAAAGAAGGGATTTGTGACAGTCAGTCCTAATGGAGTCTAAAATGTAGATGTGAACAAAGTCTAGAAAATGGTCAATAGCAATAAATTTTGTACGTTTGATGACTCTACAGCAAATAGGATAATTCAAGTAGAAATAGCTAAAATGTGATAAACTTCATACATATAAGAAATCTTCATAAAGATTAGAAATCTAAGAAAGCATTAAGAAGCATTTGACCAATTTCGAGAATTAAGGATTAACAAAGAATTAACTGTGATCCAATTGTCAGTTTTCTAAGATATGCAGGCCTATAAATTGACTTCAAGACAAGATGAACATCAGAAGTGAACAAAGTAAACTACTGACTGAAAAAGGATTAGAACAAGGACATATATTAGGTGCAACTGACAGATATAACTCCTGGACCCCAATGTAAAACCCTCCCAGGGTCCTACAGCTACTTTACAATACTAATGTCTACTTATGTTTCACAGGATTTATGAGCTCTCTCAGAGATTGGGTCTGACGGTCAGCTCCTCTTCTCTATGATTATCCCCCTGGTGTAATTGTTTTAATTTAGTTCACTGTAAAATTTTGACAAATAGAACCGGATTCATCAAAACTGGTGATATTTATTCCAATCTTGAATAGGAGGCATGTTAGAGTAAGACACTCGTAATTCATTAAGAGATGCATGTCTGACAAGCGGCATGTGCCTCTGTGCACCTCACCACAAATTTAGTAGGATTTCAGGCGCACAAGGCATACTTCAGCTCATTATGAATTAGACTAGTTGTGGCGTCACACCCCTGTTCTACTATCGTCCTGCCCCAGCTATCTCTATTTTGGCAGAGCTGGGTGAAACTGGCATGAAAACACCAAAAGTCGCAAAATGTTTTTGTAACTCTACGTTTTTGTGACTTTTCAAAGTGATTTATGCTTTGCTGAATCAGGCCATAATATATAAGTGCAATACTGTCGCTAATAGCTCCAGCTACGTGTAATATAGAATTGTTAATTGGATACGTTTTATAATTTACAGATATACACATAATAATGATGATGAGAATATTGTGTAGATGATTTTCTGCGTCAGGCATATGAGAGCTTCCTCTCCCCTCATTACATTCAGCCCTGCTTTTCTGGCTCTGGCATTCACTCGAGGCAGTGGTTATTTAACACGCCATCCACTGCCGGTCTGAAAAATGAGAAGGTCAGCAAAAGTAACAAAGGTTCAGCTTGTGGCGTCTTTCTAATGACAAAAAATAACCGCAAAGTTAAAATGCATCCAAATTATGTTTACTAGATATTTCAGATGCACATTCTACAAATTCTTCTACCATCTTCTGAGGAAGCTGCAATTTTTAGGAAGTTAGAAACAGCCATCCACGAGTATGACATATATGTTTAAAATATCATGGTGATGGAGTATATATATATTTTCACATCATTATCCTTTAATGAATTATTCTGCATAGGGTAGGTATCTGATTGCTGAAAAACAGTCTTCTCAAACTTGAGTTCAGCATGGAGAACTCGGCCCATAATGAGACGGGCATTCAATCTTTACTGCATGTACTGTCATCCATGCCTGTGAGATAGAGCGAGAAATCACAGGATCCAACTGAGCTCTTAAAGGTCACGGATAAATAATATAAACACTGTTCCAGCACTTGGAGCAAGTACAAAAAGAAATCCATTTTCTGAGAAGTCTGCAGTACCTGAAGCATTGGAGGTGAAACATATTAATCTACGGCAAGTCTCTGCTTCCAGTCTCCTTTCAGAAAACACATGGCCTTGGGTATTTGTTGCTCCAGGATTGGTGGCATTCATCAGTCGGAAAGTAAGCCTCGGGAAGGCAGAGAAAGGGATAATCTAGACATGTTACCCTTGCAAATAATCGAGTGGGAGAGTCCTTTACAGATCACTGGTGGGGCGTGATATCTGGAATTCATATCACCTAAATGATTATACAGAGTGCAAGTATTTTATAGAATGACAGACAGCCTAAGCCTTATTACTATTAAACAGGTATTTTCACAAATAATGAGCCATTGAAATGGATTGTAATTAGGGACGAGTGGACCCGCCGTGGAAGTTCACGTTCTGGTACCCGACCCAATCTTTATTTCAAAGTTCCGTTCGGGTACTGTTGTGAATGGACTTGAAATGAGTTCTGAGCAGAGGCTCCCTCTGGTGGTTACAAGCGGTACTGGACTGTCCAGTGAAGATTGTGAGGATTGGGAATCAGGTGTTACTGACTGGTCTTATATAAGGGAGTCGCCTTCCCATCAGTGTTGCCGGTGATCAATTGTTCTGGTCTCAATCCTTGATTCCTGTTTCCTTTGTAGCCTGCTGTGTCGTGTCTGCATCTCCTGCTAACAGATAAGACATTTTCTTCTTTTTGTTTTTGTGCTTGATTTTTGCATTTTGTCCTGCACTTCTGTGGGGGCCTTCTGGATCCCCTCCGGGGGCTTTTGCCCTCTCAGTTTAGTTCAGCCACTGATGTTTGTACATTTGCTTTTTCCAGTTTTTTCAGTGGCTGCTGTTTTGATTTTGTTACACCAGAGAACTAATTTAGGTGGTAGAGGTCGTGTGATCTCAGGTGTTTTTGAAATTAGTAGAGTTGGTGCTTTTCAGGGTTTTTTGGGATTGCAGTAAGTGCCCTTCCTATCCTTTTCTATTTAGGTAGTTTGGGCCCCAACGTTTGCTCATACTATTTTCTGTCTGTGTCAGTATTTCTTCTTGTCTAACCGCCATTACATGTTTGGGGGCTTTCTATGTTCTTTGGGGATCTGCTCCGGGGCAGATAGCTTTCCTCTTTCTATCTTTAGGTGTAGTTAGTTTCTCAGGCTGTGACGAGGCGTCTAGGACCAACGTAGGAACGCTCCACGGCTGCCTCTAGTTGTGGTGGGTAGTCAGGGTACTGCAATCTCATAGATTCCAACTGCTCTGGTGTATTGCCTTTTTTACCTGCACTCCTCAGCTACCGAAACATAACAGTATCACCGGCCCAATAAATTGAAAATTGTATGGTACTCACAGAAGGGAAAAATATTGTGAAAGAAAAAAGGTTGTCAGAGTTGTCAGAGATATTTTTCTGTTTGTTGCATTTTTTTTTTTCCCTCTGTATCTCTGGGTGCTGGGGAGGATTTTTTCTCTCAATGGAGTTTGCACAGTTGTCTGGCCGTGTGGATCAGCTTGCCACTGAGGTTCGGAGTATTGCTACCTATCTTGCTAGGTTGCCTGTTGTGGAACCTAGGATTCCCATGCCAGATTTGTTTTTGGGGGATCGAGCCAAGTTTCTGAATTTCAAAAATAATTGTAAATTGTTTTTTGCCTTAAAATCTAAGTCCTCAGGGAACGCAGCGCAGCAGGTTCAAATTGTCATCTCTCTCCTGCGCGGCGATCCTCAGGATTGGGCTTTTTCCCTGACACCTGGGGATCCTGTTTTGAGTGATGTTGATGCATTTTTTCAGGCCTTGGGGTTATTGTACGATGAGCCTAATGTCACTGATCAAGCTGAAAAAGCCTTGTTGGCATTAAATCAGGGGCTTGATGACGCTGAGTTATACTGTCAGAGATTCCGTAGGTGGGCAGTCCTGACAAATGGAATGACGACGCTTTGGCATCCCTTTTTCGGAAGGGTCGGTCAGATAATGTAAAGGATGTTATGGTGGGATTCCCTGTCCCCTCTGGTCTCAATGATTCTATGTCATTAGCGATTCAAATTGACAGACGTTTGAGTGAGCGGAGAAGTATGCGTGGAATAGTGTTGCCTTGTGAACCTGCTTCTGAATCCATGCAGTGTGATAGAGTGGTTTCTGGGGCACAGCGTCATGAGTTTCGAAAGTGCAATGGGTTATGTTTCTACTGTGGTGATGCCTCTCATGCTATTTCAGTCTGCCCTAAGCGGGGAAGACGTTTTGCATGCTCAGTTGTCTTGGGTAGTGTTCAAACTAAGTTTTTATTAACTGTTACTCTGATATGCTCTCTGTCCTCATTTTCTGCTCAGGCTTTCGTTGATTCGGGAGCAGCTATTAACCTGATGGATTTTGATTTTGCTAAACGTTGTGGGTTTCCCTTGATACCCCTACAGAAGTCTATTCCCCTACTGGGGATCGATTCTACCCCTTTGGCTGAGAATAAACCTCAGTTCTCTACTCAGGTGATAATGAGGGTTGAACCTGATCATCAGGAGAGCTGCAAATTTTTGGTTCTGTATAATCTGCATGACATTATCGTGCTGGGTTTCCCTTGGTTACAGTCTCATAATCCTGTTTTGGATTGGAAATCTGTGTCTGTAACCAGTTGGGGCTGCCAATGTGTTAATACCAACACTCCTGTTTTTTCTGTCTCCCCCCAGGCTCAGGATGTTCCTGACTTTTTGATTGATTTTTCTGATGTGTTTAGCGAAAGTAAATCTGCATCCTTGCCTCCCCATAGGAGCTATGACTGCGCTATTGAATTAGTGCCTGGTAGTAAATTCCCTAAAGGTCGCCTTTTTAACTTGTCTGTACCTGAACATGACGCTATGCGGTCTTATATCAAGGAGTCATTGGAGAAGGGTCATATCAGACCATCCTCTTCACCCTTAGGTGCCGGTTTTTTCTTTGTGGCCAAAAAGGATGGTTCATTAAGGCCGTGTATTGATTATCGTCTTTTGAACAATATTACTGTGAAATATCAATACCCGTTACCCTTGATTTCTGACCTGTTTTCCAGGGTGAAAAACGCTACTTGGTTTACCAAGCTTGACCTCAGGGGGGCATATAACCTTATTCGCATTAAGCACGGGGATGAATGGAAGACGGCATTTAATACCCCTGAGGGGCATTTTGAGTACCTTGTGATGCCCTTTGGGCTCACTAATGCTCCTTCTGTCTTCCAGTCCTTCATGAATGACATTTTCATGGATTTTGTGGATAAATTTCTGATTGTTTATTTGGATGATATCTTGATTTTTTCCAATGACTGGGACTCTCATGTGAAACATGTTCGAACTGTATTCCAGATTTTGAGAGAGAATGCTCTGTATGTGAAGGGATCAAAGTGTCTTTTTGGCGTACAGAGGATCTCATTTTTGGGATTCATTTTGTCCCCATCTGTTATTGAAATGGACCCGGTCAAGGTTCAGGCCATCTGTGATTGGGTCCAACCTACTTCATTAAAGGCTCTTCAAAGATTTTTGGGTTTTGCCAATTTTTATCGTAAATTTATTGGTAATTTGTCGGTTATTGTTAAACCATTAACTGATTTGACCAAAAAGGGTTCTGATGTGGTGAATTGGCCTCCTGAGGCAGTCTCTGCATTTCAGGAACTTAAGCAGAGATTCACTTCTGCTCCTGTTCTACGGCAGCCTGATGTTTCTCTGCCATTTCAGGTGGAGGTTGATGCCTCTGAAATTGGGGCAGGTGCCGTTTTGCCCCAAAGAGATCCAGAGACCTCTAAAAGTAACCCTTGTGCCTTTTTCTCTCGAAAATTTTCTCCTACTGAACGTAATTATGACGTAGGTAATCGGGAGTTATTGGCCATGAAGTGGGCTTTTGAAGAGTGGAGACATTGGCTGGAGGGAGCCAAACATCAGGTGGTGGTCCTTATGGACCATAAGAATCTGGTTTATCTGGAATCAGCCAAGCGACTTAATCCTAGACAGGCCAGGTGGGCCTTGTTTTTCACACGTTTTAATTTTGTGGTTTCCTTTCTTCCTGGCACTAAGAATGTTAAGGCGGATGCCCTCTCGAGGAGTTTCCTTGCGGACTCTCCTGAGTTATCTGATCCTTCTGTTATTTTGAAAGAAGGTGTAGTTCTTTCCGCCATCTCGCCCAATTTGAGACTGGCTCTGGAGGGATGTCAGGAGGATAGGCCCGAGCGCTGCCCTGTTGGGAAATTGTTTGTCCCCGACCAGTGGAAAAAGAGTGTGATGTCTGAGATTCATTGTTCCGCGTTGGCCGGTCATCCCGGAATTTTTGGTACCAGAGACTTGGTTAGTCGGTCCTTTTGGTGGCCTACCTTGTCTCGTGATGTCAGGGAATTTGTGCAGTCCTGCGGGACTTGCTCTCGCTCCAAGCCTTGCTCTCGCTCTAGTGGTTTGTCGATGCCATTGCCTGTGCCCAAGAGACCATGGACCCATATCTCTATGGATTTCATTTCCGACCTCCCTGTTTCTCAGAGAATGACCGTCATCTGGGTGATTTGTGATAGGTTTTCCAAGATGATACATCTTGTGCCATTACCTAAGTTGCCTTCCTCCTCTGAATTGGTGCCTTTGTTCCTTCAGCACGTGGTTCGTTTACACGGCATTCCTGAGAACATTGTGTCTGACAGAGGAGTCCAGTTTTTTTCCAGATTTTGGAGGACCTTTTGTTCTAAACTTGGTGTTCAATTGTCTTTCACCTCGGTGTTTCATCCTCATACCAATGGTCAAACTGAGAGAACAAACCAGACATTGGAGACTTATCTAAGATGCTTTGTGTCTGCTGATCAGGATGACTGGGTCTCTTTTTTGCCTTTGGCTGAGTTTGCTCTTAATATTAGGGCTAGCTCTGCCACTTTGATGTCTCCATTTTTCTGTAATTCTGGGTTTCACCCTCGATTTTCTTCAGGACAGACGGAGGCTTCTGTCTGTCCAGGTGTTGACTCTGTTGTGGAGCGTATGCAACAGATTTGGGACCAGGTAGTGGAGAGGTTGTCCCTCTCTCAGGAGAGGGCCCAGCGGTTTGCTAACCGGCATAGGACTGATGGTCCTCGGTTTAAAGTGGGGGACTTGGTCTGGTTGTCCTCAAAAAATATTCCTATGAGAGTGGCATCTCCTAAATTTAAGCCTAGGTTCATTGGACCTTATAAGATCATGGAGATTCTTAATCCTGTTTCTTTTCGTTTGCTTCTTCCAGGGACACTTAAGATCCATAACGTGTTCCACAAGTCCTTGTTGAAGAGGTTTGTTGAGCCAGTGGTTCCTACTGCTTTGCCTCCTGACCCTGTTCTGGTCGAGGGCAATATGGAGTTTGTGGTTGAGAAAATATTGAATTCTCGTTTTTCTAGACGGAAACTCCAGTATTTGGTTAAGTGGAGAGGTTATGGTCAGGAAGACAATTCTTGGGTGTTTGCTTCGGACATCCATGCTAGGAGACTCATCCGTGTGTATCATAGAACTCATCCTGACCGACCTGGTTGCTCAAGTGAGGGTTCGGTGACCCCTCCTCAAGGGGGGGGGTACTGTTGTGAATGGACTTGAAATGAGTTCTGAGCAGAGGCTCCCTCTGGTGGTTACAAGCGGTACTGGACTGTCCAGTGAAGATTGTGAGGATTGGGAATCAGGTGTTACTGACTGGTCTTATATAAGGGAGTCGCCTTCCCATCAGGGTTGCCGGTGATCAATTGTTCTGGTCTCAATCCTTGATTCCTGTTTCCTTTGTAGCCTGCTGTGTCGTGTCTACATCTCCTGCTAACAGATAAGACATTTTCTTCTTTTTGTTTTTGTGCTTGATTTTTGCATTTTGTCCTGCACTTCTGTGGGGGCCTTCTGGATCCCCTCCGGGGGCTTTTGCCCTCTCAGTTTAGTTCAGCCACTGATGTTTGTACATTTGCTTTTTCCAGTTTTTTCAGTGGCTGCTGTTTTGATTTTGTTACACCAGAGAACTAATTTAGGTGGTAGAGGTCGTGTGATCTCAGGTGTTTTTGAAATTAGTAGAGTTGGTGTTTTTCAGGGTTTTTTGGGATTGCAGTAAGTGCCCTTCCTATCCTTTTCTATTTAGGTAGTTTGGGCCCCAAAGTTTGCTCATACTATTTTCTGTCTATGTCAGTATTTCTTCTTGTCTAACCGCCATTACATGTTTGGGGGCTTTCTATGTTCTTTGGGGATCTGCTCCGGGGCAGATAGCTTTCCTCTTTCTATCTTTAGGTGTAGTTAGTTTCTCAGGCTGTGACGAGGCGTCTAGGACCAACGTAGGAACGCTCCACGGCTGCCTCTAGTTGTGGTGGTTAGTCAGGGTACTGCAATCTCATAGATTCCAACTGCTCTGGTGTATTGCCTTTTTTACCTGCACTCCTCAGCTACCGAAACATAACAGGGTACCAGAACTGTACGGTAACTTCAACCAGAACTCAAACCCCATTGAAAACAATGGGCACCCAGACGTTTGAGATGCAAAATTCTCTCTCTTTCTGCAATGGACTTCCACCGGAACTCTGAGCGTTACAACGGACTTCCATGGAAAGTCTGTGTTCAGCATTTAGCAATTGTCTGGTACCAACGCTGAACTTTTAAGTTTGGGCCCGCTCATCCCTAATTGTAATATAAAATTTTATTTTGATTTTTCAGGTCTATTTAATAAAATTATTTAGCGCTGCATACATAAAGACCGTTGATGATTAAATCTCAGGTCAGCAAGTGTGCAAGACAAATTCTCCTGAAGAAGCAGAGCGAAACCATGGGTGAAACCATTCAGGTCGTCTCATTTATCCTTCTGACTACATGGAGGTTCAATTTAAGGATTGTACTTGGCATTCACTTGAGTACTAATGATCATAAACTGCATTTAACTATCGCTATATACATTCAGTATAATGGTACTACATAGGTTATAATTGTGCTGGTTCTGTGACAATCACCTGTCATGGTTGTGTTCCATTATAGTTAATGTGCACTTTAGCACTAATAATTAGGAACTGAATTTTATTATCTGAATATATATTTTACAATACATTTGTGCTATGTGGACCAACTATTGGTGGTTTTCATAACAATAACTATGATATTATATATTCTATTCACTGGAGCATTATATTTTGTGAACTTCACTGATGCACCTTGGTATATACCTGCGCGGATATACTGGAACTATATAGTTTGAAATCGTGCTTGGGTAACATCAATCATTATTTTTGTATTATTCTGCGTCCCTATCTTGGCATGGGACACCTTATTTCTTTTATTTGTCGTGTTTTTAATATGAATTGTCAATAAAATAGATATTTTACTTCATTTGTCTTGTACACTTCCTGACCTGAGACTTAATCATCACGGTCTTTACGTATGCATGCCTTATGAAGTGTTACCCTCCGTTCGGTTAGAGGTTTTTTGGACAATTATGTTTACTAATAATTATTTAGGGCTGTAGCCACAATTTAGTCAAAAATACAAATATTTTTGCAGAAGCCCCCTGATCAAATAGGGGTTTAGAGACTTGACAAAGGTACTATAAACTACCAACTATGCTCTGGCTTCTCATCATTAGCCAACCAAGGTGTGATTAATATATTAAGAGTTGTGTGGATTTTCCTAAATATGAGCAATTTTAACCACTGGTTTGGGCACTAAAATAGGACAATCTTAAGTAAATCTACCATTGAGTAATATTATTCACTTGTGCATTTGACCAAATACAAGGGAAAGGGGGAAAATGTATTAAAATTGGTGCATGCCTCCTTGTAAGCAATATATCCTTATAATTATACATGCGCTGTGTGTTCTCAAGCCAGTCCCCAACACCATCTCGTCGAAATAGGAAATCTAGGACGACGTGTTAGTGTGGAGCTTCCTGAAACATAAAATGATGTGTGTGTCTTGGAAAAGTACCAGCTTCTCCAAAAATATGCAAAGCTTCTATTGACAGACAAGTGAAGAAAAGTTTACAAGGAAACCTAGGTTACAATTGATCACATCTTGTTGTCTGTTTATTGCCACATCAGTGTTTCTGCAGAAATCAATGCAGTGCGGGATGCCTGACAGTTAGTGGACTTTAATAGCCGGGCAGGTTTAAACATACATTTAATCACACAGAACACACAAGAAAAGACAAGCTCTACTGCTGGCAGCGGTTATGAAGGCAATAAATAAACCTGCATAAAAGGAATATCAAGTAGGAAATCAAATGCAGATTACACGAGCCAGTGCCAGGATTATGATTTAGATACTTAACCATATCACCCCTCTGTTTGCTAGCCTTGTGTACAGAAGCGGCACATAATCTCCCATGTGGGCCTAATTATCAGCAATATACTGACTTCCTTCCACCTATCAGATCAGATTTTCGTATACATAATGTAGCATTCAGAGAACATCCAGTAATATAGCCGGCGTCTTAATCTTGCACCTTAAAATACTAGAACATAAACTTACATTGTTCTCAGATGTCTAAGAATCTGGAAACCTCAATGTCTAATTAGTAACCTAATTAAATAGTTTATAAACGCTGGAGATATAAATACAATGCATGCAATCATCATTTATGGTAAGATGACCACCGCTCCATAGAAACACACCTTTCCCTATGTATATGTTTAGTGGTGAGCAGCACAACCATGCCAGGCTAAGCATTAGCAATCACCATTCAGAGCTTGACATTATGGAAAAGATTACTTTGATTATTACTATGGAAAAACTGGACTTCATTACTGGCTGTCACTATTTCTTTTTATTTCAGGAGGATACATTTTTCGGCAGCTGACTGGGTTTACGTCAAATGACTTGATCATCCTCTAATCCTGCAATAAATCCAATCAGGTTCCAAGTCGTTTGTAAACAAGTTCCAGGACTGATCCCTGTATTATCCATGATTGTATTTTTACTACCAGATGAACATTCCCTTCATATGTATTTCCATTCACAGGACACTTTTAAAGCATCACTTTTTTATTTTACCACTGGAGTGGTGCAACTAATGTAAGTTCTCTGACCCAGGTAATATACTCACCAGCCACCATCTTCATTTTTTATCGGCGCCCATCTGGTCGGTCTTCCAAAGGTTGTAACCTTCTGGAACACTCCTGTGCTTCCTGGAGCAATCTGGAAGTCACTACTCAATGTTAGTCTATGAGAGCCAGAACGAGGCTATCATAGACTTACATTGAGAGCTTGTAATGGTTACCTCTAACTTCTGGTCATTCAGATGTTGCAGTTGACAGACGGTAGTTCCGGACCAAAGTTGCACTGATAACAAATGAAGAAGGCAGCTGGTGAATATATTACTAAGTTCAGGGAAGTTACAGTAGATTAGTTGCACCAATTCAGCAGTGAAATAAAAAAAAAAATGATGGAGTGGTGCTTGAAGTCATGCCCCACACCCACAAAACCACCCACATCCATACTTTTTTGCATAAACCTGTTCACTTTGTCACCCGTTCTATGGGACAATCTCACAAAAAAGGGACAGTTGGAAGATATGAATGAATACTCTGATGAACAGGGGTAGGTAAAGCATACATTGTTTAGTATAGTTTCAGCTCTTAAAGGGTTTTTCCACCACTTTGATATTGATATTGATGATTTACCTTACTGTACCATTAGAATAGGCCAGCAACATCAAATCGTTGGGGCTCCGACACTTCCTCACTCTGTTTAGTGGCTGCTGCCAGGTCCAATTCTAATAGTATCTGTAATATCCGGTAGAGGCCAATAACAACAGTGTGATGGAGCAGTGGTGTCCTGTACTGCAAACAGCTGATCAGTGGTAGTGCTGAGTGTCGGACCCGCACCGATCCCATATTGTTGATCTATCCTAAAGCCCCCGTCACACTAAGCGAGATCGCTGAAGCGTCACCGATTTTGTGACGCAACAGCGACCCAGCCAGCGATCTTGCTTAGTGTGACACACAGCGATGACCAGCCCACCTGCTGGGTATCGCTGATCGTCGTCGAATGGCCTTGACCATTTTTTCATCGTTGGTGTCCTGCTGGCCAGCGCGCATCGCTGCGTGTGACAGCGGGAGACCAACGATCAGCGAGCTCCCAGCGCGTACAACAGAAGCTGGGAGCTGGTATCCAGTGTACACATCGGGTAACTAAGCACCGCGCAGGGCTTAGTGACCAGATGTTTAGCCTGGATACCAGTGTGCTCGCTGGTCCTGATCGCTGGTGAGTCTGCCCATGTGACAGCTCACCAGCGATCAGCTAACGATGTCCCAGCGATCCCATCCACGTTGGATCGTTGGTGGGATCGCTGGGACATTGAAGAGTGTGATGGGGCTCTAAGGCTAGGTCATCAATATCAAGAAAAGAGGCAGCCCCTTTTAATACTGAGCTATCTAACTGAAATCAAATACAAATGTGATAAAGCTAAACAGTATGTAAGGTTTAGCTGCACTGATAATAAACACAATTAAATAAAATACGAAATGGGCTGAAAACATTAATATACTGTACATATGAAGCAAAAACAGTTCCTTTAATGCTAATAGCTTTTCACCTTCATACTGACCTTGAAGACTGAGAAACATTAGATAATTTACAATCTCTGTAAATTCTATTTTAAATCTGACCTAGCAGCATTCTAAGAATGAAGTTTAAAGGTAACCTGTTACCAGAAAAAAACGCTGCAGATATTCGGTTAATCTGCAGGTTAATAGCGTTATTAGCCTGCCCGGCACCAGCACTTAGCTGAAAGCTGCCGGGAGAAAATGAACTTTATTCCCCCATCAGGGTTCAGCTATCAGTCAAGGGGGCGGCTCTGGCACTGGTTTAGTCACCGCGGCGGCTGTAAACGCGCCACCAGCACTGATTGACACTGCATTAGGACTGGCTGTCAGTCAGTGCCGGGGGCGCAGTTACAGCCGCTACTCTATATACTCAGAGCGTTGACTGAACCCGTGCCGGTGCCGCCCCCATGACTGAAACCGGACACTGCTGGGAGGAATAGAGTTCATTTTCTCCCCATAGTGTTCGTCTAAGTGCCAGGCAGGTTAGTAACGCTACTAACCAGCACATTAGCCCAATATCAGCAGGTTTGTAGTGGTTTTTCTGGTGACAGGTTCTCTTTAAGTGAACTGAGAGGCAGTTTGGAAGAATTACGGTACATCAAGGTGGGTTATTACATGAAGCTGAAAAAGCAAAGCTGGACTTAAGAGCTTAAATTTCCTGTCGGGCCATCTCCGAGAAGCCTGCAGCTGGAACCACTTATCACTATTGTATCAATTCCCAATATTATTTGGACTGTATTCTCAAGAGGCTTAAAGATGTTCTACCGCTGTCTCTCCTAGGAAATTTATATTTATTGTGAAGCTGATGTTTTCATGATTCATGTCCCCATTGTACAACACTGACAATGTATTTTTAATTATATGTATGTGAGATAGTCTATCTTATTTCTAATGTGCAATCATTTGATACTATTTCAGCTGGATCTGAGCCCCAGAATCCAAAGCTGACTGTGCAAGAAGCTGTGCAAGCTACTCATTGGCACTGGCTAAGTTACCGTGTTTGATAAATCCAGAAGGAGTTTTTCCCCCATTTATCATATATCCACAAGATCACTGAAACCCCTAGAGACCACCAATTCCCTCTGCTTGTCCTCTTCACTTCATGAGAACTTTGGATGAAGAAGGCGCCAAGCATACTTGGTCTAGGGAACTGATGTCGACAGCTGAGAACACTACCTGCTGCCTACCTGAGAGTGTAAATCCCTATACTATATAACAAATCTACCTTTCACACATCCCTTTAATACTTATTTTAGTAAGTCTGCTTGTGGCTTAGTAGAACAGTTTAGAAAAGCAACATTTTCCACAGAATAATTTTTGGGAAGATTAATGATTCATGACTAAGTAAAGATGCAACATTTACACAAGCAGATTATCTTGCTGGTTCCAACCTCTAGGTCATTATGGCTTCAGGTAGGACCTTGAATTCTAGATCAACATGCAACATCTCCTAACTATCACAATAAGATGTAACCTAAATCTCATATAATGATTTGTTGAATACTGATTGGTTGATAAAGGACAAATTTAATAATTGTCAAAACTCAAAATATGAATGGCTAATTGGCTATGTATAACCGCCCTATGTCCCTTCTACTTATACTTTTTTTTTTCCTGCATTTTTGTTATGCAAATTAAATCTGCTTTTTACAGTACCAGCAAAAGTTATGAGCTTTATCTCATGCACAAGATTGCTTTTTTTTGCTGACTGAACTTCGGTGTTTTTGCTGTTTTCTCACCCATAGAAAGCAGTGAGTACGTGTAAAAATGCAGCAAAAAACGTTGCAAAACCCATTTATTTTTGTGAATTTCCCAAGTTTAAACCAAAATTTCTTTGTACCCTGACATGAGCTATTAGTTTTAGTAGTTTAATAAATTAATGATATGTGTGAAAGTAAATAATGCCTGACCAGTGTGTGAAACTGACCAACTCAACTCCCTCTGCTGTTTTTATATTTGCAATTGTGTATTTTTTCCTAAATTCGTAAGAACTTTTTCGTTCAGAATAGTCACTTTTTCCAGATATTAAAAACTTTTTCCACTAAATAATTTTATCAAATTGTCCTTTTTTTCCGAAAATGTTTTTATTGTGTCACATACGTCTTTCATCGGCGACCTCAACCTTGCATTGTTCATGCTTGTACTGTATGGTGAAGGCAAAGCTGAGCTTTGGGATCCTAAAAAACGCAGTAAAAAAAGCAGAAAGCCAACAAAACCTGTTTTTTTGTCTGTAGTTTTCTTTTTACTGCCAAGAGATTAGGTTTTGGCTGCAGAAAAAAAAAGCAACGTGTGAAAATAGCCTCAGTCGGATAAAAGGATTAGGCGGCCAAGAACGAAACTCTACGGGTATGGCAATAATAAATCATTATTTTATAATAATAAAGAATTCTAATGTTCACCATAGATACTAGTAAAGTTATACTTTATTCTAACTTGTGAAGAAGTATAGAAAAGTCTGGAGAGTCCTGATGGAGTCACCCATGTGTAACATCCAATGCCCATTGTCAGCGTGTGATTCCCAGTAAACAGCACTGTGTTTAATATAAGTGTTTGTGGGTTACCAAAAGATTAGCAGTCAGCCCAGATGGCGCGGGAGCCTCTTCTGCTTCTCTCACTCAATATAGTAAAGCTCACAGTCATAGAGCAGTGAAAGGATTATTTAATTATTTAGTGTCTTCTATTCTCTCCCTAAGGGGGAGGCCACGTTTCCTCTAAAAGCCTCGTTTACTCAGAGGTCTCCTGGGACACAGAGGGCAGAAGTGGTATGGTTGTTTCCGAGGAATCCCAGACAAGTGAGTGTTAGCAAAAAAATTAGGCTGCTCAACATTAACCCATTCCCTGACATGGCAAACAGTGATTACTAATAGAAATACTTTGTTGTAGCACTGGGACTCCTATAATGGAAGACCATACGATTACTAACTGAAATGACTGATCCTTCAATAAATCACCATTGAGGACCCTTATGCGGGTGAAAAAAACAGCAGTAATGGACACCAGATCCAGGGCAGCTGGGAATAGCTTTGTGGCAAAACTACTTAGTAGATATTAGTGTCAGAGAAAGCTCAAAACAAATGTAAATGACTTCAAACCATTACATTAGAAAAAAAACTTTAAAGTTGTCCTAATTCTTAAGAAATTTTTCATTCACCTTTGCCAACCGGTAAAAATGATCCGCTAGAAGTCATAAAGGTTGTGTTAACAAGATTTATTATATAATGTGTATAGCAGCTAAGACAATATCTTTTGCTATAGCAAGAGATAGAGCAACAATTAATTTGATAAGGATTTTTCTAGGTTTTAACAATTTTGCATTTTTTCCCATGAAGATATGTTGTAATAAATCTGTGTGTATGTGCATGTAGTCTAGTGTGTATGTGTTAATATACTCACCTACCTCTGGAGACCTCCAGGATCCAGCACCATTCCGCCCTCTTCTTAGTGACGTCACCGCTCTTCAGACTCTCTAGATCATTCTATGCGTGAGCCGCAAGTCTCTTTAACAATGTAAGCCCACTGTAAAAGTCACTTCCAGGTGATGCATAGCTCAATGTGACCCAGAGAGTCTGAAGAGCGGTGACGTCAATGAGAAGAGGAAGATGGTGGTAGTGTTAATACATTCACACTACATTACATACACATATTTATTTTACTCACTCTTATAACACTAATAATTCCACAGCGCTTTACATACAAAATCATCACTGTCCCCATTAGGACTCACAATCTAGATTCCCTATCAGTAGGTTTTTGGAGTGTGGAAGGAAACCCCCGTAAACACGAGGAGAACACACAAAACTCCTTGCAGATGTTGTCCTTGGTGGGATTTGAACCCTGGATGCCATCGCTGCAACGCAAAGGTGCGAACCACTGATCCACCCCGGCAACAGTGCTAACCACTGAACCACCCTGTGCTGCTGGACATATACACATTTATTGAAAAAATATCAACATATCAACTCTCTCTCCATTTTATTCTGCCATCCACACAGACAACAAACAAGTAGCTGCTTCGGCCGTTTTCTAGGCACAGCATTACTGCTGCATCTGCATTATGGATGAACCAACAATGGCTGGCGATACATGAGATACATGACACTTGTAGCATGTTGCAGTTTATTAAACTTATGTAACATAACATTAGTACATAATATCTACATGATGTTTATTAGTGCATAGTACTATAATATTAGTACATGATATTAGTAAATATTTACAAAATATTTGTTAGTTGATTATGTTCCCTAACTACTAGTTATGGAGTAACGTGTGGCTCCCTGGCCCCAGATATGTAGCTCCCCAGCGATAAATAATATTGGGTAATAGTGGCTCCGGGAAAGTCTTCATTTTACTAGAGCTTGCTACCAGGGTCCAAATCATCTTATATAGCTCACTCGGGAATTTTTGTAGCTTCTATAAAAATGAAGAGGGCAATGCATGAATAACCAATTCTTCACTCCTGAACTAAATGCAAACACTGGACCCGCTTCTATCAGACAGATTCTATTGATAAGCCATACAACCCCTTTCACTATTTTTCTACTTTGCTGCTTGTTAGAATACATGCATCTTGATTCTATAAAATGTCTGTCAGCTAATGGCGATTCTTACCTGTCACCATATCACTAATTCCATATGAATTAACAGCCAGCAACATTCACAGATGAAAGAAAGCAGAACACGAGGCTGCAAAGTTATGTTCCTCAAGACGTGAACTCATAAAAGAACAGACGACAAGTAATTTCACAACACATGTAATGTCAATCCAGGGAGAAATTACTCGCTGGGAGACAGAAATGACTTTGCCCCCTTGAGGCAGTGGTGAAAATTGTTTTTGTTTTTTCTTTTGGAACCAAATTCCTTTTGAGTATAAAAAAATCTTTTGAGAATCGAACTTATATGTCATCCAAGCAGTGGAAAAACAACAATAAAATAAATGGAACTAAGCTTAGTTCAATTTAGTAAAAACACATTTTTCCAGCTCTTTTCAAATTTGACATAATCAGGGCAGGAAGACGACCTGTACGTATGAGACAATAGCATACAGGCAGGCTGGGACTGGCCCACAGGAGAACAGGAGAATCCTCTGGAGGGCCAATGTACAATTGTGGACCACCACCCTCTTATATGAGCCTATGGTAAGTAAATTGACCCATAAGTACATCAAGTGTCACTTCATGGGCCCTACAGGAGCTACCTGTCTGCTCTTCCCATTCACAGAATACAGGCCCGTTAAATAACATCTGTATTCTGCTGGGGATTAGAGATTAGAACTATATTAACAAAAACTTTATTCCAGCTCACCCAGTGGCTCCATGCTCATTCACCTGGGGCTCAGACACCGGCCTCGCCCTGGCCTCCCATCAAGGACATTAGAAAAAATTGACTAGTCATGAATAAGGGCCCCGTCACACATAGCGACACACCAGCGATCCCGACAACGATATGAACTTGTCAGGATCGCTGGTGTGTCGCTACATGATAGCTGCTGAGCTGCCAAACAGGCAGCTCTCAGCAGCGATCAGGACAGCGACTATGCGGGTAACAAGCAACGCACGTCGCTTAGTTACCCGCAGTGTACGTTAGATGCCAGCGCGCTGGTGCAGGGAGCTGGTAACCAAGGTACACATCGAGTTTCTAGGCACCGTGCGGTGCTTAGAAACCCGATGTGTACCTTGGTTACCAGCTCCCCTGCACCAGCGCGCTGGTATCTAACGTACACATCGGGTTTCTAGGCACCGCCCGGTGCCTAGAAACCCGATGTGTACCTTGGTTACCAGCTGATCGCTGGTCTCTCCGCCTGCCACACGCAGTGATGCGTGCTGGCCAGCGGGAGACCAACGATCAAAAAAATGTCCAGGACATTTAGCGACAATCAGCGATACCCAGCAGGGGGGCTGATCGTTGCTGAATGTCACACACAGCGATATCGCTGGGGAGATCGCTGTTGCGTCACAAAACTTGTGACTCAGCAGCGATCTCGCTAGCGATCTCGCTATGTGAGATGGGGGCTTTAGACTGCTTAGTGCAGTCGAAACGCGTCAACTAGGTCATGTCGACCATGAAAATTTTCTTTTGTACGCACTATATTTTCTTTTGAAAAAGAAAAGAAAAATCCATTCCTGTTGAGCCGGACTCCAATTTTTTCTATTAGAATTCTATACCAGCGCCGGGGATTTTTCACTAATTGTTCCCACTCACAATGGGAGACCATTTAGAAAACATAACTTCTAGTAAAATGCTGATCAATCACCTTCCTGATATTGTGTAGAAGTTGAAGTTTAATTTTAATAGTGACGAATACTGAGATTTTGGTGATACCGCATTTATGATGACATCTATTGTACAAATACAGAGGGCACACGCATAATGCTATTCTTAAAATATGCTGTTCAGCTGTTTTTTTTAAATGGTCATTTCCTAATATTAGGGCATATCAATCATTAGCAGTGTCATGATTTGCTTTGAAAGCAGCTACTTAACTGAAGCTGAAGCCATAAGAGCGCCAGGACCTGAGTTATGTTCCCTTCGGCCCTGCCAGATATTTTTAATTTACAGTAAACCGCTCCTGCTCTCATTACATCGGCTGGGACTTGATTCACTGCTAATTCATTGCCCTGCATCCCTTCATTCTGAGCACCACAAACAGTTTAATGTCGATAAAATCACTAGTGTAATCCTTTATGATGCCTTATGTAATCGTTACACTGAAGGCCCGCACTGACTTCACAGAACAGCATTGGTTATTGCCACATAACTCCTGCTTGGAAAACCTGCTCTTTTTTCAATACTTTCTTAAATATGCTGAAATCTAAGAAATAATAGATCGGACACAGAATAGAAGAAAAATTAAGAATACTGAAGGCCCCCCACAGGAACCAACACTGAGTACTAATATGGGGAAACCTGTCAGGTGTAATTGAATTGATACAATTTAACCTTTTAAGGATTCTTAAAATTAGTTTTCTAAGTATTGATGCCCAGAGGTGCCAAAATTTCCTTCCTCTCCCCTCTATTCTAGAAACTCTAAAAAACGATGCTACTTTAAATCACAGATTTAGGGAAGAGGTGTTCGACCTTTTATAGCTTGTGTGTCCCATTTAAAACCCCTTCTCAATCACCCTATGTAAAATAATAACAGCTATACTCTACTGTGGTGCGGGTACCGTTACAGTGATGTCAGTGCCTGCTCTCTCAGGGTTCATGGGACATTATTATGTCACGCAAGTCCTGCAGCCAATCAGTGGCTGCTTCTTTCTCACTTCCTTTGGACATAACTGGCATGCAGTGGAAATCGGAGCGCAGCAGCAATTCTCATTTCTTCCGGTTATCATTTCATCCCCAGGAAGTGACAGGAAAGCGGCCGCTGATTGGTTGCAAGACTCACATGACATAATAATGTGATACAAGCCCTAGGAGAGCAAGCACTGACATGGCTAGAAAGCCACCCACACTGGAGGTGAGTACGGCAGTTATTATTTTACATGGGGGGACTATGGTGATTGAGAAGGGGTTGTCCAAGTAGTGGACAACCCCTTCAATTATTGATAGGGAAATAAGGAGAGACAAAGGAATCATAAATACAGTGGTCTCATAAGTCCTCTGTATTCTCTATTATCAGCTAATAACTAAACAGCACAATATTCTTTTGGTATAATAGCACAGGATCCTGTCCTTACTATTCTGCTTTTAATTAGGAACTCTAGGCATAAGTGGGGTGACAATGGCTTTATACCATGAATGGTTGCCATACCACTTGCATTTGGTTTACAGTTAATAACTCTGCATCAATGTAGGTTTCCCTGTCCCTTAAATATAAGGATGTGACTCCTTGCCATCATAAATTAATTATATAGGATCCAAACATCTGATTTTCAGGAGCCAACAGTTACATTGATCTGAGATGACTCTGCTGCTGAGCCTATCATACACGAGTTGACAGATAAGTATTGTCTTTTTCACGGTCCTTTTTTTTTTTGCTGCAACCTAATTTAATTTGTTTTAAAACCCCCTTCCACATCAGGCACTTGGGGTCTGCAGGCTGCGACCCGGACACAGGTATAAAAAGCTAACGTTGTGTGTTAGATCTCCGTCAGTAAGTTGGTTTTTGGGTATTAGCAGATTGTCTTTGCAGGATAATCTAAGCTGCCCAGCATGTCATGTTCTTTAATGTATTTATTATAGTAGAAGGTGGCAATCCTCTTCAGTTGACTGACTGTAACATGCAATTAACTCCATGTGTTCTTCACCTGGATGGTAAGTGTAAGTTAATCAATATGCCTGATCCTACTGTTAGTGTAAGTGTCCTATCCTGCAGTTCTCCTAATCGTTGATCCTCATCTTGATCATCAGTAGAGTAGATGCTGATCATACTGTAATGTACAGTTGCAGCTACTTGAACACCTGCACCAATATTCTAGCGTGATCTTGTGCAGTTCTAACAAGGAAAGGCCTTAAAAAACTATAATCTTCATAAGGAAGAGAACTGCCATATCCGTACCTGCCTCATTTGAAAGAAACAATCCCATTAAGTTGTTACGTATTGTATACTGTATGTTTAGCTATAGCATATAAATACGCACTGGTCCAAACTATTGCTAATTCATTTTACAACTCTACATGGGACTTCTAGAGCATCTGATTTGATTCTATACATTCAGTCATGTCCTACCCTTGGATACCCTGTAGGCCAGTTCTCATCATACTTCCGTTTTCCATGGCTTTTTTCAATTGCTCAATGTTCATGGATTGGGGATAAACCTGGTGGCCTACCCCATAAAACCTTCATCCTAAAACTCTAGAGCATCAAAGAACTTTAATGCCTTGAGGAACACAAATACCAAGCAACCTCACACAGTCTTATATAGTATTGCACACTATGATCGACACAATTAAGCCAAGTTATAATTCTGTATTTTCCTGTCCCGTCTGTCATATAGCTTGTTTTTTTTAGGTTTCCACCAGTGTGCAGGGTTTTTGGTGTCATGAACAGAGCAGTCTTCAAAGCTTTGTGATATTGTAGGATGATGGTGTTTGTGTCGGGATCAAGGTGTACCTTTATTAGACTTTCATCAGACGTGTGCAGCAAGGTGCACTGTTAATGTTAAATGACTCCATGACTATCACGTTGTAAGCCAGTGTTCTGCCAAATACAGTAAGTATATTGATCTGACAAGTGAAATGGCTGTTTATAATCCCTTACAAAACTGAACATTAAATTCAATAGTAAAATAATACGCTGATAAAAATACTTTAGTCCTATTGTACTTAGAAAGGCGTAAAAAATGTTCTCCGTTACTCACTTTCCAAGGTCTCTTGATAAGGTCTATACATGAACATAATATTGTGGGAGTTGACGTGAGAAATATTGTGTTTTTTATCATATCTTGTATGTAACAAGTAACTGTGTGACTAACACCTTATAGAAACCTTATCTGTGTGCATTCACAATGCAGAGCATTGCCCCTCATGGATCATAGGAGAGTGAGTAGATGTTCTTCAGTAGTTTGCACCTGGGCTACCTCCCTCATATAACAATAGGAGTTGTCTGCATCCTGCTGGAAGTTTTTTTTATTTGCAATTGTGTTAGTATGTGTTTTCGATATTACAATATTGCGTAAGAGTTTTTTACAGCATTCCTCAACGGTGGAGGACTTTTCTCTACATGTATTAAGAGAAATAATCAAGAGAACTCCTCTCTTCAACTCATCCAACCCATGGAAATAACACTCTTATCAACTCATTTCTACAGTACATGCAAACTTTCTAAAACAGAAACAGCTGCCACAAAATTCATATTTCTAAGCTGCTGATTTCAGATTTAAAGCTCTGTATAATGGAATAAAAAGGATATTTTAAATGACCAATGCGCGCTCACAGCTCCTGCCTCCTTTGATGTTAACCAACAGGCTTAGCCAGCTGGTGGGACGCCGTTAGTCCCTTCTGCAACAAAATATCTCATTGCTCGCCTATTAGATTATTTTAGCAGTGGGAAATATGATAAATTAGGTTGTGAAATATGTATCAGGAAATAATCAGCTTTTAGTGAGCATAACTGAGGAATCAAAAAAAAAGCAGTTCTAAGAATAAAACTGCAGTTATATTATATACTCAGAAGAAGAGTAATTGGGTGCCTAAGTATGATTCGTCCTAGAGCTGTTTAATCCACCATCAGTTACACATTACGTCATATGTGTCAATTAGTTAACTTAATCTGAACACACTTATTAAATAAAGCCACCTGTTCATAGACGTCTTTGAATCGTCCTTTACTGTCATGTTGTTAGAAATTTGATTGAGTCAAGAAAACAACAGCAATATGTCTTACCCATAGGAGTTGTAAGTCACCCTAGTTTTGTAGTTATATAGAAGTAGGGGATGAATCACTTAAAAATGATGAAAATTTTCTGTTTTGGAAATGC
Organism: Oophaga sylvatica; assembly: GCA_033576555.1. Classification (NCBI taxonomy): domain Eukaryota; kingdom Metazoa; phylum Chordata; class Amphibia; order Anura; family Dendrobatidae; genus Oophaga; species Oophaga sylvatica. Next base: position 323,595,624 of record JARQOD010000004.1, read on the forward strand.
CTAAATGGAATGTAGAAGACAATTCGGAAGGGATTTTAATTTAGGTTTTGCCCAAACAATAATATTGGAATTTATTTGTCAAAGGTTCCCTAAAATTGTTTTTATAAAAAAAAAATTAGTGGAGATATAGAATATATGGTACAACCTGATATTGTTGAGATATGGGGATAGTGTAGATTTATAAACAAGGCCAGTTTTAGGCAAAGTGCCCAAGACAAAATTAAAAGAGGGGCCCCAAATTGCTAAGTTAGTGCACTATTACTCAGCACCATTTAGTGTGCATTTACAGGAGCCTATTTCAAACCGTTAAATGTGCGCTATTCGACTATATTTAAGTCTTATTGCGCTTGTTTGCCAGTCAATCTATATAGAGTGAAGAAGAATGGTGTGGACAGAACAACTGATAATATGATTGTGCTATCACTATACAATATCAGGTTATCGGCAGTATATATATCCTGTTTACACTAGACGATGTGTTGCCAAGAACAAAAATTTTTGTTCTGACATAAAACTATCCAAACACCCAATGAATGAGCATTTTGCCAACATGTTTCCACCTACGAGCTCTCATCTCTACTGACAGTATTTCAAAATGTGGATCTACATGCATACACTGTATGCTACACACAAACACTCCATATTACACACCTAGACTCCATGTTGCACATACACAATACTGTATGTTACACACACACTCTCCCTGCTATACACACAGTGTATGTTACACAAACATACTCCATGTTATATACAAACCGTATGTTATTCACACACCATGCTACACACACTGCATTTTACACACATGCTACACACACGCGCCATTCTCAATACAAACTTTATATTACACACACACTGAGTAATACAAACACTGTGTTACACACACTCTGTGATACACAAACACACAATCCATGCTACACACAGAAAGTATTTTACTTATGCATTCTTTATGTTACATACATATACTGTATGACAGAGAACATACTCCAAATTAGACATGTAGGCATGCAAACACTGTATGTCATACATATACACACTCCATTATACACTCAAACTGTATGTTAGAAATACACTGCTTGCTACAGACACACACACATTGTAGAGTACATAGCAGACTCTCTCCTCTTCAGCTCTTTCAGGCTCTCTCCTCTTCAGTTCTTCCATAATCTAATAGGGTGGAGGATCTTTGTCACCAAAGGTCCTTCTACACTTCTAACCTCAGAAACTGGACTAGCAAATGCCTTGCATTATGACAATAGTTTCTCGTCTGTAACGGCAGACAGCCACAGCCTGACCAACCAACCAATCCTGTAGCTGTATAGGATCTCATGGAGGGTCCTTTTGGAGGTGGGGACTCTGTGCAATCGGCTAGTTTTCCCCTACCTATCGCTAACCCTGCCTACATACATACACACTAGACTAAATCGAATTAGAGGGCGATCAAACAAAAAGAAGGGGAGATCTCTCAAAATTTGCTTTCAATGGAGCAAAATCTCCAATCTGAAACTACAGAATAGGATCACTTTAATTGAAAATTATCCCTTATTGCAAAATAAATAACTGTGAATTTACAATAATTGCTAGTGTTGAAATTATGGGTGAAAACAACATGTAGGTCCACCAAAGGTCAGTCATGATAATATAATTTACAGTTTGGATAAAACATGTGGTTCTTTAAAAGAAACGGTTTGACGCAGGTCCCGACAATATAATGATGAAGAGCAGACAATCTATCATCCCAACGATTATTTCAAACTGTCCCAACGACAAACATCTAAATAAAGCCACCTAATAAAGAGAGTTTTCCATGTTCTGATCCTGACTAAATTGGCTGAAAGGGGCTGTTAGCCTGTTGAATACACATCCATCCATTGTTTTGTAATGAGCCCATTAAAAGGAGCTCTCTGATTCCAGGCAGCACATAACACTGAGCTGCTCTTTTTAAGCTGTAAATTATGATGATATTTACAATGGAAAAACTGCACAACTATCTAAATGTCAACTTGTTTAAAATGACCCAAAAATTATCACTCATCATTGCCTGCCAAGAAGAGGTTGGGTTAGCTGTTCCCCTAAATAGTGACATGATACACAACATTATCCAGGAGGTAACGTCAACGGAGCTATAACAAGCTTGGTAATCTCCCTGCGGGGTCATATGAGGTAGATGTCCTCAATTTATACTATCACTTACTGCATGAGTTACATCTAACCACAAAGACAAATGGAAATCTGGATCGGAAAGGTAAAACTTTGAACATTGTATTTCCAAAAAATGTCCTGCTTTTCAGTAAATCATTTTTTTAGATTTTGAAAGGTTAAAAGATTAGAAAGTTCTACAGTTCAACATAATAGATTGTGGTAGCCATGTTCATAAGACTTTAAGATAAAGGCATTGACTTACGTTTGGGGAAAACCAGTGTGCAAGGTATTGAAACCTAGGAACAGAAGAGATGACACAGAAGACCCTTGATGAAGGTGTTAAAGGTGGTTATTGTGTATCGGTGAGGTTTCACTGTGCTTTTAGTACAGGGTCCACAGTTTTAGTACTACATTTCATGTAAACAAAATCAACCACTAGTGGTGAACCAGGAAGAAAAAATATCAACCAGTCGTTTCTTTATTAATCACTAAATACTGCACTCTAAATATTGGTGAATTTTAAAAGACCTTCCAAAAATATAGTACTTCAATACCTGAATTGGATTGATTTGTTTTCCTGGCTTGAAAAATCTAAGAAATGATCAGACTTATTTAGGTGACGAAGATAAGACATTGATGTATCATTGTCATAAAGTGATATTACTTTTCATAAGATATGATGAATTGTTCCATTTTTTGCCACACACATCTCTCCTGTGGAACTAATGTACTAAAGCTTCATGATGTTAGATTTCCATCACGACTTCCTGAGCTGAACACTGAGTTTATATTCTGCTGATAATCAGAAGCGTGAGAACTCATATAAGGGAATAGGTCTGTTTTACATTGGCAGGATTATCTGTGCACTGCTGCTGAATTGAAAGTTCAGTCCCAAGGTATATCCCATCATTCAAATAAATGTGAATGTCTTTCGAAAAAGTAATTGCTTTGCAATATGGTCACCTTATCATGCCAATAATACAGAAGATCAAAGCACCAGATAAACTTTCATGGGAGCCAGTGTGACTATCTTACACAGGGATTTACATACAATATGCATACGTTTAGGGTCCCAACAAAGAGGTGCGCCTTGTCGCTGGCTGTTGGGCTCACATGAATTGACCAATCTGTGCGCTAAGTATCCTCATTTTTTAATATATTTCCTATATCAGTAAGGCAGTTCCAATTTCATATATTCAATGTGTACATATTATAGTGTTTCAGAGTGCAGCTTTGGTTTGTTGGCTCTCTTAGCTTGCACCAGTTTTTTTTACATTTATCTTACACAGGGACTGACATAGCCTTTCCTGACGATGGTCCTAGGTTCAAATTTGAAAATAAAAGTGAAAGAAAAGAAATGAGCCAGAGCACAGATTGGTCTAAGTGAAATGTGTAGGTGCACATTCACACTGTGACCATTTACAAACAGAATGTAGAATAAAAATGAATGCAATCTGTAAGTGTGAATGTGCACCTATACATTGCATTTATACCAATATGAGTTTCAGCTCATTTTTTTGATTTTGCTTTATGTTCATAAAGGGGCGAGGTTCCCCCTTTTTGGGCTGGGCATCTTGTCTATACACTTGCAAAACAGTCAAGTCTGGGTCCTGCTCAGACGCCGTCTATTTTGAGGTTTGCTGGCACATGGTAAGGTGAACTACAAGAGCTAGGGATCGTCCCGATTGGGTACACCTTGTCAAGGTGGGATGGCTTCTACGCTCTTTTGATCAAAATAGTGTCAGCTAAGTTCCTTATGCTATTTTTATGTACTACTACTTTTTATTTACTACAGGGTATTTGCTCATTTTTTATTCTAGGTTCTGTCAAGTCCGACAATGTATGTATGAACTCCCTACAATAAATGTTCTGATAAGTGCGGTTGTTATTGAACTACTTTCTACATCTGGCTAAGAGCCTTACACCTCTGTCTTTTGCTAAATGTCTCAATTTAGGGACTTAGATGAAGATCTGCATTCATTAGTTTATTGCATTACTCTGAACCATATTTATCTATTTAGCTTCTTATTAGCACTATCATTTTGTACATATGCAATAGAGCTGATTTTTCTCAGTCCTGCTTCCAGATCTGGTATGTTTGAGACATTTTGATCAATGTCTCACAATACCTTAACATGAGGCATAACCCTCAACGAGCTGTAAAACACACCACAACCACTGGGTGGTCACGTAGAGACACATATCGCTCGGACATCTGCCAATAGAGCTTGGCAAAATTCATTTCTTTACGAAGCTTTTGGGATATATCCAGCCTAGAGGAAAAGTAAAGACGGGCACCTGTGTATGACACACATTCAGACCTCGACATGTGTGTGTAAAAACAAACCTTTGTATTGAGGTTCCCATTTATTAGCGTTAATTATTTTGATTCTCAGCAGCACCCCATTTTATTCAGAATATTTAAAAGAAATGGACATTGTCAAGAGCAGGCCATGACTTTGGAAAGAGTGATTAGTGTCAATACTACAGGTTGATTTCAAAGAAATGGGAAACCTTTAGTGTCTACTTTGTAGAACAAAAGGTAACAACGGTTATAAATATCACTTAGTAATAAGTTATGCAAGTAGTGCAATACATCATGTCACCATATGGCGAACACTATTAATGACTTCTGTTATAAATTTGTCCTAGTCTATGCAAACTCCGAACAAACTGCCTCCAACTCCTTTATCTCAATAAACTGTCTCTAGAAAACCGAACCTTCTCCTGATTATACACTGGATTACTTACACCCAAAGCTAATGTAAAACTCCACATTAGAATGCAATAAACATTTACAAGGCAGAATTTCCATTATCCTGTTAAATGACCCTGTGACCCATCACCCACACATACAAATGAAGCCAATTTTATTGCATCAGTTAATGCAATGAACACAAAACATCATGCGTTAACGTTCAACTTGTATTCATCACAGTGTTGACACACGAGGCAGAAAATGAAATTTCATTTTCCTCTAAGTGTATGCTGTACATGTGTAATGTATTTACATTATTTAGTAGCCCCCGACTTGTACTCCACCTATTAGATTTATCGATATATTATACATGCCTCATTACCATAACCAAAAACGGTGAGTATGGATGCTACAGCGTCCTTGGAGCCACTTGAAGGTTTCGTATTGTAAAATTCAACAATCAGTAGTAGGAGATACTAAAAAAAACGTACTGAACATTCTTGAAAAATAATGACATATACTATATATAACAAATGAACGAGCTAGAACATGGAGGTATTGAAGTGGATTTGTTCTCCCTATCACTTCGTACACATCTACATGTAACACCTGCACATGGAACTGTCAGAGCAGCTACTGGTATACTGGGATTTACAGACACTAAGAAGAGTTTTGCAGCTGCTGTTAAACAGGGACCTTCAGACATTAATGGTTTTTTCCCTGAGCTGTGGGGGACTACAATTCCCATGGACCCTTGTTTCAGTCAGATGACACAGCTTGGAGGGATAGGAGGGAGGAGGAACTTGGGGGAGGGAGCTGGAGAGGAAGTGAAAGAAAGTGAGAGAGCGGATGGTTCATGTAAAAGATGGAGCGCTGTGGACTTGTATTCCTCTAAAGAGCGGAGCGTTCCAGTCCCCTCTGATATACCTGCGAATCTGGAGAGAGCGCAGCCCAGTCATCAGGTGAAGCAAGCAACATTAAGGACTCGGAGAGTTCTGCCGGCACTCCCACCGTATAAAGGCCTGAATCCTGCTGCCCCCAGTTGGGGTCCAGGGAAAACTACCACCGGTGGAGACGCACCGTGAGTGCCCCTTTTCGAGACTTGTGGTTCAACCAGCCCGTTACAGTGAGTACACTACGCCCCAGACTATTTATCTTCGTGAGCACCTAAGTGCACCAACGGTTATAAATTTGCGCGCCAACATCCGCGGCAACTGGGCCCCAACGTTTGGACTGGGTTAATACAAGAAAAGGGGAACCCTGCTACGTTATATTTGCAGGGTTGGGGAAAGAATTAGGTTGTGATGTGTATATGATTTTTATAGAGCACCGTTACCTGTATTGCATGTTGTTTCTTTAAATACACTTCATTTCTGCTGCATATCCATAAACCAGTTAAACTGTTTTACTCCTGTTTTGGGTGAGTGTGTACTGAGCTATAGGCAGGGGTTTCCCGAATCAGTCCCTGGCAGAAGATAACAGTCCTTCTGCAGTCCTAGAGAGAGCTCCAATCAAGATTCGGGTGGAGGCACTGCGCCCTAAAGAGGTGAGACCCCCATAACACCCAGCGTACCGTGGTAGCCCTGAAGGGGTGTTACAGTGGAGGCACTGCTGAGATACAGAACTAACACAGGAGTATTTACTATGGAGACTTTAACAGAGCGAGAAGTATATTTGTGGTGTGAAGAGATGGATGTTACAGCTAGACAAAGCTTTGCAGTGAGTGGTGAGCTCTGTGATGCATCTGATGAAGAGATACTGAAAATAGTTAACCGACTCACTGAACTTGCCCACCCTGAAGTGGTCGACCGCAGAAAGGAAAAGGGGGGACAGTTACCCATAGCCCTGATCTCAACCGGGCAGATCTTGAGGAAAGATTACTTCCCATCCATGATAGCCGTGTCCCCAGAGTATGGTCGACAATGGAAGATCACTTGGCCTAATGAGTCCGAAGTTGAGACCCGGCAACAGGAATCAACCACTCAGTCTAGGAAGACTAGTATACGTCCACCCTCTACTCCCCTTAGAACCAGTCCTGAAGAGACAGCGGCCCCTGTTGATGTGCTTATGACAGCTATGGAAAAGTTAGTCAGTCAGTTTGCAAAGATGCAGCCAGAAGGGAACTACCGTCGTTTAAGAACCTTCTCGGGTGCCCTCCCCACCCCTGCTGGAGAAGAAGAATATGATACTTGGAGGGATGTCACTTTACTGTGCTTAGAAGAGTGGCAGTGCACTGATGCCGTGAAGAAGCAGAGAATAGTAGAAAGTTTGAAGGGTACTGCTATGGAAGTGGTGCAGGCTGCTTGGCGGAGCAAGCCACTAGCAACTTATCAAGATTATATGAGTGCTTTAGAAGATGCTTTTGGATCCCCTGAAGATGCTACTGATCTACTCTATAAACTTCGTACCACCTACCAACAACCAGATGAGAAGATGTCCGACTATCTATACCGATTGGATAAGATGGTTCATAGAATAGTATCTAAAGGTGGAGTCAGCCCTAAAGAAGTTGATCAGTGTCGTCTGGACCAAGTACTCAGAGGAGCTCTCACTCATGATCCAATTGCTCAGCGGATGAGGTCTTGTGATAAAGAGAAGATTCCTGGTTCTTTTCATGAGTTGCTTAAGGAAGTTCGCAAGGAAGAGGTTATTTTGGCCGCAAGAGAGAAGACCTCCCTCGGGTGACTACTGTTGCCTTGAAGCCAGCAGCCGACTGCCGAGAGAGGGAACTGCTGAAAGTCATCGAGAAACAGGGGGAGCAGATTACTCAATTGTTAAGTGCTCAGGCCAAGACAATACAGCGGTTACAAAGTGCTGCAGAGGTAGCCGAGAAGCAGACCCTGGCTTCAGGAAGAGAGAATGATGACCTGTGTAGAGTGGAAAGTAGGAAACCAGAAGGGTGCTTTGTCTGTGGGAGTCCGGGCCATATAGCTCGTCAGTGTCCAAAGAGGTGGAGCTCAAAGAGCTCTTCACATTCTCCCCACCTCCCTCCGAGGCAGTCGGGAAACGGGAAAGGGGCCAGTAGAACCCCATACTGAGCCCCCATCAGCAACTAAGACCTACTCTACCTCTCCATCCAATAGTGCCTCATCGAAAACACTGCCTGAAGGGTTAGTGGGACCAGCCCCGCATGTCCCCGCATATATCAATGGTAAATCTTGTTCAGTATTGCTGGATAGCGGATCTCAAGTGTCCATCATTTTTGAAGGATGGTATAAGAGATATTTATCCAATGTGCCTCTGAAACCGCTGTCTGGACTCGTGGTGTGGGGACTGAGTGAACACAGCTATCCCTACCGAGGATACGTGTCCGTGACACTACGATTCCCAGAGACTGTTGTTGGAGTGGATAAAGAGATACCCATTATAGCGCTAATCTGCCCGGAGGCAGAGGCAGATGAGAGACCCACACCTGTCATAGTGGGAACAAATGCCAACATTTTCCGTACGTTAGCTCAGTGGTGTCGTGAAGCTGGGGGAGAAAAGTACTCGCAGACCCTATCCATCCACCCAGTCTGTCTGGAAGCCTATGTGAGGACGGAGGAGGAGAAGAGGGAACTGCAGCCTGAAAGCTTTGACCCTTGTTTTGAAGGAAGTGAGCTGAAAGGAGAAGAGAGGAGGCTAGTCATCGACGGCATGATGATGCGGGGGGCGGCTTTCTCCTTGGGCGAATGGGACATGGGCCTCGCCCAAGGAGTAGAGCATCGCATTCGGTTGAAAGATCAAAAGCCTTTCCGAGAGAGATCCCGAAGATTGGCCCCGGCGGATATCGAAGATGTTAGGCAGCATCTACGCGGTATGTTAGACACAGGAGTCATCATAGAGTCTAGTAGCCCATATGCTTCCCCCATTGTGATTGCTCGAAAAAAAAATGGAGCTATTCGGATGTGTGTGGATTATCGTACTTTGAACAAACGTACGGTTCCTGACCAGTACACTGTGCCCCGAATTGATGAAGCTTTAGATTGCCTGCAAGGGAGCCAATGGTTTTCTGTGTTAGATCTCCGGAGTGGTTACTATCAGATACCCATGTCAAAGGAAGATCAAGAGAAGACCGCTTTTATCTGCCCCATTGGGTTCTTCGAGTTTCAAAGACTGCCTCAAGGACTGACAGGTGCTCCGGCCACTTTTCAGAGATGTATGGACAAAGTAGTGGGGGACATGCACTTACGTGAGGTCTTGGTTTATCTCGATGATCTTATTGTTTTTGGGAAGACTCTGGAAGAACACAACCAGCGGTTGTTCAAGGTGCTGGATCGGTTGAAGGAGGCTGGGTTGAAGTTGTCCCTTGATAAGTGCCGGATTTGCCAGACGACTGTGAAATATGTGGGGCACATAGTCAGCAGAGAAGGAATTTCCACCGACCCCGCCAAAGTGGAGGCTGTGGTAAACTGGCCTAAGCCCACCAAGCTGGGGGAGCTTAGGTCCTTTTTAGGATTCTGTGGATACTACCGAAGATTTGTACCCCAGTACTCTCGGATTGCGAAGCCATTAACTGCTCTTACCCAGGGGTATCCCCCTTCCGGCGGGACAGCCCGCCCCTCAAGGTCAGGGAAAAGAGACTACTTCCGAGTTAATGAACCTTTTGGGGAAAGATGGACACCCTTATGCGACGAGGCATTCGAGAAACTGAAGTCATGTTTGACCCAAACTCCAGTGTTGGCCTATGCAGACGCCAGTAAACCATATGTGTTACATATAGATGCTTCTCTCGACGGACTAGGAGGGATTCTCTATCAGGACCATGATGGCTGTCTACGTCCCGTTTACTACATTAGTCGAGGATTGACTCCCAGTGAACGCAACTACCCAGCTCACAAACTGGAGTTTCTGGCTCTGAAATGGGCTGTAGTGGACATGCTGCATGACTACCTCTATGGGGTACGCTTCGTGGTTCATACCGACAACAATCCATTAACCTACGTGAGAACCACAGCAAAACTGGATGCCACGGGGTACCGGTGGCTTGCCGCACTCTCTCTGTATGATTTCAGCTTAAAATATCGACCAGGGATCAGTAACATTGATGCAGACACACTCTCGCCTGCCTAGTGAACCTTTAAATGAGGAAGAAGAAGGAGGATGGATAGAGGTCCCTGCCCCTGAGGTGAAGACTCTGTGCCATAGACATCGAACTGATGCCCTCACTCTGCAGTGCTGTGCTAAATTCTTAGGAGCATCTAGCGAAGCGCTCCCGTTGTCGTACTGTCGAGTGACAAATGTAACCCCAGACTCTCTCCCTCAACTGACTCATAATCAAGTCAGGACGGCGCAGCAGGAGGATCAGTCAGTGGGGGTAGTTCGATGGTGGGTGAAGAGGGGCTGGAGGCCCGAAAAGAATGCATTAAGAACAGAGGAGTCTGTCCTGCTGACTCGGCAGCTAGAGTCGCTAGTAGTAAAAAATGGGCTACTATACCGAGAGACAAGGGGCCAGAAGGGAGGAGTCCGCAGGCAGCTGGTGTTACCCACCCGATTTCGGAAGATGGTCACGAAGTCCCTGCATGATGACCATGGACATCTTGGCATCGAAAAGACTACGAGTCTCGTGGCCGACCGATTCTATTGGCCTCGCATGGAAGCGGATATTGAAGAATACTGCAAATCATGCTCCCGGTGTGTGTTGAGAAAAACCTTGCCTTTGAGAACAGCCCCCCTTGTGAACATTACCAGTGATGGCCCACTTGAACTAGTGTGCATTGATTTCCTCTCCATCGAGCCTGATGAAAGCAATGTCAGTAATGTGTTAGTGGTCACTGACCATTTCACCCGATATGCCCAGGCCTACCCCACTAAAGATCAAAGGGCAATTACTGTGGCAAAAACATTATGGGAGAAGTTCTTTGTACATTATGGGCTGCCTGCCCGCATCCATACCGATCAAGGAAGAGATTTTGAAAGTAGACTAATCAAGGAGCTATGCGCTCTCTGTGGGATCAAGAAATCCAGAACCACGCCATATCACCCCCAAGGGGATCCTCAACCTGAGAGATTCAACCGTACCCTTCTGAACATGTTAGGCACTTTAGATCCCAGGAAGAAGGGACACTGGAGCAGGCATGTGAGCCAGTTGGTTCATGCCTACAATTGCACCACAAATGAGTCAACTGGATATTCTCCTTATTTCCTCATGTTTGGAAGAAAAGCCCGACTACCCGTGGATATTAGTTTTGGGACATCCATTGACCGTTCTAATGGGAAGACCTACTTAAAATATGTGTCCCAGCTAAAAGAAGATTTGACAAAAGCTTACAAATTGGCAGAGCAGGCCTCTGGTCGGTCAGGGAAGCGCAATAAGACTCGCTACGACTGTAGGGTTCGAGAACAAGTTTTACTACCTGGAGACAGAGTTCTTATTCAGCTTTTGGGCCTTCCTGGGAAGCACAAGCTTGCTGATCGGTGGTGTCCTGACCCCTACGTGGTGATGGAGAAGTTGCCTGGTGTTCCGGCCTACAGAGTGAAGCCCGAAAAAGGGGGTGGAGCTGTTAAAACCTATCATCGACATCATCTGTTGCCTGTGGGAAAAAACATCCCTTTACCCCCATTGCCAACTCAAGGAGGTCATACAACTCTTCAGTGCAATAGGAGAAGTCCAAGGTGTAAAAACCCACCCCAGACTGGAGTTGCCTCAGGAGGATGTGACAGCGAGTCTGGGGATGAATGGGGACCTGACTGTCAATGGAGCTACAGGTGGATCGAGGACCCATGCCCCATGGGCGTAGACCCTGAAAACCAGACCCCTGAAGTAGAAACAAAGAAAAGGGACATTTGTCAGGAGGCGAGTGCACCCCGCCCACAATTAGAGGAAAGTTCAGAAGAGGGACATTTATTGAATGAAGAGATTCACCTGGTGGAGCCCGTTCTTGAGAGACAAGAGTCGGGGACTGAGGAGGTGGGCCCCTCGGTACACACTCGTCCCAAGCGGGACATTAGGCCACCCATGATGTTGACTTATGACAGAATGGGACATACCACTGAGGTCCCCAGGTTGATACACCCAAATTCAAATTCTGTTTGGCCTTATTTCTCGGTATCTTCCATGTGTCCAGGAGGTGGTTTGTATGCATGTAAATTTGGTGTTAGTCAGGATGCCTTAACCCCATTCATGTTTCAGGTGGTGAGTCCTCATGTCGTGATGGGACACTTTCAATGACTCACCAGGGGGAGAATGTAACACCTGCACATGGAACTGTCAGAGCAGCTACTGGTATACTGGATTTACAGACACTAAGAAGAGTTTTGCAGCTGCTGTTAAACAGGGGCCTTCAGACATTAATGGTTTTTTCCCTGAGCTGCGGGGGACTACAATTCCCATGGACCCTTGTTTCAGTCAGATGACACAGCTTGGAGGGATAGGAGGGAGGAGGAACTTGGGGGAGGGAGCTGGAGAGGAAGTGAAAGAAAGTGAGAGAGCGGATGGTTCATGTAAAAGATGGAGCGCTGTGGACTTGTATTCCTCTAAAGAGCGGAGCGTTCCAGTCCCCTCTGATATACCTGCGAATCTGGAGAGAGCGCAGCCCGGTCATCAGGTGAAGCAAGCAACATTAAGGACTCGGAGAGTTCTGCCGGCACTCCCACCGTATAAAGGCCTGAATCCTGCCGCCCCAGTTGGGGTCCAGGGAAAACTACCACCGGTGGAGACGCACCGTGAGTGCCCCTTTTCGAGACTTGTGGTTCAACCAGCCCGTTACAGTGAGTACACTACGCCCCAGACTATTTACCTTCGTGAGCATCTAAGTGCACCAACGGTTATAAATTTGCGCGCCAACATCCGCGGCAACTGGGCCCCAACGTTTGGACTGGGTTAATACAAGAAAAGGGGAACCCTGCTACGTTATATTTGCAGGGTTGGGGAAAGAATTAGGTTGTGATGTGTATATGATTTTTATAGAGCACCGTTACCTGTATTGCATGTTGTTTCTTTAAATACACTTCATTTCTGCTGCATATCCATAAACCAGTTAAACTGTTTTACTCCTGTTTTGGGTGAGTGTGTACTGAGCTATAGGCAGGGGTTTCCCGAATCAGTCCTGGCAGAAGATAACAGTCCTTCAGCAGTCCTAGAGAGAGCTCCAATCAAGATTTGGGTGGAGGCACTGCGCCCTAAAGAGGTGAGACCCCCCATAACACCCAGCGTACCGTGGTAGCCCTGAAGGGGTGTTACATACAGTAGCTGAGTCAAATGTGAGTACTTGATGGTAATTCATAAAAGATCATAATACTAATAATTGTAGATTTTTCTATGCAATACTGTGCAAAATGTTATATTTACTTATACTCTATCCTATTCTTTTTTCTTTTATTCAAATATTAAAGGTGTTGTCCACCACTCGGACAACCCCATCTGAACACCTATGTTTCCCCCCCCATAAAATAATAACACCTAAATTCACCTCCAGTGGCAGCGTCATCCCACTAGTGTTGGCACTGACTCTTCCGGGAATGGAGCACAGTAGGTGAGTATGGGTGTTATTTTTTCCGGGGTGGAAACATAGGGTTTGACAAGGTGTTTTCCTGATTGAGTACAAGGGGTGCTGAATTCATTAAAGGGAATCTGTCACCCCATTTTTGGACTATGAGATACGGCCACTGCCATCAGGGGCTTATCTTCAGCATTCAGTAATGCTGTAGATAAGCCCCGATGTCACCTGAAAGAGAAGAAAAACGAGTTTTATTATACTCACCCAGGGGCGGTCTGCCGTCCGGTCCGGTCCGATGGGCGTCGCTGTCTGTTTCGGTGCCTCCCATCTTGTAGCGAAGCCGGCCTCTTCTTTCTGTCCCATCGCGGCTCCTGCGCAGGCGCACTGATCTGCCCTGGTGAGAGCAGAGCGGAGTACTGCAGTGCGCAGGTGCCTGACCTCTCTGACATTTCCCGGCGCCTGCGCACTGCAGTACTCCACTCTGCCCTCATCAGGGCAGATCAGTGCGCCTGCACAGGAGCCGCAATGGGACGGAAAGAAGAGGTCGGCTTCGCTAGAAGATGGGAGGCGCCGAACCAGACCGCGACGCCCATCGGACCGGACGGCAGACCGCCCTGGGTGAGTATAATATAACTCGTTTTTCTTCTCTTTCAGGTGACATCAGGAGCTTATCTACAGCATTACAGAATGCTGTAGATAAGCCCCTGATGGCGGTGGCCGTATCTGATAGTCCAAAAATGGGGTGACAGATTCCCTTTAAGAGACGCATATCACTTAATGACTTTTGAACTTCTTCTGAGTGGTGTGCATCTCGGTTTGTCGCACCAGAAATGCCACTCCATGGACTGCAGTAGAATTTCTGCAGTTCTATTGAATTGGATGGGTAGGTGTAGGCAAGCACCATCAACGCTCATGAAAAAGTCGCAACATTTTTGCACAACTTCACTTTTCAAAACTTTTACACCACTTTGAAAAGCTTTGAGAAATTGGCCTAAGTGTGTATGTAAGTAATATAACTAGTTCGCACTAGTCTCCTCCCAGTGGACATTTTATTTAGGGAAGTCAGTCCATGGCACCATCCTGTACATTTTATACAGGTGTAAAGTTAAAGTAGATAATCTTCCACAAAAGTTCACGTTTTTATTCCAAATTACAACACAGATGCTATTTTTAGTAATGTATATTATATTAATATGTATAGTTAATGACCATTTAATCTGACATATTCCTTATAGTACTGGTAAGTCTGGCAGTACAGGGAAAGCATGTGTGTCTTTGAAGATTACTGTTAGTTGAAGATTTTGTAAAATGGAAACAAGACAAAAAAAGGAGAGGATCCCTGAATAAGTCAAGCATGTCCTTCGAATAGAAAACCAATTGTAAGACACAATATATGTTTGAAACTTAGAAAAGGAAGTTCCAGCACCTACAGTGCCAACAAAATGCTGACAAATCCTGTCAAAAAAGTGGATGAAAAGTTACACAGTGTTATAATCAGTACAGTTCCTGAACATGTCAGACTTTTCTGTGCACCAAAAGGAGTTTTATTACATTGACTTGGGTAGTGGTATAAGCAATGCTTTTGGTGAACAGGTACTTCTGAAAACATAAGAGGAAAACCAACAACTCCATGGGTGGACACCACCGAAGGATCAACAAGTCTATGATTAGCCCGAAGACCATAACAGAGGACTAATACTATTGACATGGTGTTAAGGAGTCAATATCGACACAATGGAATTTTAGGAGGTTGGCTCTCTAATACCGAAGTCTACGTACACTACTAGGGCTCCATAAAGGGGACCTCAGCTCAGGAACCAGAATGGAGAGCAGCTTCTATCCGCTCTGGTTGCCATTAATTGGCCACAGCTTCCCCAAATAATTTACTACTGTCTGTTAATAGGTTTCTGGAGTGGGATACGCATGGTCCGGTTGCTGTTCTAAAGGGGTTTTCATTATGACACAACCCCTTTAATGTTGGAAACAGTGTAAAAAGTAGTAATGATTATTCTTTTTGTCAGCGTAGACAAATGTAACATAGCATACTGCGGCACGGGAACAACTGGCAGTGCCCAGATCACACACATCTGGCATCTATCTCTTGCCAACTGCCAGTGTCTTCAGTATGCAATGGAGATGGAGGAGTCGGAGTATGCAGCCTCTCATTTCATCAGTAAGGTCCCCCTACTATTATTCTCCACGGAAATCTCAATTTTAGTGAAGTTCATAATAATAATTACCGTATTTCATCTGGCAAAGAATTGGCAATCAGTTACTGAGGTCTGACTGGACTTTCCTTGTAAAAGCCACATGCCAGATCCATGTGCCAGCTATGTCAGAGGCCGGAGGTAACTGCTTCATAATAGGTGCGATATGTCTGAGTATTTTACTGCAGTGAATGTGACCGCTCTTTCGAACAGCGTGCTGGAGACAGAGTCTGTGCTAAACTGCGGCTGCTGGCGGAGCACAATGTAGCCTAAGAGAAAACCCATCACCTATGCTGTGCTGCGGAGACAACACCACTGGATCTGGCTCTGCAGTATCTGCACACATGCTGCCTTCCCATACACCAGCGGGTGCTATCCCAGCACATGGCGGAGTTACAGCAGCGATGCAGTCTCCACAAAGCAATGAGTCCAAGCGGTGCAGAAGCCATAAAACAATCCGCAGGAAACAAAGACGTATAGCTAGATCTTTTATAAACAGCAAAGTTTTAGAGAAGATAATGATACATTTTGCTTATTTACCCAATAGTGGTTTTCTTGTTTAGATAGTAAAAAGGTTATAAAAAAGGTCTGTAAGAGTCTGTCTGTCTGGATGTATGTCTGTGTGTGTGTGTCTGTGTCTGTAAGAGTGCATTTGTCTGTGTCTGTGTCTGTGTGTGTGTGTCTGTGTCTGTAAGAGTGCATTTGTCTGTGTCTGTGTGTGTGTGTGTGTGTGTGTGTGTCTGTGTGTGTCTGTGTGTATGTCTGTGTCTGTGAGTGTGTGTTTTTGTATGTCTGTGTATGTTTGTATGCCTGTGTGTATGAGTGTATCTGTCTGCACATGTGTGTGTGTGTTTGTATGTACGTCTGTGTATGTCTGTGTCAGTGTATGTACGTCTGTGTGTATGTTTTGCGTGTGTGTGTATGTTTTTATGCCTGTGTGTATGAGTGTATGTCTGTAGATGTGTGCATGTTTGTAAGTATGCCTGTGTGTGTATATTTGCGTGACTGTGTGCATGTTTTGTGTGTGTATGTATGTTTGTATGCCTGTGTGCATGAGTGTATTTGTCTGTGTGTGTTTTCATCTCTGTGTGTCTGTTTCAGTGTGTGTATATATATATGTATATATATATATATATATATATATATATATTTACAGATACTGAGCAGTAATGAAATACAGGAAAACTATTACATATGTAATGTCTTATTGATGACAATATTACATCTGCACTGGGATGATAATTATCCTAAATCATACGGCACCGATGACACATGGCGCAGAGATTACTTAGCATCCGCTTTCTGTATGGTAGCCGCTGTCTCTTCCAGGAAAGCCCACTAATCATGCATGCTGCAAATTGTGAGGCTAGGGGGTTTGCTGATGCATGTCCGAGAGTACAAATATAATAAATAGCAAGAGTCATCTATTAGCAGGGCTCTTACTGACAAGCAGGCACATCTGCACCTCTTAAACATCTACATTACATCTCTCAAATAATTCATTTCAGGTCCAGCTTTAATGCTAAGAGGTGGCTTTGATGGGAGACGGCAGGAACGCACCGCTGAGACCCCAGAACCGTCTTAAAAACCTTTATCCACATCATGCTATAGTGTAAACTGAACTAATCTGTAAAGAGGATGTACTCTCAGCACAGCAGCCATGCTTATCTATAAAACATCAGCTGAGTGGAATAGCTAAAGATTGCTCTGCACAGGGAGAGGTGGGCGATGCCAACGTCTCACAAATACACAGGTGCCATCTGATGGTCCTGGCAGCGGGGCGCACAGACCTATGGTCAGCATGTGACGGCATAGGTCTGGAGAAGCCATTCTACCTGTAATGTAGAGAAACAGCGGAGCCGGATACTGCGCATTAAATCATAATTGCCTTTCAGAGGCGTAATCTACGACAACATCAGCATAAAGAGATTGTAGCATGCAATAAATATACAGCCCGGCCATACATCACTCTTCACACTCCAGAACGGAGGATTTAATGAAGCTGTGAGCAGGAAATCTGTCTTCAGCACCAGAGCAGCACAGGGGGCTTGATAATAGTCGCAGATCTATGTGATGTTTGATAAGCATTGCACTGTGCCAGGCCGTATTCTGGGGGCTCGCTGCAGTAATCCCAAATCCAGGAACCGCCGCAGCTTTACTCTGTGGTTGTGGAAGGCACCGAAGACCATGCAGCAGCCAATGTAACATTGGAGGGGAAGCAGCTTCCTGCAACATGCACAGCCCAATCTGTGTACATAAGCCGCTCTCTAGAGGGGATCAGTACCAGAGGCTTCTACACAGCAGTCATTCCGGAAGACGCACGCTATACTGTGAGAACGGAGGATATATGAGGCAGCATGGATGGAGAGATAGATAGATGGATGGATAAAAGATAGATAGATGATAGCTAATAGATAGATAGATAGATAGATAGATAGATAGATAGATAGATAGATAGATAGATAGATAGATGATAGATAATAGATAGATAGATAATTTGATAGATAGATAGATAGATAGATAGATAGATAGATAGATAGATAATTGATAGATAGATAGATAGATAGATAGATAGATAGATAATAGATAGATAGATAGATAGATAGATAGATAGATAGATAGATAGATAATAGATAGATAGATAGATAGATAGATAGATAGATAATTGATAGATAGATAGATAGATAGATAGATAGATAGATAGATAATTGATAGACAGATAGATAGATAGATAGATAGATAGATAGATAGATAGATAGATAGATAAATAGAGAGATGGATAGATAGATAGATAGATAGATGATAGATAGATAGATAGATAGATAGATAGATAGATAGATAGATAGATAGATAGATAGAGAGATGGATAGATAGATGATCAATAGATGATAGATAGATAATAAATAGATGATCGATAGATAGATAGATAATAGATAGATAGATTAAAGATAGATATGGGATAGATAGATAGATAGATAGATAGATAGATAGATAGATAGATAGATAGATAGATATGGGATAGATAGATAGATAGATAGATAGATAGATAGATAGATATAGTTAGATAGATTAAAGATAGATATGGGATAGATAGATAGATAGATAGATAGATAGATAGATAGATAGATAGATAGATAGATAGATATGATAGATAGATAGATAGATAGATAGATAGATAGATAGATAGATAGATAGATAGATAGATAGATAGATATGGATAGATAGATAGATAGATAGATAGATAGATAGATAGATAGATAATAGATAGATAGATAGATAGATATGGATAGATAGATAGATAGATAGATAGATAGATAGATAGATAGATAGAGATAGATAGATAGATTAAAGATAGATAATAGGATAGATAGATAGATAATAGATAGATAGATAGATAGATAGATAGATAATAGATAGATAGATAGATAGATAGATAGATAGATAGATAGATGGATAGACAGATAATAGATAGACAGATCTTGACTATCCATTGATTTTCATGTACTGCATATTCCGCAGCAATCTACAATACAATAAAAGTAAAAGTTTTCAAAATTCCATTCGCTTTTTAAAAATCTGCAAGGAATAGTATTACTTGTGGATACTTACTATGGATTTGTGGCGGATTTGTAATCAAATCAAACATGGGAATTTTCAGGAATGGGTGAACATGGTCTAAGTGAGGTCCTGCAGACATGTGTAGGTTTGTCCTGTGTGGATGGCCATGCACAGCTATACTCGGTCTCTATATTCTCTCCAGACATGTGATTCTCTTACTGCTGATGGATTAGAATATGACCCTTCTGTCCCTGATGATATATTATTATAATAGAGGCAATATTTGGAAGTCACAGGAGGGGTCTTCCCTGTACCGTTCATATGCCCTATGTGAACTAGGTGATGTACTTTACATATATTGCAGTATCCTGCCCTAAGGGGACATGGAAGCCAGAGATGCCCTCTGGGTTATATGTGTATACTATGTAATCTCGTCATAATGCAATTGTATGTATGTGTATTTTATAGCACTACTATGCTTGTCTTATTGAGGCATAGTATGGCGGTATTAAGTGACAGCTTTGTTAGCTCATATACAGTGGTGGTGCACATGCACTGGTATAATCCTCCAGGCAGCCAGAACATATAGAACTACTATATACCAGAAGACAGCAGAGTGGATAGCCAGTGAAAGTGCTGTACCCACTGGAGAGAGCAGCCCCTGAGGTGAGGCAGGTACTCAGACCCCGTACATGCAGTCCGTCCCTATGTGGGATGGCCAGTGAAAGTGATGTACCCACTAGAGAGAGCAGCCCCTGAGGTGAGGCAGGTACTCAGACCCCGTACACGCAGTCCATCCCCATGTGGGCTAGCCAGGGAAGTGCTGTAACCACTGGAGAGAGCAGCCCCAACAATATACCCCTGAGGTGAGGCAGGTACTCAGACCCCGTACACGCAGTCCGTCCCTATGTGGGATGGCCAGGGAAGTGATGTACCCACTGGAGAGAGCAGCCCCCAACAATATACCCCTGAGGTGAGGCAGGTACTCAGACCCCGTATACGCAGTCCATCCCCATGTGGGATAGCCAGGGAAGTGCTGTAACCACTGGAGAGAGCAGCCCCCCACTAATATACCCCTGAGATGGGCACTGAGACCCCACACACGCAGTCCGTCCCCATGTGGGATGGCCAGGGATGTGCTGTACCCACTGGAGGGAGCAGCCCCCACCAATGTACCCCTGAGATGGGCACTGAGACCCCATACACGCAGTCCGTCCCAATGTGGGATAGCCAGGGAAGTGCTGTACCCACTTGAGGGAGCAGCCCCCCACTAATATACCCCTGAGATGGGCACTGAGACCCCGTACACGCAGTCCGTCCCTATGTAGGATAGCCAGGGAAGTGCTGTAACCACTGGAGAGAGCAGCTCCCACTAATATACCCCTGAGATGGGCACTGAGACCCCGTACACGCAGTCCGTCCCTATGTAGGATAGCCAGGGAAGTGCTGTAACCACTGGAGAGAACAGCCCCCACCAATGTACCCCTGAGATGGGCACTGAGACCCTGTACACGCAGTCCGTCCCCATGTAGGATAGCCAGGGAAGTGCTGTACCCACTGGAGAGAGCAGCCCCCACCAATGTACCCCTGAGATGGGCACTGAGACCCCGTACACGCAGTCCGTCCCCATGTAGGATAGCCAGGGAAGTGCTCCTCTGTAACGTTCCATGTCGTTGCAGTGTGATTGCCTGGCACTGATGCAGACCCTGCAGTGGGGTGGGGGCATTTCATCTGAAGGACATTAGGGACAGTAGTATCTGGTACCTCTCTGTCACCCGTTCACCAATGGGGGCAGACACACCATGCAGCTGCTATGGAGCCTGTGAGATGGAGGGGCTCAGTGCCAAGCTCCCATCCCCAGAGGAGAGCACCTCCATGGTCCTGCACTCACTCAATCTCCCCTTGACCAGACTAGCAGCCATTCACTCCCCTTGGACAAGGAGCTGGAGAACAAGCAGCATTAACCTTTTCCTGCTCTTCTGAAAACCGCTAGGCAACAAGCACTGCCTGCATTCCCATTTCCTTCCCTCTAGAAAAGGAGCATTCCATAACCTGTGCAACCTGCAGTGTATGGATCCAGTCCTTAACCCTGTCACTCCCCTGGTCAACCTGCAGAGCATGGATCCAGTCCTTAACCCTGTCACTCCCCTGGTCAACCTGCAGAGCATGGATCCAGTCCTTAACCCTGTCACTCCCTGGGCAACCTGCAGTGCATGGATCCAGTCCTTAACCCTGTCACTCCCCTGGGCAACCTGCAGTGTATGGATCCAGTCCTTAACCCTGTCACTCCCCTGGTCAACCCGCAGTGCATGGATCCAGTCCTTAACCCTGTCACTCCCCTGGGCAACCTGCAGTGTATGGATCCAGTCCTTAACCCTGTCACTCCCCTGGTCAACCTGCAGTGCATGGATCCAGTCCTTAACCCTGTCACTCCCCTGGGCAACCTGCAGTGTATGGATCCAGTCCTTAACCCTGTCACTCCCCTGGTCAACCCGCAGTGCATGGATCCAGTCCTTAACCCTGTCACTCCCCTGGTCAACCCGCAGTGCATGGATCCAGTCCTTAACCCTGTCACTCCCCTGGTCAACCTGCAGTGCATGGATCCAGTCCTTAACCCTGTCACTCCCCTAGTCAACCTGCAGTGCATGGATCCAGTCCTTAACCCTGTCACTCCCCTGGTCAACCCGCAGTGCATGGATCCAGTCCTTAACCCTGTCACTCCCCTGGTCAACCCGCAGTGCATGGATCCAGTCCTTAACCCTTTCACTCCCCTGGTCAACCTGTAGTGCATGGATCCAGTCCTTAACCCTGTCACTCCCCTGGTCAACCTGCAGTGCATGGATCCAGTCCTTAACCCTTTCACTCCCCTGGGCAACCGGCAGAGCATGGATCCAGTCCTTAACCCTTTCACTCCCTGGGCAACCTGCAGAGCATTGGATCCAGTCCTTAACCCTTTCCCTCCCCTGGGCAACCTGCAGTACATGTATTCAGTCCTTAACCCATTCACTGCACTGGGCAACCTGCAGTACACATGTTCAGTCCTTCATCCTTTTACTTCCCTGGAAAACCTGCAGAACATGTGTTCAGTCCTTAACCCTTTCACCCTCTGGACAATGAGCATTCCTTTCCTTTTCCTACCATAAACCGCTAGGCAGTGAGTGGCATTAACCCTTTTCTCTTCCTACCCTAGGCTGAGAGCATTGCCTCTGTTATCCAAACTAAGCTTTTAACCCTTACTGTGTCTGTCCCTCTGCTATAGAAACCCTTTCCTCGCCTTAGTATTCCTCAATTTCATCTTCCTATATAGACATATACAAGGTGGTCCAAAAGTCGGTGGACAGAAAATTTAACACACATATTACATACTGTCCACCTACTTTTGGACCACCCTGTATATCATTGAACAAGTGTATATATATATATATATATATATATATATATGTGTATATCTATTGGACAGCAGCCTATATAGCCCAACTCCCTATCCACCCAAATTATCTGGTCGTACCCCGATCATTTACTTCCATGCTATGTCCCCTATATCATTGGTTCCCCTTAATATATAGGGGCAGTTAGCATTTCCAGGTGGGAGAATTCTCAGGCCATGTGAATGTGTTGTTGGGGGTAAAAGGTAATATAATAGCTGAAGAATGTGTTAGAACTGTGAATAATATTAGTGTAGAGATTTCATAGTGATAGTGATTATATGTATATAGTAATTAGTACAATTAAGAAACTTGTGTTATTTTAATGGGTGCGGGGTTGGGAAGTATCGTGATTGCCGCACACCACATATTGTAAGGGAAATGAGACGTTAATACAAAGGAAAGGGATGAGGGGAACAAGGTTACCCTTTGGGACCCCTCTATATCGGTGATGCGATGTAAGACCCCTCAAGTATCTTGCTCTGATTATTCTAGTTACAATATTTTTGTGCAGAGTAATGGGACTTTCAGCATGGGGCCCCATGAATTCTATGTCCAGCCCTGCTGTGCACACAGGCATGGGCATCTGTGGTGCTGTGTTACAGTAGAGCACTATGCCAGCCTTCTCAGATCTCCGGTAATACCGCAATACCCCAGTGCCCAGGAAAGCTAATCCACTGCCATTCCAAGGAGCCAGGGCAGAGGAGGAGGAGGAGAGCGACCCCTGCACCATCCCCTAGAAAGCAGCCAGGTGCAGGGAGTCGCCAGGGCAACGTGCAGGTGCGTCTGCCCCTGTATACACTAGGTGTGCCGCCGCTGCCGCTGTACCGCCGCCGCTGCTGCTGCGCCCCTTCTGCCCTCAGTCCCTCCTTACCTGGGAGACGAGCTTGTGCTTTCAGTGCAGCCGCATTGACACTGCAGATGGTCCCTTCCCCAACATCACAATCCACTAATATTCCCAGAAATGGCTCCAGCGCTGCAGCTCCCCCGATGCCGCGGTGCCCGGCAGGCAGGTAGATCCTATGCGGCGGGCGCACACCCTCTGCCCGCTGCCTCCTCGCTGGCTCCGCTCTCGGTGTGGGGAGATAGATCCAGTACCCGGCAGGGCTCGGCAATCCCCGGTGCCAGGTGCACGGTCCCGCTCCTCGTCACAGCAGATGCCGGCTCCTGCCGCCTACAGTGACAGCCCCGTACATGCCCCGGACGGTCCTCCCTGGCGGCTTCTCCCAGATGCACGGGCGTGAAAGTTTGCCGGCTGAGTGCAGTGTGGATGGAGGGATGTGCTCTAGAGCTCCGAGACACCAGCAATGCTACAACTTCCAGCTGCCTGGCTTGTGCTCGCGTCCTCCCTCCTCCTTACTCACAGTGACATCGAGGATCTGCAGTCTGATTGGGCTAATTGTACATTTTTATTGCCAGCATCTCAGAGAGGAGCCACATATGCTGCCTCTATTCTCTGCTCTGCAGAAGAGCTGGGGATCTGGACATATTTACTGGCATTGTTCCTGCAGATCATACTCCATGGCTGGGTCACAGAGTGATAGCACCTGAGATAGGAGGCCAAAGGCTGGCAAGACATGGGCAAGGGGTCAGTGAGCTGACAAGACATGGGCAAGGGGTCAGTGAGCTGGCAAGACATGGGCAAGGGGTCAGTGAGCTGGCAAGACATGGGCAAGGGGTCAGTGAGCTGGCAGGACATAGGCAAGGGGTCAGTGAGCTGGCAAGACATGGGCAAGGGGTCAGTGAGCTGGCAAGACATGGGCAAGGGGTCAGTGAGCTGGCAAGACATGGGCAAGGGGTCAGTGAGCTGGCAAGACATGGGCAAGGGGTCAGTGAGCTGGCAGGACATAGGCAAGGGGTCAGTGAGCAGGCCGGACATAGGCAAGGGGTCAGTGAGCTGGCAAGACATGGGCAAGGGGTCAGTGAGCAGGCCAGACATGGGCAAGGGGTCAGTGAGCTGGCAGGACATAGGCAAGGGGTCAGTGAGCAGGCCGGACATGGGCAAGGGGTCAGTGAGCTGGCAAGACATGGGCAAGGGGTCAGTGAGAAGGCCAGACATGGGCAAGGGGTCAGTGAGCAGGCCAGACATGGGCAAGGGGTCAGTGAGCTGGCAGGACATAGGCAAGGGGTCAGTGAGCTGGCAGGACATACGCAAGGGGTCAGTGAGCAGGCAGGACAAGGGGTCAGTGAGCTGGCAAGACAAGGGGTCAGTGAGCTGGCAAGACATGGGCAAGGGGTCAGTGAGCTGGCAGGACATACGCAAGGGGTCAGTGAGCAGGCAGGACAAGGGGTCAGTGAGCTGGCAAGACAAGGGGTCAGTGAGCAGGCCAGACATGGGCAAGGGGTCAGTGAGCTGGCAGGACATAGGCAAGGGGTCAGTGAGCTGGCAGGACATACGCAAGGGGTCAGTGAGCAGGCAGGACAAGGGGTCAGTGAGCTGGCAAGACAAGGGGTCAGTGAGCTGGCAAGACATGGGCAAGGGGTCAGTGAACTGGCAGGACATAGGCAAGGGGTCAGTGAGCTGGCAAGACATGGGCAAGGGGTCAGTGAGCTGGCAAGACATGGGCAAGGGGTCAGTGAGCTGGCAGGACATGGGCAAGGGGTCAGTGAGCTGTGTTATGTTTCGGTAGCTGAGGAAAAATAGCCAAAGTAGCAATACACCAGAGAGGCTGGAAACTACTGGGTTGCAGGACCCTAAACTAACCTCAACACTAGAAGTAGCCGTGGAGCGTACCTACGGTGATCCTAGACACCTCGTCACAGCCGGAGAGATAGCTACACCTAAAGGCAGAAAGATGAAAGCTAACTGCCCCATAGTAGAACCCCCAAAAATAGGAAGCCCCCAAACATGTAATGGCGGTTAGACAAGAAGAAGATACGGATGTGTGGCCCAGCTGTGCAAGGCACACATGCCTCCTGGAAAATGCACAAGAAGGTAACTGTAAAGCCTGATATTCATTCACATCACACACACTTCTCAACACTGCCACTAGAGGCATTTCAGACTATTTAGTAGTGTGATGTAGCAATAGTGAGTCATTCAAGTTCCTGTCTTTGGACAGAGAGGTTCGTTTAGTTTCTGTTTCAGTCAGAGACAGATGGAAGGAAAGGAGAGTTCAGTCTTGGAGGGAGAGGATTGAAGACTGATTCCTGAAGGAGCTCAGATAGTTCATTATACAGACGTGGAGGCTGGTACGAGTAGACGGACTTACTCTAGCCTAGTCAGAACTACAATCAGAACTGCTATCTCAGAACAAGCTGCCTGTGTTCCTAAGAAAGTGGAAAGTGACTCTCAGAGCTACAGCGTGTATACAGTCTGACGAAGCGTCCTGTGAGCTGCTCTGGACAGAGTTCTGTGAAGGAAAGAAGGAAGGGAACTACTGCAGTTATACCAACGAGGCAACTGAGAACGGTCAGTGAGCTCTGAAGGAAAGCTAACCACTACACTCACTGCTACCCGTGCTTATGTTAAGGGCGAGAGCAGGGCGACAGACGAGTGGAGAAAGGAAGAGTGACTTCGGTGACAGATCACCTTCACTCAGTTTAACCGGACACCGGGTCCGAAGCATTGCTAGTACTTCACGTCTAGTGATAGAAACACCGGAGGCCTTGCTGGACTTCAAGTCGCAGAAGGTAGCCCCAAGTGCCGATACGTAACCGGGGTCAGGCAGAACAGGAGTCTGGCAGGTACCGCCACATAGACTTAGTTCTTGTCACTAAAAGGCTCCACCACAATGTTGGCCGGGCGTAGCTGCTACAGCAGGAGTTAAACTTGACTTCACGCAAGTTAGGACTCACATACACTTCAAGGAGACAGGAGGCCTTAAACCTGCTCAGCAATTCCCTGAATGTGCATTCTCCAACCTGACCAGCTCCCCGGGACATACCTGCAACATCTACAAGTAAAGGTATGGAAAGAGACTGCATTGTGTGTGACTGAATTCTTATCTGCACCCTGCATCACCACCATAGACTTTGAGGGACCAGTCCCACCTGTGGGGGACTTAACACCTAGCTGCCATAACATCCCCTCAGAGATTTACCTTGCAGCGCTGGTCAATCAGATCAGAAACCACAGGTGGCGTCACGAACTATTCTAAAATCCCCTGTAAATATCCCCCATTGCATGACCACCCAGGGCCACGGACCGAGCTCTGCTGCCAGTGACAATCCCCATAGACTTCCATGGTACCCCATAGCCCTGGTACCACCAACGGTGTGCGCGTCATCTTTCTGGCGTCACGAACAGGATACGAAGCTTGCAAATTGTGAGTCCTGTGTGCCTATTGAACTGTTTTGTGCAAAAAGACTGTGTGCAGTTTTTGGTGATTTTTGGTGCCATTGTCCGCCATTTTTGCCGCCATATTTGCGCCCTGAGGCGCTGGTGAAGAAGGTGGGCGTGCATTTGTGGGCGTACCTGAAAAAGCGCGCTGATTCCTGAACACACCCCCAACGCTGACGCGGCGGCAGGTCCTGTGGAGAGCTTCAGTGAACGCTCTGACATCAGAGCGCCAGCGACTCAGGTCCTGTCTGCACCGCTGTGTCTGTAGAGCTGCAGCCTTTGGAGAAGGTAGGCTCCGATTAACTAGGGGGGCGCAAACATGTCGCAGCAGACAGCGCGGCCCCGGCCGGCGCCCCCAATGATTTACCACTTGGCGTTGTAGCGCAGGATGGAAATGTGGGCCCCTCACCTGGTCCGGTGGTCCCGATAATACCGCTAACGCTCCCATACATGCCTGGAGCGAAGTGGCTCCCTCAGTACAGCGGTGAGCCAGACACCCTGTCAGGGTTCAAGCGGAAAATATGCAGTATAATGGACATGTACCCAATGACAGAGAAGCAAAGAGCTGCAGTGGTAATAGGGCAATTAGCTGGTGCTGCAGAAAGGGAAGTAGAGACTTGGACAGCTGCAGACCAGGAGTCAGTGCCTGTGATTCTCTTAAAGCTACAGACTATCTTTGAGGACCGCACTGAAACAGATCTCCGGATGGCGTTTTACCAATGCTCTCAGAGACCAGATGACAGTATTAGGGACTACGCCTGCCGACTACAGGGGGCCCTGCGAGCTCTCAAACAGGTTAACCCTATAAGTGCCATTGATGAAAGCAAAATGCTGAAGGAACAGTTTGTACGGGGACTGAGGTCCCAAGCTGAAATAAGGACTGTGAATTGGTGGTCCTTGGATCATCCTGATGCAACCTTTAATGCCCTTAAAGATATGGCTATAAAAGGACTGCGGCCCCTGGAAAAGCCTGAGGTGGCAACTCAATATCACCCGGGGGAAGCCACTCTAAAGCCGGCAGTATCCACCTTTTCCCCGCTGGTAGCAGAAGCCAAAACGCAGGTGGCGCCCCCTACTGAGTTGGACTGTCTGCGCTCAGAAGTGCGCCAGCTAACTAAAAACCTGGCCACTGTAATGAGTGCCCTGCAACTGCGGAAGGAAGAAGGAGGAAAGATCGTGGTAGCCGACTGCCCAGAGGATGTCCCTTGGATGAATCGGAGGAAATGGAGGACGTTGCCTCACCGGAGGAGGACAACGCCACCCCCAGGAGCGACCCCTGTTCAGCACCATCCTCGCCGAGAGATCATCTGCTACCGTTGCAACAGAAAAGGTCATCTGGCCCAACAGTGTCCTTTAAACGAGCAGATCCTGGGTCCGAGGGCCAACACCCAGGAGTAGACTCATCAGGCCCCTTAGACTGGAACCGCAGGTTTGTGGGAGGAAGACCCTACCTGTCCATCATCCTGGACGGGATCGCAATCCCTGCGCTGCTGGATACTGGATCTCAGGTGACCATCATACCTGATGTCCTTTATAATAAGTTTTGGTCCATGGACAGCCTCCAGCCCCCGAGCCCTGACTTTGCGGTGTACGCCTCTAATGGTCTCCCTGTTGAAATACTCGGAGCCAAAAACGTGGACGTAAAGGTGGGCAGAGTGGAGCTGAAGGATCAGGGACTCTTAGTAGTAAAGACTGTAAATGAGGAAAATGGCTTAAATGTGGTTTTAGGTACTAACATAATTAGTAACTGTCTGGGAGAAGTTGTGTTTTTGCTCCAACAGCTCGCTGAAGTTGCCAAGCCAAAGCAAAAGGGAGTGATCCAGAGGGAGATCTGGGCCCTGATGTGCCAGCAGCAAGCGAAGCTTACAGATGGTGAAATTGGTAATGTACGGGTAACGGACCCGAACCCCATTGTGATACCCCCAATGAGTGAAATGCTAATATGGTGTAGAGCAGCAATAGGTCTGAGAGGACAGAACTACCAAGCAGTAGTATAGCCCCATCGTTCAGAGCACAGACCTACACTCTTGACTGCTAGAGGGGTAGTGGAAGTAAGAAATGGGAGAGTACCAGTACGACTTCTCAACTGGGGAGAAGATGAAGTAAATTTACCACGTTATGCCATTGTTGCTAAATTACATACCGTAGATAACAACTCTATTCTCACAACCGAGTCCTTAGCCTCCCGCCAACCAGCGGAGGATAATGACCCGGCAACCCAGGTGGCGGATTGGTGTCAGCAGCTCCATGTTGGGACAGACACCACTTCCGCCCACCAGAAACAGGGAGTACTATGGGTGTACAGGAGTACGCACAGGTATTTAGCAAACACCCACTTGACTTTGGGACAATTAAGGGAGTACAGCATCATATCCCTACAGGCAGTCATCCTCCCATCAAAGAGCGGTACAGGCCTATACCTCCAGCACACTATCAGAAAGCTAAGGAAATGTGTGACATGAAGGAAGCCGGGGTGATAAGGGATAGTTGTAGTCCCTGGGCAGCACCTCTAGTCCTAGTTAAGAAAAAGGATGGAAGCATGAGAATGTGTGTAGATTACAGACAAGTAAATCGCATAACACATAAAGATGCATACCCATTACCACGCATTGAGGAATCCTTAGCTGCCTTGAAAACTGCTAACTACTTTTCCACCCTCGACCTCACTAGTGGGTACTGGCAAGTAGCTGTGGCTGAGGAGGATCGGGAGAAGACAGCTTTCACCACCCCAATGGGACTCTGTGAGTTTGACAGAATGCCGTTTGGACTCAGCAGTGCCCCGGGAACATTCCAGAGAGTGATGGAGAGCTGCCTGGGACATCTCAACTTTGAAACCGTGTTGCTGTACCTGGACGACGTAATTGTGTACTCCAAGACGTATGAGGATCATCTGAAGCACCTGGCAGAGGTATTCGAGTCACTGTCCAAGTATGGGATGAAACTGAAGCCCTCAAAGTGCCATCTGCTCAAACGAAAGGTACAGTACTTGGGACATATTGTCAGCTCAGAAGGAGTAGCGCCGGACCCCGAGAAGGTCACGGCCATCCAGAAATGGCCGGAGCCGAAGAATCTCAAGGAGGTGCGCCAGTTCCTGGCACTGACAGGTTACTACCGGAGGTTTGTAAAAGACTACACCAAGAAAGCAGCGCCTCTGCAGGACCTCCTGGTAGGACAACCCTCAAGAGCAGAAATCCTCCATTCCACTGGGGTAAAGAACAAGCTGAGGCATTCAAAGAGATGAAAGAGATCCTGACAGGCGATGAAATCTTGGCCTACCCTGATTACAGCCAACCGTTCCTGCTGTACACTGATGCCAGTAACGAAGGATTGGGAGCTGTCCTCAGTCAGAAGCAGAATGGCCAAGAAAAAGTCATCGCATATGCAAGCAGGAAGCTCCGGCCAACTGAGAGAAACCCAGAAAACTATAGCAGCTTCAAGTTGGAGTTCCTGGCGCTGGTCTGGGCCATTACAGAAAGATTCAAGCATTACCTAGCCTCCAGCAAGTTCACTGCGTACACAGACAATAACCCCTTGACACACCTTGAAACAGCCAAGCTGGGAGCCATGGAGCAACGTTGGATGGCTCGGCTGTCGAACTATCAATTTACCATCAAGTACAGGGCGGGCCGTAAAAATGCCAACGCTGACGCCTTGTCCAGAATGCCGCATGAATCCGACACGGAGGAAGAATCGGATGACCTGGAAGAGATTGAGCTACCTGCATTCCACAAAAATGGGATGATCCATGAGCAACGAGCCTACAGGAAGCGGTGTGGTAAGACGTTAAACCCTTTACCTCATCACAGCTGGAAGGAGACTCAGGACAGCGATCCAGTGGTCAGCCGTATCAAGGAGCTGATAAGACAGGAAGGTTCCTCCTTGGGGAAAGATGCACCTATACCAGCAAAGCTCCTGTGGAACGAGAGAAGCCGGTTGTTCATCTACCGTGAGAAGTTGTGCAGGAGATACGTCGACCCAAGGACCCATGAGATGGTTTGGCAGATAGTGGTACCTAGAGCAGACATCCAAATGGTGTTAGCAGCCTACCACGATCAAGCGGGACACTTTGGCTGGAAAAAGCTGGAGACCCTGTTGAAGTGTCGGTTCTACTGGGTAGGGATGCGCAGCTCCATCGAGAAGTGGTGCCGGAACTGTGGACCCTGTGGCCTCAGACGAAAAGACTACTGTAGTCAGAAGGCACCCCTGCAGCCTATCCAGACGACTCGTCCCTTGGAGATCGTGGCATTGGACCATGTCAAGTTGTCACCAAGCAGGTCGGGATACTCATATGCCCTGACCATGGTGGATCACTATTCCAAATTTCTGGCGGTCGCCCCTGTCAAAGATCTGACAGCAGAGACAGCAGCAAAGACCTTCCAAGCAAGTTTCTGCAGACCACACGGATAGTGCTAACTGATCAAGGTCCTGCCTTTGAAGCTGAACTGTTTAAGGAATTCTGTCACTTGTATGGGTGTAAGAAGATCAGAACAACACCGTACCACCCTCAAACCAATGGCCTTTGTGAAAAGATGAATCACATTGTCATTGATTTACTGAAATCTGTACCACTGGAAGAAATCGGTGGCCAGACTTGTTACCTGACCTGGTCGACCTGTACAACCACATACCGGTAAGTTCCACCAACTGCACTCCAGCCTACCTTATGCAAGCAAGACCAGGAAAGCTGCCAATGGATTTGGAACTGGTGTGGTAGAACCAGAGGCTGATGACACTGCTGAAGATTGGGACACGAACCGACAGGAACAGTACAGGAGAGTACAAGCCTGCGTGGAAGATAGTCTCAATAAAGTAAGGGAAAAGCAAGAGAAGAATTACAACAAAAGTGCGCCAGCTAAGCCTTTTATGCCTGGAGAAATTGTGCTAAAAGAAGAATGCACAAATTGGATGATCAGTGGGAACAAGAACCATATGTCGTGCAAAATTCCAAATTTGATAACAGAAAAACCTGTACCATTAGCAAGGATGGAGGAAAAACGACTGCAACTGTGTCTAGAGATCATCTAAAGTTGTGTCCGGACCCATTAAAGCTTCGTGAGGAAGAACCTGTTGTTAATCAGGGAGAGAGTGATGAAGCGGTCATACATACAGATTTGGGAGATTTACCTGCAGATTGGCCCAGAGTGGGAGAAGCTGTAATCATTCCTGTGCTGCAGTTTTATCAACCGCAAGAAGAATCTCTACATCCAGTCGCACCAATTGTGCCAGTAGAGTCATTTCCAGGAGGACCTGTTCCGGCAGAACCTCAACCAGTGGAACCCCAAGAAGCGGAACCACAAGAAGCAGCACCACAAGAAGTGGAATCCCCTGGCGGAGCAGAACCGCATCGCCCAGTCGCTAGCATGCTTGCCAGATCCCTAGAGAGGTGGAGTCGTATTTACAGTTTGCCGGCACGCAGAACAGATAGGCTAGAGACTACTATACCTGACACCACACCACGTAGGTCAGTACGTACAACGAAGGGAAGGTTACCTATTCGGTACCAAGAGTAGTCCTAGCAAACTAGTCTAGTATGACCCAGACAGGGTTTACTTAATTGTACAAAGTTATGAAGAGAATTGCATTTTGTTGAGAAAGTTATATGATGATAATGTTTACATGCTAATGTGATTTTACTTGAAATGTGTTTTCATATGCAAAGGACTGCGTGGCTGTGGATTGTGCCAGCCCAAAAACTTTCATTGTAAATAGTTCGCACTTCGGTGCCCCATCTTGGTTTTACATAAAGCCTAAACTACCTCTGAAGAAAAAACCCGTATGGTGTGGCCTAGAGTGAGGTCTGCAGCTCAGAAGTCCTGCAGCCCACCCAGGACCCACGTAGGAGGTTTTTGGTGCGGGTCCTCCACAAGAATCTTGTCTTATACTGTGTATATTTATGTGAAAAATGGTTTTGATATTTTTCTACTTGCCTATGTATACATTGTAACGTTAAAGAGTCCTTACCTCCCGCAAGGGATGAGTTAAGATGTTTATGTCATATGCAACTACAGCTCATTTGATGAAAATTCCGGGAAATATTCATGAATACAGGTACATGATCATAGGTACATTATTTCTTTCAACGTTTCGGCATAGTATGCCTTTATCAAGACGTACCTATCTAGGAAAAAATACACAAAATTCAAGAGAAATGTAAGACAAAATGATAACCTATACATATATATATAACAAAACAGTACAACATATATCCATATATGTGAGTCTAGGAATGAGCCATAAAATGAAGTATGTACCTTAGCACATACAATTGAAGCACAAAATACACAATATAGTGCAATTTGATAATAACAAAGAAAAACAGAAAAAAACGTAACAACGCAACTTATATGTACATGGGATGAGACAATGAGAACTGATGTAAACTCAGGAAAAAAGAAATCAAGGCATATATATACATATACACATATAGTCATATAGTTATATCTGTGTAAACAAGGATCAGATACACAGAAATAGTCCAATGGAAAAA
The DNA here is from genome assembly GCA_033576555.1 of Oophaga sylvatica. Classification (NCBI taxonomy): domain Eukaryota; kingdom Metazoa; phylum Chordata; class Amphibia; order Anura; family Dendrobatidae; genus Oophaga; species Oophaga sylvatica. Next base: position 323,628,837 of record JARQOD010000004.1, read on the forward strand.
CAATGGAAAAACAACCCATATATACACCTAAATGCAGCTCAAAATATGACGCCAATAATCCAGCTATAGCGGGAATATTTGTAAAAGAGCAGGTGCCTATGTGAACTAATGGGCTCGAATGCAGTTGAATATATCTATACCGTATATATTCCTGTAATGGAGAGCGTTAAATATCATACATAGTACTCTGCAATAAGTACGCTGCATAGATGAACGCTGAAAGCAAGAAAAGCCTCTGAGAAAGAATTCAGAGACTAAATGCCAACACACAAAAAAACCATACCTTATAAGAACCAAATAAGAACAGCGTCCGGCGGCTTGTGGTGTGGTGATGTACTATGGCTAGCGTGCTTTTTATGCAAGTGTCCGAGAGACGCCGTGCCGGAGAACTTCCGGGTTGTACTCGAAAGGTAAAGTGGGTAGTGCGCATGTGCAGGGGACCGAACAATACCGAAGGAAAGCCGAACAAAGTCGAGTTTGGAAAGATGAAATGCGCATGTCCAGGACAGAATCATGGCATAGGATCGGTGCCGACGTGCTGTAACAAGCAGAGACAAATGGTTAAATGACAGCTCAACATATGGGGTATAGACAACCTTGTTTAAACAGCAATAATAATGCAAATGATAAAAGAAAATATATATTATAATAATATAGTGTTACCTAACAATAAACTCAAATGGTCTATCATGTATATATGTATACTTATCATATATTCAATTAAAGACCCATGTATCAAGAAATTATCTACAGCAGTAAAACTGCTAAAAAATAAATATTCATATGGACCAGAATGTCATGTACAACGGGCATAGACAGATTACAAGGTCTAGAATAATTAATCAAAAATTGACAGGTCGCAAAAGGGATATTAGAGAATGTATCCATCAGTAAGAAAGCTCGTATTCTCTGTTGAGACCATATGGTGTAAGTGTTCTCAGTGTATGAATCCAATAAGATTCTCGGTCCTTCAATGCTTTAATTCTATCACCACCCCTTCTTGCCCTTGGGACATAATCAATGATCTGATATTTCAATTGGGCAATCGTGTGTCTATTCTCTAAGAAATGGGCAGGAATAGGCAAAAGAGTACGTCCACACCGAATAGTGGGACATTGAAGACGGGGCAGATACAGAGTGTACTACACACTCCCCGACAGGGGACTTTTCCATGCCTGGGGTGTCTCCAATGTTCAAACATTACTAAAGGAGATAGCTTTACACATCCTAGGACAGGTCGGAGATTTCCCATTAAGGGCCATTATACTTGTGACTCATCATTTGTTGTGTACTTGATTAAGTGCCCCTGTGGTCTCGGATATGTTGGGGAAACTACCCAGCATATCCGGGACCGGATCTCCCAACATAAGTCCACTATTCGGTGTGGACATACTCTTTTGCCTATTCCTGCCCATTTCTTAGAGAATAGACACACGATTGCCCAATTGAAATATCAGATCATTGATTATGTCCCAAGGGCAAGAAGGGGTGGTGATAGAATTAAAGCATTGAAGGACCGAGAATCTTATTGGATTCATACACTGAGAACACTTACACCATATGGTCTCAACAGAGAATACGAGCTTTCTTACTGATGGATACATTCTCTAATATCCCTTTTGCGACCTGTCAATTTTTGATTAATTATTCTAGACCTTGTAATCTGTCTATGCCCGTTGTACATGACATTCTGGTCCATATGAGTATTTATTTTTTAGCAGTTTTACTGCTGTAGATAATTTCTTGATACATGGGTCTTTAATTGAATATATGATAAGTATACATATATACATGATAGACCATTTGAGTTTATTGTTAGGTAACACTATATTATTATAATATATATTTTCTTTTATCATTTGCATTATTATTGCTGTTTAAACAAGGTTGTCTATACCCCATATGTTGAGCTGTCATTTAACCATTTGTCTCTGCTTGTTACAGCACGTCGGCAAAGATCCTATGCCATGATTCTGTCCTGGACATGCGCATTTCATCTTTCCAAACTCGACTTTGTTCGGCTTTCCTTCGGTATTGTTCGGTCCCCTGCACATGCGCACTACCCACTTTACCTTTCGAGTCCAACCCGGAAGTTCTCCAGCACGGCGTCTCTCGGACACTTGCATAAAAAGCACGCTAGCCATAGTACATCACCACACCACAAGCCGCCGGACGCTGTTCTTATTTGGTTCTTATAAGGTATGTTTTTTTTGTGTGTTGGCATTTAGTCTCTGAATTCTTTCTCAGAGGCTTTTCTTGCTTTCAGCGTTCATCTATGCAGCGTACTTATTGCAGAGTACTATGTATGATATTTAACGCTCTCCATTACAGGAATATATACGGTATAGATATATTCAACTGCATTCGAGCCCATTAGTTCACATAGGCACCTGCTCTTTTACAAATATTCCCGCTATAGCTGGATTATTGGCGTCATATTTTGAGCTGCATTTAGGTGTATATATGGGTTGTTTTTCCATTGTTTTTCCATTGTTTTTCCATTGGACTATTTCTGTGTATCTGATCCTTGTTTACACAGATATAACTATATGACTATATGTGTATATGTATATATATGCCTTGATTTCTTTTTTCCTGAGTTTACATCAGTTCTCATTGTCTCATCCCATGTACATATAAGTTGCGTTGCTACGTTTTTTTCTGTTTTTCTTTGTTATTATCAAATTGCACTATATTGTGTATTTTGTGCTTCAATTGTATGTGCTAAGGTACATACTTCATTTTATGGCTCATTCCTAGACTCACATATATGGATATATGTTGTACTGTTTTGTTATATATATATGTATAGGTTATCATTTTGTCTTACATTTCTCTTGAATTTTGTGTATTTTTTCCTAGATAGGTACGTCTTGATAAAGGCATACTATGCCGAAACGTTGAAAGAAATAATGTACCTATGATCATGTACCTGTATTCATGAATATTTCCCGGAATTTTCATCAAATGAGCTGTAATTGTCTGAAATAAAGACCAATCTTTTTTTGACACATCAGTATCTGTTTGTGTGCCGGAGTTTATTTTGGAACCATTAGTCATTTTTCTCCTGAGCACCGTCATACTAAGCGAGCATCCCCTCTATTTCTCTTATTATGTCATATGCAAAACAAAAATGTTTTTCTTTTCTATTTCAGCCCGGGAGTGCTGAGTTTAACTAGGGGGGATGTGTGGCCCAGCTGTGCAAGGCACACATGTCTCCTGGAAAATGCACAAGAAGGTAACTGTAAAGCCTGATATTCATTCACATCACACACACTTCTCAACACTGCCACTAGAGGCATTTCAGACTATTTAGTAGTGTGATGTAGCAATAGTGAGTCATTCAAGTTCCTGTCTTTGGACAGAGAGGTTCGTTTAGTTTCTGTTTCAGTCAGAGACAGACGGAAGGAAAGGAGAGTTCAGTCTTGGAGGGAGAGGATTGAAGACTGATTCCTGAAGGAGCTCAGATAGTTCATTATACAGACGTGGAGGCTGGTACGAGTAGACGGACTTACTCTAGCCTAGTCAGAACTACAATCAGAACTGCTATCTCAGAACAAGCTGCCTGTGTTCCTAAGAAAGTGGAAAGTGACTCTCAGAGCTACAGCGTGTATACAGTCTGACGAAGCATCCTGTGAGCTGCTCTGGACAGAGTTCTATGAAGGAAAGAAGGAAGGGAACTACTGCAGTTATACAAACGAGGCAACTGAGAACCGGTCAGTGAGCTCTGAAGGAAAGCTGACCACTACACTCACTGCTACCCGTGCTTATGTTAAGGGCGAGAGCAGGGCGACAGACGAGTGGAGAAAGGAAGAGTGACTTCGGTGACAGATCACCTTCACTCAGTTTAACCGGACACCGGGTCCGAAGCATTGCTAGTACTTCACGTCTAGTGATAGAAACACCGGAGGCCTTGCTGGACTTCAAGTCGCAGAAGGTAGCCCCAAGTGCCGATACGTAACCGGGGTCAGGCAGAACAGGAGTCTGGCAGGTACCGCCACATAGACTTAGTTCTTGTCACTAGAAGGCTCCACCACAATGTTGGCCGGGCGTAGCTGCTACAGCAGGAGTTAAACTTGACTTCACGCAAGTTAGGACTCACATACACTTCAAGGAGACAGGAGGCCTTAAACCTGCTCAGCAATTCCCTGAATGTGCATTCTCCAACCTGACCAGCTCCCCGGGACATACCTGCAACATCTACAAGTAAAGGTATGGAAAGAGACTGCATTGTGTGTGACTGAATTCTTATCTGCACCCTGCATCACCACCATAGACTTTGAGGGACCAGTCCCACCTGTGGGGGACTTAACACCTAGCTGCCATAACATCCCCTCAGAGATTTACCCTGCAGCGCTGGTCAATCAGATCAGAAACCACAGGTGGCGTCACAAACTATTCTAAAATCCCCTGTAAATATCCCCCATTGTATGACCGCCCAGGGCCACGGACCGAGCTCTGCTGCCAGTGACAATCCCCATAGACTTCCATGGGCTCGGTTCCGAGTACCCCATAGCCCTGGTACCACCAACGGTGTGCGCGTCACGAACACAGACAGAAAATAGAATGAGGAAACGCTGGGGCCCAATACAGTCTAGATAGAAAAGAATAGGAAAGAATTCTGACTGCAACCCAAAAAACCCTGACAAAAATACCAACACTTCTGATTAACCAAAAACCTGAGATCACACGATCTCTACCACCTAAATCAGATCTCTGGTATAACACACAGCAATTCAGCAAATAAAAAGTGACACAGGAACAGAGCAAAAGTGCAAACACAAACTAAGCACAAATGCAGCGCCAGGCCCCAAAAGGGGACCAGGCTGAAGTCCACTGCAAGGCAGCAAACCAGCAAGGAGAATCCAACCAAAGGAAAAAAAACAACAAGTCACTTAACTGAAAGAAAGCAGGAATGCAAGCTGAGTGTAATGTATGTAGTACAGTTCATATAGCGTCTTGTGCTTGGGTGCGATGAAAATACATGAGACACAGGTTTGATATAGAAAGTCTTGTATTCCTTCATACAAGTTGGCAAAAATAGTCACACAGTTTGCAGACACAGAAGCAGGAGACACAGCAGGCCAGAGTAATCTAAGCTCAGCAATCACTCTCCACAACAGGTTCAGGATCTTCTTCTCTGTTACCGTAAGTCCATGCAAACGTGGGTCTTTCAAAGAGCAGGGTTCAGAGTCCACAAGTGCTTCAGAGTTCCTCAGTAGGAATAGCTGGAGTACAGGGTCCAAGGCTTTAGGAGTCAGGTCACAGGTTCACTGCAGGCTAGATTCTGAAGCACTGATTGCTCAGCTGTGGCTGCTTAAGAAGCAAAAGGAGAGAATCAGGGCGGGAACATGCAAGCTGGAAACTCCATTCTGACTGAGGGCAAGATAGCTGCAGCAAGACAGAAAGTAAAATGGCTGACGAACAAACTGAGTTTCAGGAACATGTACACAGAACCTTACATTACTCCCCCCTTAGGGACAACCTCCGGATGACCTCAGACCAGGCTTGTGTGGGTACCTCTGATGAAACTGACGGAGCAAGCGAGGAGCATTAACGTTATTGACTGGTTCCCATGAGTTGTCCTCCACTGGGTAGCCCTGCCATTTAATCAGATATTGTAACTGATTTCTATACAACCTGGAATCTAAAATCCTTTCCACCACAAATTCTTCCTGACCATCGACTAGCACTGGGTCAGGGTAAGGAGAAGAACGTCCAGGAAACGTATTGGGTGTCGCAGCCTTTAGTAGGGATACATGAAAGACAGGGTGGATTCTCATAGTTCTGGGCATTTGAAGACGACAAGCAACGGCACTTATAATTTTACTGATTTTATAGGGTCCAATGTACTTATGTCCCAACTTAGACGATGGAATCCTTAACTTAAGATTTCTGGTTGACAGCCAGACCAAGTCTCCTACCTTGAAAGCTGGTGCAGGTTTACGAAATTTATCTGCTGCTTTCTTGTACCTTTCCTGAGCCGATTCCAGATTCTCCTTTAGAAGATCCATATTCTTCTGTAAAGACGTGATTCTTTCAGCCACTGCTGGTAAAGGCGTTTCTATGGGAAATCGTGGTAGAATGTTAGGATGATAACCTAGATTAGAGTAAAAAGGAGACTGCTTAGTGGAGGCACTCTGAGAGTTGTTATACGAAAACTCAGCTAATGGAAGTAGATCCACCCAATCATCCTGTAGGTGGCAGATAAAGCAGCGGAGATACTGCTCCAGGGTTTGATTGGTTCGTTCGGTCTGTCCATTAGTCTGGGGATGAAAAGCAGAAGAAAGGTTTACTTTAATGTCCAATGCTGCACAGAAAAATATTTAGACTTGAGAGTCCTCAGTGGTTGATACCTTTTAATGGCTAACTGAAAAGATGGTAACAAATTGCAAGCTTTCGAGACTACTCCGGTCTCTTCATCAGGCAAAGACTAAAACAAAAACTGAAGAATCACATATATATATATACACAAGAGGACACAGGAATAGTGCAATAGGTAAGACAAGTGACGTGAAGCAGAACTGTCATTATGGCAGAGGAATGAACATAAATATTGGAACAGATCATAGATAAGGAGAGAGTTTTATTACCCTCTGATTGCTGCACAGAAATTTTGCCAAAACCTAGAAGTGAATTGCACCCCTCGATCCGAAATAACCTCATCCGGTACTCCATGTAAGCGAAACACATCTTTAATCATCAAATCTGATGTCTGTTTTGCAGTGGGTAAGCCGACACAAGGGATAAAATGAGCTGCCTTTGTTAGACGGTCAACCACTACTAGAATGGTGTTCTTCCCTTGAGAGGTTGGTAACTCCACAATGAAGTCCATAGAAATGGATCCCCACAGGCGGGACGGGGTGGGAAGAGGCTGTAACAGACCAGTTGGTGAGGAGCGAGGTGTTTTGCATCTTGCACAGACTTCACATGAAGTGACATAGTTTAAAACATCCTTCCTGCAAGTGGGCCACCAAAAGAAACGAGAAAGAAATTCCTGTGTCTTTAGAATTCCTCTATGCCCAGCTATCTTGGAATCGTGAATGAGTTGCAATACTCTCAATCTGACTGTTTCAGGAATATACAGGCGTTGTCCCTGAATCCACACACCATTCTTAAAGACAAGACTTACGTCCCTTGGGGGTTGTGCCAAAAAGGAATCCGCATGGTATGCTTCCTTGATGTCCTTAAGTAGGTCTTGATTATGAATTACTCCTAGGAATCTAGAGTCAGGAAGAATAGTCTTAGGAGGAGTAATTGGACGTGTCTCTGCTGAGTAAATCCTAGAGAGTGCATCAGCCTTTCCATTGCGCGATCCTGGTCTATAAGAAATGATAAAATTAAATTGGTTTAAGAAAAGATTCCAGCGAGCCTGGCGAGGAGTCAGGCACTTAGCCGACCTGATAAACTCAAGGTTACGATGGTCTGTCAGGACGACTATTTGCTGTGCAGCTCCCTGAAGAAGGTGTCTCCATTCTTTGAAGGCGGCAATAATGGCCAACAACTCTCTATTGCCCACATCGTAGTTCCTCTCAGCCGAAGACAACTGCTGGGAAAAGAAGGCACAGGGATGCAAGACATTCTTCTCACCTGTTCTCTGAGAGAGTATAGCTCCAACGGCACAGTCTGAAGCATCCACCTCTATTATGAAGGCAAGCTCGGGGTTGGGATGTACTAGTATAGGTGCAGTGGTAAATTTATCTTTTAGACGGGAAAATGCTTCCTGGGCTTGGGGAGTCCAGGAGAACCTAGACTCTTTCCGGGTAAGTTGGGTGATAGGTGACGCTACCTCAGAGAAATTTCTAATGAAACGTCTATAGAAGTTGGCAAACCCGATGAAGCGCTGTACCTCCTTCACATTTCTAGGACTTGGCCAATCCTTGATGGCTTGGGTTTTGCTTCCATCCATACTAATTCCTTGTGTAGACAGTACATACCCCAGAAATTGAATTTCGGTCCTATGGAATTCACACTTTTCAAGTTTGATGTAAAGATGATTTTGTCTTAGACGTTCCAAGACCATTCTCACATGTCCATGATGTTCCTCTGTGGAGTTAGAAAAAATTAGAATATCATCCAAATAAATTACCACGAATGTATCTAGGAGATCCCTGAAGATGTCATTCACCAAGTGTTGGAAAGTGGCTGGGGCGGTACTCAGACCAAAAGGCATAACTAGATATTCAAAGTGTCCATAGCGTGACCTGAATGCAGTCTTCCATTCATCCCCAGGTCTAATACGGACTAAGTTATAGGCCCCACGAAGATCTAGTTTAGAGAAAATTTTGGCATGTCGCACTCTCTCCAATAACTCAGGGATTAAAGGCAATGGATAACGGTTTCTAATAGTAACCTTATTGAGTTCCCTATAGTCTACGCATGGTCTCAGAGATCCATCTTTCTTCTTTACAAAGAAGATGGGTGCACCTGCAGGAGATGAAGAGGGGCGTATGAAGCCCTTGGCTAGATTTTGTCTATGTAATCCTTTAAAGCCTTTAGCTCGGGCCCCGCCAGGGGGTAGATCTTACCAAAAGGTATCTCTGCTCCAGGCAATAATTCAATTGGACAATCATATGGACGGTGAGGAGGAAGCTGGTCAGCGTTCTTCTTGTCACATAAATCCACATAGTCCTGGTATACAGCTGGTAGTTCAGGGACTGACATGGTTCCTTTAGGAACAGAGCAAGCTGAAACTTTTGGACTCATCTGTTTCTCTGGAAAGTGTAATTCCTTGGTCTCCCAGTTAATGGTAGGATTCTGAGCCTGCAGCCATGGTAGCCCTAGAATAATGGGAAAGTGGGGAGAAGAGATAAGCATAAAGGACAGTTTCTCTTGATGATCTTTACCCATAAGAACCCTCAAAGGCTCTGTTTCCCGATCCACTGGTCCAGAGGTCAGCAGGGAGCCATCCACAGTTTCCATCTGTACTGGAGTAGCCTTCTTCACTGAACGTATCCCCTGTTTCAGAGCAAAGGAGACATCCATAAAATTTCCACTTGCCCCTGAGTCGATCATAGCAGAGCTAGACACCCAAGCTGAGTCAACCCAGAGTTTGATGGAAAGAAAGCAATGAGAATTGTTTTTCTTACAACTCAGCTGGGAGACCGCTGAGGAAACTTGAAAAATGGCAGCGTTTACACAGTCAACGTCCTCAGAGGTAACGGAGTTTAAGTCCGAGAAATCAAGATCTGTTGCTGCAGATCTCTCTGGAGCCTGAGGCTCGGACCTGACAGATCCCCTCTCGCAACACTCACAATGAATGAGTGCTGCAGTAGTCTTACGAGAACGGCTGGGGCGTTTATAATGAAGTGCCCTGACTTACCACAATAGAAACATAGATTCTCCTTAAAACGATGTTCCTTGCGTGCATCACTAACCCGTCGTTGTAAAGAGTCTACCTGCATGGGTTCAGGTTCAGGTTCCCGTGTAATCCTACTCAAAGGTTCCTTAGCTGGAGGGGAAGGTAGGAAAAGGTTAGTGCGATTGCTTTCGAACCATCTTTCTTGCCTGCGTTCAGTCAGACGAGTATCAATACGGATGCAGTAGTTAATAAAGTCACCTAACGCAGTGGGAGGGTCGGCACGAGCAAGTTCATCCTTAATCAGTGGAGATAACCCCTTTCGAAAAATAGATTTTTTGGCGGAACTCTCCCAGGTGGTATCAAGGGCCCATCTCCTGAACTCCAAGGCATATTCAGCTACCGAGTGCTTACCTTGGCGCAAAGCTAACATGGCTGCTTCAGCTGTTGCACCTCGATTGGGATCATCAAACACCTGCCCCATGGCTGAAATAAAAGCATCAAGGTGATTCAAACAATCATCCTCAGTCTCAATCAGAGGGTTTGCCCACATCAAAGCCTTGTTGGTAAGCAACATAATTATAGTAAGCACCTTAGATCGTTCAGTGGGAAATTGTGAAGCATGTGCAGAAAAAAAAAGATTGCATTGATTAATAAATCCCCTGAATTTCACACGTTCACCGCCAAAACGAAAAGGGGGCAACTTGGGAATCCCAGAACTCGGGGCTACGGCAGGAGTCTGGAATCGCTCCTCTAGAACCTCAATCCTGGCTCGCAAATCCTGGGCAGTCTGTCCAAACACTTGCAAATTGTGATTAGTGAGGTCCTGTAGGCTTGAAAAACGGGTCTTTATATTCTGCAAATCTGTAAGGATATTATCAGTCACTCCGCAAAGTTCCTTTATGCGGGCCTCCATTTTCCAGATCTTTTAAGACAGGAGTACTGGAAGAAGAGGAGAGGAGAAAAAAAAAACAATAGTGTTTACCTGTGGTAACACTGCAGAGAGAAAAAAAAATTAAGGGAACTGCTCACCTGGAATGGTTGTGAGAAGTCACAACCACTATCATCACAGAAAGTTCACCCGGACATCTGATATCCACAGTTACAGCAGACAAAAAGAGAAAAGAAAAAAAAAAAACAATAGTGTTTACCTGTGGTAACACTGCAGAAAAAAAAAACACTTAAGGGAATTGCTCACCTGGAATGGTTGTGAGAAGTCACAACCACTGTCATCACAGAAAGTACAACCGGACATCCGATATCCACAGTTACAGCAGACACAGCCTTTCCAGACCCAGCAGACACTAACATTTGGCTTCAGAATCTTGTAATGTATGTAGTACAGTTCATATAGCGTCTTGTGCTTGGGTGCGATGAAAATACATGAGACACAGGTTTGATATAGAAAGTCTTGTATTCCTTCATACAAGTTGGCAAAAATAGTCACACAGTTTGCAGACACAGAAGCAGGAGACACAGCAGGCCAGAGTAATCTAAGCTCAGCAATCACTCTCCACAACAGGTTCAGGATCTTCTTCTCTGTTACCGTAAGTCCATGCAAACGTGGGTCTTTCAAAGAGCAGAGTTCAGAGTCCACAAGTGCTTCAGAGTTCCTCAGTAGGAATAGCTGGAGTACAGGGTCCAAGGCTTTAGGAGTCAGGTCACAGGTTCACTGCAGGCTAGATTCTGAAGCACTGATTGCTCAGCTGTGGCTGCTTAAGAAGCAAAAGGAGAGAATCAGGGCGGGAACATGCAAGCTGGAAACTCCATTCTGACTGAGGGCAAGATAGCTGCAGCAAGACAGAAAGTAAAATGGCTGACGAACAAACTGAGTTTCAGGAACATGTACACAGAACCTTACACTGAGCTTCAAGCAAGACCTGGAAGAACAATTGATTACCGGCAAGGCTGATGGGAGTTCAGGTCACTTATATCAGACCATTCAGACCCAGCTGAAAGCCATTCAGCAATTGGTTCATTACCCTCAGCAACCACCGGAGGGAGCCCCAGCTCCGAAGTTGTCTCCAATGTGTTCACAACAGAGCTGGCAGGACATGGGCAAGGGGTCAGTGAGCAATCCAGACATGGACAAGGGGTCAGTGAGCTGGCAAGACTTGGGCAAGGGGTCAGTGAGCTGGCAGGACATGGACAAGGGGTCAGTGAGCTGGCAAGAAATGGGCAAGGGGTCAGTGAGCAGGCAAGACATAGGCAAGGGGTCAGTGAGCTGGCAAGACATGGGCAAGGGGTCAGTGAGCTGGCAAGACATGGGCAAGGGGTCAGTGAGCTGGCAAGACATAGGCAAGGGGTCAGTGAGCTGGCAAGACATGGGCAAGGGGTCAGTGAGCTGGCAGGACATGGGTCAGTGACAACTGCAGCAGCCCAAAGCTTTTATTACTCAGCCAAGTCCAGCATTTCCGTGTACCATTATATATATGTGTCTGTGTTACATACTGTCCTGTGCTGCAGTATGAGTTAATAGGCATTACTGTACCTTCCATTGTGCAGTATGTCAGTTCCCCTATTTAACAACTTGTCATCAGGACCAATAATTGTAAATTAACGCCTCTGTACAGTGCCCTATTTTACTTCAATATTTGTAAGCCAAAACCAGCAGTGGGTGATAAATCCAGAAGTGGTGACGAGTTTCTATTACACTTTTCCTCTGATTCTTCTTCTCCTAGTTTTGGCTTATAAATACTGAGGTAAAAAACTGACCAAATTCTGAACGTGTGACCGTGGTCTAAAAGTACAAACAAACTGCGTCTTACTCACCCTCCACTGGCCCAGCGTGAGTCTCCGTCGCTGCTTCCTCTGTATGTTATTGTCTGCTGCTTTTACATTGGCAGCACTGTAGCCAAAAAACGGAATCTCAGTACCTTGTGTCATCAACTTGGGCAGAGCCGCCGAGCTCAGTTCTTGGCTACGGCACTGCAGATAATACCAGACATCAAGAAGAGCAATGGTGGAGACTCCGCTCTGGACCCACAGAGGATGATTACAAAAAGTTTGTTTGCTTTTTGTTTGTTTTTTAAGAAACTGCAGCTGGGGGGACCAGGGTCTGCCAACAATGAAAAACTCTTTTTTTTTATTTTTGCTCTTTAATTTTCTTCTCACCATCTTTTAAATGGCCAAACTTTTTTATTTTTTTGTAGCCTTAGCCCTATGAGGGCTTGTTTTTTGAGGGCCAAGTTGACATACAATAACCTGGGAAACAAGAAAAAATTTCCAAGTGGTTTAAAATGGCGAAAAAAAATGCGAATACACTATTACGTTTTTGGGTTTTGTTTTTAGGGTGTTCAATGCGCGGTAATAATGACCTTGCAATATGATTCTCCTGGTCAGTCTGTTTGTGGCAATATGAAACTTACTAGGTTTATACATATTGTGTTGGTTAAAAATGTTCTGATTTTTAAAAAAAAAATAAACCCCAAACTTATATTTGTATCGTCATATTGTAAAGCACGAAACTTTTCTTTTTCTGTCTATGGACCTGTAGAAAGGCTTGTTTTTGTGCACTGAGATGTAGTTATCATATATACCCTTTTGGTCTACATATGATTGCTTGGTGGCTTTATATTGCATTTTTAGGGGAAAGGGCAACAATTGAAAAACAACAATTCTGGAGTTTCAATATTTTTTTTAAATTTATTTTTGAATGGTGAAAAGGTGGTGATTTAAACTCTTATTTTTAAAATACTTTTAAAACTTTTTTTTTATAACATTTTTAGTTTACCTTTTAGTCCTTTTACTGATGCTTTCCTATGAAGACAAGCCAGGGTTGGGCTTTCCCACAGCACTGCAGCAGCAAGACATGAGTGCCAAATGAGTAACGTTATAACTAGAACTGAAAGCTTAGGGAAATCTGCAATGGATGAGTGCTCAGTTATTAATAAGATAACCAGGACACAAAGCAGCGGGAAACATAGGTTACATTGACTGTTTCACGCAGTTAGCAGCTCATTTCATTACCAAAACTTGATCTTAATAAATTTGAGATGCATAAAATGGCCAAAAATCACGATGCTTTTGGATAACTATAAAGCCAACACTGCTTGTCTGGAGGAGACATGTCTGGCTTCAATTTATAGAATTTAGGAATTTCTCTTCCGCAAGTAGATAGGGCCGTTATTAAAGCCACCTGTGCACAGTGTACTGAAGAGAATCATCCATATATACTATTCCAGATAGTTAGATTTTTTTTAATATTCTTGTATACAGTGTGTTATGGAAATTTGGTTAGGATAAATCTATCCCCATGTTTGCTTCTGCTGTTCCCAAATTAAATGAGTATTTTTAGAGCTCTCTGGAAATGAACACTGTCCACTCAAATGTGCCAGCATAACATTCCATCAATACTGATGGCTTTATTATCATCACATAGTCTTATACATTTACAAAAATGGGGTGGTTAGTCAATTAACATACAATTAGAAGCTGCTAAACTATTGGCTGTTTGAATATATGTCCCAATTTACGACCCTTGTCTTAGTTTCATGAAGAAATGAGCAGAAGGGAGCCATCCTTTGGACCATCTGTTACTTACTTCCTCTTTTGGCCGTCTGGTGGTTGGGAAAGTACCTTGTAGCTGTCTGGCTTTTTTCACCAGCTTGACTTATGTGGGTCAGGGGTTATGTCTTAAGCAACTGATTATAGCTAGCGTCAGCTTTGCACAGATATGTTATGGGTAAAAGGGTTTTAACAAGTAAGATCTATCTGAATGCATATGGATATACATTGAATACTTGAAATATGCATATATTGATATATATTGGGTTAGTATGGTGACAGGCAAGTGAGATCTGCCTGATGTAAATAAGATACATATATATTTCCATCACAAGTGTTAAGCATAAATAAATACACCTCCTTTGAAAAGTAAGACTTTAATCAATATTTCACTGAACATAAGAGTAGTTTCCAAAATTTTCACAATATTGAGTTTTGTAGAATTTTTTTTTAAACCATAACATGAAAGTAAGGTTATTAACAGTGCTATTTTAGTTTTACTCAAAGTAATTGATGCAAAAATCTATACGCATCTCATCAAAAACAACTATATGCATCTAGTATTTTGTACGACCTCTATGATTGTTAAGGACAGCATCAAGTCTTCTAAGCATGGAATGAACAAGTTGGTGACTTATTGCAACAGCTATTTTTTCCGTTCTTCTAGACTGACCTCTTTCAGAGCCTTGGATGCTGGATGGAGCATAATGGTCAACTCTCTCAGAATTTCCCATAGGTGTTTAATTGGGTTAAGATTAAGAGACATACTTGGCTGTCTGCTGAATCATTTTCACCTTTTTCATCTTAAGAAATGCAATCAATGGCTTTAGATGTGTGTTTTGGATCATCTTCCTGTTGGAAAAGTGCACACCTTCCAAGGACAAAGAGTGATGGTAGCCTCTTCTCTTTCATTATAGAGCAGTACAACTGTGAATTCATGATACCATCAATTAAATGTATCTCCTGACACCAGCAGTAATGATGTAACCCCACAAAAGGACACTACCTCCACCATGTTTCACTATAGGCACCAAGCATTATTTTTGTAATTCCTCACCTTTGTAACTCCATAGTGTTTGGAAGCCATTAGTTCCAAAAAGATTTATCTTCTTCTAATGACTCCATAGAATAAAGTCCAAGTAGTCTTCATATTTTTCATCATGGGCCCTGGCAAATTCTAGGTGGACTTTTTTGTGCATGGGCTGTAGGAGAGGTTTCCTACATGGACGACAGCTATGTCATTCCTTTGCAGTGTACGCCATATTGTATTACAGAAAATTCCCCACTTTGGCTTTCTACTTCTTTAGCTAAGTACAAAAAGCTAAACTAAAAGCAAAATAAGCAAATACCCTGCAGTAAATAAATAGCAAGTGCACGAAAATAGTGTTAATTAACATTACTAAGTTAACATAATTCTGATCAAAAAATGTAAAAGCCAACCCATCGCGTCAAGGTGACTCTATTTGGAATGGCCATAACCTCTAGTAGTAAAGCATTACTATATGTCAAATGGTGTAAATATGAATAAGGGCCAAGCAGGAATGAGACCCCAACTAATGGACACCCAGCCATAAAGAGTTAAGTAAATGTAATTTCCAGGTCAAATAAAAGGGATGCCACACCACTATTTGCACAGAGTGGAAAAATATGCACCTATATGTTGCATGCATTCAAACATATGCACCAGTTCATCTCTTAAGGTTTTTCTTTAGCTAACTGCTATGAATGTGCATATCAATTTTCTTCATCCTTCTCCTGTTTAGTTATTAACTTCCGTAGTTGGCGTGGACGTCTCTGTGAGATGGCTGCATTCCCATCTTTGTTAAATTTTTGTATCACTTTTACTACAGTATTCTGACTGATAAGTAAAGTATTGCTGATCTTTATGTATTTACTTTTCTTGTGTAAAGAAATTATTTTCTTTATCAGGTGTTATGACATTTCTCTTCCATGTGGTGCCATTGCTGACAGCATGAAATAGGAAGGGTTTTTTATGTAAAGGCTGGGTCTCACATAGCGATACACCAGCGATCCCGACAACGATCAGGATCGCTGGTGTATCGCTACATTATCGCTGCTGAGCTGCCAAACAGGCAGCTCAGGCAGCGATCAGTACAAGCGACACTGCGGGTAACATCGCTAAGTTACCCGCAGTGTACCTTGGATACCAGCGCCCTGATGCAGGGAGCTGGTAACCAAGGTACACATCGAGTTTCCAGGCGCTGCGCGGTGCCTGGAAACCCGCTGTGTACCTTGGTTACCAGCAGATCGCTGGTCTCCCGCCTGTCACACGCAGCGATGCGTGCCTGTCAGCGGGAGACCAGCGATCAAAAAAATGTCCTGGCCTTTCAGCGACGATCAGCGATACCCGGCAGGGGGGCTGATCGTCGCTGAATGTCACACACAGCGATATCGCTGGTGAGCTCGCTGCTGCGTCACAAAACTAGTGACTCAGCAGCGATCTCGCTAGCGATATCGCTATGTGAGACGGGGGCTTTAGGCCCTTTTATAATCAACTGTCTACTGGACAACTGATTAATAAATATTTAAACTTACCTGTCTTTGAATTCTTGATAAATTCATGTTAATTAGAATTTTGAAGTCTAAACTTTAGCTTTGCTCCTTAAGGGTATGCCACACTAAACAACATCGCTAACGGGATCGCTAAAAAACGTCACTATTTAGCGATCCCGTTAGCGATGTTGTTGTGTGCGGCAGCTGCCAGCGACGAGCTTCCTGCTGTGATCTCGCTCGTCGCTGGAATCGTTCCGGACCCTATTTTATCGCCGGCGCTCCCGCTGGGTAAGTATAATCGCTAAGTGTAGCACCTTTTCTTAGCGATTTAGCGGTACTTTTGTACCGCTAAAGTCGTTAAGGAGATCGCTAACCGCGATAGCGTCCTTAACGACATCGCTAAGTTAGGTAGCTACTAGCGATATAGAAACAATCCCGCTAGCGATCTCATTAGTAAGCGACGCTAACGAGATCGCTAGCGGGATTGTGTAGTGTGGCAGTACCTTTAGACTTCCATTGGGGTGTACTCATTTTCGCAGCAGGGTCTTGAATGAATTTCTTAGAAAAATTATTATTTTTGGTTTCATGTACCAAATCTTGTTTGCAATCAAACAGTCGCCCACATTTGTCAGAGTATTTTGTAGCATGTTATCCCATACAAAATGTTGATTCTAAAAGCAAATTTAAGGTTTTCTGACAAATCTGTTGAAGTGCATTTATTTAGGCTGAGAACTAGATATTGAAAGGGCAACGCCAAGAAAAAAAAATAAAAAAGTTGAGGGATTACAACAATCAATGGATAAGTTAATATGCTAATGATGAAAAGGCAGAAACATTTTCAAAGCATCTTGATTTATTCAATATCGAGTATGAATGCCATGTGCAGGAATACATGCGTTTACACACCTTTCATGCTATCGTTGAGATTATTAATAGTTGTCTGAGGAATGTTCTGCCATGCTGAAAGCACTTGAGTATGCAAATCACCAAGATCTTCTGTTCACAGCTCCTTTAGCAATTTCCAACCTATAATGTTCTAGGTGTGATCAAAGGGAGACAAGTCTGGAGACGCTGGAGGCTGTGGTAGTACAACCCCTGGCAAAAATTATGGAATCACTGACCTTGGAGGATGTTCATTCAGCTGTTTTATTTTGTTGAAAAAAAACGGATCACAGACATGGCACAAAATTGAAGTCTTTTCAAATGGCAACTTTCTGGCTTTAAGAAACACTAAAAGAAATCAAGAACAAATAATGTGTTAGTCAGTAATGGTTATTTTTTTTTAACCAAGTATAAGGAAAAAATTATGGAATCACTAGATTCTGAGGGAAAAAATTATGGAATCATGAAAAACAAACAATCAAAAAACCACTCTAACACATCACTAGTATTTTGTTGCACCACCTCTGGCTTTTACAACAGCTTGCAGTCTCTGAGGCATGGACTTAATGAGTGTCAAACAGTACTCTTCATCAATCTGTCTCCAACTTTCTCTGATTGCTGCTGCCAGATTAGCTTTGCAGGTTGGAGCCTTGTCATGGACCATTTTCTTCAACTTCCACCAAAGATTTTCAATTGGATTGAGATCCGAACTATTTGCAGGCTATGACATTGACCTTATGTGTCTTTTTTCAAGGAATGTTTTCACAGTTTTTGCTCTATGGCAGGATGCATTATCATCTTGAAAAATGATTTCATCATCCCCAAACATCCTTTCAATTGATGGGATAAGAAAAGTGTCCAAAATATCAACATAAACTTGTGTATTTATTGAAGATGTAATGACAGCTGTTGTGAATGTGTTAGAGATGGTTTCTGAGCAGAGGCTCCCTCTGGTGGTTACAGACAGTACTGAACCTTTCAGCAAGGAGTGGCAATCTGGGTTCACTGACTGGTCTGATATAAGGGAGGTTCCCTCCCATGATGGTTGCCGGTGATCAATTGTTCTTGTCTCAATTGTGGTTCCTGGTTCATTTGGAAGTTTGCTGGAGTCTTGCCTGCATCTCCTGCTTTCAGATAAGATATTTTTTTGCTTTTTTTTTGTGCTTGCTTTTTGCATTGTTTTCTGCACTTTTGTGGAGGTCAGCCAGGTCCCCTCCTGGGACCTGAGCTCCTCACAGTTTATCTGCAGCCACTGTTATTTGCTCATTTGCTCTTTCCTGTTTTTCAGCGGCTGCGGCTTGGTTTTTGTTCACACTGAGACCTGATTTAGTGGGTGGCGAGATCGTGTGATCTCAGTATTTTTGTAATCAGAATTGTTGGATTTTTGTAGGGTTTTCTGGGTTGCAGAAAGTAATCTCTCCTGTCCTATCCTATTTGGTCAGCTTGTGGCCCCAGCGTTTGCTCAGTCTATTTTCTGCCTATGTTTGTATTTTCATCTTGTCTAACCGCCATTATATGTTTGGGGGTGTCACGCTGTCTAATAATATGTATACAATGTCAGTAAACTATTAATACAGGAACAACACTCTATACAACAACTAGTATAGCAACATCAGCATGTAAGTATAGAATAGATTTACCTGACACGATATCTGCTGAACTCAGGGTTAATCTTGAGGACTTGATGAGCTGAAACAGGAAAGAGGTGGACCGGGATCTAACCTGACCCTAAACTGGGGTCCTAACTAATCCCTCACCTTGGAGGTACTGATAATGGTTCAGAGGTCCAAGTCTCCAACCTAACCCTGTCTCCTATCAGACCCTGAACCCTGTAATCAGTCCTAAGAAGGATCCTGACTACCACCAAAGGGATATGGGCTGATCTTAGCTAAATACACAGATTAGACATATAAGACAGACAGGATAACACTCGCTTGCATACACACTCAAACACCAAAGGAACATAAATGGTATGGGAAATAAACTCTAACCAAGTTGAGCTTAGAACAACTAAGGAGCTCACAACTAAAGTCTATACAGATTCATTCCTATCTGTGGTCTGCATGAAGGTTTCACTGGCAACTCCCCAAGCAGACAACCAGAAATTTAAAGGAGACCAATCAACAAATACTCAATTGCAGCTGGGAGAAACTGCACCCAGTCCCAGCACCGAGCACAGACAGAATTAACTCCCTAGCTGCCAAACACAAAGAAACAGCAGCTCAGCTGTGAGAAGTCAAAATGTGCAACCGCGACGATCTTCGTGGCAATGCACACATGACAGTACCCCCCCTTCTACGAGGGGCCTCCGGACCCTCAGGGCCAGGCCTGCCCGGGTGAGTTCTGTGGAAGGTCCAAACCAAACGATCTGCGTTAACATCAGACGCAGGGACCCACGTCCTCTCCTCTGGACCATACCCCTTCCAATGCACCAAGTACTGAAGGGACCGGCGATTCAGACGTGAGTCAATGATCTTTGATACTTGAAATTCCAAGTTACCATTGACCAACACAGGAGGAGGAGGTAGAGGTGACGGTATGACTGGTGCCACATACCTTTTAAGTAATGACTTGTGGAACACATTATGAATTTTAAACGTAGGAGGGAGGTCCAGACGAAATGCCACAGGATTAATTATGGAACTGATCCTGTACGGCCCGATGAATCTGGGACCCAGTTTCCAGGAGGGCACTTTAAGTTTTATATTCCTGGTAGACAACCATACCAGATCGTTCACATTCAGATCTGGACCAGAAACTCTCCTCCTATCAGCCATACGTTTGTAACGGTTCCCCATCGCACTCAGATTATTCAATACACCTCTCCACACAGAAGCAAGTGGCGACGAGAAACGCTCCTCCTCAGGAACCCCAGAAGGGCCCCCCCCATTGAAAGTACAAAACTGGGGATGAAAACCATATGCCCCAAAAAACGGGGACTTACCAGTGGACTCGCTCCGCCTGTTGTTAAGAGCGAACTCTGCCAGAGGCAAGAAAGAAGACCAGTCCTCTTGGTTCTCTGAGACAAAACACCGGAGATATGTCTCTAAGCTCTGATTCAGACGCTCTGTCTGACCATTGGTCTGCGGATGAAAAGCCGAAGAAAATGACAATTGCATCCCCCGACGTAAACAAAATGCCCTCCAAAATTTGGACACAAACTGAGACCCCCTATCTGACACCACATCAGAAGGCAACCCATGAAGTCTAACGATCTCCCTAATGAACACCTGCGCTAGAGTTTTAGCATTAGGGAGTGCAGGAAGAGCAACGAAATGTGCCATCTTACTGAACCTGTCAACAACCACCAGTATGACAGTATTCCCTGACGACGGAGGAAGGTCCGTAATGAAGTCCATAGATAAATGAGTCCATGGACGCTCCAGAAGTTTCAAGGGTAAAAGGGTCCCAGACGGACGGGTATGAGGGGTTTTAGAGCGAGCACACACCCCACATGACGCGATAAAAGTTATAACATCTTTATTAGCATTAGGCCACCAAAACCGGCGAGAAAGGAGATCTAAAGTAGCCTTACTCCCTGGATGTCCTGCTAGAGCAGAATTATGATGTGCCTCAATAACCTTTTGTCTCAACAGATTTGGGACAAACAGTCTCCCTGGAGGTCCTGCAGGGGCGTCCCCCTGAGCCTCTAACACCTCCTCCTCAAGCTCAGAAAATACAGCCGACACTACCACCCCCTCCTGAAGGATAGGACTCGGGTCATCAGTTTTCCCGGCCCCTGGGAAACTGCGAGACAAGGCATCAGCCTTTACATTCTTAGACCCCGGGCGATAAGTGACGACAAAATTAAACCTGGTAAAAAACAACGACCATCGAGCTTGTCTGGAATTCAGACGCTTAGCGGATTCCAAATACAACAGGTTCTTGTGATCAGTAATAACGGTAACCGGGTGGACTGCCCCCTCCAAAAAGTGACGCCATTCTTCAAAAGCTAACGTAATGGCCAAAAGTTCCCTATTGCCGATATCATAATTCCTTTCGGCGGACGACAATTTCTTAGAAAAGAAAGCGCACGGATGCCATTTACCAGGGGACGGACCCTGGGACAATATAGCACCCACCCCTACGTCAGACGCATCCACCTCCACAATGAAGGGCTGAGATGCATCTGGTTGGATGAGAACGGGTGCCGAAGCAAAACATTTCTTCAAAGAGGAAAAGGCTTGGCAAGCTTTGTCCGACCATTTAGAAAAATCCGTCCCTTTTCTTGTCATGTCAGTGAGAGGTTTGACGACAGATGAGAAATTACAAATAAATTTCCGGTAGTAGTTAGCAAACCCCAAAAAACGCTGCAGAGCCTTAAGATCCCCTGGCTGATCCCATTCAAGCACTGCTCTCACCTTTTCAGGGTCCATACGGAAACCGGAGGCTGACACCAAAAAACCCAAAAACTGAAGTTCCTGTACGGCAAATACACACTTCTCCAGTTTGGCGTATAATTTATTGTCTCGCAAGATCTGCAACACCTGTCTCACATGCTCCTGATGAGACACAAGATCTGGCGAGTAAATTAAAATGTCGTCCAAATATACAACCACAAACAGCCCCACAAGGTGACGAAAAATGTCATTAACAAAATGTTGGAATACTGCTGGTGCAGTAGTCAGACCAAAAGGCATGACTAGGTTCTCATAATGTCCCTCCGGCGTGTTAAACGCCGTTTTCCACTCATCCCCCTCTTTTATCCTAATCAGATTATACGCCCCCCTGAGATCCAATTTAGAAAACCATTTGGCGCCAACAATTTGATTGAAGAGATCAGGAATAAGAGGGAGTGGATACGGATCTCGAACAGTAATCCGATTAAGTTCGCGGAAATCCAAGCAAGGGCGTAGGCCTCCATCTTTCTTCTTCACAAAGAAGAACCCCGCGGCTACTGGGGAAGATGAAGGTCTAATATGCCCTTTGGCCAGATTTTCAGAAATATAATCTTTCATAGCCTGCCCCTCAGGACCAGAAAGATTATACAACCTAGCTTTAGGCAACTTAGCATCAGGAAGGAGATTAATAGAGCAGTCATACACGCGATGAGGAGGCAACTCCTGACACCCCTCCTCAGAGAAAACATCTCCAAAATCCTCCAAAAAAGGAGGCAATGTACTAGGCATGACCGCACTGATGACTGTGTTCATGCAGTTGCTTTTGCAAAACTCACCCCATTGGCTTATTTCTCTGGACTGCCAATTAATCACAGGGTTATGTTTAACCAACCAAGGAAGTCCCAACACAATGGGAGTAGGTAGACCCTCCAACACATAACAAGATAATTGTTCCCTATGTATTGCCCCTACCCGAAGGTCAATGTTATGAACCTCATGAACAAAGCTACCTTGGCCGAGAGGCCTGGCGTCAATGGAGAATATAGGGATCGGTTTGACCAATACACTCAGATGCATACCTTGAGCCTGAGCAAACTGAGCGTCAACCAGATTAGCCCCGGAACCACTATCAAGAAGAACAGACAATCTCTCCACTCTCGTACCAACTACCACCTCCACTGGTACAAGGAACTGAGAAGAACTGGCGGATGAAATACATACTCCCAGGTTGTCGTCCACCACACAACCTGGGATTAACAGTTTTCCGGCGACTTTTGGCTCAACAAGGCACGGGATGGACATTCTCCAACAAAATGTCCCTCTTTCCCGCAGAAAAAACATCTTCTAGTCCTGCGGCGTACCGCCAATCCCTCCTACGAAATGATGTCCCTCCCAACTGCATAGGCTCATCCGAACAGACAAGGGGAACCTCAACATAAGGGACTTTAGTGGTAGGTGGAGAAACAACAGGGAGTGGGGTTACCTCACCCCTCTCCCGAAGCCGTCTATCAGTACGGATAGCTAAGGCCATAGCAGCCTCCAGAGAAGGAGGAGACTCATACTGAGCCAAAACGTCTTTTAATTTATCAGAAAGCCCATGACAAAACTGGCTCCTAAGAGCTGGGTCATTCCACTGAGTATCTGTGGCCCATCTACAAAACTCAGAAGCAAATTCCTCTGCCGGACGATCTCCCTGCTGTATCTTACGTAATTTTGTCTCAGCAAGAGAGACTCGATCTGGGTCATCATATACCAATCCCAGGGCAGTAAAAAATTGATCTACAGACAGTAGAGCCGGGGATCCCGGAGGAAGGGAAAATGCCCAGGATTGAGGGTCCCCTTGCAGAAGTGAGATAACAATTCCCACTCTCTGCTCCTCACTCCCTGATGATCGAGGCCGAAGCCGAAAATACAATTTACATGCCTCCCGGAAGGTGAAAAATTTGTCTCGCCCACCAGTGAACCTGTCCGGGAGAGCAACCTTAGGTTCAACTCTGGTTTGCTCCAGGGGAGACAAAACTTTGGACTTAATGTCCGTCAGCTCCATGGATAATCCCTGCAACTGCAGAGCCAGCTGGGCTACTGGATCCATGGTAACTGGAGATAATTTTTATGGCCAGTGAAAATGTCACGCTGTCTAATAATATGTATACAATGTCAGTAAACTATTAATACAGGAACAACACTCTATACAACAACTAGTATAGCAACATCAGCATGTAAGTATAGAATAGATTTACCTGACACGATATCTGCTGAACTCAGGGTTAATCTTGAGGACTTGATGAGCTGAAACAGGAAAGAGGTGGACCGGGATCTAACCTGACCCTAAACTGGGGTCCTAACTAATCCCTCACCTTGGAGGTACTGATAATGGTTCAGAGGTCCAAGTCTCCAACCTAACCCTGTCTCCTATCAGACCCTGAACCCTGTAATCAGTCCTAAGAAGGATCCTGACTACCACCAAAGGGATATGGGCTGATCTTAGCTAAATACACAGATTAGACATATAAGACAGACAGGATAACACTCGCTTGCATACACACTCAAACACCAAAGGAACATAAATGGTATGGGAAATAAACTCTAACCAAGTTGAGCTTAGAACAACTAAGGAGCTCACAACTAAAGTCTATACAGATTCATTCCTATCTGTGGTCTGCATGAAGGTTTCACTGGCAACTCCCCAAGCAGACAACCAGAAATTTAAAGGAGACCAATCAACAAATAATCAATTGCAGCTGGGAGAAACTGCACCCAGTCCCAGCACCGAGCACAGACAGAATTAACTCCCTAGCTGCCAAACACAAAGAAACAGCAGCTCAGCTGTGAGAAGTCAAAATGTGCAACCGCGACGATCTTCGTGGCAATGCACACATGACAGGGGGCTTCCTATTTTCTTTGGGGATCTGCTCCGGGGCAGATAGCTTTCATCTTTCTGCCTTTAGGTGTAGTTATCTCTCAGGCTGTGACGAGGCGTCTAGGATCAACGTAGGAACGCTCCACGGCTACCTCTAGTTGTGTCGTTAGTTTAGGAATCTGCAATCCATCAGTTACCAACATCTCAGGTGTTCGGCTGCCCTGCTGTTGTTCCTGTCCTCCTCAGCTACCAAAACATAACAGCCATCTCCGCAGTGCTTTTACCTGACATGCAGCCCCATATCATCAATGACTGTGGAAATTTGCATGTTCTCTTCAGGCAATCATCTTTATAAATCTCATTGGAACGGCACCAAACAAAAGTTCCAGCATCATCACCTTGCCCAATGCAGATTCACGATTCATCACTGAATATGACTTTCATCCAGTCATCCACAGTTCACGATTGCTTTTCGGTAGCCCATTGTAAACTTGTTTTTTTCTGTTTAGGTGTTAATGATGGCTTTCGTTTAGCTTTTCTGTATGTAAATCCCATTTCCTTTAGGCGGTTTCTTACAGTTTGGTCACAGACGTTGACTCCAGTTTCCACCCATTCTTTCCTAATTTGTTTTATTTTGCATTTCCTGTTTTGGAGACATATTGCTTTAAGTTTCCGGTCTTGACGCTTTGATGCCTTCCTTGGTCTACCAGTATGTTTGCCTTTAACCCCTTCACCCCCAAGGGTGGTTTGCACGTTAATGACCGGGCCAATTTTTACAATTCTGACCACTGTCTCTTTATGAGGTTATAACTCTGAAACGCTTCAACGGATCTTCGCGATTCTGAGATTGTTTTCTCGTGACATATTGTACTTCATGATAGTGGTAAAATTTCTTCAATATACCTTGCATTTATTTTTGAAAAAAACGCAAATATGGCGAAAATTTTGAAAATTTTGCAATTTTCAAAATTTGAATTTTTTTTCCCTTAAAACAGAGAGATATGTCACACAAAATAGTTAAGAAATAACATTTCCCACATGTCTACTTTACATCAGCACAATTTTGGAACCAAAATTTTTTTTTGTTAGGAAATTATAAGGGTTAAAAGTTGACCAGTGATTTCTCATTTTTACAACAAAATTTACAAAGCCATTTTTTTAGGGACCACCTCACATTTGAAGTCACTTTGAGGGGTCTATATGGCAGAAAATACCCAAAAGTAACACCATTCTAAAAACTGCACCCCTCAAGGTACTCAAAACCACATTCAAGAAGTTTAATAACCCTTCAGGTGCTTCACAGGAGGTGAAGCAACGTGGAAGGAAAAAATTAATATTTAACTTTTTAGCCACAAAAATGATCTTTTACAAACTTTTTTTTATTTTCACAAGGGAAAAAGGAGAAAATGGGCAGATAAAGTTGTTTTGCAATTTCTCCTGAGTACGCCAATACCCCATATGAGGGGGAAAACCACTGTTTGGGCACACGGCAGAGCTCTTAAGGAAGGAGCGCCGTTTGACTTTTCAAACTAAAATTGGCTGGAATTGAGATTGGATGCCATGTCGTGTTTGGAGAGCCCCTGATGCGCCTAAACAGTGGAAACCCCCCACAAGTGACACCATTTTGGAAACTAGACCCCCTAAGGAACTTATCTAGATCTGTTGTGAGCACTTTGAACCCCAAAGTGTTTCACAAAAGTTTATAATGCCTGGGTGTGAAAAAAAAAAAAAACTATTTTCCACAAAAATGATTTTTTAGTCCCAAATTTTTGATTTTTCCCAAGGAAATTGGACCCCAAAAGTTGTTGTCCAATTTGTCCTGAGTACGCTGATACCCCATATGTGTAGGGGGGAAACTGTTTGGGCGCACGGCAGGGCTTGGAAAGGAAGCAGTAACGTTTTGGAATGCAAACATTGATGGGGGTCATGTTCCGTTTGTAGTGCCCCAGATGAGCCTAAACAGTGGAAACCCCCCACAAGTGACCCCATTTTGGAAGCTAGACCCCCTAAGGAACTTATCTAGATCTTTGGAGAGCACTTTGAACCCCCAAGTGCTTCACACAAGTTTATAATGCCCGGGCATGAAAATAAAAAATCCTATTTTTTTCCCACAAAAATTATCTCTTAGTCACTAATTTTTTATTTTCCCAAGGGTAACAGGAGAAATTGGACCACAAAATTTGTTGTCCAATTTGTCCTGAGTACGCTGATACCCCATATGTGGGGGGGAACCACTGTTTGGGCGCATGGCAGAGCTCGGAATGGAAGGAGCACCATTTGACTTTTTCCAACCAAAATTGGCTGGAATTGAGATTGGACGCCATGTTGCATTTGGAGAGCCCCTGCTGTGCCTAAACAGTGGAAACCCCCCACAAGTGACCCCATTTGGGAAACTAGACCCCCTAAGGAACTTATATAGATCTTTGGTGAGCAATTTGAACCCCCAAGTGCTTCACACAAGTTTATAACGTAGAGCCGTAAAATTAAAAAATCATATGTTTTCCACAAAATTGATCTTTTCACCCCAATTTTTATTTTCCCAAGGGTAACAAGACTCCAAAAGTTATTGTGCAATTTGTCCTGAGTGCGATGATACCCCATATGTGGGAGTAAACCACTGTTTGGGTGCATGGCAGAGTTTGGAAGGGAAGGAGCGCCGTTTGACTTTTTCAACGCAGAATTGGCTGGATGCCATATCGTGTTTGGAGAGCTCCTGATCTGCCTAAACAGTGGAAACCCCCCACAAATGACACCATTTTGGAAACTAGACCCCTCAAGGAACTTATCTAGATGTGTGGTGAGCACTTTGAACCCCAAAGTGCTTCACAGAAGTTTATAACGTACAGCCGTAAAATAAAAAATCTTTTTTTTTTACAAAAATGATTTTTTCGCCCCCAATATTTTATTTTCACAAGGGTAACAGGAGAAATTGGACCCCAAAAGTTGTTGTCCAATTTGTCCTGAGTATGCTGATACCCAATATGTGGGAGTAAACTGCTGTATGGGCGCACGTCGAGGCTCGGAAGGGAAGTAGTGACGTTTTGGATTGCAGACTTTGATGGAATGGTCTGGGGAGTCATGTCGCATTTGGAGAGCCCCTGATGCGCCTAAACAGTGGAAACCCCCCACAAGTGACCCCATTTTGGAAAATAGACCCCACAAGGAACTTATCTAGATGTGTGGTGAGCACTTTGAACCCCAAAGTGCTTCACAGAAGTTTATAACGTACAGCCGTAAAAATAAAAAATCCTTTTTTTTTTTACAAAAATGATTTTTTCGCCCCCAATATTTT
Source organism: Oophaga sylvatica (assembly GCA_033576555.1). Lineage (NCBI taxonomy): Eukaryota > Metazoa > Chordata > Amphibia > Anura > Dendrobatidae > Oophaga > Oophaga sylvatica. Next base: position 323,656,529 of record JARQOD010000004.1, read on the forward strand.
ATTTTCACAAGGGTAACAGGAGAAATTGGACCCCAAAAGTTGTTGTCCAATTTGTCCTGAGTACGCTGATACCCAATATGTGGGAGTAAACTACTGTATGGGCGCACGTCTGGGCTCGGAAGGGAAGTAGTGACGTTTTGGATTGCAGACTTTGATGGAATGGTCTGGGGGCGTCATGTCGCATTTGGAGAGCCGCTGATGCGCCTAAATAGTGGAAACCCCCTACAAGTGACCCCATTTTGGAAAATAGACCCCACAAGGAACTTATCTAGAAGTGTGGTGAGCGCTATGAAGTGCTTCACAGAAGTTTTATAACATACAGCCGTAAAAACAAAAAAAATCATTTTTTTTTTACAAAAATGATTTTGGTCGCCCCCAGTTTTTTATTTTCCCAAGGGTAACAGGAGAAATAGGACAAATTTCACAATAACTCTTGTGGTCCAGAGTACGCTGATACCCCATATGCGGGAGTAAACTACTGTTTGGGCGCATGGCAGAGCTCAGAAGTGAAGGAGCACCGTTTGACTTTTTCAACGCAGAATTGGCTGGAATTAAGATCAGACGCCATGTCACATTTGGAGAGCCCCTGATGTGCCTAAACAGCAGAAACCCTCCAATTCTAACTCCAACCCTAACCCCAACACACCCCTAACCCTAGTCCCAACCCTAACCACAAACCTAACCCTAACACACTCCTAACCGTAATCCCAACCCTAATCCTAATCCTAACGCTAGCGCCAACCCTAACCCTAACTTTAGCCACAACCCTAACCCTAACGGGAAAATGGAAATAAATACATTTTTTAAATTTTATTATTTTTCCCTAACTAAGGGGGTGATAAAGGGGGGTTTTATTTACTATTTATAGTGGGTTTTTATGATTGGCAGCTGTCACGCTAAAAGACGCTTTTTATTGCAAAAAATAGTTTTTTGCATCACCACATTTTGAGAGCTATAATTTTTGCATATTTTGGCCCACAGAGTCATATGAGGTCTTATTTTTTGCGGGACGAGGTGATGTTTTTATTGGTACCATTTTTGAGCACGTGACATTTTTTGATCGCTTTTTATTTCGATTTTTGGGAGGTTAGAATGAACAAAAATCAGCAATTCATGAATTTCTTTTGGGGGAGGCGTTTGTACCGTTCCGCGTGTGGTAAAATTGATAAAGCAGTTTTATTCTTCGGGTCAGTACGATTACGGCGATACCTTATTTATATCATTTTTTTTATGTTTTGGCGCTTTTATAGAATGAAAACAATTTTATATAAAAAATTATTATTTTTGCATCGCTTTATTCTGCGAGCTATAACTTTTTTATTTTTTCACTGATGATACTGTATGATGGCTCGTTTTTTGCGGGACAAGATGTCATTTTCAGCGGTACCATGTTTATTTATATCGGTCTTTTTGATCGCGTGTTATTCCACTTTATGTTCAGCGGTATGATGATAAAGCATTGATTTTTTGCTTTGTTTTCTTTTTTTTTTTTTTAAGGGGTTCACTAAAGGGGTTAACTAGTGGGACAGTTTTATAGGGGGGGTCGTTACGGACGCGGCGATACCAAATATATGTACTTCTATTGTTTTGTTTTTTTTTATTTACAGGAAAGAATGAATTTATTGGGGAATATTTTTTTTTTATGATTTTTTTTACCACTTTTTATTTTATTTTTTTTACTTTTTTACTTTGTCCCAGGGTGGGACATCACTGTATTTTATCAGATCGCTGGTGTGACAGTGTGCACAGCACTCTGTCACACCAGCGATCGCTCTGGCAGTGCTGCGGGCTTCTCAGTGCCTGCTCTCAGCAGGCACTGAGGAAGCCGCCTCCCTGCAGGACCCCGGCGCCATCTTGGATCCGGGACCTGGAGGGAGGACGGACCCTCGGAACAGCGCGACACATCGCGCTGCTCTGAGGGTCTCAGGGGGGCGCGCAGGGAGCCTCCACCCTGTTCGATCCTCCCCTGTGCCCCGGGTACACCGCGATCATGTTTGATCGCGGTGTGCCAGGGGCTAATGTGCCGGGAGCGGTCCGTGACTGCTCCTGACACACAGTCACGGGTGTCAGCTGTGATAATCAGCTGACACCCGGCGGCGATCAGCTGCGCTCCCTCCGGGAGCGCAGCTGATCGCCCATGACGTACTATTCCGTCCATGGGAATTAGGTCCAGGGTCACATGGACGGAATAGTACGTCTGATGGCAGAGAGGGGTTAACAACCTTTCAATGTTGTTTGTATTTGGTCCAGATTTTAGACACAGCTAACTGTGATCAACCAACATCTTTTGCAACATTGGGTGATGATTTACCCTCTTTTAAGAGTTTGATAATCCTCTCCTTTGTTTCAATTGACATCTCTCGTGTTGGAGCCATGATTCATGTCAGTCCACTTGGTGCAACAGCTCTCCAAGGTGTGATCACTCCTTTTTAGATGCAGACTAACGAGCAGATCTAATTTGAGGCAGGTGTTAGTTTTGGGAATGAAAATTTACAGGGTGATTCCATAATTTTTTCCCTCAGAATTGAGTGATTTCATAATTTTTTCCCTATGCTGGGTTAAAAAAATAACCATTACTGACTACCACATTATTTGTTCTTGATTTCTTTTAGTGTTTCTTAAAGTCAGAAAGTTGCCATTTGAAATGACTTCAGTTTTGTGCCATGCCTGTGATCTGCTTTTTTTCAACAAAACAAAACAACTTAATGAACATTCTCCAAGGCCGATGATTCCATAATTTATGCCAGGGGTTGTATATAGTGCTAAGGATACTGACTAGAAGAGAAGAGTGGTTTTTAGGTGTTTTTGCAGGTCACTGTTGGGGTATGTGCACACGTTGCAGATTTGCCTGCAGAATTTTCTGCACAGAATCTGCACCTCTTGGCAGAAAATACAGATGTGGATTTGATGCGTTTTTGATGCGGATTTGTATGAGTTTTTGTAAGCTAAATAAAGATATGTTATTTAACAAAAAAAAAAAGATTTGTGATGTCATGTCTTGTCCAACCTCCTCTTTTACATTTGTCCAACCCACACTCCATTACACACACAGATAGATAGATAGATAGATAGATGATAATAGATGGATAGATATGGGCTAGATCTATCTATCTATCTATCTATCTATCTATCTATCTACAGTATCTATCTCATATCTTCTATCTATCATCTATCTATCTATCTATCTATCTATCTATCTATCTATCTATCTATCTATCTATCTATCTATCTATCTATCTATCTATCGCATTCCTTCTATCTATCTATCTATCTATCTATCTATCTATCTATCTATCTATCTATCTATCTATCTATCTATCATCCCATATCTGTCTATCCCATATCTATCTATACATATCTATGTATAAGCCGACCCCCCTAATTTTGCCACAAAAAACTGGGAAAACTTATTGACTCCCGTATAAGCCTAGGGTGAAAAATGATTATGCCCCCATATGATGCTCCACAGATTATGCCCCCATATGCTGCACAGATTATGCCCAATATGCTGCACAGATTATGCCTCCATATGCTCCAGATTATGCCCAATATGCTTCAGAGATTATGCCCCCATATGCTCCAGATTATGCCCCCATATATTCCACAGATTATGCCCCCGTATGATCCACAGATTATGCCCCTATATGCTCCAGATTATGCCCCCATATGTTCCACAGATTATGCCCCCATATGCTCCAGATTATGCCCCATATGTTCCACAGCTTATGCCCCCATATTCTCCATATTATGCCCCCATATGCTCCAGATTATGCCCCCATATGCTGCACAATTATGCCCCATAGTATAGGCCTCATATGCTGCTGCTGCAAAAAAAAAAATGACATACCTCTCGCCGCTGAGGGCCAGGTGCCGGTGTCCTGAGCAGGCGGTGACAGCGGCGCGCTATGGGGGACAGGTGCCGGTGTCACCGCTCGCTCAGGACCCCGGCACCTGAGATACTTACCTGTCCTCTCTGCACCGCTGCGCTGCTCCCTCGGTCTGACTCCTCTGGCTGTGAATGATCTGGCAGGGGGCGGGGCGCGCACTAACGGCGTCATTGCGCCCTCTGCCTGATCATTCACAGCCAGAGGAGTCAGACTGAGGGAGCAGCGCAGCGGTGGAACGGGACAGGTAAATATCGCTATACTCACCCCTCCGCCGCGCGTCCCTGCAGCCTCTCCTCTTCTCCCAGCGCTCTCCGCAGCGCTTCAGTCCTGCAGCGGTCACGTGATACCGCTCATTAAAGTCATGAATATGTGCATATTCATGACTTTAATGAGCGGTGCCATGTGACTGCTGCAGGAAGGAGCTGGAGATCGTGGGAGAAGCAGGGGGGCTGCAGAGACCGTGCCGGCGGAGGGGTGAGTATGATCCGACACTCCCGCTCCCCCTCCCCGCCGACCCCCATATATGACCCGCGTATAAGCCGAGAGGGGGACTTTCAGCCCTAAAAAATGGGCTGAAAATCTCGGCTTATACATGGGTATATACGGTATTTTATTTTAGCCCATAATGGCGACGTTTCGGTCCTAAGTGCAGACCTTTCTCAAGCACTTAGGACCGAGATGTCGCCATTATGAGCTAAAATCAAAAAGCTCTTTTTCTCACTTACTACGGTATGCTGCTCCTGTTTACTTTGGATTACTGGATACAAGGTTTGGTACTTGCCTTCGGGAGCTTTTTGCACCCGGACGCATTGCTTTTTTATAATGCTGCTTTGCTTTTTTGAATAGATATATCTATAGATAGATAGATACATCTATAGATAGATAGATACAAAGATATATTTATAGATAGAAAAAATCTGCATTAGGCCGGGGTCACACTTGCGAGAAACTCTCACGAGTCTCACACCTCAATACCCGGCACTGCCGCCGGAACTCGGACCGGAGTGTTCAGCTGCATAGAAATACATACAGCTGCACACTCCGGTCCTGAGTGCCGGCGGCAGTGCGAATATTGAAGTCCGAGACTAGTGTGACTTTCTCGTAAAATGTGTGACCTCGGCCTTAAACGCAATATGTTTCATTTTTAAAAAAATGGAAAAAATGCGTGGGCTCCCGCGTAATTTTCAAGTCCAGAGAGGGAAAGCCAGTGACTGGGGCCGATGTTTATAGCCTGGGAAGGGGGTAATACCAATGGCCCCTTCCCAGGCTAGGAATATCAGCCCGCAGCTGTCTGCATAGCTTTCACTGGCTATTAAAATAGAGGGCCCCCCAAAAAAATGACATTGGGTCCCCCTATAATTAATAACCAGAAAGGATACGCAGACAGCTGTGGGCTGATATTCATAGCCTAGGAAGGGGCCATGGATATTTGCCGCTCCCTGGCTTCAAACACCAGCCTGCAACCGCCCCAGAAATGGCACACCTGTAAGATGCACCAATTCCGGCACTTAACCCCTCTCTTCCCACTGCCATGTAGCGGTGACATAATTGGTAATAAGGGGTTAATGTCACCTTTGTATTGTAAGGTGACATTAAGCCAGGTTAATAATGGAGTGGCGTCCATAAGACACCTATCCATTATTAACCCCTTCCCGACCTGTGACACAGCGTATGTGTCATGAAAGGATCGCGTTCCTGCGGGTCGGGTGACCGGGGTCACTGAAAGGTCACACGACCCGCAGGCACAATACCCTTTGTGCTTCACCACAGGGGGTTGGCTTAACCCCCACGTGGCTACGATCGCTCTGATTGGCTGTTAAAAGTGAAACAGCCAATCAGAGCAATCTGTAATATTTCACCAAAGAAATTTGGTGAAATATTACAATCCAGCCATGGCCAATGCTGCAATAGCATCTGCCATGGCTGGAGACCGAGATCCGACCTCCCCCACACCGAGTCACGGCGGCGACCGGCCGCCGCCACCGATAGATGGCGACGATCGGTCACCGCCGTCACTAAATGCTCCCCTCCTCCTTGCCTCTGCTGCCCCCACCTTCTGATCCCCCCTTACCTTCCGACCCCCCCTACTCACCTCTCCCGGTCCTCCGATGTCCCTGGATCCATCCCGGCATCCGTCCGGGATGTTTCATGGGCGCCGCCATCTTGCAAAATGGCGGGCGCATGCGCAGTGTGCCCTCCAGAGTCCAGAAATTTATTTTGATCACTGTGATAAACTCTCACAGTGATCAAAATTAAAAAAAAGTAAATAAACGCCCCAATTATCACCCCCATAGGTAGGGACAAATAAAATATATATATATTTTTTTATCTTTTTATTAGGGTTAGGGTTACGATTATAAGGTTGTGTTCATATTGCGCTATGGTAGTCCGTTAGACGGACTGCGTTACGTCGCGGTATAACGCGGTGTAACGCAGTCCGTTAACGCTGCCATTCACCCCCATTTGCGGGCACATCGCGTCGCATGCCGAAAAGCGGCATGCATTCGCGACGTGCCGTCATTCAGTGACGGAGCCTCGGACGCGGCCTGCAGCATCTGGGCTCTGTCACCACTAGCGCAGATGAATCATCTGCTGATTCTTCTGCGCTAGCGGGTATAGCATAACGCGATTGCGTAATGCTATACCATTACCCGCCCCTCAACGCTATGTGTTGAACGGGCTGGTAAAACGCAATATGAACCCAGCCTTAGGGTTAGGGTTAGAACTAGGGTTAGGGTTAGAACTAGGGTTAGCCTTAGTGTTAGCATTAGGGTTTGAATTAGGGTTAGAATTAGGGTTAGGGTTGGAATTAGGGTTCGGGTTGGAATTAGGGCTAGGGTTGGGATTAGGGTTAAGTTTGTGGTTAGGGTTAGTTTGTGGAAAAAATATGATTTTTTTATTTTCATGCCCGGGCGTTATAAACTTCTGTTTAGCCCTTGGGGTTCAAAGTGCTCACCACACATCTATATAAGTTCCGTGTGGTGTCTAGTTTCCAAAATGGGGTCACTTGTGGGGAGTTTCTACTGTTTAGGCATATCAGGGGCTCTGCAAACGTAACATGATGCCCGCAGACCATTCCATCAAGTCGACATTTCAAAACGTCACTACTTCCCTTCCGAGCCCCGACATGTGCCCATACAATAGTTTTCTCCCACATATGGGATATCAGCGTACTCAGGACAAATTGGACAACAACTTTTGGGGTCTAATTTCTCCTGTTACCCTTGGGAAAATAAAAAAATTGGGAACTAAAAGATCATGTTTGTGGAAAAAATATGATTTTTTTATTTTCATGCCCGGGCGTTATAAACTTCTGTTTAGCCCTTGGGGTTCAAAGTGCTCACCACACATCTAGATAAGTTCTGTGTGGTGTCTAGTTTCCAAAATGGGGTCACTTGTGGGAGTTTCTACTGTTTAGGCATATCAGGGGCTCGGCAAACGTAACATGATGCCCGCAGACCATTCCATCAAAGTCAGCATTTCAGAACGTCACTACTTTCCTTCCGATCCCCAACATGTGCCCGAACAGTGGTTCCCCCCACATATGGGGTACCAGTGTACTCAGGACAAACTGTACAACAACTTTTGGTGTCCAATTTCTTCTGTTACCCTTGTGAAAATAATAAATTGCGGGTTAAAAAAAATCAGTTTTTGATGAAAAAAATGATTTTTTATTTTTACGGCTCTGCATTATAAACTTCTGTGAAGCACGTGGGGGTTCAAGGTGCTCACCACACATCTGGATAAGTTCCTTGGGGGGGGTCTAGTTTACAAAATGGGGTAACTTGTGGGGGGGTTCTACTGTTTAGGCACTTCAGGGGCTCTGCAAACGTAACAAGATGCCCGCAGACCATTCCATCAAGTCGACATTTCAAAGCATCACTACATCCCTTCCAAGCACTGACGTGTGCCCAAACAGTGGTTACCCCCCACATATGGGGTACCAGCGTACTCAGGACAAACTGGACAGCAACTTTTGGGGTCCAATTTCTCCTGTAACCATTGTGAAAATAAAAAATAGGGGGCTAAAAAAATCATTTTTTGAGAAAAACAAAATGATTTTTTATTTTCACGGCTCTGCGTTATAAACTTCTGTATAGCACCTGGGGGTTCAAAGTGCTCACTGTGCATCTAGATAAGTTCCTTAGGGGGTCTTGTTTCCAAAATGGGGTCATTTGTGGGGGAGCTCCAAAGTTTAGGCACACAGGGGCTCTCCAAACACGACATGGTGTCCGCTAACGATTGGAGCTAATTTTCCATTAAAAAAGTCAAATGGCGCTCCTTCCCTTCTGAGCTCTGCCGTGTGCCCAAACAGTGGTTCCCCCCACATATGGGGCACCAGCGTACTCAGGAAAAACTGGACAACAACTTTTGGCGTCCAATTTATCCTGTTACCCTTGGGAAAATAAAAAATAGCGGGCTAAAAAATGATTTTTGAGAAACAAAAATGATTTTTTTATTTTCACTGCTCTGCGTTTATAAACTTCTGTGAAGCACTTGGGGGTTCAAAGTGCTCACTACACATCTAGATAAGCTCCTTGGGGGGTCTAGTTTCCAAAATGGGGTCATTTGTGGGGGGTTTCTACTGTTTAAGCACATCAGGGGCTCTGCAAACGCAACATGATGCCCGCAGAACATTCCATCAAGTTTGCATTCCAAAATGGCTCCTTCCCTTCTGAGCTCTCCCATGCGCCAAAACAGTGGTTCCCCCCCACATATGGGGTATTGGTGTACTCAGGACAAATTTCACAACAACTTTTGTGGTCCAATTTCTCCTGTTACCCTTGTGAAAATAAAAAATAGCGGGCTAAAAAAATAATTTTTGAGGAAAAAAATTATTTTTTTTATTTTCACTGCTCTGTGTTATAAACTTCTGTGAAGCACTTGGGGGTTCAGTGTGCTCACAACAAATCTAGATAAGTTCCATAAGAGGTCTAGTTTCCAAAATGGTGTCACATGTGGTTTTTTTTCACTGTTTAGGCACACAGGGGCTCTCCAAATGGTGTCCACTAACGATTGGAGCTAATTTTCAATTCAAAAAGTCAAATGGCGCTCCTTCCCTTCTGAGCCCTACCGTGCACCCAAACAGTGGTTTATGACCATATATGAGGTATCTGTGTACTCAGGAGAAATTGCCCAACAATTTGAGGAGCCATTTTATCCTGTTGCCCATGTGAAAATGAAAAAACTGAGGCTAAAATAAAATTTTTGTCAAAAAAAATTACTTTCTTTTTTTTTACGGATCAATTTGTGAAGCACCTGGGGGTTCAAAGTGCTCACTATGCATCTAAATAAGTTCCTTTGGGAGTCTAGTTTCCAAAATGGGATCACTTGTGGAAGAGCTCCAATGTTAGGCACACAGGGACTCTCCAAATGCGACATGGCAACTGCTAAATATTCCAGCATATTTTCCATTCAAAAAGTCAAATTGCGCCCTGCCGTGCGCCCAAACAGTGGTTTATGACCACATATGTGGTATCTGTGTACTCAGGAGAAATTGCCCAACAAATTTTAGGATCCATTTTATCCTGTTGCCCATGCAAAAATGAAAAAATTGATACTAAAATAAAATTTTTGTTGGAAAAAATTAAAATGTCCATTTTTTCCTTCCACGTTGCTTTAGTTCCTGTCAAATTTGTATGTCAGCTTGATATTTTGGTTATTATCATTTAGATGATTAATAAAAATTTCCAGGTCCACAACTGGACCCTCCCAAATAAACAATATGTCGTCTATATAACGGATCCAGTTATGGACCCGATCGACTCCAACCATTTCTTCACCCTGAAAAATAGACCACTCCCACGCTCCCATAAAAAGATTGGCGTAGGAGGGTGCACATGAGGCACCCATGGCGGTGCCTCTTTGTTGTAAGTAAATTTTTTAATTGAAGATAAACGCATTATGTGTCAGCACAAATTCCAATAGGGTGAGGATGAAAGATGCCATTTCCTTAGTCAAGTTGCTATGCTGCAAATATCTCTCCACTGCCTTCAATCCATCAACATGATTGATTGAGGAATACAATGCCTCAACGTCTGCTGTGACAAGCACCATTTCATCAGTCAACTGAATGTTCTCCAAATGTCCTAATGCAGCAGTGGTGTCTTTAATGAAGGAAGGTAATTGCATCACCAAGGGCTTCAAAAAATATTCAATCACATCACAAATGATCTCACAAAGTCCCTCATTCGCTGCTATAATGGGCCTTCCCGGAGGATTAGAGGGATCTTTATGGATCTTTGGTATTAAATAGAAGGTAGCCAATCTAGGGTTTAACTTCTCATAAATTTTCAGCAATCTTTTGGGGATGATGTTGTCTTCATAGGCCTTGAGCAAAATTGAAATCAATTCCGCCTTATATTTAATCATGGGATTAAAAGTGAGTGGCTTATATTCAATAGAGTTATTCAAAATTTTGAACGCTTGTGTCTCATACATGACATTTGGCCACACCACTATATTGCCCCTTTTATCAGCCATCTTGAAGACAACATCATCCCATGTTTTTAACTGCTGTAATGCATCATTTTCAACCCTATTAAGATTTTTAAATGCCCTATTTTTGGTTTTCATCAACCTTTCAACATCCAAAGACACCATTTTAGTGAACGTATCAACCGCAGGTACCATAGACAATGCAGGGAATTTTTTTGAAGTACCAAGAATCTTAGTGGGGAATTCCTATTACTGGCAGAGACACCATCATCAGTATTGCTAACGGAAACACCATCATCAGCATAACAACTTACTGTAGAGACATTTTCCTCCAATAATGACTCCAAGACATCAAGTGCTTGTTGCTCCTCCAAAGAAGAAAAGCCCACATCAACTTCTCCCCTGGCATGCAGCCTCCTCAACACCAACTTCCTTGCAAAAAGATGGATATCTTTTATGACCGTGAATGGATCTAATTCAGTTGAAGGGGAGAATGTCAGACCTTTAGATAAATTAGAAAAAGAGGGGGGTGCTCACTATTAAGTATATACGGTGCTCTGGAGAACAATCAAATATAGAATATAATAAACTCCGGCACACGAAAAAAAGAGTCAATTCTTTATTAAAGCAAGATTAGTATCCAGGTATAAGGTGAATTCATCCGGGTGGGATAAATCAAAGGAAAAGTACAAACAATTTATCATCGACGTTTCGGCATATGTATGCCTTTATCAAGGTGTACCTATTAATCACATACGAAAAAAATAGAAAAATGGAAAATATATATAAACAAGTACATCACTTATATTTCTAGAGAGTCCATATACACATATATGTATATCACAACAAAGAAAAAATTTAGAACAATGGAAACAAGAAATAGCTTATCCATGGAGAAAGCATCTGAAAAAAACTTCATAAAGTATATATACGGTCTCATACAGTCTTGCGACTAAAGTGAAATAATAATGAAGAATCCAGACAATGTATTGGATCTCACAGTGAACTATCTGAAACCCTCAAGTGATCATGGAGTGCCCAGGGTTAGCGGCTGATAATGATAACAGCTGCACATGAAGTGTAATGGTAAAGCGCCACAGCAAAAACTGGCTAAAATACCGCCATATTAAGTACGACTGTTGAAATATTGAATGTGACTTCATGAAGGTAACATACCTCTTTGTGCTGTATAAGGCATATCCCCGAGATGATACGGTGGTGATGAGCTGCCTCAATGTGTGCCCCGTGCCATTATATATGCACAAGAGACGCCGTGTAGAAAGACTTCCGGGTGAGGTAAGGACGGTCAAGAGGACAGTGCGCATGCGTGAAACGACAGGTGCCGAATGTGAGCCGGAAAAAGCCGAAAGTGTAAGGGACCATTGCGCATGTCAGGACGGAAAGTCAGGTCGAAGGATCAATGCCAGGTTGCTGCAAAGAATAGAAACAGCGTCAAACACCAATTAAATTGTATAAATAAAAATAAAGTTGATACAATCCAACAATGCAATGAATTTCACACAATAAATTGAATAAGAGTAGTAAGTAATGCTGGAATAAAAAGTTAAATACTCCATGGTAAATAATTGCCAGATCAGAGATATATAGACAAAGACATAAGATAATTTAGTCCAATGTACCGTATGTTAATACGACAATTCATATTCCCTATTAAGGCCATATGGGGAAAGAGTTTGTAACGCATGTATCCAAAAGGATTCGCGTTCTTTCAGTTTTGAGATTCTGTCCCCACCTCTCCTAGCTTTTGGAACATGATCAATTATTTGATATTTTAATTGGGCAATAGTATGTCTATTGTCCAAGAAATGTGCTGGAATAGGTAGAAGAGTACGTCCACAACGAATTGTGGACTTATGTTGAGAGATGCGGTCTCGGATATGCTGGGTAGTCTCCCCAACATACCCGAGACCACAAGGACATTTAATAAAGTACACCACGTACGACGAATCACATGTATAATATCCCTTAATAGGGAACCTTCTACCAGTGCGTGAACGGGTGAAACTATCGCCCTTGGTGATGTTGGAACATTGAAGGCATCCCAGGCACGGAAAGGTACCCTTACGGGGAGCCCGTAATAGAGTCTGTCCAAGGTCTTTTTTGAAAGACCCCACATCTGCTTTTACCAAAAAATTACGTAGATTACTAGATTTTTTATTGCATATCATTGGTACATTTTTGAATTCCAAAATGTTGGGATATGAAGCCTCAAGTATGTTCCAATGTTTTTTAATGCATTGATGAATGCCTTGTTTAAATGGATGGAAAACATTGACAAATGCAATTCTAGAATCAGCTTTCCCTGGTGGTGGCGGTTTTTCTTTTTCTAAACGGGTATCTGCCAAAATTTTATTGGGATAACCTCGATCACGGAATTTTTTTATCCATCTCATTGTGTCTATAGTCACGGTTATCATGATTGGAGACTATCCTCCGAATTCTATCATGTTGTGATTTTGGGAGGGACTTCTTGATATGTATTGGGTGACAGCTGCTATATAATAATAGGCTATTGTTATCTGTAGGTTTAGTGTACAGATCTGTCTCTAAATGTCCCTCCATAGAGATCGTGACAAGTGTGTCCAGGAAATTGATGCATTGATCATTGTATGATATTGTAAAGGATATATCAGGAATACAAGAATTGAGATATGTATGAAACAAGAGAAGGGTCTCAACACCACCTGTCCAAATAAGAAACACATCATCAATATATCGTCTCCAATATATCACATTTGACTCAAAAAGTGGATAAGAATAGACATAAGAGGTTTCAAAGAGATCCATATAGATATTTGCATATGGGGGGGCCACATTGGACCCCATGGCGGTCCCCTTCTTCTGAATATAAAATTGGTCACCAAACAGAAAAAAGTTTTTTGTCAAAATGAGGGTAAGTATGTCTTCACAGAATTGTAATTGGCCCTCGTTAAAGGTGGTATGTTTTTTGAGAAACAGATTGACGGCTTTGATGCCCTCGTCATGATTAATGCTGGTGTAAAGACTATTCACATCCATAGTTACAAGCAATGACCCCGTAGGGAGTGTGTCTATATCTTTAAGTGATAAAAGGAACTGTGTGGTATCCCTAAGGTAAGATTTCATATGTGGGATCAATGGAGAGAGAATCTTCTCTAGCGTAATGGCGAGAGGAGACAGAATGGAATTAGTTGACGCCACAATGGGTCGTCCGGGTGGTCTCTGTAGATCTTTGTGGATCTTGGGGAGGGTATAAAAGACCGGAATGACCGGAAATTTGTTAATAAGATATTCCCCCAATTTTTCATCAATTATTCCAATTTGTTGATAGTTATCCACCAAAGATCTAATATGTCGCTCAATTTCAAATGTAGGGTTAATCGGGACCGGCATATATGTGTTGGAATCTCTTAACTGCGAATCAATCTCAGCCATATAATATGATTTGTCGAGAACCACTATCGCACCCCCCTTATCGGCGGGTTTGATAATCAAATATTGTTATTCCTCAATGATAATAAAGATCTATATTCCTCATTAGTGAGATTATTTTTGACCTTCAAAGATCCATCAGTAATAGACTCCATATAGGTTTTAATATCTCTCTTAACCAACTGGATATAAGTTTCAATGGGATGGTACGTTCGGGGCGGTTGAAAAATACTTGGATTTCTGAGGCCCAAAGTCCTTGAATCAAAACCGGATCGTGAACCAGGAGGATTCTGTATGACGTCGTGTGGTAAGGAAGAAAAATGAACCTTAAGTCTAAGTGTCCTAAAGAAACGAAAAAGTTCTTGGTCAACCTGAAAGGTGTCAAAGTTGGGGACCGGACAAAAGGATAAACCTTTTTGTAGTAAGTTCATCTCGGCTGGGGAGAGAATTGTTGATGAAATGTTGTAGACAAGGTTGGAGGTAATGTCCCTACCTGTGATCTGGTCATCACTCTCTGTCGTTCTCCGGTGCTGTCTCCTCCCCCTCCGCGTCTTCCTCGGAACTGACGTGTGCGGCGATGTCCTAAAAAAGAAGAAGGACGAGAAGATCCTTGATCGCTGTCGGAACTGTTGGAGTATGAGCTGAAATCTCTTCGAGAAGATCTTTGATTGTAGTAGGTGGTAGATCGCCATCTATAGACCTGATTGTTTTTATAATCATCAGCGTCCCTCAGAAATTTAGATTTTTTTCCTGTCTTGCACGCTAGTGCGAAATTCAAGAATGGTCTTATCAAGTTTGGTCTTTAGAGCTTTAAAGTCCTCAGAGGATGTGGTACTGATCAATTGTTGCTCAGTGGTCGTGATCTTTGCTTGAAGTTCGGAAATTTCTTTTTGTAAAAAATCAATGGTCAGTACAATTAAGTCCATGGAGCACTTATTTAAGATTGATTCAAATTTGTTGCAATATTCTGTATCATTTTGAAACAATGTTGGTCTAAGGGACACTCTCAGACCACGTGGGATTCGTTGCACTTTGTGATATTCAGCCAGTGTGATGCTATGTAAGTCTAGAGCCGTATATCTACGTAAATCCCTTTCAAAGTCTCTAGTCCGTAACTCTTGTGACGGAGTATGCAGAAAAGTCCTGGGAGTTTTGACCTGTGCAATAATATTAGATGTCTCCTCAAGGTTATAGGAGAGTGTAGAAAAAGACATTTAGTCACAACAGGAGCAAAAACAACCCCAAAAAAATTTAAATTAGAAAAAGAGGGGGGTGCTCACTATTAAGTATATACGGTGCTCTGGAGAACAATCAAATATAGAATATAATAAACTCCGGCACACGAAAAAAAGAGTCAATTCTTTATTAAAGCAAGATTAGTATCCAGGTATAAGGTGAATTCATCCGGGTGGGATAAATCAAAGGAAAAGTACATCCAGGTACAAACAATTTATCATCGACGTTTCGGCATATGTATGCCTTTATCAAGGTGTACCTATTAATCACATACGAAAAAAATAGAAAAATGGAAAATATATATAAACAAGTACATCACTTATATTTCTAGAGAGTCCATATACACATATATGTATATCACAACAAAGAAAAAATTTAGAACAATGGAAACAAGAAATAGCTTATCCATGGAGAAAGCATCCGAAAAAAACTTCATAAAGTATATATACGGTCTCATACAGTCTTGCGACTAAAGTGAAATAATAATGAAGAATCCAGACAATGTATTGGATCTCACAGTGAACTATCTGAAACCCTCAAGTGATCATGGAGTGCCCAGGGTTAGCGGCTGATAATGATAACAGCTGCACATGAAGTGTAATGGTAAAGCGCCACAGCAAAAACTGGCTAAAATACCGCCATATTAAGTACGACTGTTGAAATATTGAATGTGACTTCATGAAGGTAACATACCTCTTTGTGCTGTATAAGGCATATCCCCGAGATGATACGGTGGTGATGAGCTGCCTCAATGTGTGCCCTGTGCCATTATATATGCACGAGAGACGCCGTGTAGAAAGACTTCCTGGTGAGGTAAGGACGGTCAAGAGGACAGTGCGCATGCGTGAAACGACAGGTGCCGAATGTGAGCCGGAAAAAGCCGAAAGTGTAAGGGACCATTGCGCATGTCAGGACGGGAAGTCAGGTCGAAGGATCAATGCCAGGTTGCTGCAAAGAATAGAAACAGCGTCAAACACCAATTAAATTGTATAAATAAAAATAAAGTTGATACAATCCAACAATGCAATGAATTTCACACAATAAATTGAATAAGAGTAGTAAGTAATGCTGGAATAAAAAGTTAAATACTCCATGGTAAATAATTGCCAGATCAGAGATATATAGACAAAGACATAAGATAATTTAGTCCAATGTACCGTATGTTAATACGACAATTCATATTCCCTATTAAGGCCATATGGGGAAAGAGTTTGTAACGCATGTATCCAAAAGGATTCGCGTTCTTTCAGTTTTGAGATTCTGTCCCCACATCTCCTAGCTTTTGGAACATGGTCAATTATTTGATATGTACGTGGTGTACTTTATTAAATGTCCTTGTGGTCTCGGGTATGTTGGGGAGACTACCCAGCATATCCGAGACCGCATCTCTCAACATAAGTCCACAATTCGTTGTGGACGTACTCTTCTACCTATTCCAGCACATTTCTTGGACAATAGACATACTATTGCCCAATTAAAATATCAAATAATTGACCATGTTCCAAAAGCTAGGAGAGGTGGGGACAGAATCTCAAAACTGAAAGAACGCGAATCCTTTTGGATACATGCGTTACAAACTCTTTCCCCATATGGCCTTAATAGGGAATATGAATTGTCGTATTAACATACGGTACATTGGACTAAATTATCTTATGTCTTTGTCTATATATCTCTGATCTGGCAATTATTTACCATGGAGTATTTAACTTTTTATTCCAGCATTACTTACCACTCTTATTCAATTTATTGTGTGAAATTCATTGCATTGTTGGATTGTATCAACTTTATTTTTATTTATACAATTTAATTGGTGTTTGACGCTGTTTCTATTCTTTGCAGCAACCTGGCATTGATCCTTCGACCTGACTTCCCGTCCTGACATGCGCAATGGTCCCTTACACTTTCGGCTTTTTCCGGCTCACATTCGGCACCTGTCGTTTCACGCATGCGCACTGTCCTCTTGACCGTCCTTACCTCACCAGGAAGTCTTTCTACACGGCGTCTCTCGTGCATATATAATGGCACAGGGCACACATTGAGGCAGCTCATCACCACCGTATCATCTCGGGGATATGCCTTATACAGCACAAAGAGGTATGTTACCTTCATGAAGTCACATTCAATATTTCAACAGTCGTACTTAATATGGCGGTATTTTAGCCAGTTTTTGCTGTGGCGCTTTACCATTACACTTCATGTGCAGCTGTTATCATTATCAGCCGCTAACCCTGGGCACTCCATGATCACTTGAGGGTTTCAGATAGTTCACTGTGAGATCCAATACATTGTCTGGATTCTTCATTATTATTTCACTTTAGTCGCAAGACTGTATGAGACCGTATATATACTTTATGAAGTTTTTTTCGGATGCTTTCTCCATGGATAAGCTATTTCTTGTTTCCATTGTTCTAAATTTTTTCTTTGTTGTGATATACATATATGTGTATATGGACTCTCTAGAAATATAAGTGATGTACTTGTTTATATATATTTTCCATTTTTCTATTTTTTTCGTATGTGATTAATAGGTACACCTTGATAAAGGCATACATATGCCGAAACGTCGATGATAAATTGTTTGTACCTGGATGTACTTTTCCTTTGATTTATCCCACCCGGATGAATTCACCTTATACCTGGATACTAATCTTGCTTTAATAAAGAATTGACTCTTTTTTTCGTGTGCCGGAGTTTATTATATTCTATATTTGATTGTTCTCCAGAGCACCGTATATACTTAATAGTGAGCACCCCCCTCTTTTTCTAATTTAAATTTTTTTGGGGTTGTTTTTGCTCCTGTTGTGACTAAATGTCTTTTTCTACACTCTCCTATAACCTTGAGGAGACATCTAATATTATTGCACAGGTCAAAACTCCCAGGACTTTTCTGCATACTCCGTCACAAGAGTTACGGACTAGAGACTTTGAAAGGGATTTACGTAGATATACGGCTCTAGACTTACATAGCATCACACTGGCTGAATATCACAAAGTGCAACGAATCCCACGTGGTCTGAGAGTGTCCCTTAGACCAACATTGTTTCAAAATGATACAGAATATTGCAACAAATTTGAATCAATCTTAAATAAGTGCTCCATGGACTTAATTGTACTGACCATTGATTTTTTACAAAAAGAAATTTCCGAACTTCAAGCAAAGATCACGACCACTGAGCAACAATTGATCAGTACCACATCCTCTGAGGACTTTAAAGCTCTAAAGACCAAACTTGATAAGACCATTCTTGAATTTCGCACTAGCGTGCAAGACAGGAAAAAAATCTAAATTTCTGAGGGACGCTGATGATTATAAAAACAATCAGGTCTATAGATGGCGATCTACCACCTACTACAATCAAAGATCTTCTCGAAGAGATTTCAGCTCATACTCCAACAGTTCCGACAGCGATCAAGGATCTTCTCGTCCTTCTTCTTTTTTAGGACATCGCCGCACACGTCAGTTCCGAGGAAGACGCGGAGGGGGAGGAGACAGCACCGGAGAACGACAGAGAGTGATGACCAGATCACAGGTAGGGACATTACCTCCAACCTTGTCTACAACATTTCATCAACAATTCTCTCCCCAGCCGAGATGAACTTACTACAAAAAGGTTTATCCTTTTGTCCGGTCCCCAACTTTGACACCTTTCAGGTTGACCAAGAACTTTTTCGTTTCTTTAGGACACTTAGACTTAAGGTTCATTTTTCTTCCTTACCACACGACGTCATACAGAATCCTCCTGGTTCACGATCCGGTTTTGATTCAAGGACTTTGGGCCTCAGAAATCCAAGTATTTTTCAACCGCCCCGAACGTACCATCCCATTGAAACTTATATCCAGTTGGTTAAGAGAGATATTAAAACCTATATGGAGTCTATTACTGATGGATCTTTGAAGGTCAAAAATAATCTCACTAATGAGGAATATAGATCTTTATTATCATTGAGGAATAACAATAATTTGATTATCAAACCCGCCGATAAGGGGGTGCGATAGTGGTTCTCGACAAATCATATTATATGGCTGAGATTGATTCGCAGTTAAGAGATTCCAACACATATATGCCGGTCCCGATTAACCCTACATTTGAAATTGAGCGACATATTAGATCTTTGGTGGATAACTATCAACAAATTGGAATAATTGATGAAAAATTGGGGGAATATCTTATTAACAAATTTCCGGTCATTCCGGTCTTTTATACCCTCCCCAAGATCCACAAAGATCTACAGAGACCACCCGGACGACCCATTGTGGCGTCAACTAATTCCATTCTGTCTCCTCTCGCCATTACGCTAGAGAAGATTCTCTCTCCATTGATCCCACATATGAAATCTTACCTTAGGGATACCACACAGTTCCTTTTATCACTTAAAGATATAGACACACTCCCTACGGGGTCATTGCTTGTAACTATGGATTTGAATAGTCTTTACACCAGCATTAATCATGACGAGGGCATCAAAGCCGTCAATCTGTTTCTCAAAAAACATACCACCTTTAACGAGGGCCAATTACAATTCTGTGAAGACATACTTACCCTCATTTTGACAAAAAACTTTTTTCTGTTTGGTGACCAATTTTATATTCAGAAGAAGGGGACCGCCATGGGGTCCAATGTGGCCCCCCCATATGCAAATATCTATATGGATCTCTTTGAAACCTCTTATGTCTATTCTTATCCACTTTTTGAGTCAAATGTGATATATTGGAGACGATATATTGATGATGTGTTTCTTATTTGGACAGGTGGTGTTGAGACCCTTCTCTTGTTTCATACATATCTCAATTCTTGTATTCCTGATATATTCTTTACAATATCATACAATGATCAATGCATCAATTTCCTGGACACACTTGTCACGATCTCTATGGAGGGACATTTAGAGACAGATCTGTACACTAAACCTACAGATAAAAATAGCCTATTATTATATAGCAGCTGTCACCCAATACATATCAAGAAGTCCCTCCCAAAATCACAACATGATAGAATTCGGAGGATAGTCTCCAATCATGATAACCGTGACTATAGACACAATGAGATGGATAAAAAATTCCGTGATCGAGGTTATCCCAATAAAATTTTGGCAGATACCCGTTTAGAAAAAGAAAAACCGCCACCACCAGGGAAAGCTGATTCTAGAATTGCATTTGTCAATGTTTTCCATCCATTTAAACAAGGCATTCATCAATGCATTAAAAAACATTGGAACATACTTGAGGCTTCATATCCCAACATTTTGGAATTCAAAAATGTACCAATGATATGCAATAAAAAATCTAGTAATCTACGTAATTTTTTGGTAAAAGCAGATGTGGGGTCTTTCAAAAAAGACCTTGGACAGACTCTATTACGGGCTCCCCGTAAGGGTACCTTTCCGTGCCTGGGATGCCTTCAATGTTCCAACATCACCAAGGGCGATAGTTTTACCCATCCACGCACTGGTAGAAGGTTCCCTATTAAGGGATATTATACATGTGATTCGTCGTACGTGGTGTACTTTATTAAATGTCCTTGTGGTCTCGGGTATGTTGGGGAGACTACCCAGCATATCCGAGACCGCATCTCTCAACATAAGTCCACAATTCGTTGTGGACGTACTCTTCTACCTATTCCAGCACATTTCTTGGACAATAGACATACTATTGCCCAATTAAAATATCAAATAATTGACCATGTTCCAAAAGCTAGGAGAGGTGGGGACAGAATCTCAAAACTGAAAGAACGCGAATCCTTTTGGATACATGCGTTACAAACTCTTTCCCCATATGGCCTTAATAGGGAATATGAATTGTCGTATTAACATACGGTACATTGGACTAAATTATCTTATGTCTTTGTCTATATATCTCTGATCTGGCAATTATTTACCATGGAGTATTTAACTTTTTATTCCAGCATTACTTACTACTCTTATTCAATTTATTGTGTGAAATTCATTGCATTGTTGGATTGTATCAACTTTATTTTTATTTATACAATTTAATTGGTGTTTGACGCTGTTTCTATTCTTTGCAGCAACCTGGCATTGATCCTTCGACCTGACTTCCCGTCCTGACATGCGCAATGGTCCCTTACACTTTCGGCTTTTTCCGGCTCACATTCGGCACCTGTCGTTTCACGCATGCGCACTGTCCTCTTGACCGTCCTTACCTCACCCGGAAGTCTTTCTACACGGCGTCTCTCGTGCATATATAATGGCACGGGGCACACATTGAGGCAGCTCATCACCACCGTATCATCTCGGGGATATGCCTTATACAGCACAAAGAGGTATGTTACCTTCATGAAGTCACATTCAATATTTCAACAGTCGTACTTAATATGGCGGTATTTTAGCCAGTTTTTGCTGTGGCGCTTTACCATTACACTTCATGTGCAGCTGTTATCATTATCAGCCGCTAACCCTGGGCACTCCATGATCACTTGAGGGTTTCAGATAGTTCACTGTGAGATCCAATACATTGTCTGGATTCTTCATTATTATTTCACTTTAGTCGCAAGACTGTATGAGACCGTATATATACTTTATGAAGTTTTTTTCGGATGCTTTCTCCATGGATAAGCTATTTCTTGTTTCCATTGTTCTAAATTTTTTCTTTGTTGTGATATACATATATGTGTATGTGGACTCTCTAGAAATATAAGTGATGTACTTGTTTATATATATTTTCCATTTTTCTATTTTTTTCGTATGTGATTAATAGGTACACCTTGATAAAGGCATACATATGCCGAAACGTCGATGATAAATTGTTTGTACCTGGATGTACTTTTCCTTTGATTTATCCCACCCGGATGAATTCACCTTATACCTGGATACTAATCTTGCTTTAATAAAGAATTGACTCTTTTTTTCGTGTTCCGGAGTTTATTATATTCTAGACCTTTAGATAATACACTCTCCTGATCCCCAGTCAGTTCATGGGAAGACAAATTAATTACCTTAATCCCATCCTTATCTGACTTCTTAACAGCTGAATTTTTCTTATAGAATTGTCTGGTTCTAGGGCCATATCTCCCTTCATATACCGATCCCCCACTCTCACTCATGGATGAAATGGACACAGTAGATGAACTGCAAGATGATTTTCTCTTCATAGAGTCATTCCTCAATTGCCACCGAAACACTTTATTAGATTTGAAATCATTCAAATCCCTTTCATATTTCTTTTGTTTATTCATGCTAATGTTATTTTCCCATTTTTCAACATCATTATCCAATTTCTTAATCACTTCTTCAAATTTATCACCACTGAACTCTTGTTGCAATGATTTCTGTAAGGTATCAATTTCAACCTCAATAGCTTTGAGAGATGAAACATTCTTTTCAATAATGATGGAAATGAACTCTAATGAGCAAGTGTTTTGCAGCTTTAATCCACCGATTGATAAGATTTTCGTCTCCCAGGTCAAAGGTAGGGAAGATGTTAACTCTCAATCCCTAGGTACTATTTTCTGAGAAAAATATCTCTCCAAGGTGACTTTAGTCCACCAGATTTTAATTTTTTTATGCAGCGCATTTTTGTATTTTTTCAAATTATCATGATAACCACTAGAGACTGGAATAAAATGTGCTCCTGCACCTTTTTGAAACATATTTGAAGCCTTCATTTGCCAAGAACTCTCTTTGGCTTTGAAATCCATTTGATAAGGGCTCTGTTAAACAACAGCAAATGACAGAGAAATCACAATATATGCCCACAAAATTCTAAATTTTATACCACATCATCAATAATAACACATTAGTGGCGATCAAAATTGAAAGACCCCACAAAATGGTATAAAAAAATACAAAATACTTTATTAGTAATAATAATACAACATGAAAATGCGTAGAAACATAATACAAGGTACAAAAGCACACAACAAAGAGGGACATTAAACCATAGTGGAAAATTCTCACCACAGCAGCAACAAGGCTATATTTAATAGTATATAGTTTACCCTTGGGTTAAGCCCTAATTAGCATATAAAGGGTCCACCAACTGCTAGGAGGCTTCACTATATAGACAATTGGGTATTATTACCAATACCAAAATTTTGCCATCACTACGGTTAAAAAATCAATCAAGACAGTGCTGTTGTAAACAATATACACTGCTGTAACCCAAAATGCTTAAAACACCTTATGGGCAACCAAGACCCTGGGAGAGGAAACCTGAAGTAAAGATGGTCAAGATAAACCTACCACTTGCTCTGCTGGGAATCCACCTGGACGTCCCTCTGCCCCGACGCGCGTTTCGCACTGCTTCTTCCTGGAGGCGTGACAGGGCAGGGGGACGCCCGGTTTAAATAAGACCACAACTGACGTAATAATCAAAGATAACATAAAACCCCTGTGTTAGTCAGATCTAAAGGAGTGTAGAACTCAGAAAGTCCTATTGGTGTTGCAAGGAGGAGTCATTGCACTTATGTTTAACTGCGCAATCCCTGCTGACCAATAGAAACAGTCTAACATAGTCATGTGTCTAAATCCTGGAAGGTCCTGTAAGTATTATAAAAATACATGACAGCGCATGCGTCTAGTCACGTGATGCAACCCAACCAATCAAAGAATATGATCACATGTCCGAAGGTCCTGTTAGTGCTAAGAGAAAATATCACTACGCATGCGTCTAAAACCGCAAGCCTTGCTAAACAATAAAAAAGATGTAATGCCATAGTATGGCTACATTTAGAAAGGTCCTGTTATTATCATAAGGGTATATATCGGCGCATGCGTGTATGACAACATTTAGAAAGGTCCTGTTAATATGAGGGTATATATCGGCGCATGCGTGTGTCACATGGTAACTGCTAAACAAGGAGGGGAATAAAGCGGTCACATGTCAAGGTTGGCAGGTCCTATTAAGGAATATGTACATCCCCGACACGTATAGACCGCAAAACAACCCTCAGCAGCCCACATGACCCGCACGCGCACCACCCCCAAACACCAGGAACTATTAACCATCGGACAAAAGGAGACACCCACCCACCAAAAACTATATTCTTCATGACCGGAGCTTTTTTCGGATTTGTGTTTTCATTTTTTGCTAACCTTCTTTTCAGAGCATTAACTTTTTTATTTATCAGTCAATTTGGCCATGTGGGGGCTTGTTTTTTGCGGAACGAGTTGTACTTTTGAATGACACCATTGGTTTTACTATGTCTTGTACTAGAAAACAGAAAAAAAATTCCAAGTGCAGTGAAATTGCGAAAAAGTGCAATCCCACACTTGTTTTTTGTTTGGCTTTTTAACTAGGTTCACTAGATGCTAAAACTGACCTGCCATTTTGATTCTCCAGGTCATTATGAGTTCATAGACACCAAAAATGTCTAGGTTCTTTTTTATCTAAGTGGTGAAAAAAAATTTCAAACTTTGTTAAAAAAAAGGAAAAAAAATTGTGCCATTTACTGATACGCGTAGCGTCTCCATTTTTCGTGACCTCGGATTAGGTGAGGGCATATTTTTTGCGTGCTGAGCTGACGTTTTTAATTATACTATTTTGGTGCAGATACAATCTTTTGATCGCCCGTTATTGCATTTTAATGCAATGTCACGGTGACCAAAAAACGTAATTCTGAGGTTTTGACTTTTTTTTTTCCCTATGCCGTTTAGCGATCGGGTTAATCCTTTTTTTTATTGATAGATCAGGCGATTCTGAAAGCGGCAATACCAAATATGTGTATGCTTGATTTTTTTTTATTGTTTTATTTTGAATGGGTCGAAAGGGGGGTGATTTGAATTTTTATTTTTTTTAAAATATTTTTAAAAACTTTTTTTTTTACTTTTGGCATGTATTTCATTTGCTTTTTTCTGTTTTTTCAGTGGCTGCGGCTTAGTTTTGTTACACCAGAGATCTGATTTTAGGTGGTAGAGATCGTGTGATCTCAGGTGTTTTTGCAATCAAAAGAGTTGGTATTTTTTAGGGTTTTTTTTTTGGATTGCAGTGAGTATCCTTTCCTGTACTTTTCTGTCTAGACAGATTGGGCCCCAGCATATGCTCATTCTATTTTCTGTCTGTGTCCGTGCTTCTTCTTGTCTAACCGCCATTACATGTTTGGGGGCTTCCTATTTTCTTTGGGGATCTGCTCCAGGGCAGATAGCTTTCATCTTTCTGCCTTGAGGTGTAGTTATCTCTCAGGCTGTGACGAGGCGTCTAGGATCAACGTAGGAACGCTCCACGGCTACCTCTAGTTGTGTGGTTAGTTGAGGGCACTGCAATCCAATAGGTTCCAGCCTCTCTGGTGTATTGCCGTTTTTGCTTATTCTCCTCAGCTACCAAAACACAACACCGTGGCACACATTTATACATAAAGTTACAGGACAAGGTCTTCAAATCAAGGAACATTTCACTGGTGATGAAGACACGGCTCGTACATAGTCTGGTCTTTTTTGTGGTAACATACAGATGCAAAACCTGGATAATAAAGAAACAAGACAGAGGAAAAATCAACGCCTTGAGAAGGATGTTACAATACCATGGATGAAGAACAAACAAATCAATTTTGGAACGAATTAAGCCAAACATATCACTCAAAACAAAGATCACCAACTACGACTTGCCTACTTATGACACATCATATGAAGACAGCAATCACAGGAGAAGGACTTAATGATTGGAAGAATAGAATGAACAAGGCGAAGAGGAAGACCAGCAACCAGATGGCTTGATACTATCAAGTTAATAGTGGAGAATACCCAGGTAGACCTATCTAGGCTTGCACAAAAACAATCTTTCTACAGATCGCTCAGCCATCAAGTCACCATGGCTTGAAATCGAGATAAAGGCTGTTAAAAAGAAACAAAAATACATATATTTCACATCTCAGCACTTCTCCAGCTAGCAGTGATGTGCCAACTGGAGCAGTGAGAAAGCTTTCCCCTCCTCCTCCTTTTCACTGACTCAAGTGTTATGTAATGCTGTCTGCCATGTGTCAGAGAAGAATATCTTCTATGTAATGTTCAGGTTTCACCAGCTTATGGCAGATAAGATTGCATGAAAACTAATGTACAACAGGGCAAAGGGGAAGAGCAGGAGATAAGACAGGAGTGATGGCACAGGGGACAGGTGTCAACCCATAAATCCCCATTATGTATTATGTGGCAGAGTTGAATCTAAAAGTGAAGTGAGGGATAAGTAACTCCATATTATAGTTACTCATATCTATGGTTTTGGAACGTGATGTAAACAATTATTCCTATTTGAATGTCATGTTAGGGTTTGTTCATGCATTTAACCATACATACTCTGTAGTTACAATATTTAAACCCTTTAACATGACCAATTCAGGACAGAATGAAATGCACTGTTTCTGAACTTTCACTTAATTTGCCAGTGTGTGGAGCTGTGCCTAATCAATTTCTGTAAGTGATGTGATAGGTGTCTCGAACATCAGTTAATTAATTCAGCATGGTTACTTGAAAATGGCAACTTAGGGAGCAGAACATTTTGCAATAAGCAACAGAAGTCATCTCAGAACATCTATATGTCCATAAGTAAAATATTGCATTGCAATTGTATTTAAACATATGCAATATAATGTTTTTGTAGTGCAATCTTGGCTGGAGGAACAACCTTGCTAGAATGCAGAACTCACATGCAGCAGCCAGAGTAGGCATAACCACCACTTTCAAAATGTGCCAGCAACTCACTAAAGAGGATGATTGAGTTTGATCCATATCAAATTGAGAATAATGCACAATTATTTTGCTTTCTCCTATTATACATATATAGAAACCTGCATAATTTCTGCTGTGGTTTTCTGACTGTAGCCTGTGATTTTTAGCCTGCATTTTTTATACAGAAAAAAAATGCATCAAAACATGAAAATGTGAGAATATTCTGAATCCTCCTTCTAAGCAGAAACCCATTGTATCCATTATGACTAGGGATAAGCAATCACTAAAATGCTTGGATGCTTGTTACTCGAACTGAGCAATTCTTAATGTTTGGATGCTCGTTTTAAACCTACAAGGAGGTCTGAGGGGCAATGAAAATTTTGAAATGGATGGAAAAAGTGCTGAATGGGAGGAGAATAGCATGGGGAAGACCCCTGGAATCATCTCTGACTCCCACATTGCTGCTGAGAACAATGGTGTCATACTTTTACTCCACTTTAATGACTGACAATAAAACATTCAAAATCAACAAGAAATTGGAGTTTACAGGAAAAAAAATGTTAAGAAACATTCTTGTGTAATGACTTGCATATAAGGCAAATTTTAAAAAGGATTTAAGAAAATAATTTAAGTAAACCAAAATTAAATTTTTTATAAAAAAATTGGAAATTTCAGTGTAATTTATGAAGGAAACAAGAGCTGATAAAACTTACATGGAAGAGGGGCTTAGATACATCCTGTGTTAGACATAAAGGAGGGCCTCATATACATTCTGTTCAAATTGTCATGCAGTGGTACTCCTAGACTCATAAAGGCTATGCAGTAAGTGAAAAACCTGCCAAAAATTACAGGCAGGGTCATCCATACTGTTAGGGTCTGCGGAACGCACCAAATATATGATGTAAAGAGGTGCGTTCGCAGCCCGGGGTCCACCGTGCAGGCGGAGCCTGCTGCTAGTAAAATGGCGTAAGAAGTGAACTCTGTTATCCCGCAGAGTCGCCAAAATAAACGCCGTAACGCGCTGTGGCAATATGTGCGAACTCTGTTATTCCACAGAGCCGCTAGAAGGAGTGCCGCAGCGCTATATGGCGATGTGTGCGAACTCACTTAACACCACTGAGTCGCAAAATAAACACGCTAGGGCGCTGTCTAGCATTGAAAGCAAACCCTGTTACGTCACAGAGCCGCTGAGAAAAACTTCTGTGTCCTGTCAGGCACCCAGGTACACAGTTGACTGCTAAGCGAACATAGAACGTGATCATGCGCTAATGTCCTCGCGGGAGACACCCGCAATCTACGGCTTCTGAACGCCAGGCCCTGAATACGGCAATCAAACTCCTCACCGGTTATGCCGGTAATCTAGGGCATCTAGGACACCAACCCTGACCAGCTAGCATACCAAACTCCTCACCGATTAAGTCGGTATTCTAGGGGCTTATTTCAGCCGGGCCCTAACCACACACACGCATGACCACACTGGCGCAAAGCATATGACGATTGAAATTAGCGCATGGCGGCCCAGCCATGCCACCCTTTTATAGCAACAGCTACAGGACCTGCCAGAAACAAGGACCAATGAGAAACTGTTCCAAAACACATGCAGTTTCAGGACCTTCCTGGCGGACCAATAGGAGGCTGCTGTACCTGAACATGTGACCCCTGATCTCCAATGAGAGATCTTACCCTGGGCATGCTCAGAAGGGGAAACGCAGGACTTCATCCCAAAGACGTCTGCTCCAGCACTGGCTATAATAGCAGATCCAGGAGAGGCAGCAGTAAGTCTCTGCACAGTACTGGAATGGGCAAGACGCTGGGACCGACGTCTCTGCTGAGCAGGCTCCACTGCGGCCGGAGACGAATGGGGGACCGCAGCTGGACTGGTTCGAGACTCCCCTTGTGCAGCAGTGTGAACTCGAACCCTAACACATACACCCTTGAAATCACCAACTGTAGTGCCTCAATCAAATATTGTGAGCAAAGTATAGTTGTGGAACTCCTCCACTCATAAAAGCTCTGCAACAGTGTAAAGCCTGCCAAAAATTATAAGGAGGGTCATTAAGACATCCATAGACTCTTGAAGGCAAGAACTGGAGGTCCTCATTCATTTATTTTGAAAGTATAGTTGATGTACTCCTACACTTAAAAAGGCTTTGCAAAAAGTGCACAGCCAGGAAAAAAATATAACAAGGGACATCTATACACCCTGGAAGGCAATAATTGCAGGACCTCATTCAAATATTGAAGATTAAATTGCAAAGCCAGAAAAAAAAGATAATGAGGGTAATGCAGTAATCTTTTTTAGGTGTTCTCTTCTTCTCCTTCCTTGGGAGGCTAGGAGGACTCTTTCCACCTGCTTCCTGGAACTCTATTCCCAGGTTCCTGGGCTGAAGTGATCCAGCTTCCGGTACTGCTGGAGCCTCTGACTTATATAAATGGGTGACAGCCGCCTGTGTCACATTCACCATCGCCTCTCCTGCATAGGAGGTGGGGAACCCCAAAGACAGTCCAATCTCTTGGGAATGGTAGCCCCATCTCAAGCCTTCTCGAGGAGCCTCTTCCAGGCCCATTTATTTCATAAGAAGGGTTCATCATGCTCCCTTCCTTCTCGGTTCATACCCACCACATACCAGCAATGTCGCTTCTCCATTTTGAGGAACGTGACCCTGGTTCCAGCAGTAAGCTCTTGAAGTCTTCAAGGCAAGTGTTCTGTCTTTATCGCCCTCTCATTATGCAAGATGTGATGACGGATCTCAAACTCTTCTATGAACCCCTATCTCTGCTGCCAGTCATATGTAACAACCTCCCCTGGGATGCCAACTCCCGATACCTTGGGGCTAGTTGGCCTGCTAGCATGTCTCCAGCCCTGGTCCTCACTCAACTTTTTCTCAATTCTGACCAACAGAGGCTCCACGGTCTGTTTGCTGTATCCTGGCTCTGCCATCTGCAATCTGCAAGAACCCCAGTGGTGAAGGCTGCGGCCTGGGTTCGGGCATTGGTGGTTCTGGGAAAATGGCTGGTTCCAGACCACAGGCTCCTGCCACCTCTGCTGTCGCGCCAGCTTGGTTTGGCTCCGATATTCCATTGATCGCTCCCTCGGGAGTCTCACAGGATTCTGCCATCTTTGTTGCCTTGCCGCCCACTAAGCATGCTACACTGTAGAGATTACTAATTGAATGCACACTTGTTTTTTAAAGGGCATGGAGAAATAGATATTGTTACAGTACTGTCTAAATTCTTTGTAATTTTTTGCAAATTCTTCCTCCCTACTATAATTGTTTGTCACCTCAAAAGTGTCCCCTATATGTTATTTCTACTTACAAACCTTGTGTTAAATATATGTACCAGTAAATAAAATTTTATCATGGATCTCTTCTCAACTCAATCCTTCATACTGATGGCTTGAGATAATAGTGTATTGTTAGTAGCCCAAGAAGTGCCATTAATAATATGAACAGACATTAGTGGTTATTTACTTATTAATTTGTTGCAGCATTTCCTCCTCTTATTTATTCTACTATACTATGAGGCTTTTAGCAAACTCCAATTAGCACTTTCCATTATTGCCATCCTCATGTACATTTACCCACACTGACTACATTGTCGCAGCTCCCCCAATGGCATCATTGAGCACAGGTTTTGAGTAGGATTTAAGAAAAATTCACACCGCTCCACCTTTGTAAATATAGCTTAACCCTCTATGTTTGTCACCCAGTCATGGCTTTCGTCCAGCGAAGTTTCCGCAATGCCTACCATATTGTATTCTATAGCCAACATAAGAGACTCCAATTCATTCATTTTGTTTGCAAGACTTCATGCATTTGCCAGCAGACATTTAATACTATTAGCACATTTGTTACTACTACTCACCTTGCTATGTTAATTGCATGTCCTAGCCCCACCTAAATGCTCAATGACCCCTAGTGTCTCACTCTGTCTACTCTGTTTATCCCCTTTTTAGCACAACTACTCTCCTTCCCCCCAGATCCTAGTTTAAATGCTCCTCCATCTGTCTGACCATTTTTTCCCCAAGCACAACTGCACCCTCCCCATTGAGGTACAGCCCGTCCCTATCATAGAGCCTGTGGCCGACAGAGAAGTAGGCCCAGTTCTTCATGAAACCAAAGCCTTAATTCCTGCACCAATTTCTTATCCACTTATTTATCTCCCTAAGCTCTCGCTGTCTTTCTAGTGATGCTTGTAGCACTGCCAGTATTTCTGAAAACCCTGCCTTGGAGTTCCTGGTCTTCAGCATCTCTCTTAGTTTCCTGCAATAACTTTGTAATTAGTACCGATGTGTACCATGAGCACTTGGTTTTCCACAGACCCACCCAGCAATCTGTTTATCCGATCTGCAATATGCCAAACCTGAGCACCCGGCAGACAACACACTGTTCGGCCTTCATGCTGTCGGCGGCAAATGTCTCTGTCTTTCCTCCGAATTATAGAATTCCCTACCACCAACATCTGTCTGGCCTTCGCTGCACTCCTATGTCCCTCCTTCCTACAGCAATCGTTTTCCTGTTTGCTAGGAGCAACATCTTGCTGAAGAGATCCCTGTCCATGCCTTGCATTCCTAATATCAGCCATACAGCCATATTTACCAGATCAGGACTGAGTGCCCTGGCGCTTTTCCCCCTACACCTCCTTGTAACTGTCACCCAGCTACCTACTTCTGGGTCCTGATCTTCCCCACCTCCACCCTCCTCAATATCACTGGTCCCAGCCAGCGAATGCTCAGTGAGCTCTAAACTCCTCTCCAGGTTTGCAATGCTCCTGAGTTTTTCAAACTGCACATTTAGATCCATTATCTGGGCTTCCAAACATGTAATTCACTGACATCGAGCGCAGATATATTCACCCTCAAATGACTGTTCAAAGCATGTATACATCTCACAAGATGCACACGTGGTGGCTAGAGTTGAGCGAAACAGGTCGGTCAGATTCATAAGTCGCCGACTTTCGCCAAAGTCGGGTTTCGCCGAGCGATACTCGACCATAGAGTGAAGTCGGCCATGCGGTCGTTGATCCGAGTGCCAAAGTTGGTTTTCCCATAATGCTTGCAGGCGCCTTTTTTCAGCCAATGAGCAAAGACGTACACTGTGGGCAACGAGATGACATGGGCAGCGTCCACCACCATCTTAGAGAAGGGCATTGCAGTGATTGGCTTGCTTTGGGGGGCGTCAGAGAGTCTATAAAAGCCCTGACCGCCGACCGCCATTTTACTTCTGCCGATCTTAACAGTAGGGAGAGGTTTCTGACGCTGTTTATCAGTAGGGAGAGAGTTAGGGCTGGAAAGTGAAGTTCTTCTGTGCTTGTGCTGATAGCAATTGTGCTGTACAGTTAGTGTGCAGTGACAAGGGAGGATTTTCTTGTGTGCAGCAGCGCTGGTTATTAGGCTGCCTGCCAGTGACAGGGGAGGATTTTCTTGTGTGCAGCAGAATATTAGACTGACTGCTAGCTGTATTGCTGTGTGTACACTGCTGTGCAGACTGCTTTTTACACAGCACTAATACTTTTATTCTTTTTTTCTGCACAGTTACCGAGCATTCATTTTTTCCCCACACCGTATAGAGCTGTACGCTTCTCACACACTACCGTGTACCAGCTGGTATCACGGACAAATACATGCTGACTATCTGTGTGTGACTCCGGAAATATATACGGAGATTTACAATTTTCCTCTATACAATATACACCTGGTATCTTCTGATACAGTACTCTTTTTCTGCTTTTTATATTCTGGTCCAATCCATACTGAGCCTGAGAGCGTCTGTCTGTGACTCCGGAAATATATACGGAGATTTACAATTTTCCCCTATACTATATACACCTGGTATCTTCTGATACAGTACCCTTTTTCTGATTTTTGTATTCTGGTTAAATCCATACTGAGTGAGCACCTGTGTGTGACTCCGGCAATATATCCGGAGATTTAAATTTTCCCCTTCACCGTATACAGCTGTACGCTTCTGATACAGTACCATATATCTGCTGGTATTTTTGGTACATTTTCCCAAACATGAGGAAGTATGGTGGAAGAGGCCGCGGACGTGGGCAGGGGGGCCAGCTGGTACTGATGGTGGTGGTGCATCTGCTGGTAGTGCCAAAAGCACAATAGCATCTAAGGCAGGAGGTGTTGAGCCTGCGTCATCGTCTGACTCCAGAAGGCCTGGAAGGCTCCCTCTTCTGGGAGTAGGTAAACCACTTTTAAAGCCGGAGCATCAAGAACAGGTTTTGGCTTACATTGCCGAAACAGACTCCAGCTCTATCGCCTCCTCTTCTGAAGTTTCAAAAAATGCAAGCACTGAGTCGTCAGTGCAGGCTCCTGGTCAGGAACAACACCTTTCCTTGTGTCCTTCATCCCCACCAAAAGTGAAGGATGCGGCAGGCCACACTTCAGATTACTCCATGGAGCTCTTTTCCCATGCCATGCCTGGGTTATCAAGTGAAATCCTGTATTCCCTAGTCCAAGATGAATCTGACATGGAGTGCACTGATGCACAGCCACTGCTGGATGATTCTGATGGTACATTCACCCAGAGCACTACATTGCCTTCGCAGTCTACTGAGCCAGAATCTGAGCCTGATGAAACTCAGGTGCACCTTTCGGCATACTATACCACCTTACACTGTGACACAAAGGAAGGTGCAGATGAAATTGAAGAGGAGGTGATGGATGACCCAGTTGTTGACCCAGATTGGCATCCATTGGGGGAAGAGGGTGCCGCTGGCAATAGCTCAGAAGAGGAGGAGGATCCGCAGCAGGCATCAACATCGCAGCTGCGGTTATCTGGCAGGCCCGTAGCAGTCCAAAAACGTGTTAACAAAACAAATAGGGTTGCAGGACAGCTTGGCCAGATGGTCAAATTAGCACAGCGTGCAAGCCCTGAAAATTTATCCCATAGTAGGAAGAGTGCAGTGTGGCACTTTTCTTAACCAAAATCCTATTGATGAGGCAAAGGTTATCTGTAAGAAGTGCGGAAGGACCTTTAGACGAGGGAAAAATCTCCGAAATTTGAAAACCAGTTGCATGCTTAGACATTTAAACACCATGCACTTGCTAGCGTGGATGGACTACAAAACCTCAGGTAGCACATGTGCACTTGCTCCGACTGAAGGTAGCCAGCAACGCTACATCGCTTCCCCCACTGTAAGCCCACCGGTTAGCACACCACCAGCAAGAAATGTTGAGGTGTCGTCGCAAGGCCAAAGCAGTCAGGGAATCACAATGTTTTTGCAACCAAAGACTGAATCTAGGCCATCACCACCACCACCACCACCATCACCATCACCAACCCCCTCTCAGTCCGCCATGTCCACCGCTAATTCCCCCATATGCAGCTCTCAAGTCCAACTCACCCTAGCAGACACTCTGAGTAGGACAAGAAAGTACTCATTCTCTCATCCGTGTACACTGGCTTTGAACGCCTACATTGCCAAACTAATCTCATTAGAGATGATGCCCTTCCATTTGATTGAAAGCGCAGCATTCCGAGAGCTCATGGCCTATGCTGTCCCACGCTGTGACCTACCCAGTCGGCACTTCTCTGCTAGAAAAGCCATCCCTGCCCTCCTCCTGCATGTGAAAGAGCGCATTGTCCATGCACTCAAACACTCAGTGAGTGGAAAGGTGCACCTCACAACAGATGCATGGGCCAGTAGGCATGGCCAGGGCCGTTACGTGTCCATCACTGCGCACTGGGTTAATGTGGTGGATGCAGGGTCCACAGTAGACGGTGGCGCTGGGACAGTGCTGCCTAGCCCACGGTATAGAGAAAAACAACTCTGGAAAAAATCTAAAAAATATATAAAAACATGTGACAAGAGAATATGTGGTTAAAATAATAATCTTTATTAATGTGCAATATATAACAGAAAAAAATATAATAGAAGTAAAAAATACTGCCAACTAGAAGTATATAGCCACAAAAGATAATATAAGTGCCAACCTATAAACCATTATTAATATATTTCAGGGCACATATATAGTACACTCAGATACAAACAGTGTAAATAAAATTAATTATATATACATACAAAAACAATGTAAAAAAAATACACATGTGAAAAATAGTGATTAATCATATAATATACAAAAAAATTTAGTAGTGATTAACCATGTGAAAGTAAAAGTGCAAAGATAAATGTAAAGGAGAGTATCTAAATAGTACCTATCTATATAGGAGAATGGCCCATAAACAAAAACTACAAAGCACGCAAAGGATTTTAAATAATACCTGTTTAAATGGCACAGTGGCTTAGCGCTTCCCCAACGCACGTTTCATCAGGGGGAAGCCCACGGTATAGAAAACAGTTGGCTGTAGGCTTTCGACCCTCCTCCTCCTCCAGAAGTGAAAGCTCGTCGACAGAGCGCAGTCGCACGAGCACTCCATCCGCAGCGGACAGTGTTGGACACGAGGTGTCCCACTATTGAACAGCTAGTGGTAAGCTTCAGCAGGCTGTCTTAAAGATGATGTCTTTGGGCGACAACAGACACACCGCAGAGGTACTGGCCGTCTACTTGCAGCGAGAAACTAAGTCATGGCTGGGCAGTCTACATCTTGAGCCAGGCAAGGTAGTTAGTGATAGCGGCCATAATTTTGTGGCGGCCATAGCCCTGGCAAAACTCAGACACATACCTTGCCTGGCTCACACCTTGAACCTGGTGGTGCAGTGCTTCCTAAATAATTATCCGGAGTTACCAGCCCTGCTCCATAAGGTGCGAAGACTGTGCTCGCACATCCGTCGCTCGCCCATAGACTCCAGTTGTATGCAGAGGCTGCAGCGATCGCTCCACCTCCCCAAGCACCGCCTAATCATAAACGTTGCAACAAGATGGAACTCCACCATGCACATGGTTGAGTGGCTGTGTGAACAGAGGCAGGCTGTAATGCATTTGTGGCAGGATACATGGGCAGGCAGTTTGAGGGCAGACATCGAGTTGTCGGGTGTGCAGTGGTCAAAGCTGAAAGACCTTGTGAAGCCCAGCTGCGCTCGGTTTCACATATCCTAGAAGGGTGCATGAAGGATTCATCCACTAGAGGTCTCACTACATACACACACCTTCACCCGTCCTCAGTCCACCAGAGGGAGCCCTGATTGGGATATAAAACGGGGTGAAGGCAGGAAGTGAGTGAGTCTTCAGGGGAGTCTGAAGTCAGTAAGTCTGAAGTCTGCAGTCTGAAGAGCAGAGTGAGTCTGCAGAGCAGCTGTGTTCAGTCTAGCTGAGGAGTCTAGCAAATCAGACTGGAGAGAGCTAAGAGCGTGCCGACGCTCTGGAGAGCGGCAGAAGAGGCAGCCCACCAACTGACAGTGTGTATAACCTTGTGAGGGCCCGAGTAGGCTGTAGGCAAGAGGAGAGTAGAAAAGGGGCAGAGGAGCCTTACCAGCTCACCCCAGCAAGTACAAACCGGACCCCGGGTCCGAGCCTACAGGGTTCTCCACGACCCAATAGGAGACAACCAGAATTCCTGGAGGACTACAGGTCCCAGGAGCACCACGGAGCTGATACGTAACAGGGCCAGGGGACACAGAGATACGATAAGCAGGGAAAGTGTACTCCAAGAGAAGGTCCTACCACAAGGTCAGCCGGTGCAGGACAGAGACTAAGTTAGGCCCAGCTACAGGCAGGCCAGAAACTCATTACAGAAAGGCAAGGAACAGGAGGACTTATACCTGCTCAGTGGGAGAATCTGGATGTGCACCCTTCACCCTACAGTGCTCCAGGATGTACTTGCACCATCTCCAGTAAAGGTACCAAGGTGACGTGTGTGTGTCCACCTTCTTGTGCCTACCCTGCCGGATTCCCTCCATCCTGCATCCCTACACTTTATGCTGCCCTGAAGGCCCGCTCAACCTGTGGGGAGCGATACCACCCTAGCTGCCATAACACTGGCCTCAGTGGACTGCTGCAGCTCTGGTGATCCTCACCAGAAACCACAGGTGGCGTCACGATCTACTGACATTCTCCCCTGTAAATATTCCCCTTTTTGAAGGTGAGCGCCCAGGGCCACGGACAGAGCCATGGCCGCCGTGATATTCCCCTTTGAGATCAACTGGCTCGAGTTCGAGTACCCCACAGCCCTGGCGGGCAGCTCATCTAACTGGTGTCATGAACAGGATCGCGTGCCCGTGGCAACGGAAGAAGTTGTGCCCGTTGCCACCGGGTACTGTGTGCTTTACTAAAAGACTGTATATTGTATTGTGGTGAAGATTTCCTGCCATTGTCCGCCATTATTACGTCACCGCGGGAAAACTAGCAGGCGTACCTTTGAAACCGCGCGAAGTCTTGGACATGCCCCCACGTGCTGACGTGGCGACAGGTCCTGGCAGGGAGCTCCAGTGAACGCTCTGACGTGGGACATCGGCGACGCAGGTCCTACCAGCAGACCGAGCCCTGCGGAGCTGCGGCCTACAGAGGAAGGTAGGCCACGGTTCACTAGGGGGGCGCCAAGATGTCGCAGCACTCGTCCGACGGCACGGCCCAAGCCGACAGCCCTGATGATCTGCCCGTAACTGCTGCCACGCAGGCCGGAGCAGCCGCCCCATCACCTGGGCCTATGGCCCCTATAGTACCACTGACTTTACCGTACATGCCTGGAGCAAAGTGGCTTCCCAAGTACAGTGGCAAGTCAGACACCCTGTCGGGATTCAAGCGCAAAATATACAGCATACTGGACATGTATTCTATGTCAGACAAACAGAAGGCTGCAGTAGTAGTGGGACAATTGACTGGTGCTGTGGAGAGAGAAGTAGAGACTTTTGTCAGCCGCAGACCAGGAATCAGTGCCGGCAATTTTCAAAAAGTTACAGACCGCCTTTGAGGACCACACTGAAGCAGACCTCCAGATGAGGTACTACCATTGCTCTCAGAAACCGGAGGACAGCGTTCGGGACTATGCCTGCCGTTTACAAGGGGCCCTGCGAGCTCTAAAACAGGTTAATCCAATTAGCGTCACCAATGAGAGTAAAATGCTAAAAGAACAATTTGTCCGGGGACTGAGGTCCCAAGCGGAGAGCAGGACTGTGCATTGGTGGTCCTTGGATCATCCAGATGCTACCTTTGATGCCCTTAAGGACATGGCTATAAAGGGACTGCAACCCCTAGAAACAGCAAATACGGCAACCCAACGTTACCAGGGTGAGGCCACTCTAGCGCCAGCAGCACCCATCTTTTCCCCGCTGGTTGCTGAAGCCAAAGCGCAGGCAGCGCCCCCTACTGAGCTGGACTGTCTGCGCTCAGAAGTGCGCCAGCTGACCTGGCCACTGTACAGTCATGGCCAAAAGTTTTGAGAATGACACAAATATTATATTTTCACATGATCTGCTGCCCTCTGGTTTTTATGTGTGTTTGACAGATGTTTTTATCACAGACAGAAATATAATAATTGCAAACATATGAGTAACAAAAGCTTATATTGACAGTTAGAATGAGTTAATGCAGCAAGTCAATATTTGCAGTGTTGACCCTTCTTCTTCAGGACCTCTGCAATTCTCCCTGGCATGCTCTCAATCAACTTCTGGACCAAATCCCGACTGATAGCAGTCCATTCTTGCACAATCAATGCTTTCATTTTGTCAGAATTTTTAGGTTTTTGTTTGTCCACCCGTCTCTTGATGATTGACCTCAAGTTCTCAATGGGATTAAGATCTGGGGAGTTTCCAGGCCATGGACCCAAAATCTCTATGTTTTGTTCCCTGAGCCATTTAGTTATCACCTTTGCTTTATGTCAAGGTGCTCCATCATGCTGGAAAAGGCATTGTTGATCGCCAAACTGCTCTTGGAGGGTTGGGAGAAGTTGCTCTTGGAGGACATTCTGGTACCATTCTTTATTCATGGCTGTGTTTTTAGGCTGACTGTGAGAGAGCCGATTCCCTTGGCTGAGAAGCAACCCCACACATGAATGGTGTCAGGATGCTTAACAGTTGGTATGAGACAAGACTGGTGGTAGCGCTCACCTTGTCTTCTCCGAATGAGGCGTTTTCCTGATGTCCCAAACATTCGAAAAGGGGATTCATCAGAGAAAATAACTTAACCCCAGTCCTCAGCAGTCCACTGCCTGTACCTTTTGCAGAATATCAGTCTGTCCATGATGTTTTTTCTGGAGAGAAGTGGCTTCTTTGCTGCCCTCCTTGAGACCAGGCCTTGCTCCAAGAGTCTCCGCCTCACAGTGCGTGCAGATGCACTCACACCTGCCTGCTGCCATTCCTGAGCAAGCTCTGCACTGCTGGTAGCCCGATCCCGCAGCTGAAACACTTTTAAGACACGGTCCTGGCGCTTGCTGGTCTTTCTTGGGCGCCCTGAAGCCTTTTTGGCAACAATGGAACCTCTCTCCTTGAAGTTCTTGATGATGCGATAGATTGTTGACTGAAGTGCAATCTTTCTAGCTGCGATACTCTTCCCTGTTAGGCCATTTTTGTGCATTGCAATGATGACTGCACATGTTTCTTTAGAGATAACCATGGTTAACAGAAGAGAAACAATGATGCCAAGCACCAGCCTCCTTTTAAAGTGTCCAGTGGTGTCATTCTTACTTAATCATGACAGATTGATCTCCAGCCATGTCCTCATCAACACCCACACCTGTGTTAATGGAGCAATCACTGAAAAGAGGTTAGCTGGTCCTTTTAAGGCAGGGCTGCAATGATGTTGAAATGTGTTTTGGGGGATAAAGTTCATTTTCTAGCCAAATATTGACTTTGCAAGTAATTGCTGTTAAGCTGATCACTCTTTATAACATTCTGGAGTATATGCAAATTGCCATTAGAAAAAGTGAAGCAGTAGACTTTGTAAAAATTAATATTTGTGTCATTCTCAAAACTTTTGGCCATGACTGTAATGAGTGCCCTGCAACTACGGATGGAGCCAGAGACGGGAGGAAGGATCCTGCTAGCCGACTGCCCTGAGGATGTCCCCTGGATGAACTTGAGGAGAAGGAGGACAACGCCACCCCGGAGGAGGACGTCGCCACCCTGGAGGAGGACAACGCCACCCCCAGGAAGGACCAACGACCAGCGCCATCCTCACCGAGAGATTGTCTGCTACTGCCGCCAGAAGGAAGGTCACACCGTACGCCAGTGTCCTTTAAACGAGCAAACCCTGGGTCCGAGGGCCAGCACCCAGGAATAGACTCATCAGGTCCCTCAGACTGGCACTGCAGGTTTGTGGGAGGAAGACCTTTCCTATCCATCATACTGGATGGCATCGCAGTACCTGCCCTGCTGGACACCGGATCCCAGGTAACCATCATACCTGATATCCTTTATAACAGATACTGGTCCATGGACAGTCTCCAACCTCCAAACCCCGACTTTGCAGTATACGCCTCTAACGGCCTCCCTCTTGACTTACTTGGGGCCAAGAATGCAGCAGTAAAAGTGGGGAGGGAGGAGTTAAAGGACCAGGTACTTATTGTAGTAAAAACGGTTAATGAGGAAAATGGGCTGAATGTGGTTCTAGGCACTAACATTATTGGTAACTGTTTGGAGGAGGTTGTGTTTTTACTCTAACAGCTCACCGATGTTGCCAGACCAGGGCAACAGAAAGTGATCCAGAAGGAGATCCGGGACCTGATGCGCCAGCAGCAAGTGGAACTGACCGGTGGTGAGATTGGTAATGTACGGGTAACAGACCCGAACCCCATTGTGATACCCCCAATGAGTGAAATGCTTATTTGGTGTAGAGCAGCAATAGGTCTGAGAGGACAGAGCTACCAAGCAGTAGTAGAACCCCTTTGTTCAGAACACAGACCTGCACTCTTAACCGCCAGAGGGGTAGTGGAGGTACGCAATGGGAGGGTGCCAGTGCGTCTTCTCAACTGGGGGGAAGATGAAGTCAAATTACCACGTTATGCCACTGTTGCCAAGTTACATGCTGTAGATAATAACTCCATTCACACAAAGGAGTCCTTAGCCTCCTCAAAACCAGTGGAGGATAATGGCCCGGCAACCAAGGTGGCAGATTGGTGGCAGCAGATCCATGTTGGGACAGACACCACTCCAGCTTACCAGAAACAGGGGGTACATCGGGTGGTCCAGGAATATGCCCAGGTATTCAGCAAACACCCACTTGACTTTGGGAAGATTAAGGGAGTGCAGCATCATATCCCCACAGGCAACCATCCTCCCATTAAGGAACGGTACAGACCCATGCCTCCAGCACACTACCAGAAAGCCAAGGAGATGTTGCGTGAAATGAAAGAGGCAGGGGTGATATGGGATAGTTGTAGTCCCTGGGCAGCTCCCCTAGTTCTAGTCAGGAAAAAGGATGGAAGCATGAGAATGTGTGTAGATTACAGACAAGTAAAACGCATTACACATAAAGATGCATACCCTTTACCACGTATTGAGGAATCTCTGGCTGCCCTAAAGTCTGCTAATTACTTTTCCACCCTTGACCTCACTAGTGGGTACTGGCAAGTAGCTGTGGCTGAGAAGGATCGGGAGAAGACAGCCTTCACCACCCCAATGGGACTCTGTGAGTTCGACAGAATGCCGTTTGGACTCAGCAGTGCCCCTGGAACGTTCCAGAGAGTGATGGATTGCTACCTGAGACACCTCAACTTCGAGACTGTGTTACTATACCTGGACGACGTAATTGTGTACTCCAAAACATATGAAGATCACTTGAAGCACCTGGCAGAGGTATTCGAGTCACTGTCCCAGAATAGGATGAAACTGAAGCCTTCAAAGTGCCACCTGCTCAAACAAAAGGTACAGTACCTGGGACATATTGTCAGCTCAGAGGGAGTAGCGCCCGACCCCGAGAAGGTCACCGCCATCCAGAAGTGGCCGGAGCCGAAGAACCTCAAAGAGGTGCGTCAGTTACTGGGACTGACAGGATACTACCGGAGGTTTGTAAAGGACTACAATAAGAAAGCAGCGCCTCTGCAAAACCTTCTGGTGGGACAGTCCCTCAAGAGCAGAAATTCTCCGCTCCACTGGGGTAAAGAACAGGCTGAAGCATTCAAAGAAATGAAGGAGACCCTGACAGGTGATGAGATCCTAGCCTACCCTGACTACAGCCAACCGTTCCTGCTGTATACGGATGCCAGCAACGAAGGATTGGGAGCTGTCCTAAGTCAGAAGCAAAATGGCCTAGAGAAAGTCATCGCATATGCAAGCAGGAAGCTCCGCCCGACCGAGAGGAACCCAGAGAACTATAGCAGCTTCAAGTTGGAGTTCCTGGCGCTGGTCTGGGCCATTACTGAAAGGTTCAAGCACTACCTAGCCTCCAGCAAGTTCACGGCCTACACTGACAATAACCCCTTAACGCATCTGGAAACAGCCAGACTGGGAGCCATGGAGCAACGATGGATGGTTCAGCTGTCAAACTATCGATTCACCATCAAGTACCGGGAGGGCCGCAAAAAGGCCAACACTGATGCCCTGTCCAGGATGCCTGACCAGTCAGACACAGAAGAGGAAGTGGATGACCTAGAGGAGATTGAACTACCTGCCTTTCACAGGAATGGGATGAGCCTAGAGCAACGAGCCTTTAGGAGGCAGCGTGGTAAGACGTTAAACCCTTTACCTCACCACAACTGGAAGGAGACCTAGGACAGTGATCCGGTTGTCAGTCGTATCAAGGAGCTGATAACTCAAGAAGGTTCCTCCTTGGAGAAGGATGCGTCTCCACAAGCAAGGCAGCTGTGGAATGAGAGAAGCCGGCTGTTTATCTACCGTGAGAAGCTGTTCCGGAGGTACGTCAATCCAAAAACCCATGAGATGGTATGTCAGATAGTGGTCCCCAGGACGGACATCCAGATGGTGTTGGAAGCCTACCACGATCAGGCGGGGCACTTTGGCTGGAAGAAGC
This sequence comes from Oophaga sylvatica, assembly GCA_033576555.1. NCBI lineage: Eukaryota > Metazoa > Chordata > Amphibia > Anura > Dendrobatidae > Oophaga > Oophaga sylvatica. The sequence continues at coordinate 323,698,952 of JARQOD010000004.1, forward strand.
TAGAGACCCTGTTGAAGTGTTGTTTCTACTGGGTGGGAATGCGCAGCTCCATTGAGAGATGGTGCAGAGACTATGGACTCTGTGGCCTCAGAAGAAAAGAATACAGCAGCCAGAAGGCACCCCTGCAACCCATCAAGACGACTCGACCCTTGGAGATCGTGGCCCTGGACCATGTCAAGTTGTCACCCAGCCAGTCAGGATACTCCTATGCCCTGACCATGGTGGATCACTACTCCAGGTTCCTGGTGGTCGCCCCTGTCAAAGATCTGACGGCAGAGACAGCAGCAAAGACGTTCCAAGCATATTTCTGCAGACCCCATGGATACCCTGAGAAGATGCTAATGGACCAAGGCCCAGCCTTCTAGGCCAAATTGTTCAAAGAGTTCTGCCATCTGTACGGATGTAAAAAGATAAGAACCACACCGTACCACCCAAAAACCAATGGTCCCTGTGAAAAGATGAACAACATCGTCATCGACCTGCTGAAGACCTTACCACTTGAGGAGAGAAATCAGTGGCCAGACCTACTACCTGACCAGGTAGATCTGTACAATCACATACCTGTGAGTTCCACCAATTGCACCCCAGCTTATCTCATGCGGGCAAGACCAGAAAAGCTGCCCATGGATCTGGAGCTTGGTGTTGTAGAGCCCAAAGCAGATGTGACCACCGAGGACTGGGATACGACCAGACAGGAGCAATACAGAAAAGTACAGGCCTGCGTCGAAGACAGTCTCACTCGGGTGAGAGACAAGCAAGAGACTCGCTACAACAAGTGTGCGCCAGCAGAACCCTTCACACCTGGAGAGGTCGTACTGAAAAGAAAGAGGAAGATGCATAAACTAGACGATCAGTGGGAAAGAGAGCCCTACACTGTGTTGAATTCCAGGTTTGATAACAGGAAAACGTGTTTAATCAGTAAAGATGGAGGGAGAACGACTACAACTGTATCCAGGGACCACCTGAAGTTGTGTCCGGATCTGTTAAAGCTCCAAGAAGAAGAGCCTTTCATCACTCCGGAGGAACATGATGGAGCAGTCATACATACTGAATTGGGAGACTTTCCGGCAGATTGGCCTCAAATTGGAGAAGCAGTTATAATCCCAGTACTCCAATTCTTTCAACATCAAGAAGAACCTCTACAGCCAGTAGAACCTATAAGTGTTGAAGAAGAATCCCAAGAAGAAGAATCCCAAGAAGAAGCAGAGCCAGATGGTCCAGCTAATGGTATACTTGCCAGTCCCCTAGAAAGGTTGAGGCAATTTATTAATTTACCCCCACGTAGGGCAGCCAGGGTAACTGAAAATACGAACATCGATACCTCACCGATCCCAGCACCACGTAGATCAGTACGTAGTACCAGAGGACAAACCCCTGCTAGGTATAGAGAATAGTTACCATTGGGGTACTGTATATTATTGTATCATATTGTTACTTCTATTATGTCTTGACCTAGTTGCTTATTAATTTTGTCTTTTTCTCATATTGACAATTCAAGTGAAATGGACACTGCTCAATTGTTTTCTAGTACCCGTTGAGTAACCTTTCCAAAAGAGACTCGGACTTTTTGGTTACTCATTTTTCTAACTGCTTTTGCCATATATATATAGTTACTTACCTTTTGCGCAACAATTCAAGTGCCCTCACCTCCCGTAAAGGGAAGATTGTTAATAGTTAATTGTTAATTGTTCATTGTTATTGTTATTTTTAGAACAAAAATGTACTTCAGCCTGGGAGTGCTGAGCTTTACTAGGGGGGAATGTGGAGCCAAATGCGCTCGGTTTCACATATCCTAGAAGAGTGCATGAAGGATTCATCCACTAGAGGTCTCACTACATACACACACCTTCACCCGTCCTCAGTCCACCAGAGGGAGCCCTGATTGGGATATAAAACGGGGTGAAGGCAGGTAGTCAGTGAGTCTTCAGAGGAGTCTGAAGTCAGTAAGTCTGAAGTCTGCAGTCTGAAGAGCAGAGTGAGTCTGCAGAGCAGCTCTGTTCAGTCTAGCTGAGGAGTCTAGCAAATCAGGCTAGAGAGCTAAGAGCGTGCCGACGCTCTGGAGAGCGGCAGAAGAGGCAGCCCACCAACTGACAGTGTGTATAACCTTGTGAGGGCCTGAGTAGACCGGAGGCAAGAGGAGAGTAGAAAAGGGGCAGAGGAGCCTTAACAGCTCACCCTAGCAAGTACAAACCGGACCCCGGGTCCGAGCCTACAGGGTTCTCCACGACCCAATAGGAGACAACCGGAATTCCTGGAGGACTACAGGTCCCAGGAGCACCACAATACGTAACAGGGCCAGGAGACACGGAGATATGATAAGCGGGGAAAGTGTACTCCAAGAGAAGGTCCTACCACAAGGTCAGCCGGTGCAGGACAGAGACTAAGTTAGGCCCAGCTACAGGCAGGCCAGAAACTCATTACAGAAAGGCAAGGAACAGGAGGCCTTATACCTGCTCAGTGGGAGAATCTGGATGTGTACACTTCACCCTACAGTGCTCTGGGATGTACCTGCACCATCTCCAGTAAAGGTACCAAAGTGACTTGTGTGTGTGTGTCCACCTTCTTGTGCCTACCCTGCCGGATTCCCTCCGTCCTGCATCCCTACACTTTATGCTACCCTGAAGGCCTGCTCCACCTGTGGGAAGCAATACCACCCTAGCTGCCATAACACCAGCCTCAGTGGACTGCTGCAGTGTTGGTGATCCTCACCAGAAACCACAGGTGGCGTCACAATCTACTGACATTCTCCCCTGTAAATATTCCCCTTTTTGAAGGTGAGCGCCCAGGGCCACGAACAGAGCCATGGCCGCCGTGATATTCCCCATTGAGATCAACGGGCTCGGGTCCGAGTTCCCCAACTGTCCCAGGACGGCTCAACCTCTGTAAAGTCCTTAAGTGTTTTGAGGAATGCACATTGCTGGTAAGCGCAGACGACGCCATCATAAGCATGAGCATCCCACTTATGCGTCTGCTCATGCAAACTTTGACGCACATTAAGGATCAGGCGTCTGCAGCGGAGGAAGAAGAGGAGGAGGAGGAGGGATGCCTTGATAACAGTCAGCCATTGTCTGCTCATGTAACTGTCCTGGACGAGGTGGAGGAAGAAGAGGAAGAGGAGGAGGATGAGGGGGATGATTATTTTGGGGAGGAGGATGCTTCTCAGGGGCAAGAGAAAATGTTGGCTTGCCTAGGTCAGGTACAGGGTTTGTGCGTGACTGGAGGGATGTGGATTTGGCAGAAAGTGCTCCTCCACCCACCACTGGCAGTGCATCATTGACACCTGGAACATTGGCCCACATGTGTGATTACGTCTTGCGGATCCTAAAAAGGGACCCCCGCATTGCCAAAATTATGAAGGATGACGACTACTGGTTGGCCAGCATCCTCGATCCACGCTATAAAGGCAAATTACAGAACATCATGCCACAGGAGAATCTAGAGCTAATATTGGCGAGCAAACAAGAAACTCTGGTAAACGACTTGTTAGAGGCATTCCCAGCACACAGCAGCGTTGCAGGCTCTACCACGAGCCGTACTGGGCAACATGGAAGAGTGTTGTGAATGTGTTAGAAATGAATTCTGAGCAGAAGCTCCCTCTGGTGGTTACAAACAGTACTGAACCATTCAATGAGGATTGGCAATCAGGAGTTACAGACTGGTCCTATATAAGGGAGGTTCCCTCCCATCATGGTTGCCGGTGATCAATTGTTCTTGTCTCAACTGTGGTTCCTGGTTCACTTGGAAGCTTGCTGAGTCTTGCCTGCATCTTCTGCTATCAGATAAGATATTTTCTGCTTTTATTTTTGTGCTTGCTTTTTGCATTGTTCCCTGCACTTCTGCGGAGGTCAGCCAGGTCCCCTCCGGGGCTTGTGCTCCTCTCAGTTTATCTGAGCCACTGTTATTTGTTCATTTGCCTTTTCCAGTTTTTTCAGTGGCTGCGGCTTAGTTTTGTGACACCAGAGAACTAATTTAGGTGGTAGAGGTCGTGTGATCTCAGGTGTTTTTGCAATTAGTAGAGTTGGTATTTTTTAGGGTTTCTTGGATTGCAGTAAGTGTCCTTCCTATCCTTTTCTGTCCAGGTAGATTGGGCCCCAACGTTTGCTCATACTATTTTCTGTCTGTGTCTGTATTTCCTCTTGTCTACCCGCCATTACATGTTTGGGGGCTTCATATGTTCTTTGGGGATCTGCTCCGGGGCAAATAGCTTTCCTCTTTCTATCTTTAGGTGTAGTTAACCTCTCAGGCTGTGACGAGGCATCTAGGACCAACGTAGGAACGCTCCACGGCTGCCTTTAGTTGTGGTGGTTAGTCAGGGTACTGCAATCCAGTAGATTCCAACATCTCTGGTGTATTGCCGTTTTTGCCTGCTCTCCTCAGCTACCAAATCATAACAGAAGAGGTGTTCGTGGTGCACACAGCCGAAGTGGCATTGGAGACAGGGATTTCATGACCATGTTGTGGACTGATTTCTCGAGGACCGCTCATACGACTGTTAATACTAAATCGATTGCAACAGACAAGAGACAGCAGTTGTCAACTATGGTTCAAAATTACCTCTCCTCCCCTATCGATGTTCTCCCTCACAGTTCATTCCCCTTTGACTACTGGGCCTGTAAACTGGACACCTGGTCTGAATTGGCACAATATGACTTACAGGAGCTCGCTTGCCCTGCTGGTAGTGTGCTATCAGAAAGAGTCTTCAGTGCTGCTGGATCAATCCTGACAGAAAGAAGGACCCGGCTGTCGAAAAAAAATGTTGGTGATCTCATATTCATTAAATGAACCATGCCTGGGTTTCAAAGGATTTTGTACCACCTTACCCAACATAGGTTGCCACAAAATGGCTCGCTTTGTCCTCCTCTTCCTCCAACTTCTCCAATTCCTCCATTTGCAGCTGCTGAACGTCCAGCCTACACCTCAACATATGCCAGTTTTTGCACCTCCCTAACTGGGCTGTACCCCCCCAGGGCCGGCGTCAGCACCTGGCGCACCCGGGCAAGTGCCGGGGCCCTGAGCAAGTGGGGGGGCCCACTCGCCATCAGAGACACCGGCGTACTATGAGAGGCCCTGTGCCAGAGCCGGTGCCCACGAGTGGGCCCCCCCTGCTTGCTCAGGGCCCCAGCACTTGCAATACTTACGTCTCCCTGCTCCACAGCTGTGACGTCTTCCGCATTTCCTGACAGTGACATTCAGGTCAGACAGCGCGATCATGTCATGTCTGTGCGCCCTCTGCCTGAACAGTCACAGTGCAGAGCACTAGAAGAGGGTGACGATGAGGAGTCCAGAGTAGAGCAGTGCCCAGCGAGGAGAGGTATTTCATTTTTTTTAATGTTTGGAGCAATATATGGGGAGCATTATACACTGGAGCATTATATATGGGGCACATCATACACTGGAGCATTATAAATGGGGCCCATCATACACTGGAGCATCATATACAGGGCCCATTATACACTGGAGCATCATATGGGGCCCATTACATATGGAGCATTATATAGGCCCATCATATACTAGAGCATCATATGGGGTTCATTACTTATGAGGCATCACATGGAGCCCATTATATGTGGAGCATTAAATAAGGGGACCATTATATTTGGAGCATTATATGGGGCTCATCATACACTGGAGCATTATAAATGGGGCCCATCATACACTGGAGCATCATATACGGGGCCCATTATACACTGGAGCATCAAATGGGCCCATTACATATGGAGCATTATATAGGCCCATCATACACTGGAGCATCATCCATGGGGCCCATCATATACTGGAGCATCATATGGGGCCCATCATATACTAAAGCATCATATGGGGTTCATTATTTATGGGGCATCACATGGAGCCCATTATATATGGAGCATTATAAAAGGGACCATCATACACTGGAGCATCATATACGGGGCCCATTATACACTGGAGCATCATATGGGGCCCATTGTATATGGAGCATTATATAGGCCCATCATACACTGGAGCATCATCCATGGGGCCCATCATATACTGGAGCATCATATGGGGCCCATCATATACCAGAGCATCATATGGGGTTCATTTTTTATGGGGCATCACATGGAGCTCATTATATATTGAGCATTATATATGGGGACCATTATATCTGGAGCATTATATGGGGCTCATCATACACTGCAGCATTATAAATGCGGCCCATCATACACTGGAGCATTATATACGGTGCCCATTATACACTGGAGCATAATATGGGGCCCTTTATATATGGAGCATTAAATAGGCCCATCATAGACTGGAGCATCATCCATGGGGCCCATCATATACTGGAGCATCATATGGGGCCCATCATATACTAGAGCATCATATGGGGTTCATTATTTATGGGAAATCACATGGAGCCCATTATATATGGAGCATTATATATGGGGACCATTATATTTGGAGCATTATATGGGGCTCATCATATACTAGAGCATCATATGGGGTTCTTTATTTATGGGGCATCATATAGGGCCCTTTATATATGGAGCATCACATGAAGCACATATGGGGACTATTCTGTATGGAGCACTATGTGGTGGCCATAATACTGTATGGAGGACTATACTGTCCGATTTTTGAGCTATTGTAGAATTTACAATAGATATCACTCATGTAATGTAAGAAGTGAAGTATTTGGCATTGTACGATACCTATATTTCTCTGCCGTATCGGAGCATCATGAATTGTGGTATGTGTTAAAGGGGCCCACTGAGACTCTTTCGCCCGGGGCCCACGAAAATCTGGAGCCAGCCCTGCCCCCCCACAACGTTAGCCAAATAACCCCCAGATTTCAATGCGTTACTATTATTATAAAGTAAATGAAGGTTGACAAGCTTAAGTAATAAGAATTGATGTCGTTGGCATTGAAATGGGCACTGTAGGTGTGTTTACTGTCCTCCACTCACTGGCGACTTTTATTCCCCATTGACTTGCATTGGGGTCGGTTTTCTGACTCTGACTCGACTTTTTCCGATAGTTGGCTGATTCTGTTCGACTCGACTTTTGCGAAAGTCGGGTGGTCCGAAACCCGACTCGACCCTCCCGGAGGCAAAGTCGCTCATCTCTAGTGGTGGCATTGTCCATGGAGCACATATTCAATGGGGATAAACAGTACAGATAAAAGCAGAAAAACACCAAACTATGCTCTTGGGATAAACTATGATATATATAACTATACAGTTATCTGCAGCCTCTGCACATAAAATGCAGCTTTCGCACTGCTCAGCAGTCTCGCTTAGAGTATCTGGAACTTTGTAGTCCTCCAAGCAGCAAAGCCTTTGGGAGGTGCACTACCATGTTTAAAAAATTGCTCTGCTATAATTTGTACCACATTTATCATTAATGTGCAATATTTCATAAATATGGAGTGGCAGAGGTCAAGTACTCTAAAGATTTGCTACAAATTCTATAATTTTTAATAAATGTGGAACAGTGTGCCTTTTCTGTACCCATTGGTTTCACTAGTATATGCTTCAATTACTGGATCTCATTGTACAACTTTACTTAAATTGGACATTTTTTAAAGTTTTAGTTAACTTGTTCCACTAACAATTGCAGTTGCCTATGATATGTTTTATTTCCTCCAGCTTTCACCAGTTAAACCACCAGGGTAAAGTAAGAGCAAACCATATATTAAACCAGTTTAACAGTTTTGTTTTTTTTGTGTTTGTGAACTGACAGTGATCATTGTTTGGATTAGATTTTCATCAGAGATTCATTCTTGTTACTAGTAAGCAAAAAAAAAACTTAGGAGTTTTCTCAAGCATCTGCTATTAAACATTCAGTAAAAAAGGAACGGAACTTGTCTCAACTAGGCTGCTATCACTGTTTTGTCCAAGTTTTTCATTGACCAATAGACTTTGCATGGGTGGTTTTGATTGAAAATTAGGATCAAAATTGGACGTTTCCATTTTTCTTTTGAAAACACTTGTTTAGCAAATAAATGGAAATATGAACGGCGCCATAGACTATTATGGACACGTCTTCAACCCATGGAATGAACAGCTCGAACACATACAAGACAACCGGACTTACTCGCTGCTGAGGAAGGGATTTTTTTTCAATTCTGTTATTTTACATTTAATTTGCTGTAATCCAGACTGATAAAAAATCTACACCTTTGTACATTTTGTTCTCATGATCAGCCATTAGCACCATTTATGCTGCTCCTCTTTTACTGAAATAGTTAAAACCCACACACACCTGTCACTGACAAAAATAGGTCAAATTCTATTTGTCACTGTGTCAAGTATCCAAACTACTTCTTATCCAATCAGTGAAAAAAATGTATCTGCTCTTAATCAAAGCAGCCAACTCACCAACCTGACAACTCTGATAACCTCTATCAGCGTGTAAGGACCACTTGACCTAAATTGTCTTTACTAGTATGTAAAGAATTTTCTTTTCCGGCAGTTACAAAACTAATTTATTCCCTTTCATTAAGCAGTAGTGTTATTTCATATTGTAATGATCAGCTGGTCCTGCTTTTATGGCACTTTCTGGTTTAAATATTTTTTTCACAAAATTCTGATGCTCTTCCACCACATCCCACCTCCCCAAATATAAAAATATTGTCTGGGGTGCTTTATTTATTATATTATTATTCATTTTGCAAATGTTACAAATGTAAAAAGGCTCTAAAAGTCTAAACTCTAAATTATAAAGCAGGGAAATGCTTAAAGGGGTTGTGATGACACAGCATTCTTAATTAACTATACCAGACGTATTATTCAGTAGGCTCATGGTCATGAGCTAGTGTTGATATGAGTCTGAATGTTGACTCTTGTTGTAGGTTGAATTGATTAACTATTGTATCAGTCCTTGCAGCTTATTGTTCTGCTATCATTGAGGGACTGAGGGACAAAAGTGCAGGTTAATTGGACAATCAATGTTTGTTAATTTGGTGAATACCTGCTGACTATATATTTTATCAGTCCATGCAGCTTGTTGTTCTGCAAACATTGAAGGACAAAATATGCAGGTTAATTGAACACTCAAACAATGAGAGATGACTTCTTCCCACCTCCCCCCAAACCTGTGGATAATCGTGTAATGTATGTAGTACAGTTCATATAGCGTCTTGTGCTTGGGTGCGATGAAAATACATGAGACATAGGTTTGATATAGAAGGTCTTGTATTACTTCATACAAGTGGTAAAAATAGTCACACAGTTTGCAGATACAGAAGCAGGAGACACAGCAGGCCAGAGTAACTTAAGCTCAGCAATCACTCTCCACAACAGGTTCAGGATCTTCTTCTCTGTTACCGTAAGTCCATGCAAACGTGGATCTTTCAAAGAGCAGGGTTCCAGAGTCCACAAGTGTTCAGAGTTCCTCAGTAGGAATAGCTGGAGTACATAGTCCAAGGCTTCCAGGAGTCAGGTCACAGGTTCACTGCAGGCTAGATTCAGAAGCACTGATTGCTCAGCTGTGGCTGCTTAAGAAGCAAAAGGGAGAGAATCAGGGCGGGAACATGAAAGCTGAAAACTCCATATTGACTGAGGGCAGGATAGCTGCAGCAAGACAGAAAGCAAAATGGCTGACGGAAAAACTGAGTTTCAAGAACATATACAAAGAACCTTACATTACTCCCCCCTTAGGGACAACCTCCGGATGGCCTCAGACCAGGCTTGTCTGGGTACCTCTGATGAAACTGGCGGAGCAAACAAGGAGCATTAACGTTATTAACTGGTTCCCATGAGTTGTCCTCCACTGGGTAGCCTTGCCATTTAATCAAATATTGTAACTGATTTCTATATAACCTGGAATCCAGAATCCTTTCCACCACAAATTCTTCCTGACCATCGACTAGCACTGGGTCAGGGCAAGGAGAAGAACGTCCAGGAAACGTATTGGGTGTTGCAGCCTTTAGTAGGGATACATGAAAGACAGGGTGGATTCTCATAGTTCTGGGCAGTTGAAGACGACAAGCAACGGCACTTATAATCTTACTGATTTTATAGGGTCCAATGTACTTATGTCCCAACTTAGATGATGGAATCCTTAACTTAAGATTTCTGGTTGACAGCCAGACCAGGTCTCCTACCTTGAAAGCTGGTGCAGGTTTACGAAATTTATCTGCTGCTTTCTTGTACCTTTCCTGAGCCGATTCCAGATTCTCTTTTAGAAGATCCATATTCTTCTGTAAAGACGTGATTCTTTCCGCCACTGCTGGTAAAGGCGTTTCTATGGGAAATCGTGGTAGAATGTTAGGATGATAACCTAGATTGGAGTAAAAAGGAGACTGCTTAGTGGAGGCACTCTGAGAGTTGTTATAAGAGAACTCAGCTAATGGAAGTAGATCCACCCAATCATCCTGTAGGTGGCAGATAAAGCAGCGGAGATACTGCTCCAGGGTTTGATTGGTTCGTTCGGTCTGTCCATTAGTCTGGGGATGAAAAGCAGAAGAAAGGTTTACTTTAATGTCCAATGCTGCACAGAAATTTTGCCAAAACCTAGAAGTGAATTGCACCCCTCGATCCGAAATAACCTCATCCGGTACTCCATGTAAGCGAAACACATCTTTAATCATCAAATCTGATGTCTGTTTTGCAGTGGGTAAGCCGACACAAGGGATAAAATGAGCTGCTTTTGTTAGACGGTCAACCACCACTAGAATGGTGTTCTTCCCTTGAGAGGTTGGTAACTCCACAATGAAGTCCATAGAAATGGATCCCCACGGGCGGGACGGGGTGGGAAGAGGTTGCAACAGACCAGTTGGTGAGGAGCGAGGTGTTTTGCATCTTGCACAGACTTCACATGAAGTGACATAGTTTAAAACATCCTTCCTGCAAGTGGGCCACCAAAAGAAACGAGAAAGAAATTCCTGTGTTTTTAGAATTCCTCTATGCCCAGCTATCTTGGAATCGTGAATAAGTTGCAATACTCTCAATCTGACTGTTTCAGGAATATACAGACGTTGTCCCAGAATCCACACACCATTCTTAAAGACAAGACTTACGTCCCTTGGGGGTTGTGCCAACAAGGAATCCGCATGGTATGCTTCCTTGATGTCCTTAAGTAGGTCTTGATTATGAATCACTCCCAGGAATCTAGAGTCAGGAAGAATAGTCTTAGGAGGAGCAAGTGGACGGGTCTCTGCTGAATGAATCCTAGAGAGTGCATCAGCCTTTCCATTGCGTGATCCTGGTCTATAAGAAATAACAAAATTAAATTGGTTTAAGAAAAGATTCCAGCGAGCCTGACGAGGAGTCAGGCATTTAGCCGACCTGATAAATTCAAGGTTGCGATGGTCTGTCAGGACGACTATTTGTTGTGCAGCTCCCTGAAGAAGGTGTTTCCATTCTTTGAAGGCGGCAATAATGGCCAACAACTCTCTATTGCCGACATCGTAGTTCCTCTCAGCCGAAGACAACTGCTGGGAAAAGAAGGCACAGGGATGCAAGACATTCTTCTCACCTGTTCTTTGAGAGAGTATAGCTCCAACGGCACAATCTGAAGCATCCACCTCTATTATGAAGGCAAGTTCGGGGTTGGGATGTACCAAGATAGGTGCAGTGGTAAATTTATCTTTCAGACTGGAAAATGCTTCCTGGGCTTGGGGAGTCCAGGAGAACCTAGACTCTTTCCGGGTAAGTTGGGTGATAGGTGACACTACCTCAGAGAAATTCCTAATGAAACGTCTATAGAAGTTGGCAAACCCGATGAAGCGCTGCACCTCCTTCACATTTCTAGGACTTGGCCAATCCTTGATGGCTTGGGTCTTGCTTCCATCCATACTAATTCCTTGTGTAGACAGTACATACCCCAGAAATTGAATTTCGGTCCTATGGAATTCACACTTTTCAAGTTTGATGTAAAGATGGTTTTGTCTTAGACGTTCCAAGACCATTCTCACATGTCCATGATGTTCCTCTGTGGAATTAGAAAAAATTAGAATATCATCCAAATAAATCACCACGAATGTATCTAGGAGATCCCTGAAGATGTCATTCACCAAGTGTTGGAAAGTGGCTGGGGCGGTACTCAGACCAAAAGGCATAACTAGATATTCAAAGTGTCCATAGCGTGACCTGAATGCAGTCTTCCACTCATCCCCAGGTCTAATACGGACCAAGTTATAGGCCCCACGGAGATCCAATTTAGAGAAAATTTTGGCATGCCGTACTCTCTCCAATAACTCAGGGATTAAAGGCAATGGATAACGGTTTCTAATAGTAACCTTATTGAGTTCCCTATAGTCTACGCAGGGTCTCAGAGATCCATCTTTCTTCTTCACAAAGAAGATGGGTGCACCTGCAGGAGATGAAGAGGGGCGTATGAAGCCCTTGGCTAGATTTTCGTCTATGTAATCCTTTAAAGCCTTTAGCTCAGGCCCCGCCAGGGGGTAGATCTTACCAAAAGGTATCTCTGCTCCAGGCAATAATTCAATTGGACAATCATATGGACGGTGAGGGGGAAGCTGGTCAGCGTTCTTCTTGTCACATAAATCCACATAGTCCTGATATACAGCTGGTAGTTCAGGGACTGACATGGTTCCTTTAGGAACAGAGCAAGCTGAAACTTCTGGACTCATCTGTTTCTCTGGAAAGTGTAATTCCTTGGTCTCCCAGTTAATGGTAGGGTTCTGAGCCTGCAGCCATGGTAGCCCTAGAATAATGGGAAAGTGGGGAGAAGAGATAAGCATAAAGGACAGTTTCTCTTGATGATCTTTACCCATAAGGACCCTTAAAGGCTCCGTTTCCTGATCCACTGGTCCAGAGGTCAGCAGGGAGCCATCCACAGTTTCCATCTGTAATGGAGTAGCCTTCTTCACTGAACGTATCCCCTGTTTCAGAGCAAAGGAGACATCCATAAAATTCCCACTTGCCCCTGAGTCGATCATAGCAGAGCTAGACACCCAGACTGAGTTAACCCAGAGTTTGATGGAAAGGAAGCAATGAGAATTATTTTTCCTACAACTCAGCTGGGACACCGCTGAGGAAACTTGAAAAATTGCAGCGTTTACACAGTCATCGTCCTCAGAAGTAACGGAGTTTAAGTCCGAGAAATCAAGATCTGTTGCTGCAGATCTCTCTGGAGCCTGAGGCTCGGACCTGACAGATCTCCTCTCGCAACACTCACAGTGAATGAGTGCTGCAGTAGTCTTACGAGAACGGCTGGGGCAGTTTATAATGAAGTGCCCTGACTTACCACAATAGAAACATAGATTTTCCTTAAAACGATGTTCCTTGCGTGCATCACTAACCCGTCTTTGTAAAGAGTCTACCTGCATGGGTTCAGGTTCAGGTTCCCGTGTAATCCTACTCAAAGGTTCCTTAGCTGGAGAGGAAGGTAGGAAAAGGTTAGTGCGATTGCTTTCGAACCATCTCTCTTGCCTGCGTTCAGTCAGACGAGCATCAATACGGATGCAGTAGTTAATAAAGTCACCTAACGCAGTGGGAGGGTCGGCACGAGCAAGTTCATCCTTAATTAGTGGAGACAACCCCTTTCGAAAAATAGATTTTTTGGCGGAACTGTCCCAGGTGGTATCAAGGGCCCATCTCCTGAAATCCAAGGCATATTCGGCTACCGAGTGCTTACCTTGGCGCAAAGTTAACATGGCTGCTTCAGCTGTTGCACCTCGATTGGGGTCATCAAACACCTGCCCCATGGCTGAAATGAAAGCATCAAGATGATCCAAACATTCATCCTCAGTCTCAATCAGAGGGTTTGCCCACATCAAAGCCTTGTTGGTAAGTAACATAATTATAGTAAGCACTTTAGATCGTTCAGTGGGAAATTGTGAAGCATGTGCAGAAAAAAACAGATTGCATTGGTTAATAAATCCCCTGAATTTTTCACGTTCACCGCCAAAACGAAAAGGGGGCAACTTGGGAATCCCAGAACTTGGGGCTACGGCAGGAGCCTGGACTCGCTCCTCTAGAACCTCAATCCTGGCTCGCAAATCCTGGGCAGTGTGTCCAAACACTTGCAAATTGTGATTAGTGAGGTCCTGTAGGTTTGTAAAACGGGTTTTTATAGTCTGTAAATCTGCAAGGATATTATCAGTCACTCCGCAAAGTTCCTTTATGCGGGCCTCCATTTTCCAGATCTTTTAAGACAGGAGTACTGGAAGGAGAGGAGAAAAGGAAAAAAAAAAAAAACAATAGTGTTTACCTGTGGTAACACTGCAAAGAGAAAAAAAAATTAAGGGAACTGCTCACCTGGAATAGTTGTGAGAAGTCACAACCACTATCATCACAGAAAGTTCAACCGGACATCTGATATCCACAGTTACAGCAGACACAAAAGAGGGAAGAGAAAAAAAAAAACAATAGTGTTTACCCGTGGTAACACTGCAGAAAAAAAAACTTAAGGGAATTGCTCACCTGGAATGGTTGTGAGAAGTCACAACCACTGTCATCACAGAAAGTACAACTGGACGTCTGATATCCACAGTTACAGCAGACACAGCCTTCCCAGACCCAGCAGACACTAACGTTTTGGCTTCTGAATCTTGTAATGTATGTCGTACAGTTCATATAGCGTCTTGTGCTTGGGTGCGATGAAAATACATGAGACACAGGTTTGATATAGAAGGTCTTGTATTACTTCATACAAGTGGTAAAAATAGTCACACAGTTTGCAGATACAGAAGCAGGAGACACAGCAGGCCAGAGTAACTTAAGCTCAGCAATCACTCTCCACAACAGGTTCAGGATCTTCTTCTCTGTTACCGTAAGTCCATGCAAACGTGGATCTTTCAAAGAGCAGGGTTCCAGAGTCCACAAGTGTTCAGAGTTCCTCAGTAGGAATAGCTGGAGTACATAGTCCAAGGCTTCCAGGAGTCAGGTCACAGGTTCACTGCAGGCTAGATTCAGAAGCACTGATTGCTCAGCTGTGGCTGCTTAAGAAGCAAGAGGGAGAGAATCAGGGCGGGAACATGAAAGCTGAAAACTCCATATTGACTGAGGGCAGGATAGCTGCAGCAAGACAGAAAGCAAAATGGCTGACGGAAAAACTGAGTTTCAAGAACATATACAAAGAACCTTACAAATCGCTTGAAGAACACCTGTAGGTATAAAAAGGGACCTCTGTCCTTCTACAGAGAGAATCTAAAGTAAAACAGCCAAGACACCATGGCTTCGATTGGAGGAATACATATTTGATCCACTGCCTATTCCTGAACCTACAGAGACGGTTAGAGAATGCTGATTGTGACAATCAGGTCACCTGGCCACATACCTCAATGGACTGTCAGCTTTCTAAGCTTGCCACTACCTCCTCTCTGTGGTTGCCCACCCAAAGTGGTAGTTGGCCCTTCTAGTTCCGAAGTTGCACATGTTCTAATTTCTGGCCAGCCAGCGGAAGGCTGAGACTCTGTCATTTTCAGCATCTTATGTACTTGCTAGGACTGTAATATATGTTGTTGACTGTTGGTGATCCAATAAATTATTAAAGTAGTGTGTTACGCTCACTCTGTGTTTTCTGAGTAGTATTCTGCCCACAGGAAGGAGTATGGGCATTCAGTGGGATGAGACCTAGTCTATGTTGTCTTTCTAAAGACAGCCAGGGCAGCGGATGAGAGCACACACTGACCTTCGTGTCTCTACAGGGGTTGTCTAGGATTTTATGAAATTTGCCGTATGGCAGGCCACGTGAAACATAATAAAATAAATATACACTACCGTGTAAAAGTTTAGGGTCACTTAAAAATTTCCTTATTTTTGAAAGAAAAGTACAGTTTTCCAATGAAGTGAATATTAAATGATTCAGAAATACACTCTATACATTGTTAATGCGGTAAATGACTATTTTAGCTGCAAACGTCTGGTTTGTAATGCAATATCTTCATAGGTGTATAGAGGTCCATTTCCAACAACCATCACTCCAGTGTACTTATGGTACTTTGTGTTTGCTAACTGTGTAAGAAGGCTAATGGATGGTTAGAATACCCTTGAAAACCCTTGTGCAAGTATATTAGCACAGCTGAAAACAGTTTGGCTGATTAGAGAAGATATAAACCTGACCTTCCTTTGAGCTAGTTGAGAATCTGGAGCATTACATTTGTTGGTTCCATTAAACTTTCAAAATGGCCAGAAAAAAAAACTTTCATGTGAAACTCGACAGTCTATTCTTGTTTTTAGAAATGAAGGTTATTCCATGCGAGAAATTGAAAAAGAAACTGAAGATTTCCTACAACGTTGTGCACTACTCCCTTCAGAGGAAAGCACAAACAGGCTCTAATCAGAGTAGAAAGAGAAGTGGGAGGCCCCGCTGCACAACTGAGCAACAAGACAAGTACATTAGAGTCTGTAGTTTAAAAAATTGACACCTCACAGGTCCTCAACTGGCAGCTTCATTAAATAGTACACGCAAAACGCCAGTGTCAACGTCTACAGTGAAGAGGCGACTTCAGGATGCTGGCCTTCAGGGCAGAGTGGCAAAGAAAAAGCCATATCTGAGACTGGCTAATAAAAGGAAAAGATTAATATGGGCAAAAGAACACAGACATTGGACAGAGGAAGATTGGAAAAAAGTGTTATGGACAGACGAATCCAAGTTTGAGGTGTTTGGATCACACAGAAGAACATTTGTGAGATGCAGAACAACTGAAAAGATGCTGGAAGAGTGCCTGACACCATCTGTCAATCATGGTGGAGGTAATGTGATGGTCTGGGGTTGCTTTGGTGCTGGTAAAGTGGGAGACTTGTACAAGGTAAACGGGATTTTGAATAAGGAATGCTATCACTCCATTTTGCAATGCCATGCCATACCCTGTGGACAGCGCTTGATTGGAGCCAATTTCATCCGACGACAGGATAATGACCCAAAGCACACCTCCAAATTATGCAAGAACTGTTTAAGGAAGAAGCAGGCAGCTGTTATTCTATCTGTAATGGAGTGGCCAGCGCAGTCACCAGATCTCAACCCCATTGAGCTGTTGTGGGAGTAGCTTGACCATATGGTATGCAAAAAGTGCCCATTAAGCCAAACCAACTTGTGGGAGGGGCTTCTGGAAGCATGGGGTGAAATTTCTCCAGATTACCTCAGCAAATTAACTGCTAGAATGCCAAAGGTCTGCAATGCTGTAATTGCTGCAAAGGGAGCATTCTTTGATGAAAGCAAAGTTTGAAGGAGAAAATTATTATTTCAAATAAAATTCTTTTTGTTGAACCTTGTCAATGTCTGGACTAGATTTTAAATTTATTTGGCAACTCATTTGAGTAATAAAAGTATGAGTTTTCATGGAAAACAAAATTGTCTGGGTGACCCCAAAATTTGGAACGGTAGTGTAACTTACCTTTTAAATCTCCCATTTGGTGGTCCCCGCTGATCTTTCAGCTGGCTTTGTGGTGTACATATTTCACATGCCTACTACAGCCAGTCACTGGCTTTAGCTACATTGCTGGAATGTATGACACATGACTCTTGAGGACTGTGATTAGCTGCAGCAGCTTTGTGAATGATGTACAGTACAAGATCAACTGCAGGTTTGTAAGTGACCACTGTAGTTACACCAATGGAATGGTTAGGGATTTGAATAGTGACTTTAGCTAATTTTACCATGTTATCAGTTGCCTGATGTCTAATAACTTTTACAAAATCCCCTATAACCCCTTAATGTCCATTGACGTGCACAATCCGTCATGGCAGGATGTCAGCTCCGGCACCAGGACGGACTGTGCACGTCATGCCTTTGAACTACCACTGCGTGTAAACACACAGTGGTAGTTCAGTGCCGACAGCTGTCTATCACACGGAGCAGAACGGGGGGAGGACGGAGAGCACGGAGCAGAACGGGGGAGGACGGAGAGCACGGAGCAGGACGGGGGGGAGGACGGAGAGCACGGAGCAGAACGGGGGAGGACGGAGAGCACGGAGCAGAACGGGGGGAGGACGGAGAGCACGGAGCAGAACGGGGGAGGACGGAGAGCACGGAGCAGAACGGGGGGAGGACGGAGAGCACGGAGCAGGACGGGGGGGAGGACGGAGAGCACGGAGCAGAACGGGGGAGGACGGAGAGCACGGAGCAGAACGGGGGAGGACGGAGAGCACGGAGCAGAACGGGGGGAGGACGGAGAGCACGGAGCAGGACGGGGGGAGGACGGAGAGCATCGAGCAGAACGGGGGGAGGACGGAGAGCACAGAGCAGAACGGGGGAGGACGGAGAGCACGGAGCAGGACGGGGTGGGCACAGAGGAGAATGGGCTAGTGCAGAGCTGGATGGGGGAGCACGGAGCAGGACGGGGGAGGATGGAAAGCATGGAGCAGGACAGGATAATGGAGCAGGAGGAGGGGAGCACAGAGGAGAATGGAGGCGCACAGAGCTGGATGGGGGAGCACAGAGCAGGACGGCAACTTATACACCCGGCTTATACGCGAGTCTATAAGTTTTCCAAGTTTTTTGTGGCAAAATTAGGGGGGTCGGCTTATACACGGGTCGGCTTATACATGAGTATATACGGTAAAAGTCCCATAACAGGACTAGGTAAAAAAACATTTTTTTTTAAATTTGTAAAAAAAAATATTAAAATATAATTTTAAAAAATCCCCTAAAAAATACACATTTTTATGTAAAAAAAATACAAAAAACAAAAAAATATACGTTTGTTATCGCCGCGTCCGTAAAAATCCCATCTATCAAAGCATAACCCTAGTTAACCCCTTCAGTGAAAGCCGTAAAAAAACACAAAAAGTAGCAAATTATACTTTTGCAAGAGGTATCATCATACCGCTTGGAAAAAGTGCAATAATAAGCGATCAAAACAAAGGATATAATAAATATGGTACCACTGAAACGTCATCTTGTCCCGCAAAAAACAAGATGCCATACAGCGCCATCAGCAAAAAATTAAAAAAGTTATAGCTCGCAGCAGGGCCGGACTGGGACTAAAATTCAGCCCTGGCATGTGAAGGTGCACAGGCCCACTTGTGATATGGTGAGTTTGTAATATGTTTGTGCACTTGTATGTTACAAGTGAGGTGCATGTAATACGACTATATAACATATAGTCACAGCTGTGCCCAGTATTACAGCTCAGTCCTATTTATTGATCTTGATTTGAACCTAGGACCCCAGCATTGCAAAGCTGCTATGCTAACCACTGAGCTACCAAAAATCTCTACAAAGTCCAAAATCTATATTACTGCCTTATGGTGACTATGTAGTGGTAGATACTAAACATCTAATGTCCCCTGAGTCACCAATGTACAACTCCTCCATATACATTATGATGGGCAAACTGCTCCCCTATATACAGTATAATACATCCACAGTTCCCCTATACACAATATGATGTTCCCACAACTGCCCTCTACACAGTATGATGGGCCCACAGCTCCTCTATACACAGTACATTGGTTCCACAGCTCCCCTATACACAGTATGATGGACCCATAGCTCCACTACACACAGTACGGTGGTTCCACAGCTTCACTCTACACAGTACGGTAGTTCCACAGCTCCACTATACACAGCACAGTGGTTCCACAGCTCCACTCTACACAGTACGGTAGTTCCACAGCTCCACTCTACACAGTACGGTGGTTCCACAGCTCCACTATATACAGTACAGTAGTTCCACAGCTCCACTGTACGCAGTACAGTGGTCCCAGAGCTCCACTACACACAGTATGGTGGTTCCAGAGCTCCACTATACACAGTATGTTGGTTCCACAGCTCCACTATACACAGTATGATTGGTTCACAGCTCCACTATACACAGTACGGTAGTTCCACAGCTCCACTATACACAGTATGATGGGCCCACAGCTCCACTATACACAGTACGGTAGTTCCACAGCTCCACTATATACAGTACTCTGGTTCCACATCTCGGCTATACACAGTATGGTTATCTGACAACTCCCCAATCACAATATGGTGGGCCTACAGCTCCCCAATACACAGTATAATGGTCTAACAGCTCCCCAATACACAATATAGTGATCCCGCAGCCTCCCAATACACAGTAGGGTGGGCCCACAGCTCCACCACTATACACAATATATTGAGCCAACAGCTCTGCTATACAGAGTATGAGGGTCCCACAGCTTCCCTACATATAGCATGATTCCCCACTGCTCCCCCAAATTACTGAATAATGAATCCCACAGTAGCCCTCCAACTGTATAATGGCCCCCACATTAGTCCTCAAACTGTATAATGGCCCCCACATTAGTCCTCAAACTGTATAATGGTCCCCACATTAGTCCCCAAACTGAATAATGGTCTCCCACATTAGCTCCTAAACTGTACAGTATATTGCTCCCCCACATTAGCTCCCAAACTGTATAATGGCCACTGCATTAATCCCAAAGCTGTGTAATGGCCCTTGCATTAGTCCCCAAGCTGTATAATTGCTGCTCAAATAGTCCCTAAAATGTATGAGGACCCCACACAGTTTTGGGGTCCCTCACACTATGTATAAGGTTCCCCCATTGTTTATGATGCCCCCACATCACAGGTTTTAATAAAACAAAAAATTATATACTCTTCTAACCCAGGATCCTGATGAGTCCAGCGGCAAGGCAACATGCTGTAACAGCACAGACTCTCGCACCAAACGTCATAGTCCCATCGCAGCGCGATGACGGCAATGTGCCAGGACTCTGACATCCTCAGCATGCGTCATTGTGTAGACCTGAGGCATAAAGCGATCTGCGGTCTACAGAACAGAGAGCTATAATGCAGGGAGAACTAGCGCAGG
Organism: Oophaga sylvatica; assembly: GCA_033576555.1. Lineage (NCBI taxonomy): Eukaryota > Metazoa > Chordata > Amphibia > Anura > Dendrobatidae > Oophaga > Oophaga sylvatica. The sequence continues at coordinate 323,719,624 of JARQOD010000004.1, forward strand.
ACTTAACTGTATATGTGCATTATACATGATTAATTAAGGGCAATGTGGATCTGGGTGAGCCCCCCTGAGCTTGGGGCCCAGGGTAAACGTCCACTCTGCACCCCCCGGTAGCTATACATACGATGTCTGTGCACACAGTACATTATATCCCTAATATATCCTATACTCTGTGTGTACAGACACTGGATGTTATATGCAGGTTTATATGTCATGTTATATATTACACTATGTATATAGACATCAGATTTTAGATCATCAAACATTATCCGGTAAATAATATCAGATGTCTGTGCACATAGTATAGAATATATGAGTGACATATTGTCCTGTACACTGTATGTACTATGTGCACTGTATATACACTGATCACTCCTGGACCTGGCGACAAGCCATACATGATATAATATAATGGCTCTATATATACATGCAATGTATGATGCCCTGGAGCCAGGCTCAGGAGCAGTCAGCTTATGACCCTGTATACAGCTGTCTGCAGTCGCTCTAGGACTGGGAGTTATTGCTGCAGCTTGATCTTACACACAGATCAGGTGATGCTGGAGCCGATGACCCCACTGACACCGCGACCAGATCTGTGTCAAGCTTCAAGCTTGGCAATAAATCATCTCACCTGCCTCAGCGCAACTGCAGACACCACAAGGCAAGATCGACCCTGCCAGAGACCTCCTGCCCCGCCCCCTGCTCTGCTGACCTCATCACAGAAGCTCCTCTCAGCCTGGCCGGCTCTCAGGTGACGTCCACTCTCGCATCATGCGGTGTGTCTGCAATACTGAGATGGCCAGGCCACACTTGTTCAACTCTATCATACAGTGTCGGGAGGCCTAAAACTTCTGGAGGGGAACTGTACAGCCCTCTCCCCTGCTTGTGTACACGATCAGAGCGCCACCCCCTGGTCCTGCTGGTTTCATGAGTGCATGAGTGCATGAGTGCATGAGTGCATGAGTGCAGCATGACTGTGTGTGCAAGGCAAGCTAATGCCTGCATGCTGAAGAGGGAGTGGAGCCTGGCTGTGATCCAGCGGTCCATTAGAGGGACTGGCCGTTCTGTCATTTGCCAGAAATGCCCGATGGCCAGTCCGGCCCTGGCTCGCACAATAAAGTGATGCAAAAATAATTATTTTTTCTATAAAAGTTTTTATAGTGTAAAAAACGCCAAAACATAAAAAAAGATATAAATGAGGTATCACTGTAATCGTACTAACCCGAAGAATAAAGCTGCTTTATCAATTTTACCACAAACGGAACGGATCAAAAAACGTTATGTGCCCAAATATGGTACCAATAAAAACGTCCGCTCGTCCCGCAAAAAATAAGCCCGCACATGACTTTGTCGGCCGAAATATGGAAAAATTATAGCTCTCAAAATTCGGCGATGCAAAAATTTCTTACAAAAAATTCTTCCAAAAAAAAGCGTCTTTTAGTGTGTGACAGAAGCTAAACATGAAAAAAGGATGTAAATCTGGTATCGCTGTAATCGCACCGATCCAAAGAATAAAGTCACCTAATCACTAATACCGCATGAGGAACAGCGTAAAAAATAAAACCAGTTCTTCACCCTTTTGTGGATTTGTTCATTCTGCCTCCCAAAGATCGCAGTAAAGCCCCCGTCTCACACAGCGATCTCGCTAGCGAGATCGCTGCTGAGTCACTAGTTTTGTGACGCAGCAGCGATCTCCCCAGCGATATCGCTGTGTGTGACATTCAGCGACGATCAGCCCCCCTGCTGGGTATCGCTGATCGTCGCTGAATGTCCTGGACATTTTTTTGATCGCTGGTCTCCCGCTGACAGGCACGCATCGCTGCGTGTGATAGGCGGGAGACCAGCGATCCGCTGGTAACCAAGGTACACAGTGGGTTTCCAGGCGCGGGGCTGTGCCTGGAAACCCGCTGTGTACCTTGGATACCAGCGCCCTGATGCAGGGAGCTGGTAACCAAGGTACACAGCGGGTTTCCAGGCACCGCGCAGCGCCTGGAAACCCGATGTGTACCTTGGTTACCAGCTCCCTGCATCAGGGCGCTGGTATCCAAGGTACACTGCGGGTAACTAAGCGACATTACCCGCAGTGTCGCTGTGCTGATCGCTGCCCTGAGCTGCCTGTTTGGCAGCTCAGCAGCGATCATGTAGCGACACACCAGCAATCCTGACAAGTGCATATCGTTGTCGGGATCGCTGGTGTATCGCTATGTGAGACCCAGGCTTAAGGCTATCGCAGTGGTTGACCCCACATATGGGGTATCAGCGTTCTCAGGACAAATTGCACAACAACTTTTGGGGTCCTATTTCTCCTGTTACCCTTATAAAAATAAAAATTTGGGGGCAAAAAGATCATTTTTGTGGAAAAAAATATGATTTTTTTATTTTCACGGCTCTACGTTATAAACTTCTGTGAAGCACTTGGGGGTTCAAAGTACTCACCACACATCTAGATAAGTTCCTTGGGGGTCTAGTTTCCAAAATGGGGTCACTTGTGGGGGTTTCTATTGTTTGGCACATCAGGGGCTCTGCAAACGCAACATGACACTCGCAGACCATTCCATCAAAGTCTGCATTCCAAAACAGTGCTCCTTCCCTTCCGAGCTCTGCCATGCGCCCAAATAGTGGTTTACCCCCACATATGGGGAATCAGCATACTCAGGACAAATTGCACAATACCTTTTTGGGGTCCTGTTACCCTTTGCAAAATAAAAATTGGGGGTGAAAAGATCATTTTTGTGGAAAAAATATGATTTTTTAATTTACAGCTCTACGTTATAACCTTCTGTGAAGCTCTTGGGGGTTCAAAGTGCTCACCACACATTTAGATAAGTTCCTTGGGGGATCTAGTTTCCAAAATGGGGTCACTTATGGGGGGTTTCCACTATTTAGGTACATCAGGGGCTCTCCAAACGCGACATGGTGTCCGCTCTCGATTCCAGCCAATTTGACATTCAAAATCTCAAATGATGCTCCTTCCCTTCTGAGCACTGCCGTGCGCCTAAAGATTGGTCTTCCTCCACACATGGGGTATCGGTGTACTCACGAGAAATTGCACAACAAATATTGTGGCTCATTTTCTCCTTTTCTCCTGATACCCCTAACAAAATAAAAATTTTGGAGAAAAAAAGTAAAATGTTCATTTTTTCCTTCCACATTGCTTCAATGCTTGTGAAGTACCTAAAGGGTTAATAAACTTCTTGAACGTGGTTTTGAACACCTTGAGGGGTGCAGTTTTTAGAATGGTGTCACTTTTGGGTATTTTCTGTCATATTGACCCTCAAAGTGACTTCAAATGTGAGGTGGTCCCTAAAAAAATGGTTTTGTAAATTTTGTTGGAAAAATTAGAAATCGCTGGTCAACTGTTAACACTTATAACTTCCTAACAAAAAAAATTTTGGTTCCAAAATTGTGCTGCTGTAAAGTAGACGTGTGGGAAATGTTATTTATTAACTATTTTTTTGTGATATATCTCTCTGACTTAAGGGCATAAAAATTAAAAGTTTGAAAATTGCAAAATTTTCAAAGTTTTCATCATATTTTCGTTTTTTTCATAAATAAATGCAAGTTATATTGAAGAAATTTTACCACTATCATGAAGTACAATATGTCACAAGAAAACATTCTCAGAATCGCCAAGATCCGTTGAAGCGTTCCAGAGTTATAAGCCCATAAAGTGACAGTGGTCAGAATTGTAAAAATTGGCCTGGTCATTAACCTACAAAATGGCTTGGTCCTTAAGGGGTTAAATAGCATTTGTTAACTGACATAATTATCTGAATTATTCACTTGAGCTGTAGTACTGTCTTGTTAGGGAATTATAATTTTTTCTTTTGACCTGATTATGGTCAAGTCTACCTTTTTGTTATTAGAATAAAATAACTGTAGCCAGGACCTGATAGGAAGAGAAAAATAATTTACAATTGGCCTTTACTAACCAATTTCTCTTAACCAATAGGCTGTAATAACTGCAATCAAAGATTAATACTTGAAGACAAAGTTCTTAGTAAGAGCTAAAACAGAGCAGGGAGGGTGTGCAAACATTTTTAAAACACATCAAATAAAGCTAACCACCCTTTCATAATCATTAGCTTGGCCAACTAGATGTGTAAACAGAGACCAAACAACCACAATCATTTATACCAAAGTTATTTAACCCCTTAACGACTGCCGATAACCTTTTAATGGTGGCAGTTAAGGGAACTTAAACCACAGCGCCGCTTTTTAACGGCACTGAGGAATAAGTCTATAGCACCTGGGGTAACTGAGACCCCAGAGAACATTATTCGGGTTGGTTTTTACCGACCTCGGTGTTGCGATCGCCGTTATTAACGGTTTAACGGCAACCGCAAAAAAGTCTGATTTCCCATTTAATTGCTCTCTCCTCTGATGTGATTGCACAAGTTAGGGTTGGGGCTAAAGTTAGGGTTGGACTAATGGGCTAAAGCTAAGGTTGGGCTAGGGTTAGGGTTGTGGTTATGGTTATGGTTGGGATTACGGTTAGGGCTGGGATTAGGGTTAGTGGTGTGTTAGGGTTAGGTTTGTGGTTAGGGTTATGGTTAGGGTTGTGATTAGGGTTAGGGGTGTGTTGGGGATAGGGTTGGAGTTAGAATTGGGGGTTTCCACTGCTTAGGTACATCAGGGGGTCCCCAAACGCGACATGGTGCCACTATTGATTCTAGCCAATTTTGCATTAAAAAAGTGCTCCCTCCCTTCTGAGCCCTGCCATGCACCCAAACAGTGGCTTTTCCCCACATATGGAGTATTGCCGTACTCAGGAGAAATTGCACAAGTTTTGTGGCCCATTTTCTCCTGATACCCTTGTGAAAATAAAAAATTGGTTCCATGTTAAATTTTTGTTGAAAAAGTAAAATGTTCCTTTTTCCTTCCACATTGCTTCACTTCTAGTGAAGCACCTGAAGGGTTAATAAACTTCTTGAATGTGGTTTTGTGCACCTTGAGGGGTGCAGTTTTTAGAATGGTGTCACTTTTGGGTATTTTCTGTTATATTAACCCCCCAAACTCACTTCAAATGTGAGGTGGTCCCTAGAAAAATGTTTTTTTTAAATTTTGTTGGAAAAATAAGAAATTGCTGGTCAACTTTTAACCCTTATAACGTCCTAACAAAAAATATGTTTCCAAAATTATGCTGATGTAAAGTTGACATGTGGGAAATGTTATTTATTAACTATTTTGTGTGACATCACTCTCTGATTTCAGGGCACAAAAATAAAAAATTTGAAAATTGCCAAATTTTCCAAATTTTTGCCAAATTTCCATTTTTTCATAAATAAAAGCTATATCAAAGAAATTTTACCACTGACATGAAGTACAATATGTTACGTAAATACAGTCTCAAAATTAGTGGGATATGTTGAAGAATTCCAGAGCTATAACCTCATAAACTGACACTCGTCAGTATTGTAAAAATTGGTCATTTAGTACCGAATTGGCTCTGTCACTAAGGGGTTAAAGTACAAAAAAATTTATTAAGTAAAACAAAGGTACAGGAGCATGGGAGGGAAGGAAAAAACATGCACATACGAGCATCAGGGAGCACATGCTGAAAGGGTATATAGTATAATATCATGTGTAAATCTGGTTATGAACATTGTGTAATCCTTCATTATTACACATTCCCAAGTGGCCTAATGAAAGACAGTAACAAACTAGATGTGGTGCACTACCAGTCAATTGTGCCATTGGGGTACCAAATCACTGGATTAGTATTTGGATCCAATATTTTGTGAATCCTACCTTTGTATCTTATATTATTTATTTATGAGACAGCAACTACAAGTATTTTTTTTCCAATATTTTGGCATATCATTTATATAGCTAAATTATGAAATAATAAGTTTGGGAGTGATATGCAGTTAGTTGCAAATATATTATTATTATTACTATTTTGCAAGTTGTATTGATCCATATTTAATATATACAATTCAGAGATAGATTTTGGAGAAAATAAATTTGGTTCAAAAGTAAGAACTGTCCATTCAAGGTATTTAATTGGGTGCCATTTTGGTTGGCATCCAAAACTCATATGAAATGTTTTATTGTGTATGTGTCTTCGTAAGGTTTTTAAAGGGAATCTATCAGTAAGATCACTCCTCTTAAGCCGTCTATATGGGCAAGTAGGTCATAGGAAGCTGAATAAAATGATACCTTGATATTTGTGATCGGATGTCTTATTCCAGAGAAATCTGTTTTTCTTATATGTAAAGTATCTCTTCCAGGCTATAGGGAGGATGATGCCTGGAAGATACATCCACCTCCAGAGATTATTTTAAATAAAAGAGGGCATTACCAGTGTGGTAGATAATGGTCTTCCTCTGCTCTCCTAATCTGACTTGAGAGCTGTGTATGATTATAACTGACACATCTGCAGGTTTCTCTCAGCTTCAGCTTCCATCTTACAGGCAGACAGAGTTGTAACACTATTGCAACACAGCAGTGCTCAGAGAGCTGGAAAAAATGTGTTTGCAAAAAAAACAAAGTTCAGTCCTCCTGTTCTGTGTTAGTTACATGTCTCACACTGGTAACTTCCCATTTTATTTAAAATAATCTCTGGAGGCAGATTCTCATAAAGACCAGTGTTCAGGCCATAGCATGGAAGATCTCATTTATATATAAGAAAAATGTGGATATCTCTTGAATTAGACATCAGATTGCAGATTTCATGGTATAATTTTATTCAGCTTCCTATGACCTGCAGGCCAGTATACACAGTTAAGGGGGTTGATCATACTGACAGAATCCCTTTAATTTTCTGTACTATTATAGTTTAACAAATTAATTATATGGATGATGATTAACTTCCATGAATATTATTTTTCAATCTTGATGACTTAATATTTATGCCGTAAATGTGTATTTTCTCTATTAAGTCCAAATGTGAACAATAGAGTTAGGCAAATTTATTCTAGGAGAATTGAATTCTAATCGAATTTTACAAAACTACAGATTTTGGATAATACTGATTGTTTTGTAAATTCTTCAGTGCGATTTCAGCAAAACAGTAGCCACCAGCCAGCTGAATGAAGAGTAGAGGACTGGCAAAAGATTAAAAAGAAAAAAAAAACATACTCACCTCATTGTCACCTCTCCGTCCGCCCTCATTGCTGCTTGCACGCTGTCTGGTACTCTGCAATTCTATCTCGTTATATCTCCATCCCCTGGTTTATGGCCACGAACAGGTTCTGGAGTTCACTGCACATCGTCTGGGAGCTACTCGCAGTCGGAACTCCCGGCCTTAAGTCAATACCAGGCTATGATTTGCCATCATTGCACTTGCTCGCAACTGGAAGCCCCAGCGGGCTGGAGATGTGACGTGATGGAGATGCAGAGGACAAGACAGTCGCCAGGGACCTGGGGAATGGCAAGAGAAGTGAGCAGTGGAGATGGGCGAACCCGAACAGTAAAATTTGGTGTCTGTACCGAACAACAAAGTCTGTGTTACTGTTCGGGTTCAGCCCCCTGAACACCGGGTGTTTGTTGTGCTGGTATGTGCATGACAGTACAGCAAACACCACTTCTGATCGGTGGTAAAATCATCACCGCCGGTCAAACAGCTACGGTTCCCACGCTGTCAAATGACAATGTGAGCCCACAGCTATGATCAGAAGTATAAATTTTACCTCCGGTCATTGGTGTTGGACGATGGGACTACTGCTCCCATCAGCCGACGCCTGCTGCTGCTAATAACAGTGAGAGCAGGAGCAGCTGATGGCAGTATTCATCAGCTGGCGACTGCGCTGTAATTAAATAATTTTTAAAAAACGGTATGGGTTCCCCTGTATTTTTGACAATCAGCCTTGCTAAAGCAGACATCTGGGAGCTGGTATTCTCAGGCTGGTAAGGGGCCATGGATATTAACGCCCCAGTCTAAAAATAGCAATCCGCAGCTGCCCAGAAAAGGCACATCTATTAGATTAGCTAATTCTGGCACTTTGATCAACTCTTCCCACTTGCCCTGTAGCGATGGCAAGTGGGGTTCATATTTGTGGGGTTGATGTCACCGTATTATTGTCAGGTGACATCAAGTCCATGACTTAGTAATGGAGAGGCAACTATAAGATAGCTATCCATTACTAATCCTATAGTTATATGGTAAATAATGACACAGCAAGTATAAAGTCTTTTATTTTAAATAAAACAAAACACACTTTTACTTTTCATTTAAAGGGAACCTGTCACCTCATTTTTCGCATATAAGCTGTGGCCACCGCCATTAGGGGCTTATCTACAGCATTCTATAATGCTGTAGATAAGCACTCAATGTAACCTGAAAGATAAGAAAAACAAGTTAATTATAATCACTCGGTGGGGCAGTCCAGTCCGATGGGCGTCTCAGGTCCGTGTCCGGCGCCTTCCATCTTCATGCGATAACGTCCTCTTCCTTTTATCGTGGCTCCTGCGCAGGAGTACTGATTTGCCCTGTTGAGGGCAGAGTAAAGTACTGCAGTGCGCAGGCGCCGGGCCTCTCTGACCTTTCCCAGCGCCTGCGCACTGCAGTACTTTGCTCTGCCCTCAACAGGACAGGGAATTATGCTTGCGCCGTAGCTGCGACAGAAGCAAGGAAGGGGACGTCATTGCATGAAGATGTAAGGTGCCGGACAAGGACCTGTGACACCCATCGGACCCGGACCACACTGGACTGCCCCTGGGTGAGTATAATCTAACTTGTTTTTCTTATCTTTCAGGTTACATCAGGGGCTTATCTATAGCATTACAGAATGCTATAGATAAGCCCCTAATGGCGGTGGCCACAGCCTATATGTGAAAAGCAAAAATGAACTAACAGGTTCACTTTAAAAATAACAAACACCGTTAAACTCACCTAACACCCATTCCATTGAATCCCTCGTCTCCTGTAATTAAACAAAAATAAAACAAAAACATCCCTCACCTGTCCATCATTTTATCCCACGACGTAATCCATGTCTGGGGGATAAATAGTTTTCAATCTGGATGGTGCCAAGATGCGACCGTCCAGGCTGAGAACCACAGGTGAATGCGCTGCTGCAGCATCAGTGACTAGTGGTGACGTCATCGAGGTTACTGCCGGTCACTGAGGCTGCGTTCCCAGCCAGCCTGAGCTACGGTGACCTCGGAGAGATCCCTGCTATCACAGTGAGAAAAACTCTCACGGTGCAGAGGCAAGTTCACCGCAGTTGAAAGGGAGAATTTCAATGCGGGAAATTTGAACTGCGGTAAACTTGCCTCTGCACCATGGGGTCTGGGTTCGGGTCCGGGTACTGTTCTGGTACCCGAACCCAAACCTTTTGTAACTGTTTGGCCGAAGACGCCAGACCCGAACATCCAGGTGTCTGCCCATCTCTAGTGAGCAATGAAGTGAGCATAAGTTTTTGTTTTTTTTACATCTTACGTTTATTATGATCTTGGGGCATAATAAGGGACATTAAATTTGTGGAGAATAGATTTTCTGCAAATCAAATTTCCCAGTACAATCCATGTGAACAGATAAATTTGAAATTGTTAGATTCACTTATCTTTAGTGAACAACCTTTAGTTAAAGAAGGTCTGAAAATATAAATGACCACATGAATCAAAACAGGTTTAATTTTGAATCATGTATTTGGCCACCTCTTTTTATATTTGACCGCATATTTATCTATTCAGTAGTGTTGCTTTTTCTATTTATAAGAATATTGCAGTTAAAGTAATTGTATTCATTGGTAATTTAGAGAATTTTTATAAATGGCAGCTTAAGTTTATTGGCATTTAGTTTAAGTTTAAGTTTTTAGCATGTATGTTATTTTACTGTTCACCCGATACCTTTACTTGTATAAAGGAACATCCTCAAAAGTAGTTTGGAACTATATTTTTAGAGTAAATTGAAGAGTACAATAATTATAAATATAGCTGTAACTGTTACTTCTCAATATTTTACTAATGCCCTTGGTATAATTTTAATGTGGTCCTACAGGAATTTCTTAGACTAATCTTAGTTCTAAAGTATATCTTCTTTTAATAGCGAAACTCAGTCACACAGTTGAATACTAATATCTATATGACCTTAAAAAGCTTTTCTCATTTTACTTAAAGAGTACTTGTCACCAATCTGAGGTTTCTCTTTTTATTTAAAAATATAATTATCGCCCCACACTACGGATTTTTGTAAATATAAGTAACTTACAAAAAATTGCCAAAAAGGTCAATTTACTAGCAAAAGTCAGGTTAAAAAGTCTGGATTGTGGGATCCTGGCATGCAGAGCGTGACCCTATAACCCACCCTGGCCAGTCTCTCAGTGAAAAAGAGAGATCTTGCACATTGTTGAGATCTTGGCACTAAATCATGCCTTGTTTACTAAGCAATCACCCAGGTCTGTATACACGGACTGACCCGCGTCACTAAACATTTGCCAATCGGTACACATTTACTGAATCAGTTATTATTTAATAACTTGTTAACACAGACAGACCACGCTAAATGATGACCACTGAGTGATCTCTAAAAAAGAGAAATAGTAGCCATATTTGCAATGCCATGTCCAGATACAAATGCACAATAGAATGCAGCAGGTCTCGTATGATAAAGTCGAGGGCAGCACAGATGCAAAATGCTAACAAAACATCCATTTACTAATCCACCAAAAGCCCATGGGATGTATGCCTAGCATTCAAAATGCACACAGGCTTGTATAGGATGCCAGTCACACCGTTACGTGCGATGGCTGGAGTCACACTCAACGTATAAAAAATCGGTCCGATTTTGACGGCCCTGAATCGTACAAATGTTCTCTGTACGGTGATCTGTGTGTAATCCGTTTGCAATGAGAGGATGCAATTTCTTTGCATCTAAGTATCCATGTGACATCCATATGGCATCCGTATGTGAAGCGTATGCCGTAATTTTATCGCATACTTACAAAATGGACATATAACTGTCGGATCTGTGGCCTGAAATTAATTTAAACCCTAAACAGCAACCCTATTTATTGTCTCAACAACAGGTTTCACCCTCTAATCTTTGTATTAGAGTCCGTGCTTGTGATTTGGTATTGCTGCTTTGTGTCAAACATGTCAGACAGGCTTACTTTCAACACTACCGAACGGGCTCTTTTCCTGGGTTTTGTCCCAACGTTTTGGGGAGCCTTACACAGTGATTGTGGATCCGAGGAGGTGGAGAAGAATGTGGGTACATCCGCTGTTATATGCGGCGCCTGACTAAAGGCCATTTCCACCGTCTGTATGCTTCTCTACGCAGCCATCCTGACAAGTTCAACCAGTATTGTCAGATGAGCATGCCCACATTTGACATTCTGCCGAAGACTGTGTGCCCTGGGATCACCTCCAAGGACACTAAGATGCGTAAGTGTATTTCCGCAGAGGAGCGCCTTTTACTTACTTTATGGTATGTATTCCTCCTCTATGTTGATGATGATTTTTACTTGTGTTTTAGGGAAATACACTGATCCATTCCTTTGGTTGTTTTTTTTCCCTTTTTAGGTCATCATTTTTTTAATCCCATTTTGCCTTTGTCATTCCATACTGTTTGTAATTGTTTCAAAGGCATTGAATTATGTTGTATTTTGTTTACTCAGGGCTTATTTTACACTGCCCATACCTTTTAGGAAGTCCTAAAATGTTTATTTGTGGCATGAATTTGTAAATTTTCACTTTTTTTGTTTCTCTTCACTTATAGAATCCTATCCACTGGCCTCTCCTATGCAGCTCTTCATCTTGAATTTTTAATTGGTAAAAAACACCGTCTCAGGCATTGTCCGTTCTACGTGCTCAGAAATACGGTCCTAACTGCATCAATCGGTAATGCCTGAGCCCAAAAAAACAAGACTGGCTGTGGATAGCCCGTAGCTTTGAGGACACATGCCAGTTTCCAAACTGCATTGGATCCCTGGATTGGAAGAACATCAGTGTGCGTAAGCTGCCAAACTCAGGGTCCCAATATTATAATTATAAACAGTTTTTCTCTGTAGTGCTGTTGGCCCTGGTCAACAGTGCCTACAGGTTTATAACTGTAGATATTGGGGTCTATGGAAGAACTGGAGACACCAGAGTCTTCAATTCTTCCATAATGGGTAGGCGACTGTGCACTAATGACTTGGACCTCCCACCCCAATGTCAGCTACCAGGGTCTACTATGGATGCCGTGCCTTATGTGTTGGTTGCTGATGAGGCTTTTCAATTAACATGCAACGTCATGAGGCCACATAGAGCCCTGGACCACCGACGCAGAGTATTTAATTTCTGCCTATCCTGCGCACGACGACTGGTGGAGTGTGCCTTTGGCATTCTCTGTGCCAAATGGTGGGTCCTGCAGTCAGCCATTCAACTTGGTGAAGGAAATGTGAATGAGGTTATTAACCCCTCTCTGACATTAGACGTACTATCCCGTCCATAAAACCCGTGCCATTCTGACCATGGACGGGATAGTACGTCATGCCCTTTAATGCGACATCGCGACTTAAGTAGCGGTGATCGCATTAAAATTCCGACGCCAGCTTACCTCTTGGAAGTTGGCGTCGGCATCCCGGGCTGCGTCCTCCCCCCTCAGGCCTCCCGATCGCTGTGATTGGCTGTTGAATTCTGAACAGCCAATCACAGCCTTTCTCACTGTTTCAGCCAATCAGAGCGGCTAAAACAGTGAGATCGCAGGCTAGGATCGAGTACCGATGTACTCGATCCTAGGCCTGGGCCTAGGAAAGTCCAGACCCCCCCCGGATTGGCGCGATCGCCGATCACATCGATCGCGCCAATCGCAGGGCACAGCCGCGGTATATCCGCGCTGTGCCCTGCCTGTACCTGCCTGGATCGGTGCAGTAATAGCACCGATCCTAGGCCAGGGCCTGTAGGGCATGAAGGAGCTGATTGGCGCGATCGATGTCATCGACGATCGCGCCAATCACAGGGCACAGCAGCGGTGTGACCGCTCTGTGCCCTGCTAGGTGACCTGCCGGTGACCTGCCTAGGAATCGGAGCTGTGAGCTCCGATTACTAGGCCGGTGCCTAGCAACCGGCAATGCAGGGGTCTCCTTTGATTGGTGGGATCGATGTGATCATCGATCCCACCAATGACAGGTCACAGCAGCGATGTGACCGCTCTGTGACCTGTCTGCAAACTAGATCTGACCTGTCTGACCGCACTGCAGGGGTCCTCACACTTGCTGAGGATTCCTGCTGTGCGGTCACACTGCCAGATCTCCTCCTGTGCTGGGCCTTGTGGTGCCACAGTAGCCTGTGACACCACAACTCCTGCTGAAGAGAGAAGAAAGAAGAGAGAAGAAAGAAGAGAAGAAAGAAGAGAAAAGAAAGAAAAGACTACAAACGTGAGTTTTTGAGCCCCGATCCCTGCCCGATCCACCCAATCCCCCCATTCCCCCCTCCCCCCTTCCCTTTCCCCCTCTTTTTACCCCCCCTTTGCGCCGCCGAGCGTTGATTGGTGACGCAGTTCACCCATCAACACTTTCGCACCCCCCTCCTTGCGCACATCCAGCAGCCGCAAACTTTGATAAGTGACAGCAGTCACTTATCAGAGCTTGTGCCTGCCGTTTTTTTTTTCACCCCCCTTTCCGCCACTCCCGTGCGCACATCCAGCAGCCACGGAACTTTGATAAGTGACACCAGTCACTTATCAGAGCTCGTTCCTGCCGTTTTTTTTTTTTTTTTCACCAACTTTTCCGCCACTCCCGTGCGCACATCCAGCAGCCACGGAACTTTGATAAGTGACACCATTCACTTATCAGAGCTCGTTCCTGCTGTTTTTTTTTGTTTTTTTTCACCAACTTTTCTGCCACTCCCGTGCGCACACCCAGCAGCCACGGAACTTTGATAAGTGACACCAGTCACTTATCAGAGCTCGTTCCTGCTGTTTTTTTTTTCCCACCAACTTTTCCGCCACTCCCGTGCGCACATCCAGCAGCCGCGGAACTTTGATAAGTGACACCAGTCACTTATCAGAGCTCGTTCCTGCTGTTTTTTTGTTTTTTTTTTCATCTCCCTTTCCGCCACTCCCGTGCGCACATCCAGCAGCCGCGGAACTTTGATAAGTGACAGCGGTCACTTATCAGAGCTCGTGCCTGCCAGTTTTTTTTTTCACCCCCCTTTCCGCCACTCCCGTGCGCACATCCAGCAGCCGCGGAACTTTGATAAGTGACAGCGGTCACTTATCAGAGCTCGTGCCTGCCAGTTTTTTTTTTCACCCCCCTTTCTGCCACTCCCGTGCGCACATCCAGCAGCCGCGGAACTTTGATAAGTGACAGCGGTCACTTATCAGAGCTCGTGCCTGCCAGTTTTTTTTTTTTTTCACCCCCTTTCCGCCACTCCCGTGCGCACATCCAGCAGCCGCGGAACTTTGATAAGTGACACCGGTCACTTATCAGAGCTCGTGCCTGCCAGTTTTTTTTTCACCCCCCTTTCCGTCACTCCCGTGCGCACATCCAGCAGCCACGGAACTTTGATAAGTGACACCGGTCACTTATCAGAGCTCGTGCCTGCTGGTTTAGACTTTTTTTCACAGGCCTTTTTTTTCCCTATTCGCTTTCTTTTCTTTTAGCTTTTTCTTTTCAGCTTAGTTTACACCAATCACTATCCCCCCCCCCACACACACACACAGTTATAAATAAAGTTCACACAAAGCACCACATTCACAAAAAAAATGTCCCGCCCGTCACGCTCATCCCAACAGCGCTATTCAGTGGAGGAGGCATACGCTATCCTTGCCTCCGACACTGATAGCGAGGGAGAGGATCCCACATTTCTTTATTTTTCAGATGAAGATTCTTCTTCCTCCTCATCTTCCTCCTCGGGTCCTGCGGAACCGCCACGCAGACGCCCCAGGACAGAACATGAGGCAGCGCCCGCCCCTGAAAATGAACCAGCGCACCCCTCTTCGGACCCCGTATGGACCCCGGCCCCCGAAAATTACGAGCCACTGATTCCTGATTTTGTGGCAGAATCAGGAATCAGGTTTGACTCCACCGGCTTCACAGAAATAGACTTTTTCAAAGTCTTTTTCTCTGAGGATTTAATTAACCTCATGGTGGAGCAAACAAATTTGTACGCTCGGCAATTTTTGGCGCAAAACCCCCGTTCATCATTTTCCAACTGGTCTCCTGTAGACGCAGTTGAAATGATGCAGTTTTGGGGCCTGGTCCTCCATATGGGGATCCTGAAGAAGCCAGAAATTCGGCAATATTGGAGTGTTGATATTTTATACAACACTCCACTGTTCCGAATGGTCATGGCTCGGACGCGTTTTGAGGCCATCCACAAATTCCTGCATTATAATGATAATGCACAGTGTCCCCCACGAGATGACCCCAACTTTGACCGCCTGTTCAAAGTTCGGCCGGTCATCGAACACTTCAACAAAAAGTTTGCTGAAGTGTACGTGCCCCAAAGGGACATCTGCGTGGATGAGTCCTTGGTTCATTTTAAGGGACGGCTCGCATTCCGCCAGTACCTGCCCAGCAAGAGGGCAAGGTACGGAATCAAACTCTACAAGCTGTGTGAGAGTACCTCAGGGTACACACACAGCTTTAGAGTTTACGAAGGAAAGGACACCAGGATTGTACCCCCTGAGTGTCCCCCCGTCCTGGGAGTGAGTGGGAAAATTGTGTGGGATTTGGTGCACCACTGCTGGATAAAGGTTATCACCTTTACACTGATAACTTTTATTCCAGCATCCCACTCTACAAATCCCTCTCTGCGCGAGGTACCGCAGCCTGCGGTACCGTCCGCAAAAATCAGAGAGGCCTCCCGAAGACGCTACTTGGGCAGATGCTCAGAAAGGGTGAGAGCAGAGCCCAATGTAGCGACCACCTATTGGTGGTCAAGTACAAGGACAAGAGGGATGTCCTTCTCTTGACCACCATACATGGTGATGGCAGCGCCCTCAGCACTGTACGGGGTACCTCTACACAGGTCCGCAAACCGGACTGTGTACTGGGGTACAATAAATACATGGGGGGTGTTGATCTCTCTGATCAACTCCTCCAACCGTACAGTGCTTTGAGAAAGGCCAAGGTGTGGTACAAGAAGCTGTCCGTGCACATCGTCCAAATGGCAATGCTCAACGCTTTCCTGCTGTCACGATGTGCACGCAACAGCGATACGACGTACCTTCAGTTTCAGGAGGTAGTGGTTAAGGCCCTGATGTTTGGCGCTCAGGAAACAGCGGGCCCCAGTACTTCCGGAACTGAAGGTGCTCGTATCATACCAGGTCAGCATTTCCCGGGGGTGGTCCCGCCAACTGGAAGCAAAGGTAAGCCACAAAAAAGGTGCCGAGTGTGTTACAAAAGGGGAATACGCAAGGACACCACTTACCAATGCGACACCTGCCCCGAAAAACCTGGCCTGTGTATGAAGGATTGTTTCAAATTGTACCACACCTCAATGCACTACTAATTTACTTTACAGGAAAGATTAGTTCCAGAAGGGGGGCACATTTAGAAAAGTTCCTTGGGAGTCTACTTTCCAAAATTATGTCACTTGTGGGTTTTTTTTACTGTTTAGGCACATCAGGGGCTCTGCAAACGGAACATGACGCCCGCAGACCATTCCATCAAAGTCTGCTTCCAAAACGTCACAATTTCCCTTCTGAGCCCCAAATTGTGCCCGAACAGTTTTTTCCCACATATGGGGTACCAGTGTACTCAGGACAAATTGAACAACAACTTTTGGTGTCCAATTTCTCCTCTTAACCTTGGGAAAATAAAAAATTGGGGACTAAAACATCATTTGTGTGAGGTAAAAAGTAGGATTTTTTTTTTTCACACCTGGGCATTATAAACTTTAGTGAAACACTTGGGGGTTCAAAGTGCTCATCACACACCTAGATAAGTTCCTTAGGGGGTCTAGTTTCCAAAATGGGGTCACATGTGGGGGGTTTCCTCTGTTTAGGCACATCAGGGGCTCTGCTAACGGAACATGACGCCCGCAGACCATTCCATCAAAGTCTGCATTCCAAAACGTCACTGCTTCCCTTCCGAGCCCTGCCGTGTGCCCAAACAGTGTATCCCCCAACATATGGGGTATCAGCGTACTCAGGACAAATTGGACAACCACTTTTGGGGTCCAATTTCTCCTCTTACTCTTGGGAAAATAAAAAATTGGGGACTAAAACATCACTTTTGTGGAAAAAAAAAATATTTTTTTTTTCACGCCAGGGCATTATAAACGTTAGTGAAACACTTGGGGGTTCAAAGTGCTCACCACACACCTAGATAAGTTCCTTAGGGGGTCTAGTTTCCAAAATGGGGTCACATGTGGGGGGTTTCCACTGTTTAGGCACATCAGGGGCTCTGCTAACGGAACATGACGCCCGCAGACCATTCCATCAAAGTCTGCATTCCAAAACGTCACTGCTTCCCTTCCGAGCCCTGCCGTGTGCCCAAACAGTGTATCCCCCCAACATATGGGGTATCAGCGTACTCAGGACAAATTGGACAACCACTTTTGGGGTCCAATTTCTCCTCTTACTCTTGGGAAAATAAAAAATTGGGGACTAAAACATCACTTTTGTGGAAAAAAAAATATTTTTTTTTTTCACGCCAGGGCATTATAAACGTTAGTGAAACACTTGGGGGTTCAAAGTGCTCACCACACACCTAGATAAGTTCCTTAGGGGGTCTAGTTTCCAAAATGGGGTCACATGTGGGGGTTTCCCCTGTTTAGGCACATCAGGGGCTCTGCTAACGGAACATGACGCCCGCAGACCATTCCATCAAAGTCTGCATTCCAAAACGTCACTGCTTCCCTTCCGAGCCCTGCCGTGTGCCCAAACAGTGTATCCCCCAACATATGGGGTATCAGCGTACTCAGGACAAATTGGACAACCACTTTTGGGGTCCAATTTCTCCTCTTACCCTTGGGAAAATAAAAAATTGGGGACTAAAACATCACTTTTGTGGAAAAAAAAATATATATTTTTTTTTCACGCCAGGGCATTATAAACGTTAGTGAAACACTTGGGGGTTCAAAGTGCTCACCACACACCTAGATAAGTTCCTTAGGGGGTCTAGTTTCCAAAATGGGGTCACATGTGGGGGGTTTCCACTGTTTAGGCACATCAGGGGCCCTCCAAACGCGACATGGCGTCCGTTCGCAATTCCAGCCAATTTTGGTTTGGAAAAGTCAAACGGCGCTCCTTCCCTTTCAAGCCCTGCTGTGCGCCCAAACAGTGGTTCCCCCCCACATATGGGGTATCAGCGTACTCAGGACATGTTGGACAACAACTTTTGGTGTCCAATTTCTCCTCTTACCCTTGGTAAAATAAAAAATTGGGGACTAAAACATCATGCTTGTGGAAAAAATATGATTTTTTTTCTTCACGGCTCTACATTACAAACTTGCGTGAAGCACTTGAGGGTTCAAAGTGCTCACCACACATCTAGATAAGTTCCTTAGGGGGTCTAGTTTCCAAAATGGGGTCACATGTGGGGGGTTTCCACTGTTTAGGCACATCAGGGGCCCTCCAAACGCAACATGGCGTCCGTTCGCAATTCCAGCCAATTTTGGTTTGGAAAAGTCAAACGGCGCTCCTTCCCTTTCAAGCCCTGCCGTGCGCCCAAACAGTGGTTCCCCCCCACATATGGGGTATCAGCGTACTCAGGACATGTTGGACAACAACTTTTGGTGTCCAATTTCTCCTCTTACCCTTGGGAAAATAAAAAATTGGGGACTAAAACATCATGCTTGTGGAAAAAATATGATTTTTTTTCTTCACGGCTCTACATTACAAACTTGCGTGAAGCACTTGAGGGTTCAAAGTGCTCACCACACATCTAGATAAGTTCCTTAGGGGGTCTAGTTTCCAAAATGGGGTCACATGTGGGGGGTTTCCACTGTTTAGGCACATCAGGGGCCCTCCAAACGCAACATGGCGTCCGTTCGCAATTCCAGCCAATTTTGGTTTGGAAAAGTCAAACGGCGCTCCTTCCCTTTCAAGCCCTGCCGTGCGCCCAAACAGTGGTTCCCCCCCACATATGGGGTATCAGCGTACTCAGGACATGTTGGACAACAACTTTTGTGGTCCAATTTCTCCTCTTACCCTTGGGAAAATAAAAATTTGGGGACTAAAACATCATGTTTGTGGAAAAAATATGATTTTTTTTCTTCACGGCTCTACATTACAAACTTGCGTGAAGCACTTGAGGGTTCAAAGTGCTCACCACACATCTAGATAAGTTCCTTAGGGGGTCTAGTTTCCAAAATGGGGTCACATGTGGGGGGTTTCCACTGTTTAGGCACATCAGGGGCCCTCCAAACGCAACATGGCGTCCGTTCGCAATTCCAGCCAATTTTGGTTTGGAAAAGTCAAACGGCGCTCCTTCCCTTTCAAGCCCTGCCGTGCGCCCAAACAGTGGTTCCCCCCCACATATGGGGTATCGGCGTACTCAGGACATGTTGGACAACAACTTTTGTGGTCCAATTTCTCCTCTTACCCTTGGGAAAATAAAAATTTGGGGACTAAAACATCATGTTTGTGGAAAAAATATGATTTTTTTTCTTCACGGCTCTACATTACAAACTTGCGTGAAGCACTTGAGGGTTCAAAGTGCTCACCACACATCTAGATAAGTTCCTTAGGGGGTCTAGTTTCCAAAATGGGTCACATGTGGGGGGTTTCCACTGTTTAGGCACATCAGGGGCCCTCCAAACGCAACATGGCGTCCGTTCGCAATTCCAGCCAATTTTGGTTTGGAAAAGTCAAACGGCGCTCCTTCCCTTTCAAGCCCTGCCGTGCGCCCAAACAGTGGTTCCCCCTCACATATGGGGTATCGGCGTACTCAGGACATGTTGGACAACAACTTTTGTGGTCCAATTTCTCCTCTTACCCTTGGGAAAATAAAAATTTGGGGACTAAAACATCATGTTTGTGGAAAAAATATGATTTTTTTTCTTCACGGCTCTACATTACAAACTTGCGTGAAGCACTTGAGGGTTCAAAGTGCTCACCACACATCTAGATAAGTTCCTTAGGGGGTCTAGTTTCCAAAATGGGGTCACATGTGGGGGGTTTCCACTGTTTAGGCACATCAGGGGCCCTCCAAACGCGACATGGCGTCCGTTCGCAATTCCAGCCAATTTTGGTTTGGAAAAGTCAAACGGCGCTCCTTCCCTTTCAAGCCCTGCCGTGCGCCCAAACAGTGGTTCCCCCCCACATATGGGGTATCAGCGTACTCAGGACAAGTTGGACAACAACTTTTGTGGTTCAATTTCTCCTCTTACCCTTGGGAAAATAAAAATTTGGGGACTAAAACATCATGCTTGTGGAAAAAATATGATTTTTTTTCTTCACGGCTCTACATTACAAACTTGCGTGAAGCACTTGAGGGTTCAAACTGCTCACCACACATCTAGATAAGTTCCTTAGGGGGTCTAGTTTCCAAAATGGGGTCACATGTGGGGGGTTTCCACTGTTTAGGCACATCGGGGCCTCTCCAAACGCGACATGGCGTCTGTTCTCAATTCCAGCCAATTTTGGTTTGGAAAAGTCAAACTGCGCTCCTTCCATTCCGAGCTCTGCCGTGTGCCCAAACAGTGGTTTTCCCTGACATATGGGGTATCGGCGTACTCAGGAGAAATTGCACAACAACTTTATCAGTCCTTTTTCTCCTTTTTCCCTTGTGAAAATAAAAAAAATGTTTGTAAAAGATCATTTTTGTGACTAAAAGTAAAATGTTCATTTTTTTCCTTCCACGTTGCTTCAGCTCCTGTGAAGCACCTGAAGGGTTAATAAACTTCTTGAATGTGGTTTTGAGTACCTTGAGGGGTGTAGTTTTTAGAATGGTGTCACTTTTGGGTATTTTCTGCTATATAGACCCCTCAAAGTGACTTCAAATATGAGGTGGTCCCGAAAAAAAAATGGCTTTGTAAATTTTGTTGTAAAAATGAGAAATCGCTGGTCAACTTTTAACCCTTATAATTTCCTAACAAAAAAAAATTTTGCTTCCAAAATTGTGCTGATGTAAAGTAGACATGTGGGAAATGTTATTTCTTAACTATTTTGTGTGACATATTTCTCTGTTTTAAGGGAATAAAAATTCAAAGTTTGAAAATTGCAAAATTTTCAAAATTTTTGCCATATTTGCGTTTTTTTCATAAATAAATGCAAGTTATATGGAAGAAATTTTACCACTATCATGAAGTACAATATGTCACGAGAAAACAATCTCAGAATCGCGAAGATCCGTTGAAGCGTTCCAGAGTTATAACCTCATAAAGAGACAGTGGTCAGAATTGTAAAAATTGGCCCGGTCATTAACGTGCAAACCACCCTTGGGGGTGAAGGGGTTAAAGCCTGTGTGATACTTCACAACTTCACCAAAATCCATGACTGTACATCAAATGATGGTGGTAAAGTGGCGGATGGATTCAATGGTTTGGCTCCTACACATGTACTACATCCACGTCATCAGCCCTCTGGACTTAAAGTGCGGGTTGTGTTTACAAAATATTTTGTTTCACCAAAGGGATATACTCCATGGCAAGACAATGCAGTTTCTATGTTGTGATGTTTTTTTTTTGTGGCAAAAATAAAGTAATGTTAATGTTTGAAGTGTGTGTTGTGTTGGACTAATAATGTGTAAAATATGAAAATAAACACATCATCTATATCGTCATAACATCACAAAACACATATTGATTTAACCCTTAGTGACAGAGCCATTTTGCAGCTTAATGACCGGGCCAATTTTTACAATTCTGACCTTTATGAGGTTATAACTCTGGAACGCTTTAACAAATCCAGCTGATTCTGAGATTGTTTTTTTGTGACATATTGTACTTCACGTTAGTGGTAAAAATTGTTTATATGACTTGCTTTTATTTATGGAAAAAACGGAAATATGGCGAAAATTTAGAAAATTTCGCAATTTCCAAACTTTTAATTTTTATGCCCTTAAATCAGAGAGATTTGTCACACAAATTTCTTAATAAATAACATTTCCCACATGTCTACTTTACATCAGCACAATTTTGGGAACAAAATTTTCTTTTGTTACGAAGTTATAAGGGTTAAAAGTTGACCAGCGATTTCTCATTTTTACAACACCATTTTTTTTTAGGGACCACATCACATTTGAAGTCACTTTGAGGGGTCTATTTGATTGAAAATACCCAAAATTGACAAAATTCTAAAAACTGCACCCCTCAAGGTGCTCAAAACCACATTCAAGAAGTTTATTAACCCTTCAGATGCTTCACAGGAGCTGAAGCAATGTGGAAGGAAAAAATTGATATTTAACTTTTTTTGCAAAAGCTTTACTTCGGAACCAATTTTTTTTATTTTCACAAGTGTTAAAAGAAAAAATGAACCACAAAATTTGTTGTGCAATTTCTCCTGAATACGCCGATACCCCATATGTGGGGGTAAACCACTTTTTGGGCGCATGGCAGAGGTCGCAAGGGAAGGAGCGCCGTTTGACTTTTTCAACGCAGAATTGGCTGGATGCCATGTCGCGTTTAGAGAGCCCCTGATGTGCCTAAACAGTGGAAACCCTCAACAAGTGACCCCCATTTTGGAAACTAGACCCCTTAAGGAACTTATCTAGATGTGTTGTGAGCACTTTTAACCCCAAGTGTTTCACAAAAGTTTATAATGCCTTGATGTGAAAAAAAAAAAACAATTTTCCACAAAAATGATTTTTTAGTCCCAAATTTTTGATTTTTCACAAGGAAATTGGACCCTAAAAGTTGTTGTCCAATTTGTCCTGAGTATGTTGATATCAAATATGTGGGGGGGGGGAAACTGTTTGGGCGCACGGCAGGGCTTGGAAAGGAAGTAATAACGTTTTGAAATGCAAACGTTGATGGGGTCATGTTCCGTTTGCAGTGCCCCAGATGTGCCTAAACAGTGGAAAACGCCCACAAGTGACCCCATTTTGGAAACTAGACCCCCTAAGGAACTTATCTAGATGTGTGGTGAGCACTTTGAACCCCAAAGTGCTTCACAGAAATTTAGAAATGCTGAGCCGTGAAAATAAAAAATATTTTTTTTCCTCAAAAATGATTTTTTTAGCCAGCTATTTTTTATTTTCCCAAGGGTAACAAGAGAAATTAGAACCCCAAAATTGGTGTGAATTTGTCCTGAGTACGCTGATACCCCATATGTTGGGGTAAACCACTGTTTGGGCGCACGGCAGGGCTCGGAAGGGAGGGAGCGCTATTTGACTTTTTGAAAGCCACATCGTGTTTGGAGACCCCATGATGTGCCTAAATAGTGGAAACCCCTCAATTCTAGCTCCAACCCTAAAGCCAACACACCCCTAACCCTAATCCCAACCCTAACCCTAACCCCGACCCTAATTCCAACCCTAATTGTAACCCTAACCCTAATTTTAACAGGGAAAAATGCAAAGTACTACATCTGGGCAATAAAAATGAAAAAAGCATATACAAAATGGGAGGAATAGGGCTAAGTAACAGCACATGTGAAAAAGACTTGGGTATACTAATTGATCACAGACTTAACATGAGTCAACAGTGTGATGCAGCAGCAAAAAAGGCAAATGCAATTCTAGGATGTATCAACAGAAGCATACAGTCTAGATCACGTGAGGTCATTATTGCCCTCTACTCCTCTTTGGTCAGACCTCATCTGGAATACTGTGTCCAGTTTTGGGCACCACATTTTAAAAAAGACATCAACAAACTGGAGCAAGTTCAGAGAAGAGCCACCAGAATGGTGACCGGTCTGCAAACCATGTCCTATGAGGAACGGTTGCAGGATCTGGGAATGTTTAGCTTGCAAAAAAGAAGACTGAGAGGAGACTTAATAGCTGTCTACAAATATCTCAAGGGCTGTCACATTGTAGAAGGATCATCTTTATTCTCATTTGCACAAGGAAAGACTAGAAGCAATGGGATGAAACTGAATGGGAGGAGACACAGATTAGATATTAGAAAAAACTTTTTGACAGTTAGGGTGATCAATGAGTGGAACAGGCTGCCACAAGAGGTGGTGAGTTCTCCTTCAATGGAAGTCTTCAAACAGAGGCTGGATAGACATCTGTCTGGGATGATTTAGAGAATCCTGCTTTGAGCAGGGGGTTGGACCAGAAGGCCCAGGAGGTCCCTTCCAACTCTACCATTCTATGATTCTATGATTCTAATTGTAACCATAACCCTAATTGTAACCCTAACCCTAATTATAACCCTAACCCTAAGGCTAGGTTCATTTTGCATTTTACCAGCCCGTTCAACACATAGCGTTGGCGGGCTGGTAACGATATAGCATAACGCAATCGCGTTATGCTATACCCGCTAGCGCAGAGGAATCAGCAGATGATTCATCTGCGCTAGCGGTGACGGAGCCCAGACGCTGCAGCCCGCGTCCGAGGCTCCGTCACTGAATGACAGCACGTCGCTAACATATGCCGCTTTACAGCATGTGCCCTCAAATGGGGGTGAATGGCAGCGTTAACAGACTGCGTTACACCGCGTTATACAGCAGTGTAACGCAGTCCGCCTAATGGAGTTCCATAACGCAGTATGAACCCAGCCTAACCTTAACCCTAATTGTAACCCTAACCCTAATTAAAACCCTAGCCCTAGCCCTAACCCTAACCCTAACCCAACCCTAACCCTAATGGAAGAATGAAAATAAATACAATTTCTACATTTTATTATATGTCACTAACTAAGGGAGTGATAAAGGGGGGGTTCTGTTTTTTTTATTTTGATCACTGTGATAGTTTATCACAGTGATCAAAATCGGCAGATTCGGCGGGCACACTGGGCATGCGCCCACCATTTTTTTTTTCAGGAAGAAGACGCCGAGGATCACAGCACAGGGGGAGCTGACGGAGGACAGGGGGAGGATCGGAGGACACAGAGGGGACTCCTACAGGTACAGGGAGGGTATCGGGGGTCCCGGGACACTATTTCTCACCCCTCTGATGTGCGATCACATCAGAGGGGAGAGAAATCATTTTTTTTTGTTGCGGTCGCCATTATACTCAGTATAACGGCGATCACAACACCGGAGTCGGTAAATACCGACCCGGATCATGTTTTCTGAGGTCTCGGCTACCCCCGGCAGCCAAGACCCCGGACAAAATTTCCCAAGCCCCCCAGCACATCGCGGCGGGCGCACTGAGCATGCGCCCGCCATTTTCTAGGCCTCAAAGGTGGCGGCGCCCACCGGGAAACACCGGAGGGCCCGGGGGCCACTGGAGGTGATCAGGGGCCACAAGGGGGGGATCAGGGACCCTTTTTCTTTCTCCTCTGATGTCCGATCACATCAGAGGAGAGAGAAATTAAAGGGCACATTTTTTTTTGTTGTGATCGCTGTTATAGGGTTAATAACGGCGATCGCAACACCAGGGTCAGTAAAAACCGATCCGATTTATGTTCTCTGGGGTCTCGGCTACCCCGGCAGCCGAGACCCCGGAGAAAATCCGACTGCGGGGGGCGCTATTCACTTTTTCCACAGCGCCGTTAATTAATGGCGCTGTGGTTTAAGTACCCTTAATGACCGCCGTTAAAAGGCATATCGGCGGTCATTAAGGGGTTAATAGGTTTTAATCAAAACATGTTTTTTGATAACAAATAAACCATATTTGTAGCATACGGCATATTGGGCCAATAAAACTGGGCCTATATAAAAATACAAAAGTAAACAACATATATGTGACGATAGTGACTTTACCTTACAAGTTATGGTAGGTTGGGGGTGGTGATGGTGGGAGGACAGCATGTGAGGTTTGCCTAGTTTGCGGGCCAACCTGAGTTTTACCCTGCGAGATGGATGATGCTGACCCAAGATTACGGACCAAGGAAGGATCCTGTTGGGGAGCATAGTAGTGGGAAGAAGAGTATTGATATTGATAATCCTGGATAGTGGCGTGGCCCATTCATACCCCCCATGTCGAGCATACCCATGTTGGGACCAGCCTATAACAGTGGGTTTGCTCAAGTGGCCATATTGGGCAGGTGCTGCAGGATCATAAAATTGGACATGTTGTGTCCAATGTTGGTTTGCTGCGGGCTGTGTTTGAGGTGTTGGCATGCGTGAGGGAGGTGGCTCAGCAACTGAAACAGCCTGCTCTTCTTGGATTCCTGGCATTTTCAGTTGGTTATTGCTTGACATTTGCCAACTTTCAAGGAAAACAAATATCGGGTTGGGATTGTTTGGTGGATTGAAAGCATCAATGAGAATTTGTTTAGCCCCTCTGGCCCGCAGCCTCACCTCCCGGGGAATTGGACATAGGTAACGTGCCAGATTGTGTGCGCAAGCTTCCTCCCCATCATCATTGACAGCCTGTGACAGATAGTCCAACACCCCTGTGTCCACTTTCCTCCTGTTTCCTGTGGTGGGAAGCTGCCTCCTGCGCTGGCCCAGGTCTTGGCAACTGCGCCACTGTCTAGTGACACCAGTGACTGCAAAGTAACACAATAAATGTTTTAACTTTCAATCACAGCGTTTGCCTTGCAAAATGTAGGCTTCAGTGTAATGTGGTCTGGTACTTGGCAAGTGTAACGTCTGAAATAGGCCACATATTGCAAACAACATCACATATGATGATGTTATGTTCATTTGTTTCTTCATGTGGAACTTTTAATATTACTTTTTTATGATTGTACTTACTAATTTCTTGCTGGACCTCACGAGGTCTTTCCTCAAAATCGGGGAAGATTTGGGTGCAGATCCGCCTCCATGCTGCATCCTTACGTGTATGAACCGAATAATGTGCGTCACGTTGGTCCCATAGTTCTGGCCTCTCCTGAACCAGAACTATCAGCATCTGTACATTGATGTGTCTGGCCATGCTGCTGGACTCCGTGGAGGCGTGTTTCAGGATTTTTCTAGAGGTTGCCAGGGAAATTTGCATGCCAAAGCTTCCTGATAATGGATGAGGCAATTTCTTGTCACCTGGAAAATGCTTGCGTATTTCTCGCAAGTCACACGGATGGTCCGTGTGGTGTCCGATTTTTTTCTCGCACCCTTAGACTTGCATTGCAGAGGCTCAGCCGATATGTGCTGCAATTTCACTCGAACAAATAATATAGCCGAGAAAAAAGACGGTGATGGGAGCTGCCCCATAGGTTAACAGCGGTCCGAGTGCTATGTGATGTTTTATCGCATTGCACACATCCGTATTCCTCTCTGGTGTGACTCCAGCCTATTACCAACACCCCTTATAATTTGTTAGAGTGGCTCTCTTAGCTTGCACCTGTTCACATTTGTCTTTTTCAGTTTGGGAGTGCCATTAAGTTTTTTTTATATTTGTAGTACACGACCTCTGACTGAGTACTTTACCCATAAGTCTAAAGAATTTTTAAATAGAGCTTGATCTTAGCTGCCCATAAAATTGAAGGCTTTTAGTTTGGGCGATACATCATGGTAGGGTCCCAACAAAGGGGTACGCCTTGTCGCTGGATTTAGACTCTCAGGAATTGGCCAATTTTTGTGCTAAGTACCTGAATTTTTTAACATGTTTTCTACAGCAATAATACAGTTTCAATTTCAGATATTCAATGTTGACATATTATAGCGTTTCAGAGTTCAGCTTTAATTTGCTAGTTCCATAGTGTCTCACTTAGCTTGCATCTGTGCACATTTGTCTTTTCCTGTTTGGAAGTGCCGCTCAGTTGTTTTACATTTCCAATTCTCTCCAGACAGATAAAGTAGTGAAAAACAGGTTTAACTTATATACCAGATCATTTTTTTTCCTTCTTTCCATTGAAAACAAATAAATTCTTGGTGGAGTTGAATGATTATATTTTTGGGGGAGTGAGGCAAATCAACTGTCAGCCAACCAAACAATCATCCGACAACTAGCTCATTTGTATGAGGGCCTTTACATTTGTTGCATGATTCCTATTGCAAGCCGGTATGATATTGATCTGGCTATTAGTATTTTGCAGAGAAAAACAATTCCAGTAGTTGCGTAAGGGTGTGGGCTGTACAATCTCATTCCTGCACCTGAACACAACAATTGCATCATGTGAATAAGTGTCATACGTTTTTATATATATATATAGTGTCATGTGAAGCGTAAAGTGTGTCCTGCAGTTTTTAGTGTGTATTGTGATATAGACTGTGATATGGTACTATGCATAGTGTAAAGGTGATGTATAGTTCTGGTAGTGTACAGCATAAGACTGCATAGGGTAAATATAGATTAGGATTTAGGACATAAGATAGAGTGTGACAGGCATTGCAAGTGTAATATGCTTTGTGCATGCTGTTATAAGGTGGTAACTCTAGTTTGGTAATAACAACAGGATAAGATACAGTAAATGTTTGGAACTAGCCCACTTTGGGAGGGGCTAGGACAGTAAAAAGGGAACTGCTTCCAGTTTTGTGAGGAGCTTGTTAGAAACAGTGAGAAGGTCAAGTTCAAGGTGCAGTGGGCTGATAGCAAGAGGAGTACATATTGTTCTAGGCAGTATGAGGCCTTACAAAATTTCCTTCAGACATTCTTGCAACATCTGAAGCTCAAGGCTCGAAACAGGTTCTGTAGAGAGAACTTCAACCCCTTCCGTACAGAGGAAGATGGACGTGGAACCATGTGTGGGAAAGGTAATGGATCTCGGTAATACTTCAGAACTGGACCGGAAATCCCTGGGGCTGACAGGAACAGTGAACGTAGGGATAGTCCAGGTTTAATGGAAAGAAAAGATGAAAATGTACTGTATTATTGAAACAAGAAACGGAGGATGCTGCGCCTGATACTGATTTTTAAAATCTGATTTACTTAATCTGATGAACAACTGTAATAATATTTGTAACCTGTTTTCAAGTTGCAGGTAAACTCTTGGGAATGTGGTTTATCTGTGGCTCCTCTTCTCTTGTTGCTCTAAAGACGGTAATTTGTGTTTGGATTCTTCCATTTTAGAGTATTTATAAGTATGCTACAGTTTGGGATTAAAAATTGGGACCAGCACCAAAAGGAGGCTTCCAATTTATTCCAATTCACAGTAAAACAATTTGTATACAAATAAATTAGAATGCAGAAGGCACATTTATAAATCAGCGAAACAACGCTTCAAGCCCTTGGGTATTATAAAGTATAATCTATTCAAATGTTTGAATGATTCTTAAAAGCAAAATATTCAGGACTATCAATTCTGAATGTGTCTCCTTGCACAGTACAATTCAAGCAGATAACTTAAGGTTAACAATCCATCATTATGGAGAAAAGTTAATATAGAGCAGAGCAGAATTCTGGATGAAGAATTAGACTGTTGAACAGCTCAGAGATAATCAGGATTTCAGTGGATACCGAAATGATCAGATTAAAAGAGGTTATCGGCTCGGTTGGTTCAAGAGCTGATTTCTTAAGAGATTATGTCATCAGCACACGAGACTTAGAATCTGCATATTTGTGTTTAGATTAGAAAGAAATTTTAAAGGTTTCATATATTCTAATGTTTGATAAACATCAAAGTATACAGTTTTGCTTTATCAAATCGCTGTGATATTAGCAATGTCAGTTTCTGTGTAATGTATTGCTCTATGCACATTGCATTAGAAATACACTTGTAATGCAGAGTAGTCGCTTTATGGCGCTTTGTGTGTGGATGGTATAAATCTTTTGCACTGTCAAGTGATAGATAAATTCATTTTCTATAGCTGTTATAGATACAGCAAAGACTAGTACCAGCAGGTTTTCTTGAAGCTACAGGTCCTCTATACACAGCTACACAAAGACAAGTCACAAAGATAAAAACATTTTCAATGTTGAGCTGGACACACCATGTAATAATGCCAGCAGAACAGAATAAAACGTTTTTCATTTTGCCTCTCCATTGCAGCAATATTAGCAAAGTATTGGCACATAATGAGTTAAGTTTTGTTAAGTTCAAGAATGCTGAGGCAGCTGTCAGTCAGTGCCGGGTTTACAGCCAGCACTCAATATGCACTGAACAGTGACTGAAGCCACGCCAGCAACCCTCTATGACTGAAAGCCCGAGACTGGAGAAATAAAGTTCATTTCCTACTAGCAGCGGGGCTCTTAGCTAGAGAACTTTATTAGCCTGCAAATTAACACCATATCAGAAGGTTTATAGCTTTTTTACATGACAGGTTGCCTTTAAACCCTTTCTGACATTGGGCATAATAGTGAGCCGATGCCGGACTCCCCCTGATTTATACAACTGACGTGCCCGCAACAGCCGGGGGTGGAATCATGATCCATCCGCAGCTGTTAACTAGTTAAATGTCACTGTCAATTTCTGACAGTGGTATTTAACTTGTGCTTACCGGGAACTAATTGCTAATACTGCCCATCGGTGACCCCTTCACATAATCGCGGGTCACCAGAGGTTGTCATTGCCGGATTGCTATGAGAGCCGCCCCGTGATAGCAAGTGAGTATTTCTGCTACACACTGGTCATTGACTGTGTGTACCTGAAGCAATCAAAGTACTGCAGTCTCCCATGGAGACTATTGAAGCATGCAAAAAGTTTAAAAAAATATTTTAAAAAATATAAAAAAATAAAAGTTCAAATCACCCCTCTTTGGCCCCGTTCAAAATAAAACAATAATAAAATAAAATCAAATATACACATATTTGGTATCGCCGCATTCAGAATCGCCCGATCTATCAATATAAAAAAGAATTAACCTGATTGCTAAATGGCGTAATGAGAAAAAATTAAAAACCTTCAGAACTAAGTTTTTTGGTCGCCACTACATTGCAATAAAATGCCATAATGGGCAATCAAAAGATCATATCTACACCAAAATGATATCAATAAAAACATCAGATCGGCGCTCAAACAATAAACCCTCACCCATGCCCAAATCAGGAAAAGTGGAGACGCTACAGGTCTCGGAAATGGCGCCATTTTTTATGTACCAAATTTTTTTATTTTTTTGACCACTTAAGTAAAAAAGAACCCACACATGTTTGGTGTCTATGAACTTGTAATGACCTGAAGAATCCTAATGCCAGGCCAGTTTTATCATTTAGTGAACATGGTAAAAAAAAACAACTGCGGAATTGCACTTTTTTTGCAATTTCACGGCACTTGGAATTTTTTCCTATTTTCCAGTACATGATATGTTAAAACCAATGATGTCATTCAAAAGTACAACTTGAATATGAAAAGAAAAGATGTGTGTATAAAGGCCACGATCACCCATATAAAAGAAACTATCCAAACAAATGATAAACCATATAATAAATTTTATTATTACAAAAACACACTACTGGAACAAACAAGTAAAAACAACTAAAAAAGGCCGTACAAAAGGCCCACATGAAACCACTGGAGGTCCGTATAGGGACCAACGCAAAACCTCTTGCACCACGCTGGCAAATACAGATAAGATACAAATACACAGATGAAAAATCCTGGATTAAATATTAAGATTTCATACCACACCCTTATACTAATTAAAGTACCACAGGTCAAAGAGTATTTTTTTTAAATAAAATCAACAAGTTTATTATGACAAAAATTTAAAATATAAACTTTGACAGAGCAACTCACTAAGCAGGCTGAGTAGTAGAGGGGACTATTGTACTACATAATGAATCAATGAAACATAATGTGTATGTAAGCAAAGCAACACATAAGTAACCGCTATAACTAAAGTGTGATAGTCTCACTATTACATAGAAAAAACGTCCCCCACAAGGAGAGGAATTCACATGTCACAAAGAGAAATTCACACTATCACATAATAGTCATTTTGCTGTGTTGCCCAAAGTGCTAAAGTGCATTACAAAATGAAGTAACAATTCACATTAATGTCCGTACTTATATCTAAATGATTGCAAATAAAGGAGTCCCCCCAGGCCTGCCGCCTCAACGCACGTTTCACCGCTTCTTTGTCCTTCGTCTTGAGACTATCACACTTTAATTATAGCGGTTACTTATGTGTTGCTTTGTTTACATACACATTATGTTTCATTGATTCATTATGTAGTACAATAGTCCCCTCTACTACTCAGCCTGCTTAGTGAGTTGCTCTGTCAATGTTTATATTTTAAATTTTTGTCATAATAAACTTGTTGATTTTATTTTTAAAAAGATACTCTTTGACCTGTGGTACTTTAATTAGTATAAGGGTGTGGGATGAAATGTTGATTTGAGTTTTGAATTAATAATTACACCATTATTAAAGGGAATCTGTCACCCTAAATTGGCGGGATATTTAAATGATGGCAGTCAGGTCAGATAGGCGGTGTTTTGGGTACTTGCCTTAACATGTTGTTCGCCGCTGTCTCCATTATTTCTGGGAATTGTAGTCGTTGCCCTCCATATAACGCCTGAACATTGCAATCTGCGGGCAAAGCATACTGCACGTGCGCAATTCAAGATTGCAATGCGCAGGTGCGTTATATGGAGGGCAACGACTACAATTCCCAGAAATAATGGAGACAGCGGCGAACAACATGTTAAGGCAAGTACCCAAAACACCGCCCATCTGACCTGACTGCCATCATTTAAATATCCCGACAATTTAGGGTGACAGATTCCCTTTAATGGGAATTGTTGTATTTATTAAATATTAAGAGCATGCAGAAAAATGTCTCACCAAAAATACATGTCAAGGCAAATAGGCCACACCATGCGCACAGATAAATGAGAAACGTCTCAAAATGAAAAAAAAAATGAGTATATTTATCTGTTATATACTGTGTCTGGTGGATCCACTCTCCCTGAGGAAGCCATGCCCCCACCCCAGGTGGCGATACCTGTGGGGTTGTTCCCTCATTCCACCAACATGTTGGCTACAGGTCTAATTTTTATCATGTTTTATACATGAGGTATTTGTCCTCTCTCAAGGACTGCTCTATCCTTGTTTTACTTTGCCTTTTCCTCATGTGTAAATGGGGAGTTTATTTTCCTCTTAATTCCTATCAGGGTATTTGACTTCATATATTGGCATTTTCTGCCTAATTTGAACACGTTTTTTGGGCAAGGTTTTTTGCTGCTAATTGATTAAATGGTATTTCTTTGATCCACCAGCTCTTTTACAGTTTTTACAGCTCTTTAAATCGCATGTAGGAAATAATCCTAAAATATGCGTGGTCAAGAATGAGCTGGTAAAAACTACATGTGTGTTCCTTTTGGCAGATTTGTTGCCGACATTTTAGAAACTGTAGACGTATTTTAGCATACCTGTTTTACACTAAGTGCAAAACACCATTTCTGGACATGTATCTTACTCACAACTTGCATAACCATATTATTATCATCATAGTCATAATATGTGCCACAATGTCGAATTTTGTATGATATGCACCGCTGTCTTACTAACACAAGCCCTCTGCTTTGAAGCATATTGATATCTTTGATGTGGTGAAACTTGAGAAAAGTATTGAATTTTATTAAAGTGTACTTTCGGTCTATCATGTTAATGGAGGAATCTGGGAATTTTAACCTATTAACCCAAGTCTTCATATACCTGTACCTGCACAGTTTATTATAATATTATACAAGGATAGCAATACTTTAAAAAATTGTAACAGAATTTTTCATTTATATTTTGTTATTTTCTAAGCATGGTGGTGGTTAAAAATAATAATAAAAAATAGCAATACCCCTCAGTCACTGCTGCAACAATGTCTATTCACTGCTGTGCTCAGCCTTTGCTGACAGGATGCAGCAGTGACAGCACAGTGCACGCGACCCCTGCTGCCAATCACCTGGTTCAGCGGTCTAGTGCCATTTGCATCAACAAAACCGCCAAGCCCAGTGATGGCTTCAGTGGTCACGTACAGTGTATTTGTGACATCACTGTTGTGTTGTCGTAGCCCGTCAAAAAAGACCTAGGATAGAGACAATGAGGTAGCGGAGGAATTGAATACAGTAATCATTGCTATTTTTATTATTTTAAATCTACCCACACGTGCAGGATAATGAAAAATATATATGAGAATTGATATTTATGTATTATTACTGTCAGCGTAGAGATTACTGCTATCTGGAAAACTACAAATTTTAAAGAATATTTGCATATACTGTACATTACATACATAAGAATTGTTCAATGTACAATACTAGGTCTAGCTTCTTCCTTAACACTAAAGGGGTTTTTCACTTTGAGGAAAGTGGACCCCAAACATTTAACGAGGTGGATGGCAAAAGATACCGCGCTCAGTGATTAACTACAACGGTGGGATGGGCTGTCAACGTGACATCACCACGGCGGCCAAAATGCCAAAACCTGAGCAGCGATGGGGGGGCTGGAGCTGGGGCAGATAAGTTTCTGCTTTATTTGTAATTTTAAGTAAATTGGAGAGTTTGGGTTCCACTTGGCTGAAAATGGAGAGCCTCTTTAAGGATTCAGAAATACTATCTTCAGCTTCCCTAGTTAATTTAGGCAAACACACAGCGAAAAGCAGGATCTGATAATCCCTGTGTTTGCCATAAGAACCGGCAGCTCCACTTGTAAGGTTCCTTTACCTTCCAGGACATGATGCAGAGAAGTGATGCATTATGTGCACTAATAAATCATCGGACCTATTTACTGCAGGGCAGCACGGTGGCTCAGTGGATAGCATTGCAGCGCTGGAGTCCTGGGTTCGAATCCCACCAAGGACAACATCTGCAAGGAGTTTGTATGTTCTCCCCGTGTTTGCGTGGGTTTCCTCCGGGTACTCCGGTTTCCTCCCACACTCCAAAAACATACTGATAGGGAATCTAGATTGTGAGCCCCATCGGGGACAGTGATGATAATGTGTGCAAACTGTAAAGCGCTGCGGAATATGTTAGTGCTATATAAAAATAAAAAAGATTATTATTATTATTACTGCAACTAAAAGTAAAGTAATAATACAACTTGCTTATACTGCAGACTGTTTCTCACACTGAATTCAGCATTTCTTTTGCAGTGTGCTTAGTATATTTCTCTCTTTGGCATTTATAAAAATCAGGAGGCACCGATAACAAGTTTATCAATGCGTATCAAGAGCAATGTTAATACTGTGCAATTATCTCCAGTCATTTTGTACAACACAAAACAAGATTTTCCGTCACTATCATCAATAAATTCCCCACCTTCTTCTGTCTGGATCAATAATGTCCCCTAATGTAGCGAGAGGCAGCTTTTGTTTTATAGCCACACTATGCCTATTGCTGTATGGGTTTTAGCGCTAAATCTACAGTAAAATAGTACATTAAAGTGTCCTTTTTGAACACTGTGAAGGTAATATATCTGGGAAATACAGGTAAAACCTGTGTATCACCACTATTTAGAGTACTGTTGTTATTTCATTTTAAGTGCTCTTCTATTTTTATTGTTTTTTTCCTGTGTTTTTATGTGGAGTTTATAACATAAACTTTATCACAAAGATTTGGGATTCCTGATTTTATTTATAATGTGACATTCACAGTTGGACATCATGATGGCTTAGTCATTCGCATCAATGTCTTGCTGTATCAATGCGGAAGCACTCTTGCATTGGATTAATACGTACTATAGTCAGTACACTGCTGAAAAATGAATAATATGATTTCTCTTCTGCAAAAACTAATTCCAAAGATTCATATTTAAATGTTTTCATAATATGATTTAAAAAAAATTACTTACCGTATATACTTTACTTTTAAGAGGTGCTCCACTGTACAACTGTAGCCTTAAAGCACCACTTCACCATATTTTTTTATTTCACCCTCAGAGTGGTATCACTAATGTATGTTCCCTGCCTGTAGGTTCATACTTACCTGCTGCCGTCTTCTGCTGTTCTCAGCGCCGCTCCAATCGTCTTCTGCAGGTTTTGACCTGCTGGATGTCTCCAGTCTTTGCTGAGTGGACCAGAAGTCACTTCTCAATGTAAGTCTAAGATGGCCAGAACAAGACTGTCATAGAATTGGTTTGAGAGCTTGTGACCATTAGGTGTTATTTCCAGTCAGTAAAAAGCTGCTCTCAAAATATGACGGAATGGGACCAGAGCAGCATCGGGAAGAGAAGAAGATGGCTGCTGGTAGGTATGTTACTATGGGCAAAAAACAGACATTACTGATCAAACTCCAGGGTTGTAAGCTTGTGTTTGGCATTACCACTCCCGGCAAGAAGTTCTTGTGTTGGGCACATCATCAGAGCTGTCTGTAAAGAGAAGATTGAGAACTGCTCATTTCGATACCCGTTTATCTCTATGCATTAGTCATAACAAGGCAAAAGACTGGCTTGTCTATTGAACCTAGTAATTATCAGGGTCACTTTATATATAGCTCTGTTGATGTGTTCACATGGGGAACCCTTTTTTTTATTAAGCAGGGGGCTGGATTTGGAGCTGTGGAAACTGGAACCCAAACTGACAGCTTGAAATATGGGCACATATGAAAATAAAGTTCATTAATGAGTTATTTGTAATCATATTCTAAGCTCATCTAAAATGATTTTTTTTTGGCAGAGGGCAACACGTTTTAGTTGCACCTGTCATTAGACAATTGCATAGGAATTTTACAATGTGCCCCCCTGAACAAGCAATGGCGAAACATGTGTTTGGGTGGATAAGCACCATTCTGTGGTCAGTTATATTTTCTCATGCTGTTTTTCTAGTGGGGATGCTTTCAGTCTTGCACAGTACTTTTTTTCTCATCTGGTATGGTCTCCCTTATATTCTTATTTCACTACTATCTTTTATATATATTGGGAGTTATTGCAAGTCTGGAGCGCACATGTCCTTTAGACCTATAGACATACATTGTATTATTCTACGTGCTCAACATCTACCTGGTAACGTATGTGGTGATAACCTTCCCATATCAGTGTGTGCACATTCCCTTTTTATCTTTGTATATGTATTTCTGTTTTATTACTGTTTGTACTGTACTTATATATATATAAGAATAAAGGAAATTATTTTTATAATGTCCATCTATACAGATTTTCATTACACTGTATTATCTATGCCATTCAGTCTACAGGTATGTGTAGTTGGCACCTACTTTATAGTTTATGTGTTGTACAAGATAATGAAGTTCAGGAGCGTTTCCTGTACCCATTGCCAATCAAGTTTTTGCAGTCAACCGAATGAGAACTATCTTTATACCACTTGTGTATATGGGCAAGATACATTTTGCACTGTTATGCTCCCTGAAATGGCATTTCTCCAAGATGTAACTTACAGCGATATAACTTACTGGCTGGACATGTTGGCATGATAGCCAGATTCATCTGCAAGCTGAACAAGCTAAGTGGCAATTTAATCACCCACCATATAAAACCACTCTAGGAAGGGGTTTTGCCTCTCTACAGGATCTACATAGAATATACTTAATACAAGAACCAGAATAATGATTTAGCTAGGGAAATCCAAACTTATTTTTATTCTCTGCCCTCAATTCACATTATGGAATTATGGTATTCATGAGAACTTCTCTGGTTCCTTATAATGGAAAAAAACATGCACAGATTTACTGAAAAGTCCAATATACTTATAATTTAAATAGTCTTCTTGCCTATACATAACATTAAGGCCCCTTCACACATCAGTTTTTTGCCGTCAGTCACAATCCGTTGGCTCGACGGATCAATGGATCCGTCGCAGATTGTGAAAAACTGATGCCACGGATTCGTTTTTTTCGACGGATCCGACTAGAGGACCCGTCACATCAGTTTTTACATCCGTTTCTTCCGTTTTTAGACGTATCCGTTTTTTAAAAATGCCCAATGGGAGGCTCCCAAACGTTATTGGCTACTGAAAACCTATATACACAGTGTTTCTACACCACATCTTTGACAGGTTGTAGAGCAAGTGGCAAAAATTGAAGGTGTGATTGCGAACATTGTGAAGATCTATGTGGATTTTACTTTTGAAACAAATCATTTGGAAGCGATCGTTCTTGAAAAGGAGCTAGAAAGGCAGCTCATCATGCGTCTGCGCCGGCGTAGTTTTTGGATCCACCCAATCACTGCACTGAGAATGACACGTGTGGTGTATTCTACGTTATATATGGAGTTGAGAGGAAACCCCGAGAAGTTTTTTAACTATGTTCGGATGAACGCGGAAAACTTTGATATTTTGGTTGCGCGTGTTGGAGACCTCATCCGTAGAAATGACACCTATTGCCGCTTCTCAATTTCACCGGCGGAGCTTTTGATGGTTACTCTTCGGTAAGCCATTTTTATTGTATCTCCTCCTGTTAAAGTAGACTTATAACTGTCTTTTGTTGCTGGTAGTTTGTAGTAATTATTGCCTTGCCTTTTTTAACAGATTCCTTGCAACTGCCGATTCAGTTTCCTCACTTCATTTCCAATTCCGACTCGGGAATTCCACCGTATCGGGGATTGTAAAACACACCTGGCGTGCATTGTGGGACTGTTTACATGAGGAATATATCCCACATCCCACAACGAAGAGTTGGCTGGACATTGCTGAAAACTTTGAAAAGATTTGTCAGTTTCCCAATTGCTTGGGTGCAGTGGACGGTAAATTTATTTGGATCGTCAAACCAGCTGCATCTGGCTCTGAATATTTTAATTATAAGAAATGTTTCTCCATCGTGCTTATGGCCATTGCAGACGTACAATACAAGTTCATAGCTGTCGATATTGGGTCCTATGGCGGCTCCAATGACTCTCAAGTATTTAAATTGTCTGCAATGGGGCGTCATTTATATGGAAACAGCTTCCAATTTCCACCACCAAGACTGTTTCCTGAAACCTCTGGGCCACCGATGCCGTTTGCATGTGTTGGAGATGATGTTGGCATATGCAACAGATTAGGATTTATTATAAGTAAAAGGAGGACTTTATGCTGACCTGACAGTAGATGGCGATGTTGTGTAATGTTTACTTCTGTTTAATGTATTGTATAAGAAATAGTCTCACTTGTAGTTTCACTTTCGTTTTGTTCCTGTTTCCTGATGCAATGCTAAAATGACTGTGCATTATTCCTTTACCTCATATTGTTAGAAGTAAAAGCTTGTTATCCCATGCAGCCTGCTCTGTGAAGTTTTCTACTGCAAAGGTGTGGATTCAGAAGCTGTGCAACAGGTTATAGGCCCAGACACTACGCAGCCCAGTCATCCCAGATACAGCATACCCAGAGACCCAGACATCCAGGCACCAGAGAATCGAGACACCACAGATCCCAAGCACCAAGAATACCAGATACCCAGGACACTGGAACTCTCAGCAAGACCCTGGTGAATGCAGGAGATTTCTTCAGTGCAAGTCTCTCCAAACAAGTAAGATAAGTTAAAAATGACAAGTAGCACAGAGCTAAAACTCACAGTAGCTAAACTGAATGATGAGAACTATCAACTGTGGAAGTTCAAATTAGAGATGTTATTATCTAAAGATGATTTATGGGAAGTAATCACTACAGATAGACCAGATCAGGATAATCAGACATGGGATAAAAAGAATAGACAAGCGAGAGCCACCATTAACTTATTAGTGGATGATGCTCAATTAATACATATAAGAAATGAAGAAACAGCGAAAGGAATGTGGGAAGCATTAAGAAAGCTATATGAGAGACCCAGCTTAAATCACGTTTTTTTTTTATTAATTAAGAAAGCTTTACAATATGAGACTAAGTGCAGACAGTGACATGCAGAAGCAAATATTCTCAATGATGGAAGTGATATCACAGCTAAGATCTATTGGTGAAGATATTAAAGAAAGTCATATAGCAGCTATATTGTTGTGCAGTTTACCAGATTCATTTACTGATTTAATAAATGCACTAGAGACAAGACCTGAAACAGACATTACATTAGAGTTTGTGAAAACAAGACTCATAAATGAATATCAGAGAAGAAAAGAACAAAGCAATGATTCTTCTACTGAAAAGGACAGTGAAAACACTTTTAAAGCTACAGAATTAAAAAAAACCCCTATAATAAAGAGACAAGAGAATGCTTCAGATGTAAGAAAAAAGGTTATTTAAAGAAAGACTGTACCATATGGAAAGCAGAACAACAAAAATTACAACATAAAAAGCATACACAGAAAGTAAAAAACAATTTCCGATTCGTGTGAGAATAATTGGAATGGCACATTCAAAATAACAGACAAGAAATCATCACTTGGTTGGTTTATTAATTCAGGAGCAACGAGTCATATGACAAGT
This sequence comes from Oophaga sylvatica, assembly GCA_033576555.1. Lineage (NCBI taxonomy): Eukaryota > Metazoa > Chordata > Amphibia > Anura > Dendrobatidae > Oophaga > Oophaga sylvatica. The sequence continues at coordinate 323,759,595 of JARQOD010000004.1, forward strand.
AACAAGAATTTCTTTACTGATCTTGATTTAAATAAAAAAGAAGCCATTTATCTTGCAGATGGAAGCAAAATAACCGCAGAAGGTATCGGACAAGGTATGCTAAATTGTTCAAACAAGTTCGGACAAGATTCGAAGATACTTGTACAAGATGTGTTGTATGTTCCAAAATTGGAAGGCAGATTATTATCTGTGAAACGTTTAACAGCAAAAGGACATACAGTAAAATTCAAAGACAATGAGTGTGCAATTATTGCAGGAAACAAGATGATAACCAAAGTCAGTGCAGATGAACAATTATATCATTTTGACAAACCAAAGAAACAGATGAAGGTATGTACAAATGATCACAAAAACTGTATTCACATGAGGCATAGACGTCTAGGACATAGACATCCGGACAGTATAAGGGAACTACAGAGAAAAGAATTGACAAAAGATTTTATAGATTTCAGATTGCTTGCTCAATTACCATAAGATGTGAATGTTGTATAAAATCCAAAGCCACAAGGATATCTATTCCAAAAGAAAGTGAGATGAAAAGCGAAAAACCACTTGATTTGGTGCATATGTGGACCCCTGAAAGTGACTACATCAGGAGGCAATAGATACATGTTGACTTTTATAGACGACTACTCAAGATACACAGTCACATAATTAAGAACAAAAGTGAAGTTTTTGATAAACTTGTAGACTATGTATCAAGTAACAAATTTCAAAGGAAGCCAATTGTCATCAGAAGTGATAATGGAGGTGAATTTACAGGTCACAGAATAGAAGACTACTTAAGACAAAATGGAATAGAACATCAGAAAACTGTTCCATACACACCTGAACAAAATGGAGTAGCAGAAAGGACAGAACTCTAGCAGAAATGATGAGATGTATGCTGACAGATTCTAAACTACCAGAGAAATATTGGGGTGAGGCAGCCATGACAGCTACATATCTACAGAACCGACTTTTTTTTTAGAAAACTGAAGAAAACTCCATATGAACTGTGGCAAGGTATGAAACCAAATGTCAATCATTTAAAAGTTTTTGGATGTAAAGTTTTTATATTCATTCCAACAGAAAAACGTTCAAAACTTCAAAACAGATCCATGGAAGGAATATTCATTGGATATAGTGAAAACTGCAAAGGATATAGCATCTTAGAACCCAAAACAGACAGAGTTACAGTGAGTATCATTGTGACATTCATTGAAGATTTAAATGAAGACATTATGATTTCAGTTGAAACAAAAAATGAGAAAAACAATAGTGACATAACTGAAGAAATATCTGATGAGAAAGAAATAGAAATTAATGAAGAACAAAATATTGAAAGTGAAGAATCACAACTACAAACAGACACAGAACCAAGACGTTCAATAAGAGAGAACAAAGGAAAACCACCAAAACGTCTCTCATACAAGACAAGTATAAGAAAAATCTATGAGCCTACCTCTTGGGAAGACATATCTAAACTTTCTGAAGAAGAAGCTAATAAATGGATAGAAGCAACAGAAACAGAAATTTAATCCATGCATGATTCAAATACATGGACACTAACAGATTTGCCAGAAGGAAGAAAAGCCATAGGATGTAAATGGATTTTTAAAGTAAAATACCAAACAGATGGCACACCTGAAAGATATCGAGGAAGACTCGTAGCTAAAGGCTATTCTCAAAAATATGGAGAAGACTATGATGAAACATTTGCTCCAGTTGTCAAACACACTACAATAAGAACTTTACTTACAGTTGCAGCAATGGAACAGATGGAACTAAGACATCTGGATGTAAAGACAGCTTTTTTGAATGGAGATTTAACAGAAGACATTTACATGGAACAACCTCCAGGATTCAAAGATGAAAGAAATCCAAACAAAGTTTGTAAACTACAGAAAAGCATATATGGTTTAAAGCAAGCAGCTAAAGCGTGGAATGACAAAATCACGGAAGTACTAACAAATGAAAAATTTCAAAGAAGCAAAGCTGATCCATGTTTGTACACAAAAAGGCTGAGTAATAGATGGATTTATGTACTCATATATATAGATGACATTTTCATTTGTTTTAAACAAGAAAGGGATAAAGAAAACATTCTAAAAACCCTGAAACAACATTTTGAAATCAAAGACTTAGGAAATGTAAAACAGTACCTAGGAACACAGATAGAAAGAGGAGAAGACGGAAGTTTCCTACTGAATCAAAATCACATGATTCAAGACATAACAGAAAAATTTGGACTAAAGGATGCAAAAACAGTAAAGTCTCCAATGGAAACTAATTATCTCAAAGAGATGAACAATGAAAGAATATGCTACTAAACAATGAAGAATACAGAACAGCAATAGGAAAACTACTGTATCTAGCGACCATTACAAGACCAGATAAGACCAGACATCACAGCAGCAGTAGGAATCCTGAGTAGAAAGGTATCAAAACCAACTAAAGCTGATTGGAATGCCGTGAAAAGAGTAATACGTTATTTGAAAGGAACTAGCAATGTTAAGCTGAAATTACCCACAGGTGCTAATTGCATTTTAACAGGATATGTTGATGCAGATTGGGCTGGAGATCCAACTGACTGAAGATCTACCAGTGGACATATTTTTTTCTCTCAGGTGGACCAATAAGTTGGACAAGTAAGAAACAGTCAATTGTGACACTATCTTCAACAGAAGCAGAATATGTTGCAGCAGCACGTGCGAGTCAAGAAGTACTGTGGTTAAGGCAATTGTTGACAGACCTAGGACAACCACAGTTGGAATCAACAAAACTAAAAGAGGACAATCAAGGATGTCTTGTTCTTGCTCAGATGGAAAGAGTCAATCCAAGAACCAAGCATATTGATGTGAAATATCATTTCTTGAGAGATCATCAGGATCAAGGAGTCTTGAAGTTGGAATATTGCCCTACTGAAGAAATGACAGCAGACATTTTCACGAAGGTGTTGAATGCTGAAAAACATCATAGGCTAATAAAAAAGTTGGGTTTAATTGAATAAGTCTTTATTGTTTTGAAAGGGTGTTGGCATATGCAACAGATTAGGACTTATTATAAGTAAAAGGAGGACTTTATGCTGACCTGACAGTAGATGGTTATGTTGTGTAACGCTTCCTACTGTTTAATGTATTGTATAAGAAATAGTCTCACTTGTAGTTTCACTTTCGTTTTGTTCACGCCGATGACCCTGGGAGGCACATTGAGTACATCTACGTTGAGCCCCACCGTCAGAGTCGTGAGCACACTGTGAAGCCTGTTAAAAAAGACAAAAAACAAAAACATTACACTCAAATCATTCACATGAAGTTGAAAAATACAAAAAAAAAAAAAAAAAAAGATACTTACTCTCTGCTGACCAACCCGACGCTCACGCCGACGACCCTGAGAGACGCTTTGAGGACCTCTATATTAAGCTCCAGAATCGGAAGACTATAAAAAAAGAAACATTATGTGCTTGGATGTAGGCTTATGTGTTGTGTGTACTGTGATGTCTGTGATGATCTGTTTTTTTATGTGTTGGGTGTACTGTAATGTCTGTGATGATCTGTTTCTGCGATGCATGTTAAGAAACTTACACTCTGCGAGCCCGCTCCTGGTCTTTCTCCACCCCGTCCGTCTCCTCTGATGCTTAGGGAACTTCGGCCCATGGCACTCACTTTGTCTCACAAAATGTAAACAGGTTACTGGATGTGACACACAGACAAAGACAAGGTGGAAGTAACCAACTTATCTGTTTATTTTCTTAAAGCCGGTGTAAGGCTGTGGTTCCACGGTCCGGAACCACAGCGCTTTGGACGGAGCGGAAATTCCGCACCGTCCAAAGGCCCGCCCCCTTCTGTACGCGCGCTCATTCCGGATGTGTTCAGGACACCTCCGGAACACATCCGGAATGATCGCAGGGCTACATAGCCCTGTGTTATTTCCCTTGCGGCGACGCAGCGTCGCCGCAACGGACTAGGACATGCTGCGGTCTGAAAAGACGCGCCGCATGTCCGGAAACGCAGGTCTTCCGCCTGCGTGTTTTACAGCATAGTGGAGACGGGATTTCTTGAAATCCCCTCCACTATGCTGTAACATCTGGACGCTGTGAGTTTGACGCTGCGCCAATGCACAGCGTCAAACACGCAGCAATTCCAGACTGTTTCCTGATAGTGGAAACATACCCTAAGAAGCTGTAATTTTAACAGAAAACAAATTGTATGAGAGCAGAGTATTTACTTTATGCAATATACAATATACAATATACAATTAGTTATCAAGCACACTATATCTCTTGCAGAAGGTGCTCTGTATGTTATTTGGCAAACTCCTAATGAGGGCAATAGTCACTGTAATAAGGGTGTCACCACAATGATCACCTTTTGATTACAGGCCACAGCAGGGGTCTCTGTTTTTTCACACTAGGCATCAAGTCCTTCTGACAAAGTGAATCAGTACTATCTTGGCTAGTCCCAACACTTAACTATGTCGTACCCTACTCACTGTCTGTTGCTGGGCAGAACAGTGCAAAACATTACAATACACAACAACACAATAATGCATGACATAATACACACTACACTTTACATTGTACACAGCACTATTGTCTTCCAAGGGGGAACAGAGCAATATGTCCATCCCCTTAGAATAGCAGGGTATCACTGGATTGCTGCTGTTACATGCAGATGGCCGACTGTTTAATTTTTGACCTCCTGATGAACCATCTAAGGAAAAATGCATCGAGGCATTGCACTTGCACTTTGCACTATTATATATCATATAATAGTCCTGCTATTCCTTCCCCTCCTTTAGTATAGTTTTGACTGCCTAGGTTCCCTATATATTATCAACTATTATAGGGCATATAGGACAAGTGAGGTGGAGCCGCCGTGGAACTGGGGTGCCAAACATTGTATCTAGGGTGCCAACCGCTGCTGGTAGGCAAGGACAATTTACCGGACACTTTAAGGCTTCCAAGTAGAGATAGGCGGACACCTTGATGTTCGGGTCCGGCGGGTTCGCCGAACAGGTACAAAAATTTTGTGTTCAAGTACCAGAACAGTACCCGGACCTGAACCCGAACCCCATTCACTTGAATGGGGGGCCGAACATCCAGTGTTTGCCACGCTGTCATGTGCATGACAGCACAGCAAACACTGCATCTGATCAGTTCTAATCATCCCCGCCGGTCAAATGGCCGCTTGTGTCAGCTGATGGGACTATTACTCCCATCATCTGATGCCTGCTGCTGCTAATAACAGCGAGAGCAGGAGTGGCTGATGGGAGTATTCATTAGCCGGCACCTGTGCTGTTAATAAATAATTTTAAAAAAACGGCTTGGGTTCCTCTGTATTTTTGATAACCAGCTAGGCAAAACTCATGACAAACATGACAGCATGACAAACACCCGGTGTTTGGGGTCCTAAACCCAAACAGTAACACGGACTTCCTGGTGAAGTCCTTGTTTGGTGTCCATGCCCAAACAGTAGAACTTTACTGTTTGGGTTTGCCCATCTCTACTTTCTAAGCCTTGTGTGGTAGTACCGGGGTGGGACGACTTCCATAGAAGTTATCTAGTCCTCTTGTCCTTCCTGACATTGTAACATATTTTATATATCATAGATCATTCCAAGGAGAAGACACAGGAAGTGGCATTATATTGGATTTTCTGACTGTATAGATGTGAATTATTCATAACAGTGATCTGTTGGTCTTTATTTTAGACTTTGTGTTTATCTAATATTGTTATGCACTAAGTGTTTTTCCTTTTAGGTGTTTTTTATTATACATTAATAAACTTGAATTTAAAGGCTTATATGTACACACTTGATAGTCCCTTATAGCCATTGTATACAGTGGGGAAAAAAGTATTTAGTCAGCCACCAATTGTGCAAGTTCTCCCACTTAAAAAGATGAGAGAGGCCTGTAATTGACATCATAGGTAGACCACAACTATGAGAGTCAAAATGAGAAAACAAATAAAGACAATCACCTAGTCTGATTTGGCAAGATTTATTTTGCAAATTATGATGGAAAATAAGTATTTGGTCACCTAAAAATATGCAAGATTTCTGGCTCTCACAGACCTGTAACTTCTTCTTTAAGAGGCTCGTCTGTCCTCCACTCATTACCTGTAGTAATGGCACCTATTTGAACTTGTTATCAGTATAAAAGACACATGTCCACAACCTCAAACAGTCACACTCCAAACTCCAACATGGTGAAGACCAAAGAGCTGTTGAAGGACACCAGAAATAAAATTGTAGCCCTGCACCAGGATGGGAAGTCTGAATCTGCAATAGGCAACCAGCTTGGTGTGATGAAATGAACTGTAGGAGCAATAATAAGAAAATGGAAAACATACAAGACCACTGATAATCTCCCTCGATCTGGGGCTCCACGCAAGATCTCACCCTGTGGGGTCAAAATGATCACAAGAATGGTGAACAAAAATCCCAGATCCACACGGGGGGACCTAGTGAATGACCTGCATAGAGCTGGTACCACTGTAACAAAGGCTACCATCAGTAACACACTATGCCGCCTCCAGGGACTCAGATCCTGCAGTGCCAGACGTGTCCCCCTGCTTAAGCCATTACATGTCCAGGCCCATCTGCAGTTTGCTAGAGACCATTTGGATTATCCAGAAGTGTATTGGGAGAATGTCATATGGTCTGATGAAACCAAAGAAGAATTGTTTGGTAGAAACAAAACTCGTTGTGCTTGGAGGAGACAGAATGCTGAGTTACATCCAAAGAACACCATACCTATTGTGAAGCATGGGGGTGGCAACATCATGATTTGGAGCTGTTTCTCTGCAAAGGGACCAAGATGACTGATCCGTGTACATGAAAGAATGAATGGGGCCATGTATCGTGAGATTTTGAGTGCAAACCTCCTTCCATCAGCAAGGGCATTGAAGATGAAACATGGATTTGTCTTTCAGCATGATAATGATCCCAAGCACACTGCCAGGGCAAAGAAGGAGTGGCTTCTTAAGAAGCATATGCAGGTCCTGGAGTGGCTTAGCCAGTCTCCAGATATCAACCCCATAGAAAACATTTGGAGGGATCTGAAAGTCTGTGTTGCCCAGCGACAGGCCCAAAACATCACTGCTCTAGAGCAGGGTTCCCCAACTCCAGTCCTCAAGGCCCACCAACAGGTCATGTTTTCAGGATTTCCTTAGTATTGCCCAGGTGATAATTGCATCACCTGTGCAATACAAAGGAAATCCTGAAAACATGACCTGTTAGTGGGCCTTGCGGACTGGAGTTGGGGAACCCTGCTCTAGAGGATATATGCATGGAGGTATGGGCCAACATACCACCAACAGTGTGTGCCAACCTTGTTAAGACATACAGAAAACATTTGACCTCTGTCATTGCCAACAAAGGATATACTGTATAACAAAATATTGAGATGAATGTTTGTTAATGACCAAATACTAATGTTCCACCATAATTTGCAAAATAAATCTTGCCAAATCAGACAAGATGATTGTCTTTATTTGTTTTCTCATTTTGACTCTCATAGTTGTGGTCTACCTATGATGTCAATTAAAGGCCTCTCTCATCTTTTTAAGTGGGAGAACTTGCACAATTGATGGCTGACTAAATCCTTTTTTCCTCACTGTACTTATAATAAAAGTGCAATGTATCCCATCATAATGTTAGGAACATAAGCTGTAAATAAACATAAGGGCACAATGCAAAAGAGGTAATACAAAATAATACTAATGTAAAAGTGAGGAGGACCAAAAGAACCAAGTGTGGCAGGAAAGACTTCATGGGTTATATTGTTATATTGCAGCTTCCTCAGGGGTAGGGTTGAGCATTCCGATACTTCCGATACTTCCGATACCTGAAATCCAATGTAAGTCTATGGGAACAAAATATCGGAAGTAAGTATCGGAAGTACTTCCGATATTTTGTTCCCATAGACTTACATTGGATTTCAGGTATCGGAACCGGGTTTCGGTATCGGAATGCTCAACCCTACTCAGGGGTAAAGAGTTTCATCTACTAATTGAACTGACTGTTCACAGACAATGATTTCAGTAAGTTTCCACCTATGAAATTAAATATTTTCATGAGAAAAATCCCAGCCTAGACAGGAGGATCCATCATAAGGATAAAACCTTATGTGCTTCGGGCATACACTACACCCTTTCTTTGACTAAGGCTTTATCCTCATAAAGGATCCCCCTGTTTTTAAAAGAACGTTTAATAAAAAAATGAATATTAGGGATGGAAGTGCAGGAAAATCCCTTTTTCTTCTTCATTTGTACTATAGCTGAGTTTCACCAGCAGGAATTGGCATCCATTCATCAGCTTTCCGGGTATCCCAAACACTATTGGCATAGTGAGCTTCGTTATTTGTTCTTTGAACTACTTGCCTGAGAGATATATACACAGTTTATATATATGTATATATCTATATACATTTATATGTAGTGAAGTAAAAATAAATATGGCTCTTTGGCCAAAAATAGGAGAACAAAACAAAGTGGTAACACAAAGCACAGTGCTTGTGTTAGCGGGGATCCGCCAACTTAGGGTAGGCAAAAACACATGGTTCAGGTTAGCACAAACACTTCTTTGGAGTTAGCCTCTCCAGAAACACTAAACAATGAATGCCTCAGGAGGTTGGCTATTTATACCCCAGACCACAACCTGGGGTGGAGATAAGGTGGACAACCTCCCATCTGCTCTATGGTTATCCACAAAATCCCAGCCCTTTAAAAGGCAGATTAACCCCTCTCAACATATTGTGTGCTGGAGCAAACTTCTGGGTTTCAAATCACTGAAGCTAATTAATACCCACAGTTTAACGTATCTCCCTTCCAGCACTTTGCCAGTGACTTTGTCACAATATATATATAAATAAATAGGTATATATAAGTAAGCAAATTGATATAATATTTGAGGTTTCGCTAGATGGATTAATTTAAAAGAGGTTGTCCCACTAAATACATTAATTGCCTATTCATCAAATAGGTGAGATAATAAATGTATGATCACAGTGGATCCAACCACTGGGACTTCCAACAATCAAGAGCTCAAGGGATCAAAAGTCTTCTGTATGAATAAGTATTAGTGTGCATGTCCAACCACCTCTGTTTCCATTTCTATGAGACTGATAAAACAGCTATCTCCATCAGTCCTGCAGAAGTGAATACTAAAACTGATACAGAATAATAAAAATATGACCAAGAAATAAATCTTTAATCTCAGAGGCATAGAACACAGATGGAAATAGCATAGTAAGAAAAGTAAAGTCCAAATAACCCTACGGCCTGAGGTTCAGACCAAACAAGCTTTTGATATATGGTTTGTCTATGGCTTGCTCAAGAGGGTTATGTTAAATCACAGATAACCTCTTGTAATCTGTTTAGGTTTTCCTCTAGATAAAAGCCAACCAATAAGAAACATGTTCCTCTTCATAAAGACAGACAGTGCTTTGGGGCAACCTGTGGGAAGGTCTTTCCTTTGTTTTTCTGGCTAAGAGTAGGAACTTAAGGTACTGCCACACTAAACAACATCGCTAACGGGATCGCTAAAAAACGTCACTATTTAGCGATCCCGTTAGCGATGTTGTTGTGTGCGGCATCTACCAGCGACGTGGCCCCTGCTGAGATCCTGCTGTGATCTCGCTCGTCGTTCTCATCGTTCCGGACCCTATTTTTATCGTCGGCGCCCCGCTGGTAAGTATATATCGCTGAGTGTAGCACCTTTTTTTTAGCGATTTAGCGGTACTTTTGTACCGCTAAAGTCGTTAAGGAGATCGCTAACCGCGATAACGTCCTTAACGACATCGCTAAATTAGGCTGCTACTAGCGATATAGAAACAATCCCGCTAGCGATCGCATTAGTATGCGTCGTTATCGTGATCGCTAGCGGGATTGTTTAGTGTGGCAGTACCTTTAGAGTAGGAAGATAAGACTCTGCCTACAGTCCTGCCCAAGAGTCTCATTAACTGAAAACTTCTAACACTGATTGCACAAGAACCACAAGACAGATTTAATCATCCCAGTTATCATTTTAATCAGTATAACAGTAGCAACATGACAATGTATGTAGCTTTCATAGCAAAATCCTGCTGAGAGGTTCGCTTTAATGAAGGAAAAAAGTTCTGAAATAATTCTTCTCAGCATGATTTTTTTTTTATCTGCCAAATTTTTTTAACAGGGGTGCGTAGACCTTTATAGTAACTGCTTGTATCGTTTAATATTTAATTTTCTGTGGATATATCAGTAATATGTTAGTCCAGGTAAACCCCATTAAAAGTTAATAACATCTGAACTGATCAGGATATCTTCATCTTTTCACCAGCGCTGTACCTCAAAGATTCCCCTTCTTCAGAAACTGTACAAACACATTTACATTCTATCGGGGCTGTTGTCTTCAGTCTCATATTTAGTGATCATCTGTCCTGCTGAAAACAAAAAGTATTTTAAGCCCAAATTTCCTGTAATCCTTTCAATGGTGACAGTGACAGCAGAGTAAATAGCTGTTTGTCACTACGCTTTTCCTTGAAGATGATGAGAAAGGTATGTTGCATTCTATATATTACGTTTAGAGTCTGAATGTGTAGTCCTTGGAAACATACAATGACATACCAAGACAGGTTTACTAGTGTATTTGGGACTTCACATTTTTGTCATTACCTACACCTTGCTTTTCTTATCCTCTGCCATATCATACAGTCTCAACTTTTAATCTTTTGTCAACCCACCACAAAAAGAAAACTCTAGTATTAAAAACCACTAGTAGTGGAGGAAGGACCACAATATTGCGAATCAGCCCCTGGCCTAATTATGTAAGGAATCAGGAAACTGTTCTCCATTCTAAGGAGATTGTAAAACCACTTGTTGCTTCAGTTTTGATGCTAACTATGGCTTACCTCCTCCCTGATGTAGCCCTGTGGCTATTTTGGGAAGTGGATATTCTGCTATTTTCAGCACAAAATAATGATCAGGGTGTTTTTTTTACTAATATGGTTTTGAAAATAAATATGGTAAATATTGAAAGGATTACCGAAGAAGCAATAGAAAATTGCTCCCAAAAACCATATAAACCATATACTAAAAAAAACTGCATATGCAAAGGGGTGGGATTGAAGAAGAGGCTCTCCTCCAAAACATTGAAACAGGTGCATGGCTGCACATCCATTCCCTATCCTTCATGTCTCCATGAAAGGAAAGCTTGTATCTACATCTGATGCAGCTTGCTCCATGAATTTGCTTTGGATCATCTTACAAGACTCCCTGGTGATACCAACTCTAAAGGCTATGCTATGCAGCATGTATTTGCCTTGTATGTATGTAATTATCCATGAAGTATTTTTTTTCTCTCCCCTATACTATCTTATTAGAATGTTTACTACAAGTAACTACAGCTTTGTAAATTAATAAAACTTGCGTTCTTTTCATTATACGTTGCATTCGCATTTTTTTGAAAATATGGAGAGGACCCCATAAAATATCTGATCCATTCCACAGGCACCTTTTGGTAGTATTGGGACTGATTCAATGTTAACTGATGCTCCACAACTTTAAGAGCAGCATGAATGTAACATGACTTTTTTGTATTGATGTTCTGTAAAGGGTATGCCACACTAAACAATATCGCTAACGGGATCGCTAAAAAACGTCACTATTTAGCGATCCCGTTAGCGATATTGTTCAGTGCGGCAGCTTCCAGCGACGAGCTTCCTGCTGTGATCTCGCTCGTCGCTGGAATCGTTCCGGACCCTATTTTCTCGTCGGCGCTCCCGCTGGGTAAGTATCTAATCGCTGTGTGGCACCTTTTCTTAGCGATTTAGCGGTACTTTTGTACCGCTAAAGTCGTTAAGAAGATCGCTAACGGCGATAGCGTCGTTAACTATATCGCTAAATGCGGCAGCATTTAGCGATATAGAAACAATCCCGCTAGCGATCTCATTAGTATGCAACGCTAACGAGATCGCTAGCGGGATAGCTTAGTGTGGCAGTACCTTAACAGTCACACATCTCAATATAAAGGCTGCAGATTTTGTGAAATAGTTGCTATCACTACTGTTTTTGAGCAGCCTGACTTTGTCTTGGGGACAGTTCTTCAAAACACTATTTTATTTCCTTATTGTCAATCAATTTTGAAACATTGGATTAAAAGGTTAATAAAGAGACTGAATCTTATCATCCTTTTATTTCTTTTTTTACTGATTATTTTCTTAACATTTAGGTTTAAAATCCTAGTAAAATGGAAATATTTAGAACAAGTAAACTTGTGTTTCACTTTTATTTCTTACCGAAGCTTTTCACTTTCTGCATTACTTAGAAAAAACATCTCAATAAGTGTACCATCTCTTCTCTTTATTAAGCCTTGTGAAGCTTCAATAAACTGAATTTCCCCAGGTTTTCAAAATGGAAATGTTAGTCAATAAACATTCCCCTTTTTTTGTTGCTGAATATATTGTAATAAGAAAGAGCCGTATGCCTGAGGTCTGTTTCCATGATATCCACTCACATTATTTGATCTTTATGATGCAGAAGTAACACACAGTTTAGTTTGCTAATAAATGCCATAAATTGAATGGCTTAGAAGAACCTTGCCCATCCTCGGGTCTATTTTGTCTGATTAAGAATCTGTCCAAGATAAAGGTTTGTTTTCTCCCTATGTGTTGTTATCCAAGATACATGGAGGGCAGTGCAGTACACGTCACTCATTATACAATTTTACCTTGGTTACAGCTCATAAAATTACATTTTCATAGCTCGTGTCTCAATTATCTATAATTGCTGGGTGTAGGAGTCAGCTGAAAAATCAACAAACAACTTTGTCTTTTCAGAGCTAACAGGGCTGGAAGTGCGCTACTATTTAGATGGGTAACAGCATTCTTTTATTGTTAAAATCAAATTATTGTTAGTTCTGCTGAAAAAAGGAACTGGTGCATTGCTTGTGCTCTCTGACAGCATTCCTGGAGCCTGATGTTCTGAAATCCTACATCCTAGTGCCACCTACAGGATCACCGCTATTCTTCAGGAATTACAAGCCGGTTCTGTCTGTACATGTATAAGGAAATCTGCATTTCTATTGAGGAGACTTTGCATCCAAAAGCATTTTAGATGATTATCATTTAATTTAACGTTTTACTTAATGGTAGGATTTTTAAGACAGATTGACGAGACCTGCTAAGGGCTCAAGATTAACGAGCATCAAAGATAATTCCTATTTTCAGTTTCTACTAACATTCATTCCAAATGTCTTGTTGCATGGCTAATATTTGATGTTACAGTCATTGGTGCAAGTCTTTAAATTGAATTTTCCTAACAAGGGATACTTCAGTGAAGATGACTTGTCTTATTTTTACAAGTAAGCAAACTTGTGAAAATTCTCAGCTTTGGTATCCTGAATCAGGCAAAATATTTTATCTTTATGGAGTATGTTGAGTTTTTACGTTTAATTAAAACTTTAAAAAGAATCTGTCACCACAAAATGTTAGTTAAAACCAAGTACAGGTTCTCGGTGCATCTTGGTGTGTACAAGCAGTTTAATGCACTTTCCCACCTATTTGTTTTCCATCTATCTCCACCCTTCTAAGGATCCTGTAAATCCAGAGCTGGCAATTAAGAAAAAGGGGTTGCAGCTAGATGGAAAACAAATAGTTAGGAAAGTGCACTGAACCATTCACCATGATACCAAACAGCACGGTAACTACTTTTCACACTTTAAATAGGCAGATTGACTGATCACAAACATGTAGACACCTGTGCTGGTAATTACAGGGCACATCTTAGTTTAACATGTCCCTATGCTCAAATTATATTCAATCTTTTCTTGGGGTACAATCATTTTTTGTCCAAGCCATTTTTAGTAGTTTCCTTTTTCTGTTGAAGCAAAATTCAAAAGCTATGTCTGATTTTCGTTAGCTGATATTTAGTAAATTTAAATTGAAAAATACCATTGTCATTTTAAGTAATTTCACTAACCTTACCAGATAGATACCAACAATTTTGTCAAAATGTGTAAATACTGAAAAAAAACACTGTAAAGAGTAGTATATAAAAATAAACAACAAAAACACATGATAACAATCATCATATGAGTAGAACCATGTCTAAAAATATATATTCCTCATATGTATTAGTAATGTACTATACTGGACCCATCGTCATGAAGCAGAGACAAACAAACAAGGAAAAACAACAGTATACTAGTCCAAAAATAGTGAATAAATTGTACATTATTGCTAAAAGCATAACAACTGATGTATGGAGAGGGGATATAAAATTGTATACCAAACAAATATGTATCAGCTGTAAACACTTAGGATACACACGTCATGGATATGGCTATACATGGCAAACAATTATATATAATGCTGCTAGTGTTTATTCATTTAAATCACTGACCATAATGTCAAAGTAATCATTCGGTGAAAAGTGCCATCACTGCATACACTGCATAGGAGAATTATTTAATTACCATACCATTATATATATGTCTGTCCACCACTATGGACTATATAACTAGCCATTATGGCGATATGACATTGATGGTGAGGTGAGCATTACCATGCAGAATGTACAAATTGTAGACAGAATCTAAGAGGTCCATCCTCCCAACGCGCATGGCAGACGCACACCCTCTGGATGAGATTTGTTCAATCTACATAGTATGCTCACCTTCTATGTTGTCACAACCCGAACAGCGGGAGGCGAAACGCACGTTGGGGAGGACACCAGAGCATATATCTCCTCCACAGGTAACCATTAATCTTGTCTATGTCATCTGCCATTGCTTATGTAAGTCAGCAGATGACTTTTCAGATACATAGGAGTCTGGTCAGCTATTAGGGTAACCGTCAGCTCTTGTTTTACTACATCAGGACTGCATTTTTACTAACCCCATAGACGAAGCTAACGCGAAACGCGCGTCGGGAACATTGGACCCCCACAAGTTGTATACCTCTCATGACTAATACGTTATTGTGTCATTTAGATATAAATGTGGTAATGGGCCATAGCGGACTATATCGATTTTGGATGTATCATTGGATAATATATCATCCGCACACAGGCACCTTTTAACCACATATATTATTTTGACAAGTGTTAGTGACACATCCCTAATAGTGCATATACTTGGCATTATGACGCTTATTTAAGGTGACAAATCATGAATCTAACTATACATAGATCCTGAAGTTTAGTCATAACATCTAGCATTAGCACTGCTGTCTAGCACAGTCACAAATACTCATATGGACATTTTTCTATGCGAAATTCATCACTGGATAATATATTAGTCGCATTAGCGTACATTTACAATCATAGTGTGTATTGAAATTACATACATTAAGTGAATACCATTCTATCAATACGCTTGGCAGCTGTGCCGCAGAAAGTTATTGGCAATTACTGCAAAATTATATAGTGCCTGTATCTAAACATTTAAATTCTAACACTGTTTATAGCACTATCTATTGAGTCATACTTACAGCATATCTACCTTGACTCTAGATTAAATTCATTTAAGTCATGGTATCTACACCTGTGGGAGTATACTGTATATACATCCTTTAAATGGATCTTTTAACTGTGTATGTTGAAGTAATTTCAAATAAAGTTTTGTAAATTTTGGCATAATGCTTCCATGCTTATTGATTATATTTGCTACATATATTATTTACTTATCATACTATTTACCCTGTGGTGTTACTATCTATCTCATGTGAGCAGCTATTTAGCTAGCAGACTTCATTATTCTAATTAATATTGTAATACATTGTGGTGGTGCACCTATTATAGGTTATCACTGGACTTGTACTTACCCTGTGCAATTATCCACTGTGCATTGTAGTTCACATTCTTTTGCCCCCGTTTTGATATATAGTGCTCGGCGTCCCCTAAACAGCATTTCTGCTTTTTTATATTTCATTTTTTAACATTAATTAAATTATTGGTTTTATATTGATATTTTGTGGGATTTCTTTCTTCGTCCTGTATGTATTATACAGTTGTGCTCAAAAGTTTGCATACCCTGGCAGAATTTTTGCTTTCTTGGCCTTTTTTCAGAGAAACAGTATAGAAATGTTGATCCTCTACTAGTGACTTTCTCTACTAGATGAAACAACTATCATTCTACAGTTTAAGATTTTAGTAGTTTAATATACAGTAGTGCTCACAAATTTACATACCCTGGCAGAATTTTTGCTTTTCTTGACCTTTCTTCAGAGAATATGAATGATAACACCAAAACTTTTTCTCCACTCATGGTTAGTGGTTGGGTGAAGCCATTTATTGTCAAACTTATGTGTTTTCACTTTTTAAATCATAATGAAAAAAAAGGCCAAGAAAGCAAAAATTCTGCTGGGGTATGTAAACTTTTGAACACAACTGTTAATGTAGGACACATGTTGATTTAATGCCTACATGGAGTCAAAGTAAAATACAGAGGACACTTTTTGTAGCAAGTCAAATTGTAACTGCCAGTGGACTGGGAGCTTTCAGGAGCTTAAATAGCTTATAAATGTATGGAAAGAACTACAAGTACCAGAGAACACAGGTCTAGAGTTGTTGCCTCACATCTCCCGAAAGCTGCCTGGCGATAGAAACAGAGACAGGAAAGGCAGGCAGCAACACAGATTTCACATGACATTATTAATGGCTGTCTAAGAAATGGTCTGGCCCACTGAATGCATTTGGGTATGCAAATCATCAAGATCTGCTTCTGGCAGCTCATTTTATGCAATTGGCAATCAATAAATTCCCCAATGCACTCATTGGGAGATATGCCAGGAGATACTACAAGCTTTGGTAGTTTAGGCTACATAGGCTGCTCACAGAAGCACGAGCAATGCAAAATTACCATAAAAATTAGTACACTCTCCTCTATGTATAGATCTTTAAAAATAAAGACTTATTGAGTCAATTCATATAAAAAACATGATTCCTAAGAATACGAACAACATTCTATATAAAGAAGCAGATATATTATATGAAAACAGACAGGGAACAAATCACATGAAAATATGTACAGTCATATACTCAATCTATAATCATAATGTGTGTATGATAGTAAATACTTTTAGATTGTTTGATAGGGTAATTGTCTTGATATGCATTGGTAAATACTAGAGATGAGCAAATAATTTTAAACTCAAATTTGCCATCTTTACCGAATTCTCAAAAATTTGAAAACTCTGATTTCATTATTGGAAAGCTTCAAATTGCTTGCACAATACATGTGTGGGAGAGGACCCTGTTGACCATAAGAGCTTACACTCTACAGGTGAGAAAGAGAGAGAGGATACCGTGGACCATAAAAGCTTACAATTTAAGGCGAGAGGAGAGGATGCTGCTGACCATAAGAGCTTACACTCAACAGGAGAGAGAGAAGACCCCACTGACCATAAGAGCATACAATTTACAGGCGAGAGAGAGGATGCTGCTGACCATAAGAGCTTGCACTTTACATGAAATAAAAGATCCCTCTTACCATAATAGTTTCCACATTACAGAGAGAGAGAGGACTTCGGAGACCATAAGTGCTTACACTATACAGAAGAGAGAGGACCTCGTTGAGCATAAGAGCTTACACTATACATTACAGAGAGGACCCCATTGAGCATAAGAGCTTACACTATACAGAAGATAGAGGACCCCATTGAGCATAAGAGCTTACGCTGTACAGAAGAGAGAGGACCCCATTGACAATAACAGCTTACACTCTACAGAAGAGTTAGACTTACCTAGTGACTCTGAGAATGTAAATTGACTTTATCATACAATCTGTGCTCCACTGGGAACCTATGATTTTTATTGGCCCAGGTACTGACCACCAGTGTACAAGGTGTGATAATCTATAAGATGTCATAGCTTCAGGGCATTATGATAAAGACTGCGTGGCAAAGCAAAATTACATTTCCTGCTCTCTGATGTTTATTATTAACCCCTTAGTGACAGACCCATTTTGCAGCTTAATGACAGGGCCAATTTTTACAATTCTGACCACTGTCACTTTATGAGGTTATAACTCTGGAACGCTTTAACGAATCCCGCTGATTCTGAGATTGTTTTTTTGTGACATATTGTACTTCACGTTAGTGGTAAAATTTCTTTGATATGACTTGTGTTTATTTATGAAAAAAACGGAAATATGGCGAAAATTTTGAAAATTTAACAATTTCAAACTTTAAATTTTTATGCCCTTAAATCAGAGAGATATTTCACACAAATTTCTTAATAAATAACTTTTCCCACATGTCTACTTTACATCAGCACAATTTTGGGAACAAATTTTTTTTTTTGTTACGAAGTTATAAGGGTTAAAAGTTGACCAGCGATTTCTCATTTTTACAACACCATTTTTATTTTAGGGACCACATCACATTTGAAGTCACTTTGAGGGGTCTATATGATAGAAAATACCCAAAAGTGACACCATTCTAAAAATGGCACCCCTCAAGGTGCTCAAAATCACATTCAAGAAGTTTATTAACCCTTTACGTGCTTCACAGGAACTGAAGAAATGTGGAAGGAAAAAATTAACATTTAACTTTTTTTGCAAAAACTTTACTTCGGAACCAATTTTTTTTATTTTCACAACTGTTAAAAGAAAAAATGAACCACAAATTTTGTTGTGCAATTTCTCCTGAATAAGCCGATAACCCATATGTGGGGGTAAACCACTTTTTGGGCGAACGGCAGAGGTCGCAAGGGAAGGAGCGACATTTGACTTTTTCAACGCAGAATTGGCTGGACGCCATGTCGCGTATGTAGAGGCCCTGATGTGTCTAAACAGTGGAAACCCATCACAAGTGATCCCATTTTGGAAACTAGACCCCCTAAGGAACTTATCTAGATGTGTGGTGAGCAATTTGAACCTCCAAGTGCTTCACAGAAGTTTATAAGATAGAACCGTGAAAATAAAAAATCATATTTTTTCCACAAAAACGATCTGTTCACCCCAATTTTTATTTTCCCAAGGGTAACAAGACCCCAAAAAGTTTTTGTGCAATTTGTCCTGAGCATGCTGATACCCCATATGTGGGGGTAAACCACTGTTTGGGTGCATGGCAGAGCTTGGAAGGGAAGGAGCGCCGTTTGACTTTTTCAACTCAGAATTGGCTGGACGCCATGTCGCGTTTGTAGAGTCCCTAATGTGTCTAAGCAGTGGAAACCCCCCACAAGTGACACCATTTTGGAAACTAGACCCCCTAAGGAACTTATATAGATGTGTGGTGAGCACTTTGAACCCCCAAGTGCTTCACAGAAGTTTATAACTCCCGGGCATGAAAATAAAAAGTCATATTTTTTCCACAAACCTGATCGTTTAGTCCCCAATTTTTTATTTTCCCAAGGGTAACAGGAGAATTAGACCACAAAAGTTGTTGTCCAATTTGTCCTGAGTATGCTGATACCCCATATGTGGGGTGAGACCACTGTTTGGGCGCACGGCAGGGCTTGGAAGGGAAGGAGCGCTGTTTGACTTTTTCAAACCAAAATTGGCTGGAATTGAAATTGGACGCCATGTCGCGTTTGGAGAGCCCCTGATACGCCTAAACAGTGGAAACCCCCACAAATGACACCATTTTGGAAACTAGACCCCTTAAGGAACTTATCTAGATGTGTGGGGAGCACTTTGAACCCCAAGTGCTTCACAGAAATTTATAAACGTAGAGCCGTGAAAATAAAAAATCATTTTTTTCCTCAAAAATGATTCTTTAGCCCGCTATTTTTTTATTTTCCCAAGGGTAACAGGAGAAATTTGACCCAAAAAGTTGTTGTGCAATTTTTCCTGAGTACGCTGATACCCCATATGTTTGGGCACATGGGCACATGGGAGTGCTTGGAAGGGAAGGAGCACCATTTTGTAATGCAGACTTTGATGGAATGTTCTGCGGGCGTCATGTTGTGTTTGCAGAGCCCTTGATGTGCCTAAACAGTAGAAACCCCCTGCAAGTGACACCATTTTGGAAACTAGACCCCCCAAGGAGCTTATCTAGATGTGTGGTGAGCACTTTGAACCCCCAAGTGCTTCACAGAAATTTATAAACGCAGAGCCGTGAAAATGAAAAATCATTTTTTTTCTCAAAATGATTTTTTAGCCAGCTATTTTTTATTTTCCCAAGGGTAACAGGAGAAATTAGAACCCAAAATTGGTGTGCAATTTGTCCTGAGTACGCTGATACCCCATATGTTGGGGTAAACCACTGTTTGGGCGCACGGCAGGGCTCGGAAGGGAGGGAGCGCCATTTGACTTTTTGAAAGCCACGTCGTGTTTGGAGACCCCCTGATGTGTCTAAACAGTGGAAACCCCCCACAAGTGACCCCATTTTGGAAACTAGACCCCTTAAGGAACTTATATAGATGTGTGGTGAGCACTTTGAACCCCCAAGTGTTTCACAGAAATTTATAAACGCAGAGCTGTGAAAATAAAAAATCATTTTTTTCTCAAAAATGATTTTTTTAGCCAGCTATTTTTTATTTTCCCAAGGGTAACAGGAGAAATTAGAACCCCAAAATTGATGTGCAATTTGTCCTGAGTATGCTGATACCCCATATGTTGGGGTAAACCACTGTTTGGGCGCACGGCAGGGCTCGGAAGGGAGGGAGCGCCATTTGACTTTTTGAACGCCACGTCGTGTTTGGAGACCCCCTGATGTGGCTAAATAGTAGAAATCCCTCAATTCTAGCTCCAACCCTAACCCCAACACACCCCTAACCCTAATCCCAACCCTAATCCTAACCTAAATCCCAACCCTAATTCCAACCCTAATTGTAACCCTAACCTTAATTGTAACCCTAACTCTAATTGTAACCCTAACCCTAATTTTAACCCTAACCCTAATTGTAACCCTTACCCTAATTATAACCCTAACCCTAAGGCTAGTTTCATTTTGCGTTTTACCAGCCCGTTCAACACATAGCGTTGACGGGCTGGTAACGGTATAGCATAACGCGATCGCGTTATGCTATACCCGCTAGCGCAGAGGAATCAGCAGATGATTCATCTGCGCTAGCGGTGACGGAGCCCAGACGCTGAAGCCCGCGTCCGAGGCTCCGTCACTGAATGATGGCACGTCGCAAACACATGCCGCTTTACGGCATGTGTCGCGATGCGCCCTCAAATGGCGGTGAATGGCAGCGTTAACGCGGTGTAACGCAGTCCGTCTAACGGACTGCCATAACGCAGTATGAACCCAGCCTAATTATAACCCTAACCCTAATGCTAACCCTAACCCTAATGCTAACCCTAACCCTAATTATAACCCTAACCCTAATTATAACCCTAACCCTAACGGAAAAATGAAAATAAATATAATTTCTATTTTTTATTATATGTCCATAACTAAGGGGGTGATAAATGGGTGGGTTATGTACTGTTTTTTTTATTTTGATCACAGTGATCAAAATGTACTTTTAGAGAATGAATGAATATTTTTTTGAATTTGCCGCCAGGCAGATTCGGCGGGCGCACTGCGCATGCGCCCGCCATTTTTTTTTTACTGGATGAAGAAGCCGGCTTGAACGGAGGCCAGGGGGAGGATCGGACCACGGATGGGAGGATCGGAGGACACGGGACCCCTGCAGGTACAGGGGGGGGAGATCGGGGGTCCCGGGACACTATTTCTCTCCCCTCTGATGTGCGATCACATCAGAGGGGAGAGAAATTTACAGGCAGGATCGCGGCTGTGATTTCTCTTTTGCGATCGCCAGTATATGGCGATCGCAAAAGAGTGGTGACTGGGGGGTCCCTATTATGTTCTCTGGGGTCTCGGCTACCCCAGGCAGCCGAGACCCCAGATAAAATCGCCCATCCCCCCGTCACCTCGCGGCGGGCGCACCACTCATGCGCCCGCCATTTTGCAGCATGGCGCCGGCACCGGGGACACCGGAGGGCCCTGGGGCCATAAGGAGGGTTTGGTGGCCACAGTGGGGGTCCCGGGGACCCTTTTTCTCTGTCCTCTGATGTCCGATGACATCAGAGGACAGAGAAATTAAATGGCACATTGTTTTTTTTTTTGTTGTTGCGGTCGCCGTTATAGGGTTAATAACGGCGATCGCAACATCGGTGTCGGTAAAAACCGACCCGATTCATGTTCTCTGGGGTCTCAGCTACCCCCGGTAGTCGAGACCCCGGAGAAAATGCGCCTCTGGGGGGCGCTATAGGCTTTTTCCACAGCCTAAGTTTAAGTACCCTTAATGACCGCCATTAAAAGGCGTATCGGTGGTCATTAAGGGGTTAATAAATAATAATAATAATTTTATTTCTATAGCGCCAACATATTTCGCAGCACTTTACATTCTAGAGGGGACTTGTACAGACAATAAAAGACATTACAGCATAACAATAATCACATAAATCAACAGATACCAAGAGGAGTGAGGGCTCTGCTTGCAAGCTGCAATCTATGAGGAAATAGAGGAGACAGGAAAGGTGGATGGTAACAATTGCTCGTATTGTCCAGCCATCAATGTAACAAATAGGGTGTTCACGTAATGCTGCATGAACTGGTGTCCAACCAATATGTGTAAAAGTAGAGACACAAAGGGCTATTAATTGCATGAACGGTGCGAGAACAGATGATAGACGGGTCCTGGTTTTGAAGAAAATTTTGTATGGGCAAAACAGAGATAGCTTGATAAGTATGTTGAGGTGATAGGCCAGTCTGAAGAAATGTCGTTTTTAGGGTACGCTTCAAACGATGGATATTGGAGATAAATTGAATTGTACTGGGTAATGTATTGATGTTTCAGAAGTCTCAGAAATGATGTCGGTCACATTTTTTTTTTTTTTGCAAACTCTGACCTGAATCTCAAAATGTTCGAATTTGCATGTTCAGTAAATTCTACTCGAACTTGATCATCGGTAAATCAATCATCCTCTCATCTCTAGTAAATACAGTAAAACTGCAGGTAAGAAATATAATACAGGATGGTAAAACAACCTTTTAGGATCTTTACATTGTTATATAGTCATGCAATGAAAACACCCAAGAAATACATTATTACGATCCCTGTTATGTTTTGGTAGCTGAGGAGAGTAAGCAAAAACGGCAATACACCAGAGAGGCTGGAACCTATTGGATTGCAGTAACCTGAACTAACCACACAACTAGAGGTAGCGGTGGAGCATTCCTACGTTGATCCTAGACGCCTCGTCACAGCCTGAGAGATAACAACACCTAAAGGCAGAAAGATGAAAGCTATCTGCCCCATTATATGTTTGGGGGCTTCCTATTTTCTTTGGGGATCTGCTCCGGGGCAGATAGCTTTCATCTTTCTGCCTTTAGGTGTAGTTATCTCTCAGGCTGTGACGAGGCGTCTAGGATCAACGTAGGAACGCTCCACGGCTACCTCTAGTTGTGTCGTTAGTTTAGGAATCTGCAACCAGCGTCGGACTGGAACACCTTGGGCCCACCAGAGAAAATCATTCTTGGGGCCCACTGTGTAGCTACATAGAAATAAATACAAGACCACCAATTGTGCAGTAAAACACACTAATATCAGGGTATAATATAAGGTAGTACATTTCTTAATTATGTAGCAGGAGTTGGGGTAGCCTCCCTCATAGATTATAAAGCAGCCCCCTCATAGGGGATAATGCTGCCCCCCATTGGGGATAATGCTGCCCCCCTCATAGAGGATAATGCTGCCCCCCCTCATAGGGTATAATGCTATAATATATATATATATATATTATATATATATATATATATATATAGAGAGAGAGATAATAGATAGATACCATATATACTCGAGTATAAGCCGACCCCCTAATTTTGCCACAAAAAACTGGGAAAACTTATCGACTCGAGTATAAGCCTAGGGTGGAAAATGAGATTATGCTGCCCCATGTATTATGTCCCACAAGATGCTCCATAGATTGTGCCCCATATTCTGCCCATTTATTATGCCCCCATAGATGCTCCATAGATTGTGCCCCCATAGATGCTCCATAGATTATGCCCCCATAGATGCTCCATAGATTATGCCCCTATAGATGCTCCATAGTTTATGCCCCCATAGAAGCTCCTTAGATTATGCCCCCATAGAAGCTCCATAGATTGTGCCCCATAGATGCTCCTTAGATTATGCCCCCATAGAAGCTCCTTAGATTATGCCCCCATAGATGCTCCTTAGATTATGCCCCCATAGAAGCTCCTTAGATTATGCCCCCATAGAAGCTCCATAGATTGTGCCCCCATAGATGCTCCTTAGATTATGCCCCCATAGAAGCTCCTTAGATTATGCCCCATAGATGCTCCATAGATTATGCCCCCATAGATTATGCCCCCATAGATCCTCCACAGATTATGCCCCCAAAGATTATGCCCATATAGATTATGCCCCCATAGATGCTCCACAGACTGTGCCCCCATAGATGCTCCACAGATTATGCCCCCATAGATTATGCCCCCATAGATGCTACATAGATTATGCCCCCATAGATTATGCCCCCATAGATGCTCCACAGATTATGCCCCCATAGATGCTCCATAGATTATGCCCCCATATATTATGCCCCCATAGATGCTCCACAGATTATGCCCCCATAGATTATGCCCCCATAGATGCTCCACAGATTATGCCCCCATAGAAGCTCCATAGATTATACCCCCATAGATGCTCCATAGATTATGCCCCCATAGATTATGCCCCCATAGATGCTCCACAGATTATGCCCCTATAGATTATGCCCCCATAGATTATGCCCCCATAGATGCTCCACAGATTATGCCCCCATAGATTATGCCCCCATAGATGCTCCACAGATTATGCCCCATAGAAGCTCCATAGATTGTGCCCCATAGATGCTCCATAGATTGTGCCCCCATAGATTATGCCCCATAGATGCTCCATAGATTATGCCCCCATAAATGCTCCTTAGATTATGCCCCCATAGATTATGCCCCCCATAGAAGCTCCATAGATTGTACCCCCATAGATGCTCCATAGATTATGCCACCATAGATTATGCCCCCATAGATGCTCCACAGATTATGCCCCCATAGAAGCTCCATAGATTATACCCCCATAGATGCTCCATAGATTATGCCCCCATAGATTATGCCCCCATAGATGCTCCACAGATTATGCCCCTATAGATTATGCCCCATAGATTAGCCCCATAGATTATGCCCCCATAGATGCTCCACAGATTATGCCCCATAGAAGCTCCATAGATTGTGCCCCATAGATGCTCCATAGATTGTGCCCCCATAGATTATGCCCCATAGATGCTCCATAGATTATGCCCCCCATAAATGCTCCTTAGATTATGCCCCCATAGATTATGCCCCCCATAGAAGCTCCATAGATTATACCCCCATAGATGCTCCACAGATTATGCCCCATAGAAGCTCCATAGATTGTGCCCCATAGATGCTCCATAGATTGTGCCCCCATAGATTATGCCCCCATAGATGCTCCACAGATTATGCCCCCATAGATTATGCCCATATATGATTATGCCCCCATAGATGCTCCACAGACTGTGCCCCCATGGATGCTGCATTTTATAGGCCCCTTTACGCTGCCGCAGCTGCTGCTGCTGCAAAAAAAAGACATACTCACCTCTCGTCGCTGGGGGCCAGGTGCCGGTGTCCTGAGCAGGCGGGGACACCGGCGCGCTATGGGGGACAGGTGCCGGTGTCACCGCTGGCTCAGGGCCCCGGCACCTGAGAGATTTACCTGTCACATGCTCCACCGCTGAGCGCCGCTGTCTTCGGGTCCTCCAGCAGTGAATGATCAGGCAGAGGGTGGGCGCTCACTAATGACGTCATCGCGCCCTCTGCCTGAACATCGCAGCAAGAGGACCCGAGGACACGGCGGTGGAACGGGACAGGTAAGTAATGATATTCACTGCTTCCCACGCCCATGTGGGTGTGGGAAGCAGTGAATATTCATTTCACTTTAGCAGCGGGGACAGGGGCTCCTGCCTCCAGTCACCCGCTGCTGCTCCACTGGCACGGGGCCCCCATGGCAGCTGCGTGGTGTGCCGCTATTAGCGACACGCCACCGGCTGGGGGCCCCTGGAGCAGCGGGGGCCCTAGGCAACTGGCCCCTGTATGCCAGCAGGTGCCAGGGCCCCCCAGATGCCAGGGCCCACCAGAGAATCCTCCGGTTCTCCGGTGGGCCAGTCTGACCCTGTCTGCAACCCATTAGTTACCAACATCTCAGGTGTTCAGCTGCCCTGCTGTTGTTCCTGTCCTCCTCAGCTACCGAAACATAACTAACACCTGAGATGACACGACCTCTACCACCTAAATCAGTTCTCTGGTGTAACAAAACTAAGCCGCGCCACTGAAAAAAACAGGAAAAAGCAAATGAACAAACAACAGTGGCTCCAGATAAACTGAGAGGAGCACAAGCCCCCCGGAGGGGACCTGGCTGACCTCCACAGAAGTGCAGGGAACAATGCAAAAAGCTAGCACAAAAATAAAAGCAGAAAATATCTTATCTGATAGCAGAAGATGCAGGCAAGACTCAGCAAGCTTCCAAATGAACCAGGAACCACAACTGAGACAAGAACAATTGATCACCGGCAACCATCATGGGAGGGAACCTCCCTTATATCAGACCAGTCCATGATCCCAGATTGCCATTCCTCGCTGAAAGGTTCAGTACTGTCAGTAACCACCAGAGGGAGCCTCTGCTCAGAAACCATTTTTAGCACATTCACAACAGATCCCAAAATGATGCTAACAGTACATCACCAGATAAAGAAAGATATATACTGACTAGTAGATTGCGGTTTCATCTTACCTTTGTCAAGGAAGTTCCTTCTACATAAGCAAACAGTTTGCCAATATCTAGCTGAATAAATTGTGATACTACAAGTTACCATAACTTATTTATATCTGTATAGAATCTGTACTTTTTCTCTAGCTGATATTAAAGCAAAAAGAAAGTAAACGTCTGCAAGATTTCAATTCTCTCACTAGTGGCCCATAATGCAACAAATATGTTGAGCCAGCATTGACTTACAGACCAATTTTTCTTTATTGAAAAGTAGAAATTCACTCATTGATGCTTTGAGTTGGTTTACAAAATTACACTTCTTATAAATCAATATTCACTTTACTTGTACAGTAAAGATGTATATTTTTTTTTTACCGTGTTAGCCAGTAGATAGAAAAATATTTAGAGTTGAGAGTCGTAGTGGTAACATGACTCCCATGACTTGGAGTTGCAAAGTAGCAATAGTTAAAATGATGAGATCAACTAACATTAAGCAGCTTTCATATTTTTCAGTGGCTCCAGACCTTTGAATCCCTTTGCCTCCACAAAATACGAGATGCTTGCTGTTTTCCAACAAACAATGCTGGAAAATTGTTTTCCTTGCAGGACTTAGAAGGATGCACAAGTTGTGGGAGCTAAGCACATTTAAAAGGTTATCCTTAGAACAAATTGTTTTCCAGCTGCTGACATTGTTTTGTGTTTATTACAATTTATACCCCTTGTTACACAAATAGGAGTGCAGCAAAAAGTAGAAACAAGCTTGAAATAAAGAAAGAAATATGAGCCATTGTTCTGCAAGCTCATCCTTTAGATATTCTGCATGTACTTTTCAGTTTTCAGTCTTTGCAGAGTTAGCTAATAATATATGTCAGGTCATAAATACAAGCAATTTTGCAGATTGGAATAATAAGCATTGATAGAAAGCTTTACCTTTGTAGTCACGTTAAGGTATAGATTAGGAAACATCATAAGCACTTCCATAATATACATTTTTATTAGAACTTCTATCTGTAGGAATGCACCATTGAGAACCTCCAAGAATACGAACTTCTGTTGAAAATCAAATTACTCTGATCCCTTTTAAGTGTTTAAAGGGAACTTTTTATTCCCTCAAAATGGCATATACAGTTGTGTGAAAAAGTGTTTGCCCCTTCTTGATTTGCTATTCTTTTGCATGTTTGTCACACTTAAATGTTTCAGATCACCAAACAAATTTAAATATTAGACAAAGATAAGACAAGTAAACACAGAATGCAGTTTTTAAATTAAGCTGAGTTTAAATTCTCTAGCAACACCCAGGCCTAATTACTACCACACCTGTTCCAAATCAAGAAATCACTTAAAAAGGACCTGCCAGAAAAGTGAAGCAGACCAAAAGATACCCGAAACCTAGACATTTTGCCGCAATCCCAAAAAGAATTCTGGAACAAATGAGAAACAAATTCATTGAGATCTATCAGTCTGGAAAAGGTTATAAAGCCATTTCTAAAGCTTCAGGACTCCAGCAAACCACAGTGAGAGCTGTTATGAATGTTTTAGAAATGAATTCTGAGCAGAAGCTCCCTCTGGTGGTTACAAACAGTACTGAACCATTCAATGAGGATTCGCAATCAGGAATCACAGACTGGCTGGATATAAGGGAGGTTTCCCCCCATCATGGTTGCCGGTGATCAATTGTTCTTGTCTCAACGTTGTTTCCTGGTTCACTTGGAAGCTTGCTGTGTCTTGCCTCTTCTCCTGCTCTCAGATAAGATATTTTCTGTTTTTTGTTTTTGTGCTTGCCATTTGCATATTTCTCTGCATTTCTGTGAGGTTGGCCAGGTTCCCCTCCCCGGGGGGCTTGGGCTCCTCTCGGTTCCTCTGGAGCCACTGTTGTTTGTTCATTTGCCTTTTCCAGTTTTTTCAGTGGCTGCGGCTGAGTTTTGTTACACCAGAGAACTAATTTAGGTGGTAGAGGTCGTGTGATCTCAGGTGTTTTTGCAATTAGTAGCGTTGGCTTTTTTTAGGGTTTTTTGGATTGCAGTAAGTATCCTTCCTATCCTTTTCTGTCTAGGCAGATTGGGCCCCAGCGTTTGCTCATACTATTTTCTGTCTGTGTCTGTATTTCTTCTTGTCTAACCACCATTACATGTTTGGGGGCTTCCTATGTTCTTTGGGGATCTGCTCCGGGGCAGATAGCTTGCCTCTTTCTATCTTAAGGTGTAGTTAACCTCTCAGGCTGTGACGAGGCGTCTAGGACCAACGTAGGAACGCTCCATGGCTGCCTTTAGTTGTGGTGGTTAGTCAGTAGATTCCAACCTGTCTGGTGTATTGCTGTTTTTGCCTGCTCTCCTCAGCTACCAAAACATAACAGTATCACTGGCCCAACTGAAAATTATATGGTACTCACAGAAGGGAAAAAATAGTGTGGAAACAAAAAGGTTGTCAGAGTTGTGAGAGATTTTTTTTTTCTGTTTGTTGCATTTTTTCCCTCTTATCTCTGGGTGCTGAGGAGGATTTTTTTTTCTTTT
Source organism: Oophaga sylvatica (assembly GCA_033576555.1). Taxonomy (NCBI): domain Eukaryota; kingdom Metazoa; phylum Chordata; class Amphibia; order Anura; family Dendrobatidae; genus Oophaga; species Oophaga sylvatica. The sequence goes on from JARQOD010000004.1 coordinate 323,788,806, forward strand.
TTCTCGATGGAGTTTGCACAGTTGTCTGACCGTGTGGATCAGCTTGCCACTGAGGTTCGGAGTATTGCTACCTATCTTGCTAGGTTCCCAGTTGTGGAACCCAGGATCCCCATGCCAGATTTGTTTTTGGGGGATCGAGATAAATTTCTGAATTTCAAAAATAACTGTAAGTTGTTTTTTGCCATAAAGCCTAAGTCCTCAGGGAACGCAGCACAGCAGGTTCAAATTGTTATCTCTCTCCTGCGCGGCGATCCTCAGGATTGGGCTTTTTCCCTGTGTCGTCGCTGTTATCTCGTTAACCCTTTCCTCCTCGGAATGTGGTACCAGAGAGAATAAGACACAGACAAAAGTATGCGTCAATAAGCTCTGCGGTTTATTGCTAACAAAGGGATTTATATACACCCTGAAGCAGGAAGCGGAATTACCATATATGGCAGTTAATACAACATAAACATAAAATATTAGTTTTACTTTAGAACTCCATTCTTGCCTTTTGCCCCTGTTTAGCTCCTAGCACAGAGTGTCTCTTCTCAGGCGGGGGGGGGGGGGGTGTATTGTATTGACTAAAATGAGGAACATCTTATCTTGTCTCCTGGTACACATCAGCCTGTCAGTTAAAAAGAAAACAAGGCCTCTGAACTTTAGAAAAATGCTAGCTCTAAGAAAAAATGCTGGTTCAGCTATCACATTTCCCTCCTTTTGTTCCTTCATTTGATCAATACACATCTTCATACCTCCTCTGTGTCCTAGTACATCGTTTAATACACATCAAACAAATTTTAAAAACTAAATAGATAGCAAGACATATCAATAAAACCTGTAGGCCAGCTTGTATTATCCCAGTCAGCCATCCCCCTATGCCTTTGAACCAATTTGCGGGGTTAAGAAAGGAGAAAGTATTTGCCCACCATGAATCTTGATTCTTCAGATTTGCCTCATCATATAGTTTCCTTAACTTTATGACATCCTCTAGCTTATGTTTAAGGGTTTAAAACACTAGAATTATCAATATAATGACAACATGCAGGTCCAATAATCTGGCACATCCCTCCTTGAGCTGCAGTCAGGTAATCTAACACGAGGGTATGTTGGTTAGTAACAATAATTAACTGGTTCTGTACTGCAAGGGACCCATTCATGATATCTAAAATATCCCATATTTGATCATATAGGTAATCTGTGGATTCTACCAACTTATCCCACATCTGAGTTATCATAGGGTAGATAAATAATGCACTGAAAAATTTATTTGCTATCCCCATCTCCACTATATGTGGTCTCCCATTTGGGCGAGGTCTATTGTCTGCAGATCGTTTATGTAATGTACAAATCCAACAGTTTGCAACAGGTTGGTTTTGTTCTTTCAGTCCATCCACTAAAGCTAAGTGGTGTCTAATGAACCTGTTATCATCACCATTTACACGGCTAAGTCTGTTCCAAGCATCCGTTACTGCAAGGATGCAAGCAAATGTCATTAGTAGCATCATTCCTCTTCTGGAGGTTCTCCAAGGATCTTCTTACAATGAGATGCGTGGATCCAAGTTTCCTTGCCTTGTAGCTTGACTGCGGTACTTGTCGTCAGTAGAACTTGAAAAGGTCCGTCAAATCTCGGATCCAGACTCTTTCTCACGTGTCTTTTAATGACTACCCAGTCTCCAGGCTGCAGGCTGTGACTCCCAGGATCCTGGTTCGGATCTGGAAGAGAACTGAAGACATTATCATGTACTTTCTTAAGTCTTTTATGCAAATCCCTTACATATGAGCTTAATACATGGTTACTCATTTCCAGTGCTTGGGGAAAGAAACATCCTAAACTAGGCACTTTGCCAAACAGTACTTCATACGGAGAAAGTCCAGTTTTTCTATTTGGAGTGTACCTTACTGAGTATAGGGCTAATGGTAAACATTCAGGCCAAGATTTCCCTGTTTCAGCCATGGCCTTTTGGATTTTTAACTTCAATGTCCCATTTAGTCTTTTACTTTTCCACTGCTTTGTGGATGATATGGGGTGTGGAAAGCTTGTTAAATTCCCAGAGCTGTCAAGACTTCATTCATTATTTCACCTGTGAAATGTGTACCTCTGTCACTTTCGATCACCTCTGGTACTCCATACCTGCACACCACCTCCGCAAGCAGCTTCTTTGCGGTTGCCGCAGCCGTAGCCTTGGCAATCCTCCGGCCAACCTGAGAATAAATCAATACAGACCAACACGTACTCCCATGACCCTGATTTTGGCAGCTGAATATAATCAATCTGCAGTCTCTGGAAAGGATAGAGGGCCGAGGGTGTGTTTGGGTGGTGTCTTGACTACCCTTCCCTGATTATGTGTAGCACATACCATGCATCCCTGGATCAAACCTTCTATACAGGTGGAAAAGCCTGGTGCCACCCAATGCTTCTGCATCACGCTCATTACAGCAGTTTTGGACTGGTGGGTTGGCCCATGTAACATCTGGGCGACTGCAGGGTACAACGCCCTTGGAAGGCATCGACGCATCCCTCTTCCCCATACCCCATTTGCTTCATTCAGACATGCACCTTCTTTTTCCCACTTTTCTACTTCCTCCTGGCGCACCTGAGCCTGCATCTGGGATAAGGCATCCTCCGACACAAAGGGATTTTTGGGAGCACTTACCTGGTGCATCGTTACCCCTTGGAGTGGTCTACTGGCTGCTGTTTTTGCTGCTGCATCGGCCATTGCGTTTCCTTTACTCACCTGATCAGTGCATCTGGTATGTGCTTTAACTTTTATGACAGCTACCTCTTTTGGTAATTGTAATGCATCAATTAACTGCTGGACTGCGTCAGCATTTTTATTGGGATGTCCTGCTGCCGTCAGGAATCCTCTAGATTTCCAAAATTGGACCAAAATCATGAGCTATACCGAATGCGTATCTAGAATCTGTGTAGATGTTAACAATTCTACCTTCAGCTATCTTACAGGCCTCGGTCAGAGCCTTAAGTTCAGCCTCCTGGGCCGACTGATGTGGGAGCATTGGTTCTGCTTTGATTACTGCATTCAGGGAGACGATGGCATACCCGGTGTGGAAGGTACCTGAGTCATCTTGGTGGCGAGATCCATCTACAAAAAATTCTAAATCAGCATTAAGTCTTTCAGTTTCAAACACTGTGGGTAGGCCTGCTGTTTCCTGTGCCATAAGCTGAACACAATCATGAGGAATCTCTTCTCTTGGATCTTCTTTGTACAATACCGTACCTGACCCCTCCTTTAGATCCGAGAGAGGTAACAACGTGGCAGGATTAAGTGTGGTACATCTCTGCAAAGAAACATTTAGAGGCATTAAAAGTGCACATTGCAATTGAAGGTGACGTGCAGCTGAAAGATGTGCCGGCTGCACCTGGTTCAGTATGGTGTATACATCATGAGGTGTTTGTGGTGCAATAGTCCTACAGCATGTACTGCCCGTACACAGGACGGGGCACCTCTAGCCACTGCATCTAGTCTTCCACTGAAATAGGCTACTGGCCTTTGATTGTCACCATGTAACTGAGTCAATACTCCTGCCGCGTGTCCCTGCTGTTCATGGAGATACAGGGTGAATGGTAGTTCATAGTTGGGGGTTCCTAGCGCTGGAGCTGCCACAATCCTGTTTTTGAGAGAATAAAAACAGTCTATACCTTCAGGAGTTAGTTTAAAAGGCACAATGGTGATACAGTCATAGAGAGGCTGCATGAGGATTGACACAGCATGTATCCACTGTCTGCAGTAGGAAACCAGTCCAAGAAATGTCCTAAGAGCGGCAAAATTAACAGGAATAGGAAAATTCTGTACAGCTTCTTTGCGAGTGCTGGTCAGATGTCGCGCCCCTGGTGTAATGCAATGTCCAAAAAGATTACTGAAGATTTACAAAATTGCAGTTTATCCTTTGACGCTTTACATCCAGCTTGGTACAGAAACAACATGAGTGATATCGTTGCAGTGCGACACTGTTTCCTGGAGGGGGCACAAATCAGTAAGTTATCAACATATTATAAAAATAACATTGGCAAAATCGATAACTGTGAACCAAGCAGAATCCTGAGATATCTGGAACAAAAGTGTATATATATATCTTGTACCAGCCGATACATAGAGAGTTAAATCTCGTAGTTGAAGGGGGGAGCTGAAGTTGGAGTTTACTGTCAAGGCCACTGATAAGAAACCTAGCTGCAGAGATGCCGAAGGTGGGGGCTAGGTTTTAACTAAAACACCACTTGCTACCAGTTTCTGCAATCTCTCCTGAAATGTCCTGGTTTCTTGCATCCGTAGCACAACTTCTGTCCACCTCCTGGCACACGTCTCCCCTCCCTGCTGTTTGCAGGACGAGTACCTACAGGATGTAACCTTGCTCCTCTCTTTGTCTGCGCTAAATCATGTTGTGCCCCCTGTGCTATTCTGGCTAGATCCTCTGCTTTGACTGATCTCCAATCTGGTCTACTTACTTTCACCTTGTCTGTCACTTCCTTTTTTAGCCCATTCATGTATGCACTTGCCAGTACCCTCTCACTAGTCTTGTTTTCTGGGACAAAACCCATTTCCACCCAAGTTTTTCTTACAGCCCAGAAATAATCTTTTGGCTCTTCTTCCTTTCCTGAACTCTATCTTCTAGTGTAATTTCCTTTCTCTGCCTGTGTTGCCTTGTGAACCAGCTTCTGAACCCATGCAGTGTGATAGAGTGGCTTCTGGGGCACAGCGTCATGAGTTTCGAAAATGCAATGGGTTATGTTTCTACTGTGGTGATGCCTCTCATGTTATTTCAGCCTGCCCTAAGCGGGGAAGACGTTTTGCACGCTCAGTTGTCTTGGGTAGTGTTCAGACTAAATTTCTGTTGACTGTTACCCTGATTTGCTCCCTGTCCACATTTTATGCTCAGGCTTTTGTTGATTCGGGAGCAGCTATTAACCTGATGGATTTTGATTTTGCTAAACGTTGTGGGTTTCCCTTGATGCCCCTACGGAAGTCTATTCCCCTACTGGGGATTGATTCTACCCCTTTGGCTGAGAATAAACACCAGTTCTCTACTCAGGTGATAATGAGGGTTGAACCTGATCATCAGGAGAGTTGCAAATTTTTGGTGTTGTATAATCTGCATGACATTATTGTACTAGGTTTCCCTTGGTTACAGTCTCATAATCCTGTTTTGGATTGGAAATCTGTGTATGTAACCAGTTGGGGCTGCAATGTGTTAATGCCAACACTCCTGTTTTTTTTGCCTCTCCCCAGGCTCAAGATGTTCCTGACTTTTTGACTGATTTTTCTGATGTGTTTAGCGAAAGTAAATCTGCATCCTTGCCCCCCCATAGGAGCTATGACTGCGCTATTTAATTAGTGCCTGGTAGTAAATTCTCTAAAGGTCGCCTTTTTAACTTGTCTGTACCTGAACACGACACTATGCGGTCTTATATCAAGGAATCATTGGAGAAGGGTCATATCAGACCATCCTCTTCACCCTTAGGTGCCGGTTTTTTCTTTGTGGCCAAAAAGGATGGTTCATTAAGGCCGTGTATTGATTATCGTCTCTTGAACAATATCACTGTGAAATATCAATATCCGTTACCCTTGATTTCTGACCTGTTTTCCAGGGTGAAAAGTGCTACTTGGTTTACCAAGCTTGACCTCAGCGAGTCGTATAACCTTATTCGCATTAAGCACGGGATGAATGGAAGATGGCGTTTAATACCCCAGAGGGGCATTTTGAGTACCTAGTGATGCCCTTTGGGCTCACTAATGCTCCTTCCGTCTTCCAGTCCTTCATGAATGACATTTTCAGGGATTTTGTGGATAAATTTCTGATTGTTTATTTGGATGATATCTTGATTTTTTCCAATGACTGGGACTCTCATGTGAAACATGTTCGACTGTGTTCCAGATTTTGAGAGAGAATGCTCTGTATGTGAAGGGATCAAAGTGTCTTTTTGGCGTACAGAGGATCTCATTTCTGAGATTCATTTTGTCTCCATCTGTTATTGAAATGGACCCGGTCAAGGTTTAGGCCATCTGTGATTGGGTCCAACCTACTTCATTAAAGGCTCTTCAGAGATTCTTGGGTTTTGCCAATTTTTATCGTAAATTTATTGGTAATTACTCTGTTATTGTTAAACCATTGACTGATTTGACCAAAAAGGGTTCTGATGTGGTGAATTGACCTCCTGAGGCAGTCTCTGCGTTTCAGGAACTTAAACAGAGATTCACTTCTGCTCCTGTTCTACGGCAGCCTGATGTTTCTCTACCATTTCAGGTGGAGGTTGATGCCTCTGAAATTGGGGCAGGTGCCGTTTTGTCCCAAAGAGATCCTGAGACCTCTAAAAGTAACCCTTGTGCTTTTTTCTCTCGAAAATTTTCTCCAACTGAATGTAATTAGATGTGGGTAATCGGGAGTTATTGGCCATGAAGTGGGCTTTTGAAGAGTGGAGACATTGGCTGGAGGGAGCCAAAACAGGTGATGGTCCTAACGGACCATAAGAATCTGGTTTATCTGGAATCAGCCAAGCGACTTAATCCTAGACAGGCCAGATGGGCCTTGTTTTTCACACGTTTTAATTTTGTGGTTTCCTTTCTTCCTGGCACTAAGAATGTTAAGGCGGATGCCCTCTCGAGGAGTTTCCTTGCGGACTCTCCTGAGTTATCTGATCCTGCTGTTATTTTGAAAGAGGGTGTAGTTCTTTCCACCATCTCGCCCAATTTGAGACTGGCTCTGGAAGGGTGTCAGGAGGATAAACCTGAGCGCTGCCCTGTTGGGAAATTGTTTGTCCCAGACCAGTGGAAGAAGAATGTGATGTCTGAGATTCATTGTTCCGCGTTGGCCGGTCATCCCGGAATTTTTGGTACCAGAGACTTGGTGAGTCGGTCCTTTTGGTGGCCTACTTTGTCTCGTGACGTCAGGGAGTTTGTGCAGTCCTGTGGGACTTGCTCTCGCTCCAAGCCTTGCTCTCGCTCTACTGATTTGTTGATGCCATTGCCTGTGCCCAAGAGACCATGGACCCATATCTCTATGGATTTTATTTCCGACCTCCCTGTTTCTCAGAGAATGACCGTTATCTGGGTGATTTGTGATAGGTTTTTCAAATGATACATCTTGTGCCATTACCTAAGTTGCCTTCCTCCTCCGAATTGGTGCCTTTGTTCCTTCAGCACGTGGTTCGGTTACACGGCATTCCTGAGAACATTGTGTCTGACAGAGGAGTCCAGTTTGTTTCCAGATTTTGGAGGACTTTTTGTTCTAAACTTGGTGTTCAATTGTCCTTCTCCTCTGCTCTTCATCCTCAGACCAATGGACAAACTGAGAGAACAAACCAGACATTGGAGACTTATCTGAGATGCTTTGTGTCTGCTGATCAGGATGACTGGTTCTCTTTTTTGCTTTTGGCTGAGTTTGCTCTTAATAATAGGGCAAGCTCTGCCACTTTGATGTCTCCATTTTTCTGCAATTTTGGGTTTCAGGGACAGACGGAGGCTTCTGTCTGTCCGGGTGTTGACTCTGTTGTGGAGCGTATGCAGCAGATTTGGGACCAGGTAGTGGAGAGGTTGTCCCTCTCTCAGGAGAAGGCCCAGCGGTTTGCCAACCGGCATAGGACTGATGGTCCTCGGTTTAAAGTGGGGGACTTGGTCTGGTTGTCCTCAAGAAATATCCCTATGAGAGTTGCATCTCCTAAGTTTAAGCCTAGGTTCATTGGACCTTATAAGATCATGGAGATTCTTAAAGGGAATCTGTCATCCCATTTTTGCCATATCAACTAAAGATATGGCTGAATAGTGCGTCCCAGAAGAAAGCTAGCGGTATTTACCTTAATTCCTGATACCCCCATTTTCATATAAAAATACCTTAGTAAAGTTGGTATTTTGGGCTGCCAATCAGGGCGGTCAGGTCAGATGGGCGGCGGTTATTCGCTCCCCCCCTCTCCTCCGCTTCTGTCACGTAACGCTGTCTGTGAGTATCACAGACAGCGTACTTTTCCGCGATTGCGCTGTGAAGCAGGGCCCCAGCGCGTGCGCAGTGTTCTTTGCCCAACAGTGGGCAAAGTAGTAAAACATTACTGCGCATGCGTCAGACTTCCTGACTTTCCTTGGCCCGGAAGTCATCAGCAATCACTGGACGACTTCCGGGTCAAGTGAAGTGCCAGAAATTACTTGCGCTTGCGCGGTAGTGATAGTGTGCTGGCCCACTGTTGGGAAAACAACACTGCACACGCGCGAGGGACTTTTACACAGCGCAAGTGCGGAAAGACAATTGCCAAGAAAAAAAAACGCTACGTACGCCAAGAATGGAGGAGGGTTGGGGAAGTGAATAACCGCCGCCCAGCTGACTTGACTGCCCTGATTGGCAGCTCAAAATACCAACTTTACTAAGGTATTTTTATATGAAAACGGGGGTATCAGGATATAAGGTAAATACCGCTAGCTTTGTTATGGGACGCACTATTCAGCCATATCTTTAGTTGATATGGCAAAAATGGGGTGACAGATTCCCTTTAATCCTGTTTCCTTTCGTTTACTTCTTCCAGGGACATTTAAGATCCATAACGTGCTCCACAAGTCCTTATTGAAGAGGTTTGTCGAGCCACTGTTTCCTATTGCTGCGCCTCCTGACCCTGTTTTGGTTGAGGGCAATCTGGAGTATGTGGTTGAGAAAATATTGGATTCTCGTTTTTCTAGACGGAAACTCCAGTATTTGGTTAAGTGGAGAGGTTATGGTCAGGAGGACAATTCTTGGGTGTTTGCTTCGGACATCCATGCTAGGAGACTGATCCGTGCGTATCACAGAGCTCATCCTGACCGACCTGGTTGCACAAATGAGGGTTCGGTGACCCCTCCTCAAGGGGGGGGTACTGTTATGAATGTTTTAGAAATGAATTCTGAGCAGAAGCTCCCTCTGGTGGTTACAAACAGTACTGAACCATTCAATGAGGATTGGCAATCAGGAATCACAGACTGGCTGGATATAAGGGAGGTTTCCCCCCATCATGGTTGCTGGCGATCAATTGTTCTTATCTCAACGTTGTTTCCTGGTTCACTTGGAAGCTTGCTGTGTCTTGCCTCTTCTCCTGCTCTCAGATAAGATATTTTCTGTTTTTTGTTTTTGTGCTTGCCATTTGCATATTTCTCTGCATTTCTGTGAGGTTGGCCAGGTTCCCCTCCCCAGGGGGCTTGGGCTCCTCTTGGTTCCTCTGGAGCCACTGTTGTTTGTTCATTTGCCTTTTCCAGTTTTTTCAGTGGCTGTGGCTGAGTTTTGTTACACCAGAGAACTAATTTAGGTGGTAGAGGCCGTGTGATCTCAGGTGTTTTTGCAATTATATACACCATTCCCTTAAGCAAATAATTCAAATGAAGGGAAAATGAAGAAGAGATCCCATAGATGATAAAAAAACTAATTTTATTTATAGAAAACTATTAAATGTACCATAAAACAGCAGAAAAACTGTTTAAGGGACACCGAGCCGTAATACAGTTTAAATGGCCACCAAAACAATGGTGGTACCAATAATATAAATCATTTCATGTAAATAACAACTCACCTTATGCCACACAAATGATTATCCTCACATATAAGTTATAATACTGCAAGGGTTAAATACCCATTGACTGCCCATTAAATTAATTTCTAATATTTATATGCATACATCCAACCCCATGCTATAAAAAAATATATACGCTCTCAATGGAGTAGCAATACAGGGTATAGAGAACGATATACTTAATAGGTGCCAGTATAACACACATGCGTCTAAACCATATACACCCTAATAGCATAATAACAATTGCTAAATAGTTGCAATAACAGACAGGACATGCAGAGATTGTACAATGCAAAGAGAAAGGCTAATATGGTGATATTTACCAGTAGCAACGATGTAGCTCGGCGTCCCCTCACCCCGACGTGCGTTTCGCCACCTGACTCAATTCGTTCTCTATACCCTGTATTGCTACTCCATTGAGAGCGTATATATTTTTTATAGCATGGGGTTGGATTTAAGCATATAAATATTAGAAATTCATTTAATGGGCAGTCAATGGGTATTTAACCCTTGCAGTATTATAACTTATATGTGAGGATAATCATTTGTGTGGCATAAGGTGATTTGTTATTTACATGAAATGATTTATATTATTGGTACCATCATTGTTTTGGTGGCCATTTAAACTGTATTACGGCTCGGTGTCCCATAAACAGTTTTTCTGCTGTTTTATGGTACATTTTAATAGTTTTCTATAAATAAAATTTGTTTTTTATCATCTATGGGATCTCTTCTTCATTTTCCCTTCATTTGAATTATTTGCTTAAGGGAATGGTGTATATCATTGATATGAAGTGCCCTATCTGAATCTTTAGACGGGTTTCTTGTTGTTGCATTAATTATACTGTTTTTATAACAGAGTGTCTATCCTACCTTGGATCTTAAAGCCAAGGAATTGACTTGGCAGAATAAGGCTATTGATATTTTCAAGCAGAATACTGTTGGTGTTTCGCAAGATGCATCTATTTTAAATAAGGATCTCATGAATAAATATAAAAAGGCACTACATAGGAAAATAAGAATGTGGTGGAATCGGGCTTCTTTGGAAAATTATCATGATAAGAAAATGGTTCCACGGGGTTTGAGGGTACAAATTTATCCTACATTTGAACTGAATGATGAAATTTTGACTAAACGGTGGATTGAATCAGCATCAGGTTGTTCGCTTGATTTCATCAAAATCCTCATTGAACACAATTCAGCTGTATTGAAGAGTATTGATTTGGAATTGGAAACAACCTATAAAACATTACAGGCTAGTCTTACAGCTGAGCAAATGGAAGTTTGGCTTAATGATTTGAAAAAAGATGAAGAGAAATGGGAACATGACGTTAGTAAAGTAAAATTAAAAAAATTCTTACGGGATTCTAAGGATTATGAAATCAACCAGATATTTCGATGGCAACAATCTAAGAAAAGGACTTACATGCAATCTGGTGTAGGGGACAGATCAGAAACATCTAGTATATCGGGAAGTGAAAGTGGGATGTCTACTGGAGATACCAGCTATAGGAGGGATTTTCACTTACGAAGTGGTGGACGGAAAAAATTTCCTGATATGTTTAACAAATCGGCCAAAAAAGGCAAAAGAGATGAGATGAAGGTAATTAACCTGTCCACACATGTTCTTTCCCCTATGCAGGAGGACCTTCTGTGTAGAGGTCTCAATTTTTCACCTTCTTCTCGTTTAGATGCCTTTAATACGATAAAGGACATTAATTTGTTCTCCGTAAGATCATTCTTCGTAAATTACATTTTAAACCTGAGCCGTTAAATGATCTGTGTACAGTGGAAGAAAGGGAAGCTATTCAGATTTTGGAGTCTTTAGAGCAAGAAAACGAATCTTCC